>JAPFBL010000084.1:19882500-21082500 GCA_026182355.1 Hermatobates lingyangjiaoensis
AATTTAAATTTTTTGAATCTGCACTCATGATACTAAGTTGTTTTAAGTATTAATTCTTTATTTCTATTAGTCAGGTAACTATAGTTTAGGAGTTTAGAGCAAGGTGAGTCACCTACTTACTAATAATAAGACCCTGCTTATACTGCCAATTTCAATGTATATTTCTCTCTTTTTTATTTTACTATAAGTAGAGTATAGAGATCGTGAAAAAATTCGATCTCGAGATTTTGACGGAATTACAATTTCTGGTCCTAGAAGTCGTTTTATGAAGTTTTTTCGATGATGTCTGTGTGTGGGTGGGTGGGTGTGTGAGTGTGTTAGCATTGCTTGTTACCAAGCTACGGTCCAGAATCTTTGATGGATCAAGTTGATATTTTACACAAAAATGGGCCCCATAAAGACGAAGATCCCTATTGTTTGGGAAGAATTATGCATGATGGAAAAGTCACTTTTTTTTCCAAAAACCGTTTTTTAGAAAACATTTATTTCTCCTAAACTGATAACCCTAGAGTCCTAGACTAAGAGATCACCTGCTATGCTTGTCGAATTTTTTATACTTTTTTACATTGTTTACATTGACTTAGACATTTTTTGAGCGAATCCACTGAGATAAAATTGATATTTATAAAGGGACAATTTAAATTGTTTATTGACTTATATGAGATGTAAGAGGAATAATATTGTGCAGGAAAATGATAACACTCACTCAGAAAAAATTCGTATATATGTTATTTGACAAAGAGGAAGGAAAATGATCTTATTAAATACTAAGAAGCCATAAAATTCCCAGTATAATAATTCTGTAAAAAACCAAAAATGTAAAAGATAATTCAAAATTGAAATCTTTCGTTTAGAGATTAATAAATGTAATTATCGTACATCTTTAATTATAAATCACCTTAAAACAATATTTTATTCGCTGTTTATGATGTTTTTCAGAGAAAAAAAGGGTATTTTTTTGTTTTAATTTTGAAAATTTTACTTTAATATTCAATGTAGAAGGATGTCTAGTAAACGATGTAAGAAATCCACTGGCTATTTGAACAAAAGCCATGTTCTCTTGTAGGAGAATATTTCGTATCAAGAAATGTTCAAATGGGTTTTTCAAAAATGTTATTACTGCTGTGGTTATACTAATGAAATTATTTGCATCAGCTGTGTGCTATACAAAAATAAGCTTACGAGTATATATTGATATGTAGTTCAATCACTATCTCTACTACCTCAGCAATGAAAGACTAATAATCATATCCCATTTAGATGTTTACATTATGCTTAAATGAGACGTTATATATTATATACTCAAGAAATTTGATATTAAGTTACTTATAGTAAAGTTGAGTGTAGGTCACTCCAGATATTTTTAGTAGTGTCATCAAAACTTCATTTGAATATATGGACACGATTGATGGTTTGTAAATCTCCATCAGTCTGTTTTGTTCCATATTTTCATTTAATAGTTCAGACAACTTTTAAAAGAAATAGGTTTAGAAATTACTTTTATTAATTTATATTGCGACTAATTAATTTAATTTATATTTATTATATATATTTTTCGTTTTTGAAGAAATAGTTAATACGTTTCTTTGATGTTTAATTATTATTTATAAAAGAAACAGTGATAGAAGGGGACTATTTTAAAATGAGATAATTTAGATTGCATGTGATTGGTGCATCGGTAGAGCAAGTCATTCTAAAAAGGCGCGAATACTCTCCCTAGATTAGTCCTCTACATCCTTCTTGGAACCTTTCAAACGGTTTTAACTTCTGTATTGCTTATTTCGTTCTCTAGTCAATAATACTTCAAATAGTAAGTACAAATTCCTTTTTAACTTATTTTTGTATACTTAATGATTTTTTAATTAGTTTAATGTTAAATATTATTATTTTCATAATTAGCAATTAAAACGATTTTACAAAACTAGATAAACTAAACCAACAGAAACAATACACATAAAAGATTTCACAAAACCTTTCTATTATATTTCGACTGTCTTGCATAAAGATGTAATTTTCTACGAAGAAAAGCGACTTTTATGTGTGTGTTTCTCTGGAATTATTTTCATAAAAATATATCAAAATAATTAATTAGTTCCTAAATAATTACTACTAAACATTTAATACCTACATATAATAAAGTATTGAATAGATTTATTTTTCGTTAATTCATGTTATTTTAAACTATATTGACTAAATTAGATATAGTGAAAACGATTAAAAATACTTAACAGTAGAGTATTTAAATGTATTACCCTATATTTATAAAATTAAGAGTTTGTTCGTCTGTTGCATTTGAGAAATGTTTTACTCCATTTGAAAATTTGAAATGATTTAATGGCATTTAATTTAATGACATAATGTGAGACGTAAGAATAAAATTCTTATATGTAAAAAATGAATGCCAATCAAATATATCATTTCTGATATTTTCCATTTACACAAGTTTTAAATTATATTGAAAAGCCGACTTTGAATTTGATTGAGTATGTAAAACTGGCTAATTACTGATATCTTTTTTTCTCAATATATATTTACACCAACGTTATAACCGAATATAGCACAATGGAAAAAGTTACTTATGTTATGTATAGTGTGAAAATCTACTTGTTATTGACTTTTTTGTGTTTATGAACCTGATTATCTTTGAATAATATTGAATTAAGAGGAATGGACTCCTTAGTTTTATATTACCAAACAGATACTAATTTTACGGTGATTCGATGAGAGACGTTTTTCAGAATCAGATCCTCAGCTAAATGTGACTACCTAATGACTTCACGTTATACAATACCTCAGGCAATTCAAAGCCGCAAGACCATACGATCACGAATGTGACTCCTTCCATATTCGTGAAGGGCGACCTGACAGACTGACGTCCCAACCCCGTCCTTATGATTACTGACCTTAACAAAACATGCAGGATGAGAATTTAGCAGTAGTGGGCCTCTAGTCCAGGGCTGCTAATTACAACGTGCACTGACGTGCATGAAATATTCGTTGGTCGCTGGAGATCCATTGGCTATAGCATCAAAAGTCAGTTTCTTCTGCAAGAGTTATTTTGTAACACGATATCGTCACTTTGACTTTATAAAAGTGTTATTACTGCTGTGGCAATATATATGATATTATATGCATCAATTGTGTGATATACAGAAATAAGGGCATATATTGATAACTGGTTTAATCATTATCTATACTACCTCCACGAATGAAAGAGTAATAAACATCTCCCATTAATACATTTATATTATGTCTACATGTTACATTATCTACCCAAGAGATTTGATACATATTTACTTATAGCAAAGTTGAGTGTAGGCCACTCCAGATTTTTTCTTAGTATGATTATCGTTTTAATCAATTGTAATCTAAAGTGGTCGTTTTCTTTACATATAATTTAGATTCCTTTCACAATTTTCTATTGTCAGTTTACATTGATGAACTTTTTCTATACGGGTTTATGGACCACCAGGGGAACGGTACATAGTAGTTCTCCTGGATAAAAAAGCTGATATTCTAACATATGCGTTTTTGTGGGCACGCAGCTTCTGATATGGCATATGAACATAAACACCAGATTGGTTTCTTTCAGCTTAAAATTGGAACAGTAAAATTTGGAACTTCATAATTTTTACTGATGTTTGGTCTTGGGTAGCTATTAGTACCACATTATCTTTAGGATCATATGAACTTCACTTTGTTCTTTCCAATGTTTTTTAATATCAGTTCATCAGTCAGATATTCTTCATTATATTGGTTTTGTAGTATAATTTATGAGTTATGCCTGATATATTATCGGTTTCTGAGTTAAATCTATGTTGAAGAAATCGTTTTAAAGTGCTTTCAAAGTGTTTGTTCGATTAACCATTGTAAGTAAAAGTTTGTAAAAGGTTTGTATGCACCAGGATGAAGCAGTGCGGTATGTTCTGTCAATGAGGGATCTGGTAGTAGCACTTTTATATCTTTGAGGGGGTTTGGGTAAGTTGTTGTGTCACTCAGCATTTTATATACAGATTTCTTAAGTTTATAATTTTGAAAGTTGATGCAAAGTGTCAAGAAAGTTTATATTCTGTTCAATAACGTACTCTTTTGTAAATTTAAGGCAAGAACTAGTTTCAAATGCTGATTTAAGTTTTGAAAATGAGCTATATCTCTTTTGAGCATATTAACGGTCACTTCTCTGATAATAACTGAGACATATAAACCAATAAGATAGTCTTTTACATGGTGTTGACATTTACATTTTCATTTTTAAAGGAAAATTGGAAAATTATGCAAGTAGCAAATCCAAGCTAAATATGATGTACTATTTGCAATTATATATTATATATATATATATACCATATAATCAATACTCTTATCATTTTCATAAAAATTAGACATGTTGTCTTTGAAATACCCTTTAAATTGTTAAATTTCCTGTTATTATTTTATTTGTTAAGTTTATTATTTTGTTAATATATATAAAATTATTACAAGAGAATAACACATAGAAACAACAACACAACTGACTTCAATATTTGGACCTAATTGTCATCAGGAGAAGAATATTTCTGCTCGGCTAAGTTGCAGTTTGCCAGCCGAAATATTCATGTGAGATATTCATGTGAGTTGTGTTGTTTTTTCCTCGTGTTCTTTTCTTTTAATCGTTTGGTAAGTTGTCTTAACGGACTGCTTCATGTTTTGATTTATTAATATGTTTTATATTATATAACAATTTATACAAAAGAAGGATATTTTGTACGCATTTCTTTTTAATTGTATTGTAGACAATTATTATTATTTGATATTTAGTTTACATCAATTTTTATCTACAAATATGTTTTTATTGAACTACATTATAGTGATTAATATCAGGAAAAAAATTTAATATCTTCTTTTACCAACTTAAACACCAAAAGTGTTTGGAACTATTTTATTAATATATTCGCTTGGAGTTTATTACCACCTTAGCCTCTATTACTTATTTAACTGCTTTGTGGTTATACTTAAATATAAAGTTTGGTCATTATTGCTTTTTAATGGTCCTCTTAAATGGTCAGCTCCTGCAGCATGTTGTCTGAGTTAATAATAATAAACAGTTGAACCTTGGTATTTAAGGAACATTTTTATCATTGATCAAGGTGGGCAATAAGTAGGAATAACTACATAACAAATTATTTTTTTCTTGGTTCTCTTCAATAATTTAAACATTGTAAATATATAAATTTGATTAAAAAATGAGCAATTACTTCTCTAAAATTCTGTTTAAGATTCTCATGGATATAATGAAGAAAATTATAGCTTAAATTAGCAGGTCGTGTCCATGAAACTGTCTTTATGTTGATTAACATTCACACAGTTCTATGTAGCTAAAAGACATTCGTACCGTTCTTTACCACTCTACTTGAAAAAAGTATGTTACTTTAATTCCTCCGTTTTTTCCCTGCGTCTTAAGCTAAAGTTAATAGATTAATTTTAAAGTTAATTATTAATTAAAAATTAAGTGATTGTTTAAACAAATTTTTCTTAATATTGATGAAGTTGCTTTTAAGTTATTATAAATAAATCAAATTCAAAATACTTATGAATCAGTTTGATAAGCGAAGGATTTCTGAGTAATATACTGACTCATTCACTCCACGTAACACACCTACTTTCATACAACTTCATTTCTCTTAGTTTTACGAATAATGTAACCATTTTCTGGATTAGTTACAGCTGACAATCTCACTAACTCTAATGTATTTCAGACTCCACAACATGGATATACAAATTATAAACCCCTAAATTACATACCACCTATTAATGTACATGTGATGATCTCCGGCCTCACTGCTTAGTTCAGTAATATCTGATATCACATATCAGATTTTATCATAGACCGCTTAATAGTTGTTTCATTCCCACTTCTATTTTTTTTCTATTCCCAATCTATATTTTTTTATTTTTGAAAATATGGGCTTCTAGAAGATGTACCTCACAACAGTGCATACATACAACTAGTGATGGACGGAATATTGATCCTTCCTTATTAGCAAAGAATAATCCAAGCAATTAGGATGCCTTTTTGAATATACATACCTATTAATTGAAACGATTCCAGGAACTAAATAAAGCATTTGTGTATGTAGAGAGTTAATATTATGGTGCATGTAGCATGTTAATCATACGAACCAACTCCAAGGGGACGGCTTAATTCATCATTGAGTATGAAATACAAGGTAATTCTTCTCAAGGAGAAAAAACTAATGGGAAGAATTTTATGTGCAGAAAAAAGGGAAAATTTATTTAGAGCATAAAGAGGAGTAATTTGGAATGAGTTAGAGTGAGAGATGGAGTGATTAGGTTATCTACAGATGGACCGGTGTTAACCAAGGACTCAGTGTCTTAACCATATGGCGAAACTCTTACAACCTAATCTAAACCTGCATTACATAGCTTTGCATTATTAACCTGTTCTCTTTAAAACCCTGAAATTATCTTGTAAATTTAACTAATGACTGGTTGAAATTTCAAGAAAATATGACAAGTTTTCAGGATTCTGAAATTTCTGAAAATGACTATAAGGAATGTTAGTGATTTAAGAAGAAAGGATTTTGTAAACACCTATCGTCGTCCCCTCTAAGAAAGTAGGTTTTCACTAATGTTCAAAGTAAGACCACTATTATATCAACTGTTCTTGATTCTGATTTCAAAAAAAAAATATTATTAACGTAAACATCGTATTACAGCTGATAAAATAATTCTCAATATTTATTACGTTAATCTAACAAATTTCACTTTATGAGATTGGGTTGTACTTACTGAATGAATAGAAACATTCCCCTTCAAACAGGGTAATCAAAACCATCCCTAAATACCAGAATAGTTCTTTGTAAAATTCTTCATAGAAGTTATATTCGTTATCTTATAAAAACTGAAATATAGTTTAGCATTCATTTTATTGTTAAATTTAGCTACTCAAAAATTCCAATATGTTGATGAATTGATAATATATATTAATCTCTACAAAAGCATTTTTTTATAGTAGAGTAGTTGTCTCCATTTATATGTTTTGAGTCTTCTTCATTAAATGAGTCCTAATATTTAAAGTCAGATTAACAGTAACTTCGACTTGATGCTTTGTGTAATTTCAGAAACTCCCAGCTATAAAGGTTGTTGAATAAAACGTGAGTTCTTCAAGTAAACTGCATCAACAATATACACTTTATTTTACACGCATGTGCTTTTAAAATAATTAAAATTATAATAATTATATTTAAAGCTGTTAAGATGATTAATGCTTTTCAATTTATTGTAAAACCTTTATGTTATTATCAATTTATGACAAAATGATTACATAAAATAAAAAGGACTTCTAGTAAAGTAACATTCAAATTCATAAGCTTTCATAACGGAATTAATAACTATTCATTATTATATTATTATTATGACTAATAACTATTCATTACTTTATCTAATTAATTGTAAATTACTTTATCTTATTGTAAAGTAAAAATATGACTGATATAACAATAAGTAATAAACATAATAATTATTCAAGAAAAAGCTGGAAATGTTATATATTAAAAATATTAACTATCCGTTAAGCATAGAAGTGATATAAACCTCAAAATTAGATAAAGTTTATTCAGATGCCTTAGGTTAAATAATTTTTTTGAAATATATTTGCTTATTGTAACTTTGAACTGTTTAGTAAAGGTTTGGTTTTTGGCAATGTTAAATATCACTACCACTAGAGTGGAGTGATTTAAAATTTACTTTTTCAAAATTGCATAATTCCGTAAAAATTCTCAACTTCTGTCTGATATATTTATCTGTATTATATTTTATAAGTTGTAATTTTGCCCCATTTAAAGTGTTAATGTTTTTATAGTGGAATGCTTTTTTATGTATTTTTTTGTATTAAACTCTTATGAAATAGGTTTTGAGTGAAACTAAAATAATAGTATTGAGACTTTGATTTAATCTGGAAAACTTACAGATTCCTGATAACTTGTGGATAATTTGTTTCATTTAAAGACAATTAAATGTTTATCACCACTGTCATTTTCTGCGCAAAGTCACAATATATAGATGATAGTATATTTTGAATCTTTACATAAACTGTAAGTCAATTCAATATTGATAAGATATCTGAGATCCTGCTTAATTTATACAATTAAAACATATCCAATAACATATATTAGATGGACAATTGTTATTATCTTATTGAATATTATAATGTTGCTATTATGCAATAATTGCTGTCATTTTTTTCTTGAAATTAGAAATACCAATTAGAGGTACACATAATATACAGGGAGACTAACACTCCGTGTCACGGAGACACGCACAATACTCACGCGGGAATTCATTTATCCGTAAAAATTCTGAGATCGAATTTTTTCACCATCAGTATACTTCACTTACGGTAAAGTACGAGTAACATATGTGAAGATGTGAAAGGGTTAACTAACTGCACTCAGCTGACGAGGGAGATGCTGGTGCAGGGCACTGCCATCATACAGGCGGAACAGAATGCGGAGAAGCCACAAATATTGGAAGCCCTGTACATAAAGGAAAGGAACCCCTCTAAAAACCTCCAGGTCAAGGACATGTACGTAATTCCGACGAGCAGGAGCCTGGAGCCGAGCATGAGGTCCAATCAGAGCAGCAGCCTTAACCCTGCGCTCTGATTGGTTCGAATTAGTCAACCTGATTGGCATTTAAGCTGTTTACTACAAGGCATGCTCTACCTGAAGATGACCAATGTTCCTATGGTCGAAAGCTCGTATAATATTGAAGATGTATCTAGGACAGATGCTATGGCAACTGCAGCCAGAAGAAAGAAAAATCGCCCGAAGGATCGAGGCCACCAGCTTAAAGTTAGTGAGTGCAGAAGCTGCTGCAAATTTTAACAACATATGTTTGAGAGAAGACCTGCTGCCAACGTATTCTCATATATATATATGTATGTGTGTGTGTGTGTGTGTGTGTGTGTGTGTGTGTGTGTGTGTGTGTATGTGTTATATGTCGCGTAAAATGAATAGGAACAGAATTTTGAAGCCTCATAAATTATGTAAGGAGTCCGCAGAATTTCTTTTTCTGTCCTGAATTTTTTTTCTATATTGACTTTTGCCAAATCATTTAATTTGATACTTCCAATTTTAATAATTACTAGTGTCGATGCTTATTACTTTTACTTGTTCATGGTAATTACAAGATTATTGTATTTTCATTCCATTTGACTCTCAAGATCTCAGTATTTTTTTTTCTTTTTTCATGATTGAAAAAAGCAAGAAACTTAAAAAGATAATTAACTTTAAAATAGCATTTAATTAAATTACTTGTATGTGAATATTAAATTTATTAAATTATATATTGAGAACTTGATTTTTTTTAATGGAAAGTTTTAAGGAACTTTTTTTCTTTTTTTTTTTACTTAAATTACTATGTACCCAATCAGTTATAATTTATTACCAGCAGTAGCGATTAATGCAATTTTAACGTCTAATGAGGAATGGTAGAACAAAAAAACACCAAAGAACAACACATTCGTTGGACCTTTTACCTTTCGTTCAGAGCATATCAATATTTTTTTTTTTGGCCAAACAAATTCATTAGTCCCGTCTCTCATATCTTCCTAGACTCATCGTGTTTGAATTAAAGTATCATTTAACTATTATGCTAACTATTAACTATTATCCATGCTGGTATTGTATTAAAATTGTAAAATTTATTCCTATATTGATTTTTATAATATTTCTTAACCATTTCATAAAAATGTAATACTTAAGAATATATATTTACAGGTTTTATAGTGACTGACTATTGAAATTCGACTTCTACTACTTCTAAAGAAAAGTGTTCCATTCCTAGTTAAAACTGTGTTACAGGGGGAAAATTATACATTTCCACTTACTTCCCTGGTTACTACTTGTTTTCCGCGTGTCCATGAGCATTGTACTGCTATTAAGGAGTTTTTGTATTCTCTCTTCTTCCTTTTCTTTTTTTTTTCTATCTTTAATCATCCCCCTTCCGTTATTTGAAAAAGCCTCCCAAACTGAAAACTATGTTTCCCTATATTTCTCCTAAGCCTCTTAATCCGATTAAAGGAATGTGAAAATGTTGTCTTCTGAACTCAACCTTTACCGTTCAAGTTTTAATTATTTCATTGATTTATTTTATTTTCTTCATTCATCACCGTTTACATTTTAGTCTGAGATGGTCTAGCAGATGAGTTTGTTTACGATAGACAAATGTTGGTTAGACTGGTCTAAAGGAATATCTGTATGTCGCACGGTGCTGGCCATTCAGCCACTGCTTCTTCTACTGATGACGACAGACATCAAAATAAATATTGAACTGAGTTATGTCAGTTCTTTTTCTAAGTGTCTTTTTCTGTAAATTTAGATATATATATATATAATATATATATATATATAAAAGAAACTTAAATTACTATGTACCCAATCAGTTATAATTTATTACCAGCAGTAGCGATTAATGCAATTTTAACGTCTAATGAGGAATGGTAGAACAAAAAAACACGAAAGAACAACACATTCGTTGGACCTTTTACCTTTCGTTCAGAGCATATCAATATTTTTTTTTTGGCCAAACAAATTCATTAGTCCTGTCTCTCATATCTTCCTAGACTCATCGTGTTTTAATATTCTATTAGGATAATACGGCAAATTTAATTTTTATCATTTTATATTTTTTATTATTTTCTATTAGTATCATATTAAATTAATGTATTTACTTATTGTATTTCTAATATTTACGTGTTTGTATTTAAACTACCTACGGCAAGAAATTCAGAATCGGGACTAAGGTATTTCCACCAAAGTGGGTTGTTCTTCGTCTGAGTCTCAGTTAACTTGACAAAGAGACTTAAACCAATAGTTACAAATAGATTTATTTATTCATTCTTGGTTCACTCAGTGTTTCCTTTATGTTCAAGAAATGATAATTGTTCAGTTAATATTAATATTTAAAGTCAATCTTATTTAACTTTTTTAGTGCATAACTTTTAAGAAGAGTTCATCGTTTTTTTTATATTTGTAATGTTTATTTTAATAAATAAGTATTTTTTTATTTATCTGCTCTCCTTTAAAAAAATCACAACTAGAAAATATTTTTTTTACAAAATGATATAATACAACTTTGCGGACATTTTAAAAAAGAATGTGATGAAGCCTTATTAGCAAAAGCCAGGCATAATCATGTCAGTAGAGTGAAGAATGAGACAACGTCAGTAAGAAAGAAGGGATGCAAATGAATCTCTGACAAAGGATGTTGGCATTTCACGAACAGTACAAACTGCGAACAAAGGTTACCTGTCTTGTTTACTATTCCTGTTATCTGCTCGAACATCATTACCCACATTTTTCAACTAAACAAACTCTACTTATCTTCAATTACATGTGCCCTTCACAAGAAATTTTAAACAATGCTTTTTGCCTAAATAGTTATAAATGATTCATTCTTTTCTTTGTTAGAAAACTGAGTTGTTTTAATATTCTCAGTAACAACTTTCAGTAAACATATGTCAATGATCTAATTTTTATTGAAACTGCTAAGTTATTTGACTATTTAAAAATTACTTTATCCTAAAAAAAAAGAGCGAAATTTTAAGTTAAATTGTGCACGAGAAAGCAAATACTAAGAAAGCGAAAACACCTTTGGGGTAGTAATATTTTTAAAAACTAAATGAGGAAAGTTTTGATACTTCCAGCTCTTGATTTCTAGTAAGACAAGCTTACCGCAATGATCTGACAACTTGAGTCATTAGGAAGGAGATGGAAAAAATTCTTGTTGCTCGACTAGACGGATTATTATAAGCACAGCCAGTACAATGTATGATACGGCATATGCCGTCCTAGGATTAAAGCTTTAACTGTCGACATTTTCAAAAGCATTACCTTCTCCCTACATAAATGTCATATTTTATTACTAAGATAATAATTATGTCACATCGTAATGCCTAGAATTCTATAACGTCTAGAATATTTATATAACAAATGGTCAGTTAAGCATTGTCAGCTCTGTGCGTGCATAATCATTCTTCAAATGCACTTTGATAAGATCAAACTACGATTACCTTTATCTGAACTTATTTCTATCTGCCCATTATTCTATGTTTATTTAATCACAACTATAAAAAAATATTACACTTTTATAATGTATACATGAAATGCATAAATAAAGTTAAATTTCAAATGTAATAACGATAACAGTGTTCGAAAGTAATTCATTGAGCTAATAGTTCTAGTTAAGAAAAAGTGCATTTATCTATAATACATTTTTCTACCCATAAGTTTACTTGAAAATTTTCTATTGAAACTTTTTCTAAGGCACTTTAAAAAAAAATCTGGAGTGGCCTACACTCAACTTTACTATAAGTAACTAAATATCAAATTTCATGAGTATGTAATCTATAACGTCTCTTTTAGGCATAATGTAAACATCTAAAAGGGATATGATTATTAGTCCTTCATTCCTGAGGTAGTAGGATAGTGATTGAAGGACATATCAATATATAAGCTTATTTTTGTATATCACACAGCTGATGCAAATAATTTCATTAGTATAACTATAGCAGTAATAACATTTTTGAAAAACCCATGTGAACATTTCTTGAAACGAAATATTCTCCTACAAGAGAACATGGCTTTTGTTCAAATAGCCAGTGGATTTCTTACATCGTTTACTTGACATCCTTCTACATAGAATATTGAAGTCAAATTTTCAAATTTTAAACAGGAAAATGCCCTTACTTTCTCTGAAAAACATCATAAACAGCTAAGAAAATGTTGTTTTAAGGTGATTTATAATTAAAGATGTACGATAATTACATTTATTAATCTCTAAACGAAAGATTTCAATTTTGAATTATCTTTTACATTTTTGGTTTTTTACAGAATTATTATACTTTGAATTTTATGGCTTCTTAGTATTTAATAAGATCATTTTCCTTCCCCTTTGTCAAATAACATATATACGAATTTTTTCTGAGTGTGTCTTATCATTTTCCTGCACCATATTATTCCTCTTCCATCTCATATAAGTCAATAAATAATTTAAATTGTTCCTTTATAAATATCAATCTTATCTCAGTGGATTCGCTCAAAAATTTCTAAGTCAATGTAAACAATGAAAAAAAATATAAAAAATTCGACAAGTATAGCAGGTGATCTCTTAGTCTAAGATAAACAAACAGTTTTTATAGCGTTATTGCTCTTTCCCGTAATTGAAACTTCATGATTTTTTTTTTATGAATTGCTAATTTTTTGTTCCATTTTTGGTCAAATTTTCATTATTTTTAAATGAACCGTTTAGGGTCAAAAAAACATTTTCTGAAAACAAAAATCGTACTGTAACGCCCCATTAGCGAATGTAATTTTGAAAAAAAATATCTCATCTCATTCTACACATAATGTTCTATTTATAGGCATAGTTTCATTCTTGTCCGTCAAACCGTATGGCTTGTATCGCTCTCACTATGTTTGAGATTGAATTATACGTCAAAATTTATACATTTTATTGAAAAAAAAATATTTCCTGTTGATTTAAAATTCTGAATATATTTTTCATTTGTCCCATTTGTAACCTCAAAGATAATGTCAAAATTTCAAAACTCTAGGGTTATCAGTTTAAGAGAAATAAATGTTTTAAAAAAAACGGTTTTTGGCAAAAAAAGTGACTTTCCCATCATGCATAATTCTTCCCAAACAATAGGGATCTTCTTCCCTATTGGGCCCATTATTGTGTAAAAGATCAACTTGATCCATCAAAGATTCTGGACCGTAGCGTGGTAACAAGCAATGCTAACACACTCACCCACCCACCCACCCACACACAGACATCATCGTAAAAACTTCATAAAACGACTTCTGGGACCTCAAAACATGTAATTCCGTCAAAATCTCGAGATCGAATTTTTTCACGATCACTGTACTTTACTTATAGTAAAGTAAAAATAAACAAAAGATAAGACCAATAATAAATTCATCATAAGACCAATAAGTAATTCATCAAATAAATCGCGATTCTTTATTTAATGAATTATGCTTACAGCGTAAGTATGCTTGTTTTTTTACGAAACCGTATGTAAACTTATCCAAGCGAGCACTAGAAGTAGGTGTTGAAAACAAATCAAATATAAGCGACTACTTTAATGAGATTCTTGCTACCTAACAAATCCACTGAATGATATAGGCTGGAAAATATGGAATGGGATCTCTCCAGTTAGCTAGATAGCTCATATCTCTAGAGCTAATCTTTGGTACAACCCAAAACAAGAATATTGTAAAGGATATGTTTACCTAATCATAAACGATAAACAGTTCTTTCCTAATTGATTTATTTTCATAAAATACTAGAACCAATTCTGTTTGAGGTGAAACATACTTCTACTATCAAATGTCTTAGAATGATAAACGGAATTCTACTCTCGATCGATCTTCAAAAGCTGAATTGCCAAGCTGAACGGGCAAAAAATAACAACCAAAATGTATTTTGTTACATTTACAACTTACAAAATGTATTTTGTTACAACTTACAGGTTAACAAGACCACAAATTTTTCTCAGTACTTCATTTCTAGTTTTCCAAGTATATTTAAAGAAACCATCAAAACAGATTCCTTATCATTTAGTCAGGTTTGTTGTATAGCTAATTAATTTCCAACATTAATAGTTTGCATATTGTTTGATATGCTATGAGCTTTATGCTGTTTATATTTTTTATATTTATTCTTTATTTTGATTTTATTATAATTTCATACATATTATGCTGGACTTTCAGTTTCCTTAAATGTCTATTGAATAAACTTTGTGAAGTAAATATTAACTTGCTTTTCTCAGTAATATATTTGCACTTTTTGCTTGTTTGAATTGCTACTTTAGTTAGACAGCAATTATTACTAACTTCATAATCATAGGTAATTTTATTTGAAGGGTTTTTTTAAAAATGTTTACCGGTTTAATTTGTTTCCCAGAGTTCTGGTTAATCTATATAAATAAAATAATGATTTTGTCTGTACATTGCTTAGAACTGACTCATTTCAACTTTTCTTTACGTTTCATACATTGGAGAAACCGAATCCACCCTTAGAAAAATTTCTGTCGGTTTGTCGGTTTGTCTGTTTGTCCGCAAAACTTTGTCACAAGTAAACTCAGCTACCATAAGACATATAAAGCTGAAACTTATACAGTAGATTTGAGTAGGTCTAACTTAAAATATGGGCTCTAAATTGATTGGAAATTCAACGTAGAAGTGAAGTTATGGACGTTTAAAGCAAAAACATTTGTCACAAGTAAACTCAGCCACCATAAGACATGGTGAGCTGAAACTTTGACACTGGATTTGTGTATGCATAACTTAAAATACGGGCTCTAAATAGATTCATAATTCAGTACAGAAACGAAGTTATAGGGCTTTAAGCGTATTTTTCTAACTTCACAGACAAGTTTGTTTTGAAAATACACAGGTGTGGCAAGTAGGTATTGTTAGTTGATTTTAATTTCATTGGAGCATATGAATATATTGCGTATTTGACATCTTTGAAAAGGTGTTTCCCAGGGTTGAGGATGTACTATCTATTACGAATAAATAGTATTGTAAACGAGCAATTCTCAACTCTTAATATGAACAGGCAGGAAAAATCAACAAACAAGTTCTACCGAGGAAAGAACTTACAAGTCAGTAAAGAGATTGGATTAGTGATGAAGAAGCAGTTCATTATCTAATTGAATTTCTTGATTCTGAATTTATTTCTCCTGGATTGCCTGCTCATGAGTAAAAACTTAAAGTAGGAGAACCAATCATGTTGCAATTTAGTAGCAGTAACAAATTTCATGTTACGAAACATGAGTGCCCCAAAACTGTGCAATGGGACACGACTCTGAGTTCGTCCTCTACACAGATATGCCATAGAGGCGGACATAATGACTGGACGTGGTATTGGGGAGTCTGTGTGTGTACCACGCATATCATTGATTCCGAGTCACTGTCTGTTTTCATTGAAATAATTGCAATGTCCTGTCAGAGTCTATTTCGCAATGACGTTAACTAAGTCACAAAGAGAGACTTTATCTAACGCAGGAATTCATGTTAGCGAGACCAAGTTTTTCTCACATGGTCAACTGTAGTTTACTTGCTCAAGAGTCAGAGGTTCCAACTGTTTGTTCTTCCGTAAACCTGACGGACAGACAGCTAATGTGGTGTATACAGATGCATTTGTTTAACACTGTAATAATAATGGTACTTTCTACTATTCTATAACTTCTAATTATGGTATTAGTATATATAATACTATAATTGATATTTTGGAATACCAAGTATAATAGAATTTGTGATTCCGTCAAAGACGGGTACGTTTGCTAGTTATATATAATTCCTTATGTTATATAACTTTTTTATTAAACTTTACTATTCTAATGGTACTTTTACACTCATTTTTGATTGATTTAAATAGTGTATCATAAGATTACGCTTTTACTTATTGTTTACTAGTAAACGTACCCGTCTTTGACGGAATCAAAAATTCTATTATACTTTGTATTCCAAAATATCAATTATATTATTATATATACTAACTAGCAAACGTACCCGTCTTTGACGGAATCAAAAATTCTATTATTCTTGGCATTCCAAAATATCAATTATGGTATATTACTAATACTATAATTAGAAATTATAGAATAGTAGAAAATACCATTATTGGTACAGTGTTAAACAAATGCCTCTGTATACACCACATTAGCTGTCTGTCCTTCAGGTTCACGGAAGAACAAACAGTTGGAACCTCTGACTCTTGAGCAAGTAAACTATAGTTGACCATGTGAGAAAAACTTGGTCTCGCTAACATGAATTCCTGCGTTAGATAAAGCTTCCCTTTGCGACTTAGTTAACGTCATTGCGAAATAGACTCTGACAGGACATTGCAATCATTTCAATGGAAACAGACAGTGGCTCGGAATCAATGATATGCGTGGTATACACACAGACTCCCCAATACCACATCCAGTCATTATGTCCGCCTCTATGGCATATCTGTGTAGAGCACGAACTCAGAGTCGTGTCCCGTTGCTCAGTTTTGGGGCACTCATGTTTCGTAACATGAAATTTGTTACTGCTACTAAATTGCAGCATGATTGGTGCTCCTACTTGAAGTTTTTACTCATGAGCAGGCAGTTCAGGAGAAATAAATTCAAAGTCAAGAAATTCAATTAGATAATGAACTGCTTCTTCATCACTAATCCAATCTTTTTACTGACTTGTAAGTTCTTTCCTCGGTATGATATAGCGTAAGAACTTGTTTGTTGATTTTTCCTGCCTGTTCATATTAAGAGTTGAGAATTGCTTGTTTACAAAACTATTTATTCGTAATGGATAGTACATCCTCAACCCTGGGAAACACCTTTTCAAAGATGTCAAATACGCAATATATTCATATGCTCCAATGAAATTAAAATCAACTAACAATACCTACTTGCCACACCTGTGTATTTTCAAAACAAACTTGTCTCTGAAGTTAGAAAAATACGCTTAAAGCCCTATAACTTCATTTCTGTACTTAATTATGAATCTATTTAGAGCCCATATTTTAAGTTAGGCATTCACAAATCCAGTGTCAAAGTTTCAGCTCACCATGTCTTATTGTGGCTGAGTTTACTTGTGATAAACGTTTTTGCTTTAAACGTCCATAACTTCACTTCTACGTTGAATTTCCAATCAATTCAGAGCCTATATTTTAAGTTAGACCTACACAAATCTACTGTAAAAGTTTCAGCTTTATATGTCTGCTGGTAGCTGAGTTTACTTGTGACAAAGTTTTGCGGAAAAACAGACAAACCGACAGAAATTTTTCTAAGGGTGGATTCGGTTTCTCGAATGTATGAAACGTAAAGAAAACTTGAATTTAGTCAGTTCTAAGCAATGTACAGACAAAATCATTATTATATTTATATAGATTTTAATTTTTTTTTTAAATTTTCACATACTGACAGGGAGCAGTGGAAATCGTGATGACTATTCTGATAATAGTCATCATTTTTATTTAAAAATTTTAATAATAAAAAAAATTAATATTAAATTAAATTAATTTTTAATATAGTCCTATGATAACGGTAACATTTGCCTGAGTCTCCAAGCGCACACACACACACACACACACACACACACACACACACACACACACACACACACACACACACACACACACACACACACATACATACATACACACGCGTACACCATTAATGTGGCCACCTCCAAACTAGGCCGTGGTAATAATCACACAGTATTTTCAACTAAAACTCCTGCTTGTATAACAACTGTATGACAGGTAAGGTTAGGTTGCGACGGCAGTCCTACAAGAGAACACACATAGACCATCAAGTGATCCTTTGTGATACCACACAATGAACATTCTACATTGGGGGTCCTATTTTTTTCCTAACTCAAGTGTATTTAGAGTAGGGATCATTTACTAATACCTGACATCGTACAGGCTCAGGATGGAGGGCCTAATGTCCTCTCCGAGGGACAATGAGCTCGGATTTATTCAACTTCCGCGTGAATAAATCGAGGGCTAGAGTGGGTGTTGAACCCTGGATCTACTAGTTGAGAGGTGAGCACGTTGACACTGGGCTAACCTGGCCTCCACAACTGTATGATATGAATAGTTAATTTTGAAATCAGACTCAAGATCCCAAATTATTTAAAAAAAACCTTGAAGAGAATATCCGTTTGATTGAAACATATAAGACTATTTCTAATATTATTTACGTGTGAAGAAAACAAGAAGCTCTTCAAAGAGCTGAGAAATTTTATTAAGAAGCAAGGATCAACAAACTTTGGTCAACTTTTTAGTCAAATATATTTAAATGAACTTCTACTAACTTATGGAAATATATTTGCAAGAATTTTAGAAACAATACTGATATATATTTTGGGTCAGTAACAAAAACCAACTGGTAACGAGAAGCTTTCATACATCCGTTTTGATACACTTGTCTTGATTCCTTTCACATAAACATCAACTCTGTGAAGAAAAATAAGGTAGAAGATTCTCAGTATGTTTTGCAATTTAGCATGAATACGTATTATTTTAAGTAGATATTAAATACATTAATAACAATGCAATATTCTTTAAAAAAATATATGATTTTATTAGTACGAAGTTAGAATTCTCCCTTCTAACACGAAAACTAATTTCATAAAACATGCACTGTATTTTCCTCATTTGTAATTCTTGATTCATTTTTAAATCTTATTCTAAACAAGAATAAATTAATTAAAAACTAAAATCAGCCCTTACATTTTTAATCACGATGTTTGATGCAATAGTTGGGTCGCCAGTAAAGGTTACCAAATAGAAGCCGTCATTTTCTACCAAAGCGATACATCAAAATGGTGAATGATACCTCATTTGCTTTGAATAAAGTAAAATCATCCTCTTACTTTACTCCTTCCAATCTTAAGACATTTTATATTAAACATTCCTTGATCAGTTTACAACCTCGTAATTATCATTTATCATAATTTATCTAGTAACAGCAATCATTTCCAAATGATGATTTAGAAAAAACAAGCTTTGCTAATAGTCAATCTTTCATCTGTCACCAACTGATATCTTTCTTTACAAATTATCGTTCTTTAACTAAAAGTATTTTTTTACAGAAAAACATTTTAAAAATAGTAACTATAAGATTCTTTGTCTGAAGCAGTTTAAATTTTTAAATATTGAATATTATTATAGTGAAATTATCAACAAGAGGGAATTCAGAACAACTTTTTTTTTAGAGTCTAAGAGATTATTGTCTGCCATACATAAACAGGAGGTACATATTTGCCCCAAAGTATCCTAGATGTTTAAAAAATTCGTTTAATGTAATTTGTCCAAACTGGCAGAACGGAAAATTTATTAGTATAATTATTTTTCTTTTCCAAATGACATAAGAACCTCAGATTTAATTGCTATCATAAATTATGAATTTTAAGTCGAACAGTATATTTCCATGGACAAAATAAATTACACATTTCAGTTTGAAACCACCAATTTTCACTGCCGATCCCGTCTCTTGACCTTTACTCTTTCTGAAACTTTCTATTCTGAGGAGACTTACTGTTGATTAGTCTATGTGCCAGGTCTAGAAACAGAGGAAAGAAAAGAGCTGTCTATCATAAGATTACTCTATTTTAAAACACAGTACATATTGACCATATAATTACTATTGATATTCAGAGTTAATTATTACAGTTTTAGAAATAATTCTTTCGTTGCGTTTTATTCAGAAAAAGATTAAAGAATTTTATTATTATTTAGAGAGAATCGTATAAAGTTTGTCTTTCAAGTAGCGGTAAAATTGAGCACCATGATAAACCAGGCTAGGTTGGTGGTTTTTACGTGGTACTCTTTCATCATGTTGCAGGTGACCAACATAAACCTTATCAAACCCTCCGTATCTCCCTAAGGTGAACACATCAACAAGAGCATAAGTTACAGCATAAGACTGATGGTCACTTGGTAAAAGAGATTACCAAAGTTTACAGATGAAAACTAAAACTGAAGAAAGATGTGTAATGAAAGAGAAAAGGGGAGAAGGAAGAATGGCAGAACAGAAAAATAAGAAGTGAGTTGTGAAAGGCAAAAGATGGAGAAGAAGAAAAGAAGAAAGTGGTGAGAGGAACAAACACCAAATTTATCACAAGCCGGAAACACAATCATAACTTCAGCGACACTCCAACCCAAGTTAGTCAACAAATACCAAAAATCAAAAACTTGTTGTGAGGAAGGATGATCTACCGAGAACATGATACGATCAAGCAGACTTTCCGTCCACAGGCGTACCTCGAGGGTTGCTGTAAAGTTTTTGTTTTGCCCCTCAGTAAGGAATAGAAAAGTCTTAAAAAAGATATGTGCTAAATAGAAGAAGAAATGATGGTCATATATCTGATCCCCCAAGCCGATGCATGGTCGGGCAGAGTTTACGTCTGTGAGAACCAACCAGAGGAAACACACCATCCAAAAGTCTTGAAAAAGAGTGGTGCTAGCTGAAAGAAAAAATAGTTACACAATCATATATAGAAAAAGAATCACCCGAACCGGCTAACGGTTGAGTTGACTTCCACCTACGGACCTTCCTAATAATGTGCCGTCCTTAGTTACTGTCATGACCAAAAAAAACACCCAGCAGATTAAGCTCCCTCCCCGATAGAGTGAAGGCACGTCGGGGGGAATAGTTGCCTTGTGCTTCTTTGGTGAGATTAGTCTGTTAGGAAACATTGGTTCTTTTAATTGATGCTTAATCATGTTTATCTGACACATATCTGCTCCATTAAGTGAACATTAATCACATCATAATGCGTACAGAATGCTTAATGAACCGAATGCCATAATCATTTAGTTCTCTTTTATCTAATCACAAAACTCAGGGCACTTCACTATATGCATAACCTGATAATATTGTACAATCTATGAAGGTGGAATAACTTTTTTTTTTGAGATAGAAACCATTAAGGGATGGTTCACAAGTAGCTAATTCAAGGAATATTAAATTGCTTCTGTTTAAGCGTTTAGATAATGAGCGGAAGACATGGTAGATGGCTTGTTTTGCTGTCAGAGGCAAACATAAGAGAGAACGGGTGAAATATGTTTGATAAGACAGTAAGTAGGCGGAGCAGAGGCTGTTCTCAGTTCTTGACCAGAGTCCATTAGCATAACAGAGAAAGTTCTCCGGACCCACTCTGTTAGTCGCTCTCTCCCACTAACGCTCCAGCAACCAAAATTATTTCCAATCCATTTTGTTACACTTCATTTGTTATGCCTTTCTTAAATTTACTTTTTTTACACGAAATTTACACACTTCTTACAAATCCTTATAACGAAAATTCCAACAAATTAATTTTAGAATATTACAGTGAGTCATGTCATCACGGATTTATTTCACAGATATAAAATATACCTTCTGCATAATTTAACCTTTTATTATTCATGGTAAATACCGTAAAATAGTAATCTTTACGTTGTCGAAACAGATATATTTCCAATAATTCTTTCAGCAGCTTTAAGTTTCATTCATTCTCTCCTAGAATGAATTCTCTCCTTAATGAACTTACTCTTTAAGTAAGTTCATGCTCTCCTAGTAAATGGTTAAGGTGGAAAGCACTCTATTTTAGACTATCATCTATATACACTAAAAACCTTCAAAACTACTGTTTTTGGACTGCATAATAACAAAATATTTGAGTGGTCTGCAGTGAACTTTACTATAAGTAAACATAATACGAGTATCAAACTTCTTGAGAACCAATATTTTTTTATTTATTTTCATTTAACTGTTGTTATGAATTAGATACATTCATTAGCTCCATCCATGTCTGTAAAAATGGTTAAAATTGAACTTCCTGTTCTAACGGTCCAATATCTTGTATATTGGATGGTAAGTTTCATAACTCCTGCTATATGTACATATGTAGAAAAAAATTATATCTAATTGATCACTTCAGTTCATTGTTACTAAGTCTCGTTCTAATAATGAATATAACTTATATTGCCTTAAATAACGACACGAGAAATTGATATTGTAGTTATGGTCACCTAAGAACATGATATTATTACTAAACTTGAAATGTTTTAATTTTTTTTTAATATTCCTTACTCAAATTGAATACCAGCCCCCTACGAATTCCCAGCCTCCACCAGTCATTTATTTACTGGTGAATGAAATAATTTTATTGGTTTTTATATCCATAAAACTAAGAATCTTATTTGATAAAAATCAAAAATCTTGCCTCGTTTATCAAACAGCAAATTGTCAACTTCAGAGAACCCCAATCATACAATCCTACTCCAGCCTACCACAGCACAAAATATTCAGTAATTAGTAACAAAATACTGATTATAATATTATTTAAAATATTGCTTTTATCGCTTCCATAGTAATTCCAAAATTTCAAGACCCTAGAATTAGTAGTTTAGAAGAAAAAAAGTTGTCTAAAAACACATTTTGGAAAAAAAGTGACTTGTCCATCATAAATAATTGCTCCCAAACAATAAAACACATGTACACTATGAAGCCCATTTTAGTGTAAAATATTTTTTTAATCCATCAAAGATTGTAAACTACAGCGTCCCCACAAACTTTTGGATGCACACCCACCCACACAAACACACACACACACACACACACACACACACACACACACACACATATATATATATATATATATATATATAAACACGCACACAGACATCATGGATAAAACGTCATAAAAGAACTCTGGAGACCTCAAAACATGAAATCCGTCAAAATCTCGAGATGATTTTTTTTTCAACATCACTATATTTTAATATAGCAAAGTAATAGTTGTAAGTGTTTCATGAATATTATTAACAAAGAACTGAACGGAAAAGATAAGCTGATGGAGTAAGGATGAAGCAGTAGAAATAAACTCCTGTTGCTATTTACCTCCTGGTAGATAATTAAATTACCTTACAACATTGTCAGCGTTAATTACTCAAGTTAATTGGTTACTTTTCAGCTGGTAGTAAACAATCGCTAAACTGATATTAATAATTGAATTTTATATCAAAATGGAATCATTTTGGAAATATAACAGCTTCCACAAACCTAATGATTTTGCTTGGAAGTAAAATATAATAACAATAAAAATAAGAACGATACTGGCAACTTTTTATACAATAATAATAATTTTTTTGGGTAAGGAGGTAAATCTTTAATATAAATAAAAATGTATTATAAACTTATTTTTGAATTATAAACTTAATAAGAAATTTAATGATGATATTGTCACATATGTTGCAAAATTTGATGACAGCGTCTCTACCTAACAGTTTTATCATGTCATGTCTAAAAGACAGATATAAAATTTAGATCTAAAAACTTATAAAAATAAACCTATCAAAGATATGAATTATGTGATATCAGATAATTGGGTTTCAATGACTATTTTGAAATTTTCTTGTCACAATTGCATTATTAGTTTAACACGCATAGTTTTAAATAATTATTTTGACTGCTTGAATACAAGACGAAGAGAGTACCCAAGAAAGATTTCTTTCCCACTGGAAATGGGTCATATACGATCATATTTATATGTACAGATAGATGAAACTTGGCATTAATGTTTAGTTTTTTCTTAAAACAACAGAATTGTATAATGTATAAAATAAATACAACTAACCAACGAGAACTTCCTTCAAAATAACCATTCTTACAAAAACGGTTCTTTTGACTGTTTGTTACCACTTGATTTCAATCATATCTTCAAATAATTCTTTGAAGTAATTAGCTTATTGATTTAATGTAATAATATAAGTTGTATAATTAAAAATATATTTTTGGAATAGAAAACATACGTTCATCTAAAATACTGTTTAATAAAAAATATTATATATGATAGTTATATTGATGTAAATAAATTTAGTGCGAACAGCATTTATAAGAAAGTTGGTTAAATAGATATTTTAGGAAGAAAAACAAATAAAAATTAATATATATTTCAACAAATTAATTTGACTACATTTTTAAAAGAAATAGATTTCCCCATGAAACACATTTGTAAATAAATTATTAAAAAGTCAAAATTTTAGAATATGTTTCAATAATTATTCTAGATATAATTGACGCAAAATATTTACGAAAAATGGGCCACAAGCGACATGAAAATATTTGTATCATAATAATTATGGGGTTGCGTAACCGATATTACCCGTTATTGATGTAGCCGTCAAGCCACTGTATCCCATAACTCTTACACCCATGTTCAATTCCTATTTTCTCAGGATATATATACATTCTTGTAGTAATAAATCACAAGAATTTCTTTATGCCCAAGTGAAGGAACGAATACCATTTAACAATAATACTGATTAAAGGTCTAACATAATAAAATATGAGGGAATGTTTAACATACGAAATATTTTTTTTCTTAAATAACTTAAAATATTCGCTCTAAAACTTGTTCGTGAAATTCTAACAATTCAAAACAAAATTTATTAATGCTTAGAAAAATTTAAATTTATTACTGCATGTAATTATCTTTACAATTGTTGCTAAAAAATGTACAGACTGTATTTTAATTATTATCAACGTTTCACAAAGCAGAAACTAATTGCATTTTTTATGTAGCTATTTTTGAAAAATTTATCTTTTTTTAAGAAAACAACCAAATTGATGTTATCTTGTAGCATTACTTTTTTAATAAGTAAATAATTGTATTTTTAGTTTATAATGAACTTCATTGAACCTAAATTATATTCTTCTTAATATTAATTTATTGAAAAGACTAAGTAGTCTGTTCAAAGAACCTTCATTAGATAATGATTGAATTTTGTTTAATAGCTTATCATCAGGTTTATGATGTTTTGTTTAAAAATAATTTAAATGCATTTTTTGTGTTGTATGAGTAGGAGAACTATATTGCGTCTACATGTGTATTCAAAATTGGTAGTAAAAAGTTCCTGAACAAAGAAATAGAAAAAATATATACAGTATCATTACCACTAAGCCACATTTTACCACTTGTATACTAAGATACAAAAACATATCTTATGAAGAAAGTTGAATAATCACTATTGTCTACAAAGTGATGAGGTAGAATTCATTATTTCAGATTTCAATACAAATAATTTCTATTATTTATTTTTAAAATTATAATAATAATAATCAATCAGTAATAGAAATAATTTAAATTAACGCATTAATTACAAAAAATTGTATAACCATTTACAGGAATTAATATAAAGTGTACTATAACAATTAAAAATTAAATGAAACATTTATAATAGCTGCTGTTTATTTATCATAATTCTGTGATCACTTTCTAATGTTAATAAAAACAAATTTACTATTTGTAAGTGGTAAAGCGCAAGTCAGTCCCTAATCAGGCGTCATTTCTTTCATTGCTAATTTCTTTTATTACTTATAGCTGTTTGATTTGTTTCCTTCAATAAGTGACACAAATCTCATTTATTAGTTACGATTTCCTGTTTTGGACTAATAGTTGTATTTGCTAAATAATAACATTTAAATTAATGTTATTAATTAATTGTTAATTGTTATTTTTGTTGAGTCACAGGCAAATCAGAAGCATCTGAGCCTCTGAGCATTCAGCAGTTTTCTAAATAATCATCTCACATTTTCATCATCATTGTCAAAATGTGGTAGTTACATTAAAATAAATTAATTAATTAAATTTATTGATCATTAATTGTGGCAATAGGTTTAGTAGTAAATTTCAGATCAGACTATTCCAGACTTTTTCATGTTATGTTTGTATTGTAGCCTAAATTGTAAAGCGCAGTGAATATTAAAATTGAAAAATGTTTCTAGCATTTGATATTAGAGTACAAAGTAAACACAGAAGCAGTTATATCGTTCAAATCTTTCGTTTCAGTTTTTTAAACCTATTTCGCAGGCATAGAAGGATAAAATACAAATCCATACCGCAACCAACGATAAAAAATATATATATACAATGTGAAAACAATAGAAGTAGGCATATTATAGATCGAGAATAACTTTGAAATGTAAGTAATTTTGAAAAATAAACAATTGAAAACCTTCAAGTAGACACACCTGTTACTATGAAGAGCTAGTACAAGACAGATGAGGTGCACCAAACAACTATTTTTACTTATTATTTCACTATATAATACAAGTTTTAAATAGCAGATATCAATCAACAACACTAAATAAAATATTTCTCATTGCATAACAAAAAACTTATTGGCATAACAAAAACCCTTCAAGAAATACCACTTACATAAATTAAAGATGTTAACTTATGGTGAATTGTATGCATAAAATAGCATTATAAATTCAAATTCCTGTATTCAAATCATATCAAAGTCACATATGATTCTACAAGCATTTTAATTTTCATTTACTTTTCTGTAAGTAAAGTATAGTTATTATTAAAATATCAATTTTTAAATTGTAGCTAATTTATAAGCTTTATTTATAAATAGAATCTATTTTTGATGATGTGAGGATATTTATTTGTATATCGAAAAGTTTGTAATCCCTTTACGTGTCAAGTCGCTTGGGGTTGTTAATTTAACACATAATCTCAATGTGACAAAGCATTTTAGGCTCTTAGACATTCTTGCTTGATAGTAAAAGTCCCAATTTTTTACCGCACCTCTGGTCACTGAAGAAACAAGATGTTCCTTGTTTAATATTATCCTAAACAAAATACATCTCATTAATTTTCAATTATTGTGCGAAGCGATACAACATTAAAAAGAGCAACTATTAGCGTCCTCTGTCACATACATTTCGGATTGATTTACAATTTTATTTCAAACTCTAGTCTTCAAATAAATAATATATAACAAATTAGCGTAATCATCAATAATTTGCAATTAATTGAATTAATTTATTACTTTAACATTAAGCTTTTATTACATTTACTATAATTTAGAATTAAATATGCTACATTTTAAATTAAACGATCAAAATTTAAATACAATCTAAAAATGTATTAACATAAATAATATAATTTCTTTATCCCAACGTCATTACTTCCTTATCATATTTTTACACTCTCTCTAAACCATAACCAAACGATTTTATAATATAATTAACTTCTTAAACTTAACCGTACGTATTCATAACGCTCTGAATACATTGGATAATAATAATTTCCATTTAATAATTTGATTAATAATATTATTCAATGAATATTTCTAATCTTAATCAGACATCGTTACTTGTCTAATTTTTTTTTTGTGATTCTGTAACAGAGATTGCATGTTGTTATAATTGGATAAATAGAAATAGGTACATTCAATTAAACTGGTTCTCGCTGACTTTGATAATACATTTACGTTTAGTAAAGTTGAGTGTAGACCACTGTGATTTTTTTACTAAAAATTGACACAACTAAACGAAAACTTAAGATGAAACAACTTCACGACTATAGACTACAGATGTTTTTGTTTACTCCCAGTAATAATGGAAAAATACTACCAATGAAAGAAGTACATTTCATAAATCATTAAAAAAAAGGGTTGGTAGAGTTCAAAATAGATATAAATAATTAACATATATATTATCGTTGCCATTGTCCTTCATTGAAATATCAAGAAGCAACTTGTATAAATAATGGGTAAATTCTATAAAAAAAAATAAAAAGTAATTAAAAAAAATGGAATACTTTTTTAATTATTTATGATGTTCTTTTCAATTACTTAATCCATAATTCAAAATCTAAAAATACTTTGGATGATAAGTATAATTTTAAATAGTTGTTTATTTTGAGACCCTAACACTTCTTAAATATCTTTTCCTTAAATACAAACATTTAATACAATTCTAGTACTGGATGTACATTCTAGTACTTGAATAATTCTCAAGAATGACACATCGTAGGAGGTGCAGATTAATTTAATTTACCTCGCAACAGACGTGAACTTTTTGATTAAGTATACTTCTTTTTTTATGAATTACTAAAATGGATCAGTTTGATTTCTCTCTACATTAATGAAAAACCTCCTCTTCACTATTTAAATCAAACCAAACCTATTTCCCAACTTTTAGAAATAAATCAATTTTGCTATAGATACTTTTAATTTTGTGCACAATAAAATGCTGATCAAGTTTAAACTTATATCTGCCTCAGTCTTTTTATCATTTCTAGATCCATTCAAGGTAGATTATATCTAATGTAAATTTATATTAAAAGTGCTAATTATTTTAAAAAGCTATATTATTGGAAAATTGCAGACAAATCAACTCTAATCAATATAACATTTGTTTTCAGACTGCAATGCCTGAGGATATAGTTAGATAGTATCGTTTGAGCTGAGAAAACAAATGATTCGACCGTTTAATCTCGCCTGGAGCTCCCCTCACTCCAAAACCGGTTTCAGCAAAAAACGCTCTTTGTTTCAGTTATGATTTATTCATTGTTATATTTTTTTCCTACAATGATAATTTTAGTATAACTATATGAATATTTAAATCACTTTTATGTGTATATAGATATAAATCAATCACAAATGTAAATTACTAAAACTATTTCAATAATCCCTTTTAGTTATTCTTAGGACAACATTTTTATATAATATTTTTATTATTTGACGTGTTCATTGAAGTGCGTAAAAGTAATAAGTATCTTAGTGTAATTAAATCTCTTAACCCTTTAAATAAGTACAAGAAAATTAGGGAAGTAATTTAACGTAGCTTTAGTTACATATATTTAGTTGTTTAGTTAGTGCATGTCAATTGTGTAGCATTTGTTTTCAAAATAAGAATTTGGAAGTTTTCAAATATCATACATATTATCCTTCAGGCCTTTCGTTGTTCTTTACAATACACATTGATTGTAAATTGCAGTTTTGTTTTAATTGTTATGAATTCATATTTGCATTTCTCTTTGGAGCAGTTTTTTCAATAGTATTTTTATGCAATGACGGGGGGCAATCCACTATCCTGTTAAATGTTAGTCAATCCTCGGAATCTATTGAACACGACTGAGTACATATTACTCAGAGCGAAAGCTATAAATAACACTTCACCAATAAAAGAGGTGTGGACGTGATATACTGTAAAGTGATGCATTGTGAATTGTTATTTTTGAACAAATAATTGATATTGATGTAACAAAAAAACAAACAATTGAAACACTCTTGTTTAAACAAACCAGAATATTAATATTATACGGGCAATAATCCATCAAAATTTCAGGAATTTTATTTTTTAGTGTGAAGTTAATGATAAAACATCCCCTTTCTCATTCTCTCTTTCTCTCTCACTCACTCACTTAATTTCTCTCTTTGATACTTTTATCAGTATTGCTGTATTATGTAGACATATAATTACTATTCCTAGAGAGTGTTGACTTCTCTATTCAATATTTGTTTGAGTATCCAGAATCACTATCGACCTATTTAAATAATACATTTAAAATTGTTCAGTAAGATAGTTACAATCATATTCAATATTTCAGGAATAATATGTAATTAATTAAAATAAACAGAAAGAAAAAGAAGTAAAACTACCTCTGTACAGCTAAATTCAGGATCTGAGAATACCTGAACAACGGAGGGTTCACATTATACTAAATCGCCTTAGGAGGTTGGTTACAGGACTTGAAAAACAGCAGAAAAACAGAGCATTGTCATTCAAAAAAACTGCAATAGAACTTTCAGAGTTACTGTGATAAGTAATGAAAGCAAAGCTTTTGTTAAAGAAAATTAAATCGAGTTTTCTCAGATAAATCTCACCTCAACAGAGTAAACTTAAATTAGGAGCTTCCGCTTATGAGCTGGTAGCTTGTCATTTTTTTATTTAAACTGCTAAAGTCAATTGCAAGAATAAAGCTTCACCAGAGCAGGATTCTTTTGAGGGAAGTCAGAGACAGTTTTTATCGGTTTCAGAGGTACTTTAGACCCCAAAAACCTCCTCCAGTCCTGTCAAAAGAAATGGTGGAGAATTCTAACAGCAGTATGCTAACATGTGCAGAACCAGGTACGATTTCTAGCCTGTTGGTAAAGATACGAGCAAATACAAGGTTTCAGGTATGTCGTAATGTAAAAAAAATGAACTGTAATAAAAGTACAGTTTAAAATTGCACAAAATGTGACTACGGAGCTGTTATAAACATGTTGCAGAAGAATGATAACCTAGTACTGCCTTAACTAATGACATGTGTCTCTGAACTTAATAAAGGTGCCCAATAGGGTATTAAATTAAGCATCAAATTAAAAAGTTATCAAAAACACCAAATTCAAGCATTAATATCTTATAGAATTATTTAATTTTCGCTAATATAGCTTTAGTCAATTTATAGAGAAGATATGCATAACAAAAAAAAATATACTCTTGGTGTTATTTTTTGTCAACAAAATTGAAAATAGTGACACTATATTCACGATGTATGGTGTGGTCTATCATCGTGTTTGTCTTTAGTATTGAACAGTGGGGTTCAAATCTTGCAATGAACTACATTTTTCATGTGTTTTTCTTTTGTTCATCATCTCTTGAAGAGGGTGTTAAAATGTCGATCAGGTGCATGTACAATGTTTTACATGAGGAAACATAACATTGTTTTATATATCTTTTGTCATTTCTGTATTATAGAGTATCTGCATTATACATTTCAAGTGAATCAAAATACTTTAGAACTAATCTAAGAAATAAAAATGAATATGATTCATACTAGATAAAAATTTATTTCTGAATTAATCTTAAACAAAATAATTTTTAAGAATTACTATTATGCAACTTCAGTTCATAATGTCACCAGTGGAAAGAAATTCAAAATAATTAATCATTATTATATCTGACAGGTTAATTACCTAGATTAGGCATATGATGACTGTTTTCAAAGGACAAAACTGATTAAGTATAACAAACTTAACATATTAAAAGTTTGTTTAAAAAAAGGAGGTTTTAAGAAAAAGATATTTTACCTGTCTGCATTTACCTGTCTGCTGAGTTCCTTATATAATAAAGAGCTATTCAAATTACCACTAGTTTAATAATCTAATGCACAAAAATCGAGTCTAAGGATTTTAATACTGCTATTAAAAAATTAAATAGTATTAACAATAAAAAAAAGTTATTTAAATTGTATTTTGTTTTAAGTTCAATTTAAATATTTTACTTTAAATAAAGCTAGTCAAACAATTATGATTAATTCTAGTGTAAAACTTTTTATTCATTGAACTACATTCGTTTAAAAAGCTAATAGATTGTAGTCTGCAAAAAAAATATTCACGAATTCAAAAAAAACAGGATACTAATATATAACTGTTTGAGTTAAATTCTCAAAAGGTCACACTTTATTAAGGGTAGACTTGATGTGGGATATATGAATATATAAATAGTAAGTTCTGAACTGAATGATGAATTGTACTCGAGATAGGATCTCAATATTCATTTGGAGAGTGTCGCAGATGTAGCATTTAATTATTGCACCACTCTAGGGGCTTAGTCAATCTCAAGTCCAACATCGCAGTGATACTGAAACAGTCCAAATTAAACCTATAAGTAGACAAACTGGCTTACACGCCTTTAAGTCAATTATTAATGAATCACCATCCTAATTTGTTACTACTAACTTCCAAATATTAGTTACAAAAAATAACCATTCTCAGTACCATTTTTTTTCTTTTTTAACTGAACTTAACAATTTATTAGTCAAAGCAGAATCGTGTGGATAAAACCGGTTATGTTTAAAACAAACCTAGTGTTATTTTTGTTATAAAATATTTGTACCATGGAATAAAAATAAAATTAATTTCAGCTCAAAAAAAATATTGATATTGTTAGATAGAAATACGTGCATATACGAGTATACCACGTCTATCAATAGAGATTAGAACGTAAAGACATTATTGAGGTATTAAGATATCAAAATAAATTTGATTGACGTATATTATTTAAATGTTAAAATTTATTAAATTTTTATTAAATAGCTATCGTCTTAATATACAGGATACAATGACTTGCACATTAACGCTTCAAGTTTGCATAACCACAATTATTTTTTTAATGAAATCATGAAGGTTTAATATATTTGGAATAATTTTTTTAATAAATATTACTAATAAATTATTTAACCGTTCTTGACACATTGTAAAGCGGAGATAGTTATTTAATTAGTCTTTTATTTGAGAAATCTCTTTCTCAAAACCTTCTGACAGGTAAACCTAAATAAATTTTCAACGTAATTGCATTCATAAAAGTTTTCATTTATTTTCATGTTTACAATTTAAAACATCTACAGGGTCCGCCATAGGCTTTCCAAACAATAGGAAACATTGCAGTTCTTAAATTAAAGTTTCCCCTTCAATGTCTTTATGTTTATTTTAACAATAAACCTACTTTTGATTTTATATCTTTATATAAAAAAAAATAATAGATTAAGAGTCATCATTTGACTTTTTTAATTAAATGAAATAATGAATATGTTTAAAAACTATCTTATAGTCTGCTATGGCATCCTATAGTTAATAAAATGTGTAATACATACTTAATCAGCGTTATTTAATGACAGTTTGTTTTATGTTTCATCTATTTGACACTAAGCAACTACAAAAAACCAGGAAATTAAAAGAAAATAAATTGACATAAAATGACACAGCAATGTGTCTTGTTCCCTGACACGAAAATTTATTGGTCGATAAGAGAAGACCAGTTAAGCAAACTAGTTCAGGGGGTTTACTGAAATGTTGAACTTTAAGATAAAAGTGGAAGACTAAGTCAGTAAGCCCCCAGTTCTTTTAATTAACCTGGTATGGGATATTAATATCTGATTCGAATGGACATATACTCGCACTCTAAGTATCAACCCAGCCCGCTTCCCGTACAGTACCTATAGAAGACTAACTCTTACTAATAATTAATTTTAAACTTCAATATTATTTATTAATAAAAAATAATTTTATGGTATGTTTAATAGATATAACTAAATAAGAATATTTATTATTCAAACAATTTATTAACAAAATATTATATCCTCTTTACACAGTAATTTTAAGTAAAGTATACTATGTAAAGTTATAGTATACTATACAGTTATACTATGTAAAATTATAGTATACTATACTATACTGTGAGTAAAGTATAGTGACCATAAAGGTCTATTGGAACATTCTGACCATCAGGAATATACCATCAGGAGAGAAAACAGAGGAACACAATGGCATAATATAGCTAACCTGAATAAGTGTAGCTTGACACTTCTTTATAAAGTTAATGGGTGAAGTGTAACATCACCTGTGTGATTGGCCTTCCGATCTTTCCAATATTCTGAGAATGGTAGAGCAAAAATGGAGGCTCTACTTTGTTCATTCTTGTGAACCACAAGTTAATTCCTGAACTTGTTTTTCAGTTTTAGATAATGAGTTCAACAGTTCAAGTGTGTGTGTGTGAGTGTGTGTGTGTGTGTGTGTGTGTGTGTGTGTGTGTGTAAGTGTAAGTGTAAGTGAAGTGTAAGTGTAAGTGTAAGTAAGAGTGAGAGGGCGAGGGGAGTGGCTTTAGGTAATTAAAATAAAATAGAAGTCTATTTATTCAAACAAAAGGCACTATTTTCCCACTTGCTAACCTGAGGACATTGCTTATTTTATCTTCCATTCTCATTTACTACAACACAGAATTTAACAACATTTCTCTTAAAAATATTTACTCATACCTTAGACAGGCTTATCATTTAGTTTTATTAGTCTCCTCCCCTGATTCAATTTAAACATCTATATAGCCATTTTATTATCTACTTATATATGTATATATATATTATTTATTTTACATGTTGCAACCGGAAAAAATGCAACTTTTTTGATGATTACTTAAACAGATCATTGTACACAATATGATTCTGCAATATATTATCTACACAATAATATTTATACGCTTTATCTTTTACATTTTTTTTTATTAATCAGTAATATATATATATATATATATAACAATCTATTTCTTTACAGGAGCTGCTAAGCAAGGTGTTTCTACTGTTTGATCTGGACCGAGATAATCTACTTTCTCAAGAAGAATGGATAGAGTTCCTCAAAGAACACCTGACGTATGTATTTTTCAAAATATTTTTTAATAATCACTATGTTTTACATCATACAATCTATATTTTCCTAACTAGTTTTCTATAAGAACATTTTAAAGGTACTAAAACATTTCTATTGATGTAAAATAAGTATCACAGATACTCTAGCGGAATAGTATTTTATTTTTTATGATTGAACAAATTTAACAAGTTTTAAATAGTACTCCATTAGAATAAAAATATTATAAATAAACTTATTATTACAAATAGATAATATAATAGATTTCATTTTATTATATATATTTATTCTGTGCCGTAATAATATAATTTTAAATCTATCGTTCAAACATACTTGGGAGTAATCAAACAACGATTGAGAGTAATAATTAAATTCTAGTCCTTATTTAAATTAGTATTATTATCAAATTTCAAAAGTTCTACATTTAATTTCCAGATTACTTTCTTCCAATTAAATCTCTCATAGTGCGCAGTTAAAGTCAAATATTCCATTAGTTGATAAAAAAAAATCGAAAAATCGGAATGGCCTACACTCAACTTCAGTGTAAGTTAGTATACCGATTATCAGAAATGAGAATCAGTCAATTTAATTATTTGACTTTTTTAATTTTGCTATACAGTTTTAAGTTATAATGACAGTATAATTGGCATATTTGTTTAAAAGAATTTGTAAACGCTTAGAATGTATATTCCTATTGAATACCATAATTCAATGACGAAATAAAACAGGTAACATTAGCATTCTGTAGCAAATAAAACTGCTAATCTTAAAATGGAAGAATCATGTACACCTATTTAATTACATTTGTAACACACATTGAAATGGCTATTAAACAAATCACCACATGTAAGGAAGAAATGTGCAATGTCATTAATGGATTATCAATGAAGTACAATTCAAGTGATTAGTTACGCAGTTTATTTTCGTTATCATTTTAGAAAAAGTATGAAAATAACTAAATTGACTGAAATATTATAGAAAATTATTTTATTTCAAATCTTTTATGGTATAGGTTATTAAATTATCTTCAAATATAAATAGTTTCAGATGGTAATCGATATTAGTAATTCAACTTACAAAATAAAATTTTTCTTATAAATTACTTATATTAAGCTCGGATAGTTTAATAAAATAAAACGCAAACAAAATCAACGAGCGAATATAGGTGGAACCCAGAAGTAGTTCTTTTTAGAGTAATAATTGCTCTTTGAGTAAACAAAAATTGGCGACATTTTTATCGTCTACTATTTACATAAAGTTAATAATAAATTCAACATTTCAGGTCCTAGAAAGAGCAATTTTTTTTTATAAGACATTATGATTTTGATAGAATGGACCTTTTCCATGATAAAATATTGTCCAAAAATAATAAGACACATTATATGAAATATTCCATTAGGATTTGTCACGTGATACTACGTACTGAGTGATTATGTTTTAGAAGCATATCCATACACACACAAACACACACACACTCACACGCACACACTCACACACACTCACACGCACACACTCACACACACGCACACACACTCGCACACACACACACGCACACACACACACACACACACACACACACACACACACACACACTAATACACACCCAGATATCATCTTTAAATTATCAAATATAGATTGAAGGAATCTCAAAAATGTAAATTTCTCAACATTTCAGAATCTATTTTTGTCCTCGATCACTATATTTACTTACGTAAGTAATAATTTTTTATATAATATTGTTAACGCTGAATTTAGCTGCAATATAGCATACTGATGGAAACAGAAAACTCATTTAGCTTTACATGATGACAAATCAGAAACAAATATGTTTATGTGTTGAGAAAGATTCGTTACGCTCTCACGTCTTAAAGACTGAGGATTCAAGGCCTCAGCGGGTGTCCCTCTGTGTCTGCCGCAATGAATATTGGAAGAGTTTTTTTAAACATTGTTCCTTTAACTGATAATCACATACTCTGTCATTAATAAATAGGTTTATGAAAGTTAAAGTTTACACAAAAAAATGTTTCATTTATAACTTTCATATTAATGCAAAAATATTTTTTCCATGGAAAAAAAAATTTGAAAATATATATATTATTTTAATTATATTTAAAATATTACTTGCTATTTTCAATATTATATTGATTAATTTTTGATACAATTATTAATGATTTCTATGTTCTTTAAATCATTCAAACATTTTTCCTTTGCCTCATTCACTAAGCAAGCAAACAAAAAAATGTTGGTATAAAATATAACGTCTAACTTGTGAGGGCTAATTGGCTATAAATTACTAAACTGAAACTAAAGTATAACACGTAGTTGTGCCATAAACTAGAATAACATTAATCTGATGATCTGTATTTAATAACTGGTTATAATTTCATAGGAGTAAAGTTCAGAACGAGTCCAATGGGCTGGTTCAGTGCTTTATCTCAACCGTTCTGACTCAGATCGTGCCTTATATTCATGCTTCATAAAGTATCGTTTAATGATTCCAACACCTGACTTCAAATACCATTTGTAAGTTTATATATTACTTGTGCAATAATAATGTTTTTATTAACTACACAGAAATATATATCATAGTTTTTCCTTTAAACTCATTCTGTACACAGATAACTATTATTGATCTATTCGTATATTAATGTTGATAATTATAAGAAATTGTTCTTACATTGTTCTTAATATTCGATGTTTTAATTCATTCCTTATTTAAATCAATAATATCAAAAATGTAATACTTACATATTTTAAGTAAATGCATATTGTTAGTACCACAGAGGTTATAGACATCATATTATTTATATAATATATAATAATGGGATGTAACACATTTTACTTAAGACAAAAATTTTAATTAAACTTCTAACCAAGGCTAATTTATCAGTTTAACTTACTTATCAGCTAATGCATCTTTTATGTTTTCACGTAAGAAAGGAAAATATTTGTTTTCGAGTAAATATAACTCACTTCTATTATGGTAGAATACCTCTAGAACCTGATAATATTTTCCCACTTAGCTATTACTTAAATATTACAGTTGAAATTAAAAGAAATAGGAAAGTAAAGTAAGTATATTTAACAAGTTAGTAATAGAAATAACACTCTATCAGTAACAAATTTATTTATTCAAGCTAATATAAACAGACTTTTGTGTCTGAGATGATAAGTCTTGCATTGTAAAATAAAACGTAAATGAGATTAATATATCTTTCCAAATTCATGAGGTTAAGTTTTAAGGTAATGTTTTATTAAGTTACGCATGTTATTATTATTAAAACGGTTGTCTTAAATAGAATACTTTTTTTAAAATAATTACAAAAAAAATTAATTTCGTTTTACATTTTTTTTGCTTTACCTTATGAACAGTTTTATTAAAAAGCAACTACTTTTTTGCATCCTCGTGTTGTTTGCTTTGGAAACTCTGACCTAGAGTCTTTCAAGGCTAAAGCTCTCCCTATCATAACCTGTTAGGCTTTAGTGTCGTATTTCCATTATCATTAATCTCCGTTAGTCCAAAACAATTATCTAAATACCACAGGATAATTTAAGTGTTTGCTGTTTAATTTCTTTTATCTTTTGTTTAAAAATAGTGTATTCTTTTACACTTGTCTGGAATGCAATAATGAATGGGTCAACATCTTACCTCAGTGATATACTGTTATGCCTACTATTTAATCCTGTTCTATTTGTCTGGGAGCTCAGTTCTGTAGAATATATGCTTGAGAATAAGTATAGAAAAACATTTACCTACATTGCTCTAAATCCACTATTGTTTAATTAATGAATACAATGTTTATTCTATTATATATTATAATTTATTACTATATCTATTAGTATATAATTTATGTATTAATGTTATTTATACGCTATATATTTTATTGTATTAAACATGCATACTTGCAGACACTACTACTATTATTAATGTGAAATTTTCACAATAATAACAATGTGATACACATTGTTCAGATTTTTTTTCCTTTAAGAAAGAGGCAGGTTATGACTGACTCAAAGAACTACTAACCATTAGGACTATCTACCTATGCTAGTCATCTAGCACTCAAGTTCTGAAGAGGGTAATGCTCCTCTCTGTTCTAACGATAGTTTTACTAAATATGTCATTTGTTTACGTTTGTTTTATTACCAACACACTCAACATTTCACGAATGAAATCAGTCTAGCAATTTTAACTATATTATAAAGTTAAAGATATGTTTTTTAAAATAGAACATTATTAATGAGGATATTCCTAAAATGGGGATAAAATTTGAACCGTAGGCATAAATTAAAATGAAGCAAGATTTCAGAATTTTCAAATTATTTACCCTTCTTTCCTAAAATATTACAATTACGAAAACCATTAAATATATTTTCATCATATTTAACGAAATGATTCTAGACTAATTAGAATCAGGCAATTAATTGAATTGAAATATTAATCGACTTAATCAAAAATATAAACCATCATGTATAAGACTCTTTTTAAGAAAGTATGATTTTTACAGATATTATATATATATATATATGTCAGTTTAATACATAAATTTAAACAAATTTAATATAAGTTGAATAGAGTTTAATACAAGGTATTAGAATTTGATATAAAGATAACTCCAGATTTGTTTCTAAAGTTTTTTTTTTCAATTTCATTTACAACTAAATCAATTACAAATTTTGAAATGATGCCCATTATACAAATACAAAATATTTATTTATACTGTTTTAAAATGAACATTTTATAAAGTTTTGATTCCTCCTCGATGAAATTTTTAAAGAATCAAGAAATGTTTGCAAAGCATTCACGTCTGTTTAATGTTTATTCGTTTTCTTTAATTGATGAGTTGAAAATTATCCTTTTGGTTCAACTTTTTAATTAATGGTTTCTTTACAAACAACATTATAGAAAAGAAACTATCATAAATGAATAATTATATCAAGAAAATTAACACAATTTTTCACTCACATAATCAAGAAAGAACAACAGACTGATAATCCTGTAGAGAAATGTACCCTAGATAATACTAATGAAATACAATACAGGGCACTAACGTACATTCAGAGCAACTTAGTAAAATATTTACAGGTCCTGACGTAAAAATATCTTATAAGGTTAAAAAAAAGTTTAAATTCAAGTATTTTTTTGAATACCAAATCACCTATTAATAAATTTCTCTGAAGTAATGTTATATATTAAAAACTCATATATTTTGTCACCGTGTGATAATTATGATGCAGTTTATATAGGTGAAACAATGCAACGATAAGATATGTCTACATAAGTATGATATTAAATAAAAAAAAAACCATTATTTACTTTAGCCCATCACTCAATTAACAATAGACACAGTTATAATCTAGATGACGCAAAGAATTTAGATCATGAAAACAATAAAAATAAGAGACTTATAAAAGAAATGATTCACATTGAGAAAATCAAAAATGCATGCAATAAAAAACGGATACTGATAACCTAAATAAAATATAGAGTTCATTAATTAGTAATAAAAAATATTTTTGTACCTTCCAGTTTCTTTTTCGATGCAGTTTTCATGAGTTTTTTAAAATTTTTCTGAGTTATCAAAATGTTATATCAAATGTTCATTAAACTGTCGCTAAGAGCAGCACAGTAGTTTGATTTAAATACAAAATTCATGTAAAGATTCTTGCAATAGAAAAATGCAAATGTAATAACGTAAATTCATATAAATAATTTAACTTATATATTTTTTTTCATGTTACTGTAATTAATTTCTGTATTGATGTAGCCCTGAATAAGTAAGATGTCTACTAATATAGACGAAACATTGGTTTAAAGGTGTTTTACTGTTTGATGCTTGCCTGACCAATCTTCGATAACGAAAGAAAAATAGTGTTGAATATATGTGGTCGATATAAGAGAACATTTAATTATTCTCTTTACATTTATATATCAAGTGGTCAATAATTTTACTGTATATATATATATATTTGAAAACTGTATCAACTTATCTACTTTTCCAGGTCACAATTAAACTATCACAGCAATACTTAGATTTTTACTTAAAACAACATTTATAGTCATAAATAAAAATTTTTAAGACTATACCTCTATGGAATTTACGTTTCAGGAATAATATTAATGTGAACAACAATGACTGTCATTCCTATTGAATCTAAATATTATAGATTATTCTTTACTGAACATTCTTACTTCTGTCTATCAACATACTCGTAGTTTTAAATTTAAACCAAAGTATTGGCTACAGAATATTAACCTGAACCTGGATAGCTGACCAAATCTCCAATTATTTCAAACGACAATATGAAATGAGAAAAAAAAACTAAGGTCTTTCAACTATAACAAGTGGTCTTCGTCAGAGTCAAAAACCCAATTAGGTTTCACGTGTTTATGTGAAATCATGTATCTATGAATACCATGTGCGATACCTACTCCTATTTCTGTCACCTTTTCCTTTCTTCGTCACTATAGTAAAAAATTGTTTGTTTAGCTTGACAAATGCCAATAAATTAAACCAAAATTAAATTTTATAATCATTGTTTAAATGAACTTTTTTCCCCATTTCATCTTGTGGTTTGATTATTGATTGTTATTTCACGTGTTTATATGAAATTTTGTATATATATATATATATATATATACACTTTAACACATAGAAAAGAACACAGAAAGACACTACAGAACTCACTTCGATATTTCGACATCCGTCGTCATCGGGAAGAAGTGCGAAGTACTCGCGTTGAGAAGCAAACTGCTACTGGCCTCCAGAGTAACTCGTGGAACCACTGCAATGCTGCTCCCCAGCGGAGGAGAGGAAAAATAGAAATCCCTCCAATATTTATTTAGAAAACAAGATAAAAAATATATATAAAATACGAAATAATAATAATAAAAAATAAATAATAATAAAAAATAATAATAATAAAATAATAATAATAATAATAATAATAAAATAAAAAATAATTAACGGTACAGGTTGAGACCAGGAGAACGAGCCCCAAGGAGGCATATGAATGCCTCTTCGGAAGCTCTAAGGGTGACATGGGAATTAGACTCGGGGATTTGTTTGAGGATTTGTACCCTGAAACAATCATTGAAAGGGAGGTCATGGGAATTAGCATGGATAGCTATGGGTAGGTCTCTGCGCTGACCAACGGACGCCCTGTGATTGTTCATACGCAGGCTCAGCTTGGTTGAAGCCAAGCCAACGTAAAAAGCATCACATCGAGTACACTCCAAACGGTAAACGCAGTTACAGGAAGTGCAAGATGTATCAGAAGGAACAGGATAGGAGTTGTTACTGAGAGGGGAAGTAAAGTAAGGACTGGAGTTAATTAGGGGACAGGTTTGGCAGTTACGGCGTTCACATCGCTTCATCCCTCTGCTAGCACAGGGGCTGTTGTAAATATGGGTAAAAATGGATTTAAGGTTGGAAGGTCTACGGTAGGAGAAAGTAGGGGACTGACGATGACGACGGATGTCGAAATATCGAACTGAGTTCTGTAGTGTCTTTCTGTGTTCTTTTCTATGTGTTAAAGTGTTTATTGTCCACACGGACCTTTCATTTTATTCGAAGTATATATATATATATATATATATATATATATATATAAACTTATATATATGTATCTTAAAAATAAAGAAAAAACGGACCTATCTAAAGAAGAAAAAGAGTGATGTTTCATCAGCACAATGCACCGTGGAACAAGTCAATAAAAGCCATGGCAAAATTGCTTGAGTTAGGCTACGAATTGCTTCCCCATCCCCCGATACGTATTCTCCACATTTAGCCCCCAGTGACTTTTTCCTGATTTTAGACCTTAAAAGAATGCAGAAGTGCAGAGCAGCAATGCAGAAGTAATCATGGAAACTGAGGCCTATTCTGAGGCTAAAAACAGATCGTATTATAAAAATACTTTTCATTATATTCAATACTTTTCGTATTGAAAAGTTTCCTTACCACTATAATCGTTGTACCGCTCATGTTTAATGAAGGATACTATGTTTAATAAAATAATCAATTTTTATCGAAAAACTGTGATTTACTGCGTTATTTTACGAACTTTTCAGGCCAACTTTTAAGTAGGGAAACCTATGCCACATAAAGAATTAAATTATTTAGGAAATATAGATAAGACTTTTTCAAATAGAATGAAATGAATCAAATTTGTACTTAAACCATTTTGAGTACATTTCAAAGAATACGACTGAAAATTGAAATACAGAAAATTAAAATGGAAAACATTAATAACATGTAATATTTATTAATAAATATTTTATCCTTGATATTTATTAGTAGGTAAAATAAATTTGTTAGGAAGTTATGGAAAAAATTACTTTAGGACGGTGATATATTAATAAGATGAACTGTCAAAACTGTGACCATATAATTAAATGTATATCTATGCACATATGGAATATTAATGTGTAGCCTCGGAAACTGAAAACCGGATTTTCAATAAAAAAATCTAAGTTGGGTTGAATGTTTCAATTATTAAAGAAGAATAATCATGTGATGTATACTTCATGGAGAAGCTGCTTACAGAAGGACATCAAATCGATCCTTTCACTGGTAGGAAAACCCTCTGGCTATAAGTCGAATGGGGTTAACATGGGTAGCAATGGAACAAGTTTGCATGCTAATAACTTGTGAAAGAAAGGACATTGAAATAACCACTTTAGTTATTGGACCGGTCGCCAGCGCGTAGCTCGTAGTCTGAGTGGACCCATTAGTCTTCCAGATGGATTCGTCCCAGCGTGAGCCTCTTGATTCCTGTCTCTAATATATCTTCCTTCGTCTTGATACAGTAATGATCGCCCTCCAATAATATTACCCTCATTTCATTCCGTTCTCAATAGAACACTCATGACATTAGTGCTTCTCATGATAACACTATCCAATAAATTTCTAAATATCACCATCTATAAGATTTTAGTTTAGGATATTATTTCTCAATTATATTTGATTAAGTGTTCGAACGGAAGTCCATTTTTTTAATACAGAATTATTAAAACAAATATTTGTATTTATAATCAAAATTCAAATTTTTAACTTTTTAGCGAAATTATCACTCTTTCTATTCGCTCCTCTATTGACCCTACACTTTAATCTCAGTTAAAATTAAAATTTTCCAATTGAATTCCTTAAGATATTTATAAATAAATACAGATCACCGATCACAGATCACTCTCAAACTCCTGTAATTAACTTCAAAAAAAAAAATCTGGAGTGGCCTACACTCTACTTTACTATAAGTAACTTAATGTCAAATTTCTTGAGTATATAAAACATAACGTCTCATTTAAGCATAACGTAAACATCTAAATGGGATATAATTATTAGCCTTTCATTCCTGAGGTAGTACAGATAGTGATTGAAGGACATATCAATTTATAAGCTTATTTTTGTACATCACAAATAATTTATTATTTGCAAATAATTTCATTAGTATAACTACAGCAGTAATAACATTTTTGAAAAACCAAAGTGAACATTTCTTAAAACGATTTATTCTCCTACAAGAGAATGGCTTTCGTTCAAACAGCCAGTGGATTTCTTACATCGTTTACTTGACATCCTTCTACATTGAATATTAAAGTAAAATTTTCAAATTTAAAACAGGAAAATACCCTTTTTTTCTCTGAAAAACATCTTAAACAGCGAAGAAAATGTTATTTTAAGATGCTTTGTTAATTAAAGATGTACGATAATTACAATTATTAATCTCTAAACAAAAGATTCCAATTATGAATTACCTTTTACATTTTTGGTCTTTTATAGAATTATTATACTGAGAATTTTAATCTTTAAAATAATAATAATAATAAGCTTCTTAGTATTTAATAAGATTATATTCCTTCCCCTTTGTCAAATAACATATATACGAATTTTTTCTGAGTGAGTGTTATTATTTTCCTGCACAATATTATTCCTCTTACATCTCTTATAACTCAATAAATAATTTAAATTGTTCCTTTATAAATATCAATCTTATCTCAGTGGATTCGCTCAAAAATTTCTAAGTCAATGTAAACAATGTAAAAAAATATAAAAAATTCGACAAGTATAGCAGGTGATCTCTTAGTCTAGGATAAACAAACAGTTTTTATAGTGTTATTGCTCTTTTCCGTAATTGAAACTTCATGAAATTTTTTTTATGAATTGCTAATTTTTTGTTCCATTTTTGGTCAAATTTTTATTATTTTTTAATGAGCCGTTTAGCGTCAAAAAAACATTTTCTGAAAAAAAATCGTACTATAACGCCCCTTTAGCGAATGTAATTTTCAAGAAAAATATCTCAACTCATTCTCCACATAATGTTCTATTTTTAGGCATAGTTTCATTGTGATCCGTCTAACAGTATGGTTTGTATCGTTCTCACAAGGTTTGAGATTGAATTAAAAGTCAAAATTTTTACATTTTAGTGAAAAAAAAATATTTCATGTTGATTTAATATTCTGAATATATTTTTCATTTGTTCCATTTGTAACCTCAAAGATAATGTCAAAATTTCAAAACTCTAGGGTTATCAGTTTAAGAGAAATAAATGTTTTAAAAAAAACGGTTTTTGGCAAAAAAAGTGACTTTTCCATCATGCATAATTCTTCCCAAACAATAGGGATCTTCTTCCCTATGGGGCCCATTTTTGTGTAAAATATCAACTTGATCCATCAAAGATTCTGGACCGTAGCGTGGTAACAAGCAATGCTAACACACGCACCCACCCACCCACCCACACACACACAGACATCATCGTAAAAACGTCATAAAACGACGTCTGGGACCTCAAAACATGTAATTCCGTCAAAATCTCGAGATCGAATTTTTTCACGATCACTATAATTTACTTATAGTAAAGTAAAAAGAAAGTAAAACTCGGAATGCGACGACGTTGGCTATTGTCGTTCTTTTATTTAAAAGAGATGAAAGATATTTTATTAAAACATATAATCATTTATATATTATCTTTGTCTTTCAAACTGTATTTATCATAATTATTGTTCTTTCTTTATCAATGAGTTTTGCCTTCATAAATTTTATAATAAACTCATAATAAATATAGTCATATAAATAAATGTAATGTATATATATATATATATATGCTATAATGCCAGATTAGATATTCAAAAAGACGAGCCAACCCCTGTTGCGAATTACTTTGGACACTTCTTATTGGTTGTGGGTGTTTTTTCGTTAAACACCTTTCTCCTTAGCACACTCCGTCTGCTTGGCCGCCTCAGCCTTCATTCCAGGGGAGTGCTCACAGTCCCTACTTAATTTTCCAATAGAGTTGGATGAAGGTCTTGGCGTCCTTGGTTGGAAGTGTACCTCATCGAACTCGGTGTTTCCTATGGGCTTAGTGGATTTCATTAGATACTGGTTGTTGGTGAGGCGGCCAAGCAGACGGAGTGTGCTAAGGAGAAAGGTGTTTAACGAAACCACCAACAACCAGTATCTAATGAAATCCACTAAGCCCATAGGAAACACCGAGTTTGACGAGGTACACTTCCAAGCAAGGACGCCAAGATCTTCATCCAACTCTATTGGAAAATTAAGTAGGGACTGTGAGCCCTCCCCTGGAGTAAAGGCTGAGGCGGCCAAGCAGACGGAGTGTGCTAAGGAGAAAGGTGTTTAACGAAAAAACACCCACAACCAATAAGAAGTGTCCAAAGTAATATGCAACAGGGATTGGCTCGTCTTTTTTAATATATATATATATTGTAATACCCGGAAATATTTTTTATATCCCATCATGTTTTGTCATTTCAGTTAAATTTTTTCTGAACCATCATTAGTCAGAAATTACAATAAAGGACGACTATACATAAATGTTTTTCAGTCATTTTAGTCTTTATTTTTTTATTAATTTAAAAATTATTTCTTTTTTTTTTCAAAATTATAAAAATCCTGAGCAATAATAAAGTAATTAGATAATTTACTGTTAACAGTTTATTAATTAACAGTGACTAAAACTGACCAAAACAAATCATTCTTTATTGAATTTTATCGCAAATTTTGTCAGGCTGGTCAACCCTCATCTGAAAGTCAGTAAGTGTACATTATCAGATTGTAGCCAACGGTCATAACCATGTTCAGTACACCGAGCATCTTTATAAATATTTATATACAATATTTATGTATATATATATATATATATATATCAATGATCAAACCACAATATGAAATGCAAAAACAAGACTAAGATCTTTCAACCGTACGGTTAACTTCAACCGTTACGGTTGATAGATCTTAGTCTTGTTTTCCCATTTCATATTGTGGTTTGATCATTGATTGTTATTTCACGTGTTTATGTGAAATCATTATATATATATATTTATATATATATTTATATATATATAAACACGTGAAATAACAATCAATGATCAAACCACAATAAGAAAATGGGAAAACAAGACTAAGATCTTTCAACCGTAACAAGCGGTCTTCGTCAGAGTCAAAAACTCAACTGATGGGTTGGGTTTTGACTCTGACGAAGACCGCTTGTTACGGTTGAAAGATCTTAGTCTTGTATTCCCATTTTCTTATTGTGGTTTGATCATTGATATATATATATATATATATATATATATATATATATGTTTACATGATATTCATTTGTCAATCACTTGAAGTACAAGTAGACTTCATTTACCATGAATAGTATTAATTAATTGATAGTCAAATTAAAGTACAGATGTTGCATTAATTGTTATCACATATCAAGTTTAATATTTACATGTTGCTGCCTTTTGATTAACATCCTTATCAGCCTCATCAGAGTCCTTTGAAAGGTACTTTATCAATATTTTAGAATCTAAACTTCTGACCCTGAAGTTCTAAGAGATTCTTACTCTGTACATATTAAATATCAACTAAAAAGTCAATATTACATATGTTTTTAATCAGAATTCAGGTAGAAAGATTTCTTCTGTCTCGAAATATCTAATATTTTTCGCATAAAGTTCTTCGTAAGAAAGTTCAATATTATTTATCAGTTAAGAAAAGGCTTAAGTCTCCACAAAAAAAAGTTAATTACTAGAAACTAAACAACGCGATTCGAACAATTGATGTTCTTCTTCAGGTTACATCTGCCCTGCTGGGGTGGTTATTCGGGAGGCTGGTTACTCCTTGCTTGGTGAGTCCTTGCTTGGTGAGTCCTTGCTTGGTTTCACCTCCCGAACAACCACTCCAGCAGAGCAGATATAACCTGAAGAAGAACATCAAGTGTTCGAAACGCGTTGTTTAGTTTCTAGTAATAAACTTTTTTGCGTGGAGAATTAAGCCTTTTCCTAACATGAGTAAATACCACGCTATAACAGATTGCACAATTAATGAATTATTTATCATCTTGCAGTTTCTTTTGAAAACTAACAGTAACTTACATATGAAATTTAATGACAACCACTCTTTTGGTTTTTGAAATATCCTACCCTCATAGTCCCATACATACACACACACGGGATACACACACACACACACACACGCACACACATACATACACTAATTGCTAGACTTATTTTATTGTATCCAGGGGACCACATGCGTATTTGCGTAGAAAACTTGATTTCAAAATTTCAATCTAAACGCAGAATTGTCTACCTCTGTATTTTATATAAAGGGGAAAATGAAATAAAAGAGAAATTACAGGGGTCATTGGTGAACATATTTCAAAACTGTTTATTGTAAATAAATGGAAGGAGAAGTGTGAAATGACGCTATTTCTGGAGAACCAAAACCTGTAATCGAAAAGTTGATTAGTTTCTTGGTACTGTCAATTCGGTTAAATGTCGAACAGCGTTTCCGCTTTCACATCATCGTTGGCCGACTCATAAACTGTCCCTTTGATAAGGAACGAATTTCTAATGTGAAGTCTCTCACAGTCATCCATAGAAACTGATTTACCTTAACTTATTACATATTTTAAATCACTACATTACATTGCTCCCTAATTTTATAATAATAAAATCACTAAATTTATTTAAGTAAATGTAAATTTTATGTCGTAATATTTTTCAATTATACTTTCTCTTAATATAAAATATTAATATTATTAGCTTTAAAAAAAGTTTTTAATGACAAATATAAATAGTTCAACTTATATAATCATTTTGAAATATTAAAAAACTGGTATATTAAATTCCAGTTTTATTGTTAAATAATCTCATTAGATTAATATTATATCGAGATAATATTGCTCAGAAAGTTATTGGTCAACTTGAAAATATAGACGAATGCTTGGTTATAAATCGGATATAGAACATGTTTAAGTAGCCAAAGCCGACATGGTCTTATCAAACTGACTAGGAGTAACTGGCGCGACTTGCATATGACGAAAGGTGACAAGAAGATACATCTAAAATGAGTGTTCGAAAGAAAAGTGTTGACTCGCGAGTAAGGAATAATCTCATGTTATAGAAGTCCGAGAACGTCCTACTTCTAATTAAGAAATAATACATTTCTTAAGAGATAATAATACATTCATTAAGAAATAATACATCCTTTGTTATCGTGCTATCTTTTTTTGCCAACATGTGTTTTTAGACATTTTGTTTCTCCTATACTACTAATTCTAGAATCTTAAAATTTTGGCATTATGATAGAAGTGACAAGTATTCTTACATATAAAAAAATCAAGGTAAATCAAACATATTTCTAATATAATTCTTAACATGGTATGATGGATTTGCTGACAATATGCTCTAATCAATCTATAGGTTGCAACCATGAACTAAACTTAATAACAGTTGTAGATTTTCTTGTGTTTGTGCATATTATCTTTGGTTAATATTGAAGTATGAGGAATGGATTCCTTCGTCGTATATTACAAAATGGATACTAATTTTAGCCAATTTTTCGGTAATTCGATGACACTGATATTTTTTCTTACATGTTTCTGATATTTTTCAGAATAGGAACACTTTGAAGTCTTAGAGGAAAAACTTTGGCTTAAATCTTCAATGTCGAAGGAGGTCAGACAAACGACGTCAAATGTAACACATCCACTAGCCATTTACTATTACAGATGACAATGTAAGAGATCCCGTGGTTATGAGAACAGAAGCCATGTTCTCCTGTAAGAGATTATTTCGTAACACGAGATCTTTACTTTGGCCTTACAAAAGTGTTATTACTGTTGTGTATATCAGTATATACACAAAAGTATAAACGTATATCAGTTCTGCGATATACAAAAATATGAGCGCATACTGATAACTGGATCTGTACTACTATCAGGAGTGAAAGACTAATCAAAATCTCCCATTCAGACATCCAACGTTGTTTTAAGCAAAAAAATTAACTGCTGACTTATGTTTCAAATACCATAGTTAAATAATTAAGTTTTTTAAATAAGATCTTAATTATTAGAATTACTTGATTCGTAACTTAATAGTTGTTAGGAAATTACGTACTATAACATTTGTATATATGTAGGATTATAATAGAATAAATAATATTTGAAACATGATAAAATGACTAAAATATTTGAAAGGACTTTTTCTCTTCATCTGTCTACTCATTTTAAGCCTGAAACTGACAATTACTTTATTATATTCACTGTATGTAATTACTACATATAATGTAATACTGGGATCAAAAAGGGAAAATACACGATTGTCAAAGATATTTCATACTCGTAGCATGTAAACAAGAAAAGAAAAAAAGGGTTTACCAAAAAGAAAATTAAACAAAGAAATGAAAAGGTTTACCATGGGGAAACACGATGAAGAATAACCAAAAACAGGAGTGGCAAAGACTTGAAACTGCAAACTACAATCAATGGATGCACGAGTAATGAGATGTCTGACTGCTGAAAAGATTTAAAATTAAATTTTTACATTCTAAGTTACATGCCAAATACGATGTTTGAATTTACTTAAAACTCTGTTTTACATATCTGATTAAAAAAATTACTCTGATTTAAAAAAATGAAAACCATAATAATTATTAATGAATAATCTAAAGTTATCGTGACTAACCTTTAGACTGACAAATCCAGACGAAATCAGACCTGTTTAAGATACCACAGGTATGCTAATTTATTTTATAAACAATAAAAGCTTTATTATTTTTCTTATTAATATTATACAATTTTTAAAAATATATAAAATAATCACAAATGAACAGATAAAAGTGTAATGTGTGCTCATAAACAACTGTTAAACTTAATACTGATATTTTTGTAAAGATCATATATTGTACACTGTGTATAGACTCGCTTAGTACGCGGTCATACATGCAATTTCCTCATTATACCAATCATGCCTTCAAATAATGGAGTCTGAATTGGTGAAATGTAATGATTGCAATTACCACTCATAATTAAGGTTCGAAAACATTTTGCATATTCGGACCATGATGTGAGATGACGTGTAAGATTGGTGGTACACGTGTTCGTTTGCTCGGCCTTGCCAGTTTACTCCTTCCTTCCGTCCCTGATCCAGTCACCCCTTTTATAAATAATTCCAACTTTTTTGACTTTGAGTTATTATCTATATTTGTAAACGTAAATTGGTTACAAGATTTGACTACTTCGTAACACCCACAACGTCTATATATTTAGAAAATAAGCAGAATGGGCACTTTATGAATATTCAAAAACTTATAATGATAATACAAATCCAACTGATTGTATATTGTCACTGTACATAATAACGTAAAATTCAATATTCTCTTTCGGAGTTTATGCAAACTTTAAGTTGAATTTTGTACGATGTTATGATTTATAAAAAGTTGTACTGTAATGAAATTAGTATAGATTGAATTTAGAATTCCTGATTTAAAATAAAATTGGTAATGTGGCTCACCCATAACAAGAATGTGGTGCTCCAATGAACGAGTCACACATTTCACACCTAGACCATAGTGAAAGCAAAGCTCTGGAAACAAATAAACATGTTTAGATCATATATTGTGAATTGTGTTTTCAACGATGTGTTAACTTTCAAGCAAATATCTTTTTCCTGATGGTCCCAAAGGCATATAAATCACAAAAAATTAGTTCGTCAAGTAAAAATAAAAGCAGCTTTTTCAGACTTGCAGACACTAAACTTGGTTGGTCAAAATTTGATACCTGATAGGTTGTTACATAAATTGTAATACATCCATAGGAACGGTCGGTCAAGAGGCTAGTTTATGTGGTAATGTAGGAAATTCTCTTTGTCAGGAACGAAAAAGAGAGAGAAAAACCAATTAAATAATTATTATAAAATTCGAACATACCTCGTAAATTGTTGATGGAGTCGTCTGACCGATTTCGCATAGGCTACATATCGAGTGGAACTAATACCTCTGGATTCCGTAAGCACAATTACTCCCATTCGATGATTCAGCCTATGTGAAACCGGTCGGACGACTCCATCAACAATTTACGAGGTATATTGAAAGATTTTAATAATATTTTGTTTACTAACCTCTGTGGTACTAACAAAATGCATACATTAAATAATTGTTTTTTGTATGTAAATCCGTTCAGTCAGTCATTGCTTTTATAGTGTTCTTATGGTCTTTGAGTCATGGGAAAAGTGCTCATACACACACCACATTATAACGCAAACGAACACGTGTGTCAATCTTACACGTCATCTCACATCATGGTCCGAATATGCAAAATGTTTTGGTATCATAATTATGAGTGGTAATTGCAATCATTTCATTTCACCAATTCAGACTCCATCATTTGAATAGAAATATATACACACTTTGGTCTATTTAGATTAAAGTCTTATTACTTTTTACATCAACTAACCGGATCAAATATGTATAAGTTATGGTGGCCTCAATACCATATTAATATTGAGGTCCTTATCTGTGGAATATTTTTGGATCTCAAGATGGGTCACAAATTTCGCATTAAGGCTTAGTAAATGCTAATTTGTATCCAGTTCGATTATCAATTAATATAACCCGGCAAATTCCACGCTTTTTTTAAACTATTTTCTGAAAACATTGCTTAAAAGATACTTAGAAGTATGTAAGAAGTCTTAACTTACTTTAATCAAAAAGTAACACTTTTACAACAAAAGTATTACATTGAAGAAGTCCTCACTTAGTTAAACCAAATACTATAGTGAAGTCTTAGATTGCTTCCTTTAAGTTTCCACACACTCACCTAATTGGAAACCAAATTATGTAACTATTAAGAATCAGTGTTCAAAGAGTTACATATTGAACCCAGAACACATTAAATTAGACAGCAACATCGAGGCGCCGATTTTTGGATTTTAAATCCACTTTGTAAGTAAATGCAGCTTATACACGGTAAAATAGTAATTAGGAAGTAAGTACTCGGTGTAAATCTTTTAATACAATAATATTGTACTTAAGATTAGTTAAAACAGATTTATGTTTACTTTAATTACTTTCTAAAAGTTTCTGATAATTCAACATAATAATATGCTTTTCATCATAATGATTTCTTATATTCTTGTAATATAATATATCATATATATATATATAAACACCATGATAAATGAAAAACGGTCCGGCAGGACAGATTACACTTAAAATAAACTGTGACACATAGACAGAAACATAACAATGACTCACTTTGTTACAGAAACAACAATGACCGTCATTACGGTCGAAATATTGAAAAATGAGTCTTCGTTATGTTTCTGTCTATGTGTCACAGTTTATTTTAAGTGTATATATTGGTATAAATAGGCAAGCGATCTTTTGTCAAACATGGATCATTAAAGTAGACTCGGCATGGACGATATTCAGATATATATATATTCGAAGAAAATACGATCCAAAACGGACAAATACAGTTCAATATAGATGAAGAAACATAGAAAAATTAAAAACACAACATACAGTCCCCAGTTTTTGGTTTGAATCTTCTTCAGGAGAGATAAGAGAGGGAACCCAAGCGCACTGGTAAAGAGACGGTTGGAAATCGTCTCTAACCGTCTCTGTACCAGTGCGCTTGGTTTCGCTCTTTTATCTCTCCGTTTTCAAGACAGTTCAAACCAAAAATTAGAAACTGGACGTGTGTGTTTTTAATTTCTCTATGTTTCATCGTCTACATTGAACTTTATATATATATATATATATATATATATATATATATATATATATATATATATATCATCTATATAAATAACATCCTATATCCAACATAAAGATAAAAAATTGTATTTAACTAATCACATATTGATTATAAAGACCTGTATTGGAATTACTACTGCAGGGTTTCACAATAACTCAGACAGAGAGGAGGCATCAATTAAGTATAATCAACGGTATTCGGGTAAAAAGTATTAAAATATCTGAACTAATATGAGAGCAATTATGATTATTTAATAAATTATATTAATGACTCATAGTATAATAGTCAATTTTGTTATATAACATGGCAAAATCAGAATGATCTATCTCTTTAATTAATTAATCAATGGTTGCTTTATCGTGTTCATTAATAAAGGTTTGAAAGTTATGTTGTACCGATTCTAAGGAATATTTCAGGATATACCAACAGCCTTTTTAGGATTTAAAAAAATATTATGTTAAACTCTGCACGAGTTTCATTGATATTATTACAAACGTTCACTTTTTAGCAATTAAATAAAATTCTTCGAAAATGAATAAATTCCTGTCTATAATTTTAACTAGAAATTATTAATTGGAATTCTATCAATCTTAATAATTATTAAATTATTTATATTAAATTATATTAAATTACTTAGATAATTAAAACTAGTCAAACTATGCTAATTATTTAAATAAACAGGAACATGAATCAGACTGTATCAAACATTCAATGAACTTATTACAAACACAATAAGTTTAAATATAATACAATGTAATAGAGGAACTTGAAATATATCAACATAAAACACAAATAATTTAATTATGAGCAAATTAATCACCAAACTGATGTATTAGTTAAATCAGTAATAAAAATGAAAAGATGCCGAATGACAGATTTGACAATGACAACCTAACTTTTGAAAGATTTAAATCAGATAAGTAATAAGTAAAATGAAATGAATATTAATAATAGGAAATGAGACATATATTGGACCAGTTTGTTGATAAGTATTTTATCTCGTGTTCCTTTGACTAGGATTAGTCCTACTTGAAGATGCGCTACGTGCGAAACCGTTCGGACGGCTGAAGTAACTTTATGAGATAAGGCAGATTGATATAATAATGTCATTTTTTGTTTCTGTGTCTTAGTTCAATCAAATTGAATCAAATTTAATATTTGTTATGTATATTTCGCTGTGTTTGCTTAATATCTGTATAAAGAAAAATCAGAACTCTGTAAAAGTTAAGTAATTCCTATTCCAGAACAGTCTCCTAAACTTTTGAACTGAAAGGACAATTTCTTCGCAGATTCTATCCTATACATATGAAATACCCACCAAAAAGTCAGAATCACAATTTTAATTTTAATGAAATTGCAAAACCGAATATTTTTCAGATAAAGTTCCCTTTTAGAAGGCGCAAAAACGGTGCCGAACTTGCTGTTCTGCTCTAGTTACTCAAATATGAAATGTGCTTATAACAAGTTTTATGGTTTTTTAGATATCCTGTTCACACACACACACATACACACACACACACACACACACACACACACACACACACACACACACACACACACACACACACACACACTTTTGGAACAATTTACAAAGCCTATTTTATAATCAGTAACTCGAAATAATATTTTCAACTTCTCCTAAAAACTTAATAGTAAAACTTTAATCAAACCCAGTCGTTTATATCAAACTCTATACCATATAAAAAGTAAATGAAAGTAATAAATAACTGCAAAATCTTGCTGAGCTTTATGTGCCGTAAAGTCCTACAGATAAGCGAAAACTACCCTTGGTATTTATTTCTGGTTTTTATTTATTACCTGTTTATTTAAAAATTAAAAGCAATTTAATTTAATCATAATTAAAACATACTTCTAAGTTTGTATTCAAAAATGATAAGTTTTAAAAAAAGAATAAGCAAATTCTATATTTAAATTACACTAGCTATCAATATAGGTAAACAAATTCAGTTTTTGAGTAATTGTAACCTAATTTAGCACAATAAAAATATTTGAAAATTATAGATAACTACCAAGGATATCGAAATTATAGCAGCAAGGTCCACCTCATTTACAGGTAAATTTGGAGAAATTCATGGCTTAAATTAATCATGACTGAGGCAGAGTAAGAAGTGGACGTGACTGTTGTATTTGAAGGCGAAAGCAATTCATACCCCTGCAATAAGCACTGAAATCACAGCCTCACAGCCTATTACAAAAATGACAAGTGGAACAAAAACCTCGTTCATCCATTACTCCAAGAAAATCAAATGATTAATAATAATAGATATAAATACCGGAAATATACATCACTTTTTTTTTACTCCTTACAATAGATATTTGTAATAAAAATGTACAACGATTGCTTTCGTCAGATATTACTTTCCAACGTTCATAAGTATATATATTCGTATATTTAGGAATCAGGCCTTCATTATGCAAGTTTTGTTAAAAATGGTATTAATTTCAACAAAATTTGCATTTATATATAATATATGATTAGTTGAGTTCGTGGCCATTAGGAATAAAGATTTTACAGGTCAAGTTGAATCCAATTATGCGGCTGTTGAAAGATCCCAGTTATTCTACCAATAACTAGGAATTCTGCTAATAACAGAAAGCCTCCGTTATTCTACCAATGGGTGTATAGTTTGCACAGTCCCTCTTTAATATAAGAGAATTGGCAGAAAACATGAGCTTCATCTTGTAGTGAACTCCTGAATTCCTGAAATCCTGAAAATATTAAAAATTATTTTTTTTTCTGGTAGTCGGGTGTTGGTTAGTTCTATTATAGACTGCAGATGTAAATTTCTAATTTCTGAAGCTCTTCTGGGCAATTAGTCTTCTAGGCAAAGGAGCCTTTGTCGTCATGTCAATAGTGGTAGAGGTTGCACAGTTCATCTTGGTTAATGTGTTTTGACACCGGACTCCAACTTCTTCACCTAGAGACTCCTTCGAATTAGTAATTTTCTTGATGTTGAGGTTACACTGGGTGTTATATGGTTACCTTCGATTTGCTTTTTACACAATTTTTCAAATTTCTCAAAGTCTTTCCTCGTTTATTTATTAAAACTCTGTATAACACCAGCTATGTCAATACTGGACATATTTTGAGTGATACAACACTCACAGTAAAGTATTAATGGTAAGTATGTTGGAAATTCTTTATATTTGTGTTGAAGTATGGTAGGGTCGTGTTTGAAGATTTAAGTTTTTGTTTTTATGTATCAGGTAAGCACAGCTTCGAAATATTTCTGAAAAGAATATCAACTTCTTTGACGTGCGGATCAACTTTCAAAATACGCAACTCACCTAAACGTATTGAATTGTCAAACCTCTACCCAGAAAGTGTATATTATTTCTTACACAAATATTTAATGCTGTAATACATACCATGTACTTTTCAATTCTCTGAAAAACTTCAATTACCATTATAATTCTAAAACCAAACAAACCATTCCATCTAACTTCTTCATATAGGCCCATTTCCCTGTTACCCACCATGGCTCAAATTCTTACAATTTAAGAAAATATCCTTAAAAGAAGAACTATTAATTTAAGAAAATATCCTTAAAAGAAGAACTATTAGTTTTTTACTAATATATGAATTTATAAAGTTTCAAAGATACTTGAAAAATAATAATTGAAAGACACACAGAGATCCCCTAATTTTTGGTTGTGCCACAATCAGGAGAGAAGAAAGAGGAAGATCTAATATATATATATATATATATATATATATATATGAGTCGCCGCTCTGCCTTCCTGCGGGACTCTTTACCTCCTGATGGCGATGATGGTCGAAATGTAGAAGTGAGTAATTCTGTAATTCTTGGGTCTATCTGTGTGCTATCTTCTTTTTAATTGGTTTATATATATATATGAATAATAATCAAAATAACGCTTGATATAATAGATGGATTAATTTACCACAATGAAAACAATTTTTGAAACAATGCTCTAAGGCCTTTCGTTAACATCCATAATATTCATATATATATATATATATATATATATATATATATATTATAATAATAATAAAAATAGCACTTGATGTAATAGATGGATTAATTTACCACCAATGAAACCAATTTGGAAACAATATTCTAAGGCCTTTCGTCAACACATCGCCAGAGAAACGAAAGGCCTTAGAGTATTGTTTCCAAATTAGTTTCATTGTGGTAAATTAACCCTGTTTTGATTCACCGGTGTTCCCAAGCCTTCCGGCTACCACACTGCAAAAACCAAATCAGGCTGACGCTTGATACGTGCTACCCTTTTGTCACCCCATGCTTTACCCACCAAGCATGGGGCGTCCGAGGTGGACCACGCGGAGGCGGGCAGCACGATACTACATCACGCAACAGACATATAAAACGCGCAACAGTGTCAAAGGTCGATATTCAAACGAATCCTTACTTAAGAGATTAACCAATGACACTTAAAAGACAGGTGGGTGATTAATTGATTAATTCTACAAGTCCTAGGGGTACTGGAATATTCCCCCTAGGAAGAACTTAATGACTAATATATAATAAATAAATACTACGTTTCCTAGGGGTACTAGGATATTCCCCCTAGAACAATCCTACTGACTAATATAAAACAAATAAATAAAAGTTAGTGACTAACAATTAAGTTATCGGATAACACAAGGATCCATAACTATAATAGGCTAATGAATAATAAATAAATAAATAAACAAATAACTAATACTACGTTTCCTAGGGGTACTAGGATATTCCCCCTAGGAAGAAGAACTTAATGACTAATGTATAATAAATAAATAAATAAATAAATACTACTTTTCCTAGGGGTACTAGGATATTCCCCCTAGGGCGAACCTACTGACTAATATAAAACAAATAAATAAATATTAATGACTAACAAATTAAGTTAGCAGATAACACAAGGATCTATAAAGCTATAATACTGTCCGCTTGGCCCTACCCACATCGTACACATATTTTACAAAGATGTGGTAGTGTTTGCTAAAGGCCTCCCGGTACATGTCTCCCACCGGCTTGCCAGTCGACATCTGAAGGTCGTACCTTAGTCTTTCATACATCTGGCACGATTCCAGGACATGTCCTACAGACTCAGATTCTGCTCCACAAGGGCACGCTGCACTGTTGCGACGACGAAACCGTTCCAGGTACTCCCCGAAGTCACCGTGGCCCGTCAACACCTGAGTCAGCCAATAATCACTTTTTACATGCCTCATACGCAGGCGGTCCTTAATGAGGGGGAAAAACTTATACGTCCATCGACCTGTCGAGCCCTCGTCCCACCTCCGCTGCCATTGACCAAGGGCCCAGTCCTTAATTTCACACTGCCTGTCCTCAGGTGTCGCGCCACTCAGCTGGGCCCAGATGGGGGGCAAGTTTCTCTTAACCATAAATTGGTCCACCCTACACTTGACTGCCAGGTCAATGGGCATCTGTGCCGCAATAACCTGCACAGCCAAGGCAGATATGGTTTTATATCCCTTGATTACCTTTAATAGGGCCTTTCTTTGGGATGAAATTAGGGCATCAAAATTGCTCTTCCTCAAGTTGGGGGCCCACCCCACTGCGCCGTGGACGACTATAGCGTTAAATATGGCCATATACAGTACAGAGCAGCCTTTAAATTTTACGCCCCATGTTGGCTTCGAGATTTTACTAATAAATGAAAATTTCGCAAATGCCCTGGCTGATGATTCTCTAATATGAGAGGTAAAATTAAATCCCTCACTGATCAAGACTCCCAGGTATTTTACCTCCGTTGCAAAACGCAAACGTTCCTGGCCTAGGAATACTCTTGGCATACAGTATCTATGAAACTTGCCCCTAAGCATCAGCTTCATTTCACACTTGGTCATTGAAAGGCCGACTTTGGCGTACTTACACCACTTATCGATGACCTGCATTACTGCATTAGCCTTATTTTCAATGTCGGCCCTGCTGTTGGCACTTAACAGCACGGCCAAGTCGTCCACGTACGCTGACGTGGGTAAATGGGTAAATTAACCCATATACATATAATAAAGAAATAACCCATAACTACAATATGCCATATTACAAAGTCATATATAATAATAATAAATATTAAACAAAACTAATATTAAGAAGTAAAATATTAAGAAGTAAATATTAAGAAGTAAAACAGTTACTAAGACCAATATTCACAACTTCAGTTCGTCATATTGACATAACTTTTCGTTTATATTTGCAGATATCCCCAGGACAATACATCCAATACAGTATTTAACAGAAAAGCATAAATATAAACTAATATTGCGACATTTTTCTGTTCCATGTACCATCCTCAGACAGTTTGTAAAATAATAATGAAGAACAGTCTCAAGGCTAAGGATTCTAAACTAAAAGAAATGAAAATATCACTCCTCATGAATTGAGATTCTCATAAATTCAACGTATATCATTTAATAGAATGTAATAGTGCCAACTTCAAAAAACATTTAGTAGTTCTGACTGACTGTCTTTTGGAAAGAAAATAACTTTCCAATTTATTGAAGTAAATTATAACTATCATCATTGGTTTATAGACTACTGAGTACGCCACGGTTATTTTGTCATTCAGTTTGTTAAATTTGTACAGACAGTCTTCCTTCTGCGACAGTTCCATCATTTTTGAACTAGTTCTAATAAGCTTAACTAAAGTAGAATTCAACATACAAAAAATTTCTTTGATACAAAAAAAATCTTGATTGGCCTACACTAAACTTAATTATAATTAAAAAAATCTGGAGTGGCCTACACTCAACTTTACTATAAGTAAACTTAATATAAAACTACTTGGGTATATAATATATAATGTCTCATTTAAGCATAATATAATCGTCTAAATAGTAGATGTTTATTAGTCTTTCATTCTTGAGGTAGTAATGATAGTGATTGATCCCCTTATCAATAGATAAGCCTTTTTTGTATGTCACAGAAATAATGGATGTACAATCATTAGTATAACTACAGCAGTAATAACATGAAAAGCCAAAGTGAAAATTTGCTTATACGAAATAATTGCCTACAAGAGAGCATGGCTTTTGCTCCAATAGCCCGTGGATCTCTTACATAGATTATCTGACCTCCTTCTACATTTAATATTTAAGACAAATTTTCCCATTTAGAACTTTAGTTTTTAGTATTTTAAAAACATTTTCAAGTTTTTGTCTGAAATGTCAAAAACATGTAATAAATAATGTCGTTTTCAAATAATTTTTAATTTAAGATGAGGGATAATTTTATTTATTATTTTTAAACGAATTTTTTTTTTAATTCTGAATAATGTTATACATTTTTAATCTTTTATCAAATTATGATACTGGGAATTTCATGAAATGCTAAAATTTTTTAAAAACTCACTTTTCATTCCCTTTGTCAAAAATCATAAAAAACCAATTTACTCTGAGGGAATGTTATTTTTTCCCACGTCCTCTACTCTGTTATAAGTTTGCTGTAAATGTATATTGAGAAAAAATATATTGGTAAGTAGGCACTTATGCATTCTTATAAGTCATTAAATTAAATTAAGCATGCATATAATTCCGTCAAAATCTGGAGATCAGATTTTTTCACGATGACTATACTTTACTTATAGTAAAGTAAAAATAATAATAAAGAAAACTGCTATTTTCTCGTTTAAAAGTAATACACTACTTTTTGTTTTATATGAAAGAGAGAATTCACAATTAATAACGATTTCTTTTTTAACATTCAATTAATAGTTTTTTCATTCCATGTTTAGTTATATACTAAATGTACTAGTTTTTGAAATAACTTTTGAAAATACACATATTTATATAGTTAGATTACGAAATTCAATTAGATTGTAACTGTGGAAATAACTTCTTTTGTCCTTGAACAGGGTCCAAGAAAATGAACAGTTGCTATAAATTTTTCTTATCTTAATTGTATTTTGGGTAGGGATCTTTAACGAAGATCTGACATACTACAGGCCAAGGTTCGACAGCTTGATGTCTTCAAAGTAATGAACAACGCTAGATCTGATCTGATCTACCATTCGAGAGGCGAGCTCGCAAGACACTGGGTTACCCTGGCCTTTGTTTGCTTAGCTAATATTAATATATGTGTACTTAGACAGATTTGTATGTTACATTTTGTTTTTAGAAATAGAAAAAATTGCTTTTAAATATTGAAAAAAAAATTCAATTTGAAAGCAGTAAAGTTGTTTTAGCCAAAAATTATGTGGAAATTGAACGATTTAACATAGTAATTATTTATTCTTTACGGATATATGGTGATGGAATTTTGGATAGAAGAAACTGGAAATTAGACAAAAACATAGACACCCTTTTATAGGACGTAATTCAATATTACCCAACAATAATGTTATTCATAAACGTAAAAAAATCAGCATCTGATATTAAGCTTTGTAGAATTGTGCAACTTATAGATTAATTAGAACAATTTGTTAGACCAACCCATCATACTATAAAAAGGATCAGAGATTATATGTTTCGTATGCTCTATTGTTGTCGACTTTTTACATATACAAATTTTATTCTTCTTACTACACATATAAGTCGTTAAATGATTTAAAAATTTTCATTATACCTCTAAACTTTAAACTATATAGGTGAATTCACTGAAAAAATTCTAAGTCAATGTAAACAATGTAAAAAAATATAAAAAAATCAACAAGTTTAGCAGGTGATCCCTTAGTCTAGGATAAACAAACAGTTTTTATAGCTTTATGCTCTTAACCATAATTTAAATTTCATGGCTTTTTTTTATAAATTGCGAATTTTGTGTTCCATTTTTTGGACAAATTTTCAAAAAACATTTTCTGAAAACAGAAATCGTACTTTAACGCACCTTTGGTGAATGTAATTTTGAAAAAAATTATCTCAACTCATTCTCCACATCATGTTCTATTTTTAGGCATAGTTTCATTTTGATCCGTCAAACGGTATGGCTTGTATCGCTCTCACAAGCTTTGAGATTGAATTATAAGTCAAAATTTTTACATTTTATTGAATAAAAAATATTTCCCGTTGTTTTAAAATTCTGAATATATTTTTCGTTTGTTCTATTTGTAACTACAAAGATAATACCCAAATTTCAAAACTCTAGAATTAGCAGTTTAGGAGAAAAAAAACTTATTCTAAAAACTTTTTTTTGGCAAAAAAAGTGACTTTTTCGTCATGCATTATTCTTCCCAAACAATAGGGATCAACTACACTATGGGGCCTATTTTTGTGTAAAATATCAACTTGATCCATCAAAGATTCTGGACCGTAGCGTGGTAACAAGCAATGCTAACACACTCACCCACCCACCCATATACACACACAGACATCATCGAAAAAACTTCATAAAACCACTTTTGGGACCTCAAAACTTATAATTCTGTCAAAATTTGGAGATCGATTTTTTCACGATCGCTATACTTTACTTTTAGTAAAGTACAAATATCAAATTGGTTTAGAACATAATGAGTTTTGTCTCCTAAAAAGTTTTTCCATTCAATAATAACTCAAAATTTTTACATTTTATTGAAAAAAATACTTTCTTTGTTGTTTTAAAAATTTGAAAATTTCTTTCATTTATTCCTTCTCTGATTAATCATGAATGCGCACTTTAAATTGGTGTCTTAAATTCTGTTTATTCAATTTAGTGGTGTTCAAAATATTTGCATATTACTCTCTAAATTTCATTTTAATTGATTTCACTGGTCAACACATTTTTTGGTGCCCATGATTTCTCTGCCGATTTAGATTAATTTAGTTTATTCGGAATACTGTTCCGAAAAAATGGTACTAATTTTTTCTCATCAGGTCAAGTTATTGAGATTTTGCTATTTCATACACCTTTTTTACCTAAAATTAGGCGTATTTCTAAATACATTCTAGCGCCATAATTGCAATTGTAAGTTGCATTTTTGGAATCAGCGCCCTTAAATAGATAAAACAGTCAAAACATCTTAGGCACCATGAATCATTTTTTTTTTTTTGTTGGCCAGTGTTATTGTTGCAATTTATAAATTTCAATGACGAGGAAGTGGATTAATTAAGCAATGAAATAAATAAGAAAAATCAATATGCTCAATGTATTTGTATTCATATTCTGCATGCTAAATATAATAATAAAGCTGTAATAATAACAATTTATATAAAATTAAAGGAGCTTTTCTTATTTGAATATGTTTCTAAATTAATGAAAATGAAATAACACTTTAATAAGCATATATATATATATATATCACGTATTTTTTGTATCACCTATATCTGGGAACACTTTATAATATTGTTAAAATTAGCCAGTTTTGCAAATGCAAATCAAATTTAAATGGGGCTTTTCAGTATAATCAAAAACTTTTATAGCCGGAAACATTAAAATTTTTAAAAGAATAAATATAACTATTAGACTATTATAATAAAAAAATTAAATATTTGCCGACAACATAGCAGATCTTCCATAGCAACTAAAAAGTCCATTTCTCATACATCAATATTACCCAAAGATATTTCATAAAAACAAGAAAATCTACATCTGATATTAAATTTTGTTCAAGTGTGCAACATATAGATTGACTAAAGCATTTTGTAAGACAAATATATTATACCATGGAAACCATCAGATGTATATTCGATTGGCATTGTTTTTTACATGTTAGAATTTTATTCTTCTTACCTCGAATATGGAATTATTAAATCATTTTAAATGTTTACATTAAATCTCTAAAAATGAATTTTATTTCAGGGGATCAATAAAAAATTATGAAGCAATATAAACAATGTAACTAAATATAAAGAAATCCGAAAAGTCCAAAGCAGGTGATCCATATTCAGTCTGGATGGGTATTCAGTTCTTATAACTATTACTCTTTGCCGTAATTCGAATTTCCCGAGTTTTTTTTTTATAAATTGCTAATTTTCTGTTCAATTTTTTGGAAAAATGTCATTGTTTTGTATTTAGCATCAAAAAACATTTTATCAAATCATAAACCGTACCATAGCGCACTTTTTTAATACAATTTGGAAAAAATTGCTTCAACTCATCTCCCACATAATGCTTTATTTTTAGTCATAATATCATTTTGATCCGTCTAACAGTATGGCTTGTATTCTCCTCAGAAGCTTTCAGATTGAATCGTAAACCAAAATTTTTACATGTTATTGAAACAAAAGTATTTTCAGCTGTTTTAAAAAACTGAGTTTTTTTTCAGTTATTGCTTTTGTAATTCTATGACAATACCAAAATTTGAAGTCTCTATAGTTAGTAATTAAGGAGCAAAAAATGTTACCTAAAAACATATTTTGGCAAAAAAAGTGACATTTCCATCATGTATAGTTACTCCCAAGTAATAAGGCACATGTACACTGTAAGGCCTATCTTTGTGTAAAATATTAATTTGATACAACAAAAATTGTGGATTATAGCGTCCTCACAAACTTTCGGATACACACACACACACACTCTCACACACACACACACACACACACACACACACACACACACACACAACACACACACACACACACATCATTGAAAAAACGTCATAAAACGACTTGGGGACCTCAAAACATTTAAACACGTCAAAATCTCGAGATATGTTTTTTCACAGTCATTATACTTTACATACAGTAAAGTAAAAATTAAAATTACTTGTAATTCCACTGCACTTAGTATGAAAGTGGATTCGGCGACCTACGGCCTAAGAGGAAGAAGTTGCACTTTCCGCTACAATATTTTACGGTGGTACTGTTATTTTTAACGCTGATTTTTTTTGGCTTCTTCCTTCATGGTTTTTCTAAAGGCGGAAAAGTGTGATTCGTTATTTAATTGGCTCTCATTCACTTGTAGTTGGGCCGCATTACTGCGTTCATTCTACATTGAGAATCTTAATTTTACCTTAGTGAAGTTAATTAGATTAGAAATAATTAACACTTTAAAGACAGCGTGCTCAAAGCTTTCCTACATAAAAAATCTAAGGTCATGACCAAGAAAGAACCAGCACTAGACCACACCTGACCTTAATTCTGAATAGTTTCACTATCCATAAACCTGACAATGAATCACTTCAGAATAGAGGATTAAGTCTTTTACAGATATACAACCTCAGCTGCCAAGTAACGTACTGGGTGAGCCGAAAGATAATCTTTCTTCGGTGTTAATGGACAGCGGCAAGATCAAACCAAGGGTAAAGAAAATTTAATTCCAATGCCACCTATGTGTCTTTCATAAACTGTGAAAGTTGGCAGACCTTACTCTACCAGCAATATATATGTCAGTACAATGGAGTAATAAAACTGATCAAAGAGCCGTACGTCTTTTGCAATTCCCCACTATTGTTGAATACACATAAAACAAGATCTGGAAAGTGTTTCTCGTTTGTTTACTTTACCTGTTTATTATAAAATCCTACAATTAAAGGCTAGTATTTTCACTTTACTATAAGCAAATAATAGTGATCATGAAAATATCCGATCGCGAGATTTTGACAGATTTACTTGTCTTGAGGACCGTAAAATCCTTTTCTAACGTTTTTTCGTTAAAAACTTTTTTAACGTTTTGTGTGTGTGTATGTATGTGTGTGTGTGTGTGTGTGTGTGTTTGTGTGGTTTTTTTTCAACATGTTCCACTTTATTGTATTACATGCAAGTGATACATTCTTTACATACGTGTTTGTGTGTATGTGTGTGTGTAGGTGGGTGGGTGGGTGTTTAAGTATGTATCCAAAAGTTTGTGAGCCCGCTGCAGTCCACAGTTTGATGGATCAAATTCATATGTTACACAAAATGGACGTAACAGTGTAGATGTCTTGAATTGTTTGGGGGCTATTTTCATGATGAGAAAGTCACTTTTTTACCAAAAATATGTTTTTAAACAATATTTTTTTCTTCTAAACTGCTACTCTAGAGTCTTCAATTTGACCGTTATTATGGTAATTAGAGAAGTAACAAAAGAAAAAATTCCCTGATTTTTAAAACATTTTAATTTTTTTTCCATAATATATAAAATTTTTGACATATGAAGGAATCTGAAAGGTTGTGAGCAGGATGCAAGCCATAACTTTTGACGGATCAATATGAAATTATATAACTACCTAAAAATAGCACCTTATGTAAGGAAGAGCTAAATACTGTTTGTTATGGTACATTTTATGGTTTCAGAAATTTTGTTTAACGCTAAACTGCTAATTATAGATCAATGAAATTTTGCCAAAAAATTAAATCTTAACTTAATAATGTATAAAAAAAACGTGTAACTTCAATTCCTGCAAATGGCAATAAAGCTATAAAAAACTGATCATTTGTCTTGGACTAATAGATCGCCTGCTGTACTTGTCGAAATTGTTTACATTGACTACAATTTTTTGATGTCAATGAAATTTATTTCATCGAGTGAAATAAATTTGTTTTTTAAACGTTTAGCAACAAAAAAAAATCTGGAGTGGCCTACACTCTACTTTACTATAAGTAACATAATGTCAAATTTCTTGAGTATATAAAACATAATGTCTCATTTAAGCATAACGTAAACATCTAAATGGGATATAATTATTAGCCTTTCATTCCTGAGGTAGTACATATAGTGATTGAAGGACATATCAATTTATAAGCTTATTTTTGTACATCACAAATAATTTATTATTTGCAAATAATTTCATTAGTATAACTACAGCAGTAAAAACATTTTTGAAAAACCAAAGTGAACATTTCTTAAAACGATTTATTCTCCTACAAGAGAATGGCTTTCGTTCAAACAGCCAGTGGATTTCTTACATCGTTTACTTGACATCCTTCTACATTGAATATTAAAGTAAAATTTTAAAATTTAAAACAGGAAAATACCATTTTTTTCTCTGAAAAAATTCTTAAACAGCGAAGAAAATGTTATTTTAAGATGCTTTGTTAATTAAAGTTGTACGATAATTACATTTATTAAACTCTAAACGAAAGATTCCAATTATGAATTATCATTTACATTTTTGGTCTTTTATAGAATTATTATACTGGGAATTTTAATCTTTAAAATAATAATAATAATAAGCTTCTTAGTATTTAATAAGATCATTTTCCTTCCTCTTTGTCAAATAACATATATAGGAATTTTTTCTGAGTGAGTGTTATTATTTTCCTGCACAATATTATTCCTCTTAACTCATTAAGTCAATAAACATTTTAAATTGTTCCTTTATAAATATCAATTTTATCTCAGTGGATTCACTCAAAAAATTTCTAAGTCAATGTAAACAATGTAAAAAAATCTGGAGTGGCCTACACTCTACTTTACTATAAGTAACTCAATGTCAAATTTCTTGAGTATATAAAATATAACGTATCATTTAAGCATAACATAAATATCTAAATGGGATATAATTATTAGCATTGCATTCGTGAGGTAGTACAGATAGTGATTGAAGGACATATCAATTTATAAGCTTATTTTTGTACATCACAAATAATTTATTATTTGCAAATAATTTCATTAGTATAACTACAGCAGTAATAACATTTTTGAAAAACCAATTTGAACATTTCTTGATACGAAATATTATCCTACAAGAGAACATGGCTATTGTTCAAATAGCCAGTAGATTTCTTACATCGTTTACTTAACATCCTTCTACATTGAATATTAATGTAAAATTTTCAAATTTAAAACAGTAAAATACCCTTTTTTTCTCTGAAAAACATCTTAAACAGCGAAGAAAATGTTGTTTTAAGGTGATTTGTTAATTAAAGATGTACGATAATTACAGTTATTAATCTCTAAACGAAAGATTTATATTTTGAATTATCTTTTACATTTTTGGTTTTTAACAGAATTATTATACTGGGAATTTTATGGCTTCTTAGTATTTAATAAGATCATTTTCCTTCCCCTTTGTCAAATAACATATATACGATTTTTTTTTTTAATGAGTGTTATCATTTACCTGCACAATATTATTCCTCTTACATCTCTTATAAGTCAATAATATATTTTCATTTTTCCATTAGAAACATCAATTTTATCTCAGTGGATTCGCTCAAAAAATTTCTAAGTCAATGTAAACAATGTAAAAAAATACAAAAAATTCGACAAGTATAGCAGGTGATCTCTTAGTCTAGGATAAACAAAGAGTTTTTATATCGTTATTGCTCTTTTCCGTAATTGAAACTTCATGATTTTTTTTTATGAATTGCTAATTTTTTGTTCCATTTTTGGTCAAATTTTCATAATTTTTTAACGATCCGTTTAGCGTCAAAAAAACATTTTCTGAAAACACAAATCGTACTCTAACGCCCCTTTAGCGAATGTAATTTTAGAAAAAGGTATCTCAACTCATTGTCCATATAATGTTCTATTTATAGGCATAGTTTCATTCTTGTCCGTCAAACAGTATGGCTTGTATCGCTCTCACAAGGTTTGAGATTGATTTATAAGTCAAAATTTTTACATTTTATTGAATAAAAAATATTTCCCTTTGTTTTAAAATTCTGAATATATTTTTCGTTTGTTCTATTTATAACCTCAAAGATAATGTCAAAATTTCAAAACTCTAGGGTTATCAGTTTAGGAGAAATAAATGTTTTAAAAAAAACGGTTTTTGACAAAAAAAGTGACTTTCCCATCATGCATAATTCTTCCCAAACAATAGGGATCTTCGTTATTATGCGGCCCATTTTTGTGTAAAATATCAACTTGATCCATCAAAGATTCTGGACCGTAGCATGGTAACAAGCAATGCTAACACACTCACCCACTCACCCACACACACACACAGACATCATTTAGACTTAGACGTATTTTAAACCATTATAAGTGTTATTATATTTATGATATGTTTTGTTATTATGCTATGGTATATTACGTTATGATAGGTTATGCTATATTAATTATTAGATTTAAGTCAATGTGTTAATATTTAAGTTAATAATTAAGTTAAGTAATTGAATAATCTAAAAATTGTTATAGTCAAGATAGTAGAATATAATAACATGTTATACTCAGCGTGACACATGTTTGTAAACTATTCAATAAACTCCCAACCAGCAGGGGTACTGCTGGGTGGAAAAAGAAAAAAAAAAAAAAAAAAAAACACAGACATCATCGAAAAACTTCATAAAACGACTTCTGGGACCTCAAAACATGTAATTCCGTCAAAATCTCGAGAACGAATTTTTTCACGATCACTATACTTTACTTATAGTAAAGTAATAGTAATGTTTTATCAGGTAACATGATATGTAGGAAAAATGAAGTTTTTAATTGTAAAAAATCAAGGCCAATCAAACATATATTCTAGGATGTTTTCCAGGGTATGATGGAAAACACGAGATCATAAACCTAAATAATTATGGTTGATAAACGAAGTTGAAATTTTGATACTATGCTGGTGCGTTATTAAATTAGTACTAATAGATAAGTATATTACTCCAGTAACTGTATAATGCAGTACAACAATGGGATGGAAGAATAATTAATGTATACGTTGGATGTATTACAGCAGGACTATGACTAATAAAGGCTTTCCTCAAGGAAGCGTATAGTCGCTACGATTGTGTAAACTATTTTTAGAGACACGGTGCATTAAATAACCTACTTTACTATACACAAAGATGGATAGATGAAATTGTTATTATACGAAGTGCCGTGCTAGTGTGCTACTCATGTGCTTATGCAGCATGTACTTTAAATTGTTGAATGATTGGCAACGGATAAAAACAAAGATATCCTGCTAAATCCTGCTAAAACGGTCATACATTTTTTCTCAATAAGAAAGAAGGTAAATACATAAACGGTTTCATTAAAAAGTAGATAGCAAAAATATCAAAGATACAAAAATCCTATTGTACCACCACAAATGTACTGTCAAATTGTAAGAAATGTTTTAGTATAACATGGTCTCTTAACAAAAAATCCACACTTCATCTATAAAATTACTACTACTGCTGCTATAAAACCAATCGTATGATATGCAATAGTTATATGCTATCATAGGTTAAAAAGGTATCCATTAGCCTTAATAAACTACAGAGACAAGCGTGTCAAAAGATAACAGGAAAATGATCTATTGCACTACTTTCAGCATTGATAAGTAATTAAATTTGATTTTCTTAGATATTTTTTGTGAAGAAAAAAATTTTCAAATTATTAAGATTATTAAAATTTCAAATAAATAGAAATTCTTCTTTCTGAGGTAAAATTTTCAAACTTTTAATAAAACGGAACATTAATAACTTGGCCTATATGTTACTGAATACACTCCTCCTCATTGAATATTTTACAAGCGCGTCAAAGTGATAATAAATGAACACCCTGACTTTATGTTTTCTGTTTCCAAGTAAGAGGCAGTTGTCTGGTATACTGATGAGTCATAGTACACATATTATGTATTGGTATATAAAATTAATAGTATAATCAAACAAGTTTATTCTCAAGTGGAAAGCTGAGCACAAGGAAGTATAAGATAATGAGGCCGAAGACGAGTAAAAAAAGATTAGAGCAAAACAAAGCTTCTATGGTCTCAAGCCTTATTGCATCACACACCTAAGCTTTCGTAAGAATGTATTTGAAGAAGGGATGAAAAGGAAAAAAATAAAAGTTGCTAGAAAACTTGCATCTATTTTAGTTTAAAAAAGCTCATTACAAGTAAACATAAATTTTGATGAAAAATTAAAAAATCTTGATTTTAAGAATTTAATCCGACTTCACTCCTTTATATACCACTCAAGCAAGTAGCAAATAATATTCTACCAATAATGCAGACTGTATAGATGAGGCTCTTGAACGTTTGATCACATCTATGTGAATTCAAGGCAATTGCATTTATGAAGTTAAAGATTTTCTGTTATTATATTTACTTATAGTAAAGTTGAGTGTAGACCAATCCCGATTTTTTTCAAATTGGAATATTTGCAGCACTTAATAACATATATGCAATAATGTTTACTAAATTATAATTATTTAGGCTCTACAATCAATTAATCATAAATAAGTTATTCATATTATTTATGTATAATAATATGTTCATAAATTATATTATTCAATCATAAATAATCTACAAAATCAATATTATTAAACATTAAAAAATGTAATGTTTAATGAAAATTAAACAGTTTCAAATGAAAATTCTTTTTTCTTCTTGATAAATGTTATTTTTATGTCTACTTCAAAACATTATTTATACTACTTACAATATTCCCTGTCTATACCAAGTGTAAACTTTAGTATAAAACTTATTTAAAAATGTGTTAACAAATTTTTGTAAACAAGTAAATTTCATTACCATGTTCTTTAATGATTGTAAATTTGTTGAAGTAATAGGAACTCAAGTCTTACTAGTCAAATAGTTGCTACTTCGCTTTAAGCGGAGAATCACTAAAACGATTAAATGCGCAATTCTTTCCTAAACTCAACTCTCCATCGTCTTTTATGGAAATTACGTAACATGACTGTCATAATATTAACAGGTTTATACTCTGTTCTTATGAGTACATCAGATTACCTCCTCCTCTCACAATCATTTCTAAATGTTGTTATTCCTAATTTGTTAAGATACTTGTTAACATAACTAAGTGACTATGATACTTGTTAAGATAACTAAGTGACTATGATACTTGTTAACATAACTAAGTGACTATGATACTTGTTAACATAACTAAGTGACTATGATACTTGTTAAGATAAATTTTCATAATTGACTTTGTTTCTTCATCTGTGTAATGTAATGTAGCAATAATTTCTTTCACTTAAAGTTCTGAACTGCCCTCTTTTTCATTCTGTAAATAACCTGGTGCAATTACACTCGGTAACTCTGTTTCATTACCCTTTCACACCAATCTTGTTCCTCATTTCAAAATACTTTGAAGTATTTCATTACGTTGAAATTTGTTCTATTTATCATCCAAGCATTAACATTAAAGTTGAATCACGCATTTTTTTAACTACGAATTTATTTCAGTTCTCTTCAGTCTAGTTACTCTCCAATTCTATCCTCTCAAGCAATCTTTTCCTTTTTGTAGAAATCTTTTCGCTCAACTATTTCTTTGATAAGAGTATAGTAGAAGATTATTATAGTAAAATATCGTACTTCTTTAACAATTCACTGTATTCATAACTCATAAAATGTGGTCCATTATCAGAAATTTCAATATTGGTGACTAAACCCTGCAATTATTTGACACACCAGTTGTATGTGGCACTTCTTGTTAGGAGTTTTTCTACTCATTTACTGTAGATTTCAATAATTATTGAATAAAAGGCTCCCTTGCTATGTTAATCCAAACCCACAGACCTCTTGTATCCCTCCATACATGAATATTCTTTTTAGTAGGTTAGTTTTCTTGAAGCAGCATATCCTGCGTTTGTTCACTAAGTTAACAATGTTTTGATTCCAATATCTTTTCATTGCTATTGATACATTGCACTAACTCAAAGATTACCTTTCCAACTTTGATGTAATTTCTGTAGCATCGCTTGTTTAACTCTTCAAGGAATAATTCTGAGAATTTTGAAAATGCATGTTCCAGTAAATCTTCATTTTATTTAAATATAATAATTCAAAGTTTCTTCCTTTTTAAATTTCAGGAATATTTTATTTTAATATGTTCGTTTTTCACTTACTTTCTCAGTGATAGGTTTTTCACCAGTGCCAACTCTTGTTAGTTTTACGCTTTCTGTGCTTTTCAAGGGGCGAAACTGTGGCTCATTTATAACTTGTAACCCATTTTCACGAGCGAGGCATATTAACAGGCATTTCTACAGCTACATAATGTTCCAAGTTGCTTACACGTCCAATGTTGCTTAAATTCGGCGATTTATGTGAACCAGTATGTTCAACATGGTTGTGGTCGTTAGCCCGAAAAGACTGGTAACATAATAATTTAATTGAAAAAAAGGTTAACTTATCAATTTGCCTTTCATGAAATTTAGAAAGATCTAGTGTAGGGTACATCCTGTTAACACATTCATACACAGGCAAACAAGTGTGCCTCTATATTTCCCATAATGAGTGAAGGAAAGTAAAAAGACCTTATTTTATTGTATACAACTTTTGTAAATATGAAAATACTGTGTATCAAAAATTTTAAAAATAATTTAAATAAACTAAAATTGTGGATTAATATGATTGTTTATGAAGTTTATTATGAGTATTTTGGATTTGAAAACATTAATAAGTTAATGTCCCTATTGAAGTTTCAATCTAAAATCCATATTAGTTGTAATTTTATGTAATAAAATTGCATCAAGCATTCTTTTAACATAAATTAAAAATAAATGGCAATTAATTAAACTATAGTTACCAAATATTATTACCAAAACATTTTATATTTCTTTTACTTTTATGATCAAACTGTAATGACATTTAAACAATTCTTTACCCATTTTTAACCACAATATCTTATTTAGAGTCTGTAGAAATTGCGATAAACTTTCAAAGCACTAATTCTTTTCCCTACAAGCATATTAAGTCTTCTAATAAGGATTAGTGGACGAAATCCTTGTGTCCACTAATAGCATTGTTATTCACAGCTAAAATGTATGAATGACTATTAAATTTTCAGTGATGTATTTGGTAATACCAATTTTGTTGTGTATATTAAATATATTATTTCAAAGTTGGATTGATTATATTTAAGGTGGAATACACAAAAAGTTATAATTAAAATAAAAGAGAGTTTCCTTATATAATTAAATAAATCAATTCATAGAAACCAACGTTTCTAAGATTAACAAACAACATTCAATCGATCCATTTTGAGTAACCATGTACGTATATAGCAAGACCAGTATTCTTCTATTTTTAGAACTTCCTGTGATACTCTATAAACATATACTTGAAACATTTACTAATTAACATCCAAGTAAAACACAAAATTGAAGTGTAAAATAAGTGTACTGTTATTTTGGTTTATTGCCAGTAACAAAAACTTTTTATAATTGAAGTTCATGTTGAACAAACCCCTCTCACACTTGACATCATGAAAAACCATTGACCATATATGTCTTAAGAGCACACTCATTTGAAACTCATCACAATATGGGTTAATGATGATGAGTAATAAATGCTCTCCTCTTGAATCTGAGTCTTTCAATGTGTATAATTATTTAATGTTATCCATACTAGGAGGTAGCAGTAAAACAGATGTCTGAAGTATCGTTATAATAACAGGTTATAATCATTTATTACCCTATCAAAACTAGACAACATGTGAGAATACCACCAGAAAAATTCTATGAACTTCTCTCTCTCTCACTCTCTCTCTTTATCTCTCTCTCTCTATATATATATTGCATTTATTGTCTGGATTGCACACAATGTGACTCTTTCTACGTGGGCTTGACTTCCACATCACTCAGCCTCCCTATGAATGGTCACAGGTCGTCTGTTGGTCAGCGCAAACAGCTGCCTGTTGCCATCCATGCTAATACTCATAAGCTTCCATTTAATTAGTGTTTTAGAGTCCAGGTTGAGACAACTGTCCAATGATAACACCCAGACCACTTTACGGGCTTCTGAAGAAGCTTTCATTTGGTTATTGGGTGCCAGAAGTTCCCCTGGACTGAACTTAACTAGATGATCTCTTATTTTTTTTTAAATTATTTTTTGATTTTTTTTGTTAAGTTCAGGCTTACTTTTTATTTTTTAATTGTTTATTCAGGATTCCATTTTTACCTTTTTCTTCTTTCCTTTCTCTTCTCCTTTACTTTTATACATTTTTTAAATCTTTCTACGTAAGCTTAAACTAGCCCACGACGGCAAGGTGGCTGCAGTGCGTGTCACATTGTATCAGTCGCTGGAACTATTCACGTCTCCGCTCCGGTGTCCTTTTCCTTTTTCCCTTTGCATCTCCTGAAGACGGCAAGACAGCTGAAATGATCGAGAATCTTGAGTGTTAGTTCTTTCTTTTTTGTCCTCGTTTTATTGCTTTAATTATATATATATATACTTTTTCGTTGGAAATACGATCCGAAACGGACAAATATAGTTCAATGTAGAAAAAGCAACCAGTATCGATTCCAATACCAAAGTTACATTAAGAGCTTCTGAGGAAGCATACATATGCTTGCTAGCAGCTCAATCTTCCCCTGGACTCAACCTCAACCGTTAATTTGTTTTTCCTATAAATGTTTCTTTTTAATAATTTATATATCTCTTTTTTATTGTTATTTTATTCATATTTTATTTTTTTGCGTTGTTATTATATTTGAATAATTATGATTTTTTATTCTTTTTTACTTTTTAATTTGGCTCTTCATTTCCTTCCCCTCCTTTCTCACTTGGTGGTTGTAGTGAGGTTACTGACTACCGGTTCTGCTGTTGCTGATCGTCTTCAGTCGCCGCTCTACCTTATTGCAGGACTCTTCCCCTCCTAATGACGACGATGGTTGAAATATAAAAGTGAGTTCTTCCTTTGTCCATCTGTGTGGAAAAATCCACATACTATTTTTCTTTGTAAAATAATTTGTAATGTAATACTTAGTTTTTCTGTTTCAAAATGTATACTTCTGCCTATGAAAAAGGTTTTAAATAAAGACCGAAACGTTGGCAATGAGAGTTTAATTTAAACCTGAAGAACTGACAGAGTCCCGATAAACTATAGTTTTGTTTCTATTCCACGGTCGATACTTTTATCAATATATATATTCGTTGGAAATACGATCGAAAACGAACAAATATAGTTCAATATAGACAAAGAAACATAGAGAAATCAAAAGAACACACTTACAGTCTCTAATTTTTGGTTTGAACCGTCTTCAGGAGAGATAAGAGAGGGAAACCAAGCGCACTGGTTCAGAGGCGGTTGGGTCTCCAACCGTCTCTGAACCAGTGCGCTTGGTTTCCCTCTCTTATCTCTCCTCAAGACGGTTCAAACCGAAAATTAGAGACTGTAAGTGTGTTCTTTTGATTTCTCTATGTTTCTTTGTCTATATTGAACTATATATATATATATATATATATATATATATATATAATATATATATATATATATATATGCAGAAAAATCACAATAAATAAACACGTGATACAATCATTGAAGTTTAAACCACTATATCCTTCTAAATAATACCCAAAATTGGCTTGAATTTACCTTTTGCTTTATTTTTTCAAATTACAGGGTTCTTTTTCATCTCTTCTTTTATGCTGTATGCCACCCTACACTGGTTATCGACTGTTTGAACTGAGCATCATTCGTCAAAATACGAGCATTTTAGGAGTTAAAAAAAAGGTGATTAACTTTTCACTGCGTCTCACAATGGGATTTGACCTATTCTTAAAGAGCTTCAATATTCCTTCCGTAATATCAATTGGAATATTAATTTTGTTTGTTTTTTATTCTTTAAAATAATTGCTTCAATTCATTGCAAACATAAATGACAGGTTTCATCATCTAGGATTTTGGTTCCTTTAGACTACATTTTTCTTTTCAAGTTAGACTTTAACTCCTGCAACGAGACTGACTGTAAAATTTCTTGATAAAATAAGTCTTCGAAATGCTGATGTAAGAATTATTCCCATTAAGGCAGGAGTTCCACAAGGAAGCATACCTGGACCAGTGTTATACTCAATATATTCCGATCCCTTGGTGGTTGTTAGTGACTACACCTTGATAGACGACTTACTTGGGCTCCGCATACAAAAATCAAACGAACAGAACAATACAGACGGTATAAACTTTTACTACACTTAATGGATCTACGCTCAAAATTAACGACTCACAACAAACTATTACTTTACAGAAAACTGTGATTATGCCTATTTGGACATACGGCATTGAGATATGGGGAACAACAAAGAAAACTAATTCTCAGAGGATACAAACTCTTCAAACAAAAATCCTTCGTAAAATTCTTCATTGTCCCTACTATATACCGAACCAAACAATTTATTCCGACCTGAAGTTCCCAACAGTTCAGCAGGTAGCAATATCCCGCTATAAAACGTTTCACAAAAAACTTCCAAAACATAGTAATCCTTTAATCCTAACAATATCCTCCACAAGCATTCCAGGAAATCCCAGAAGACGTCTGAAGAGGATGTGGCCAAGAGACTTATTACTATGAACCGTTCTAAGTGATTTTTTTTTTCCTACTTAGACCCACGCCAGGAAGTGTAGTCACTGGATTGCTTCTTCCCTCCTGTGTTTCTTCCCTCATACATCTGTGTTATCAGTGTCAGTGGTAATGTAACACTTACATTGTTGTGACTTTAAACAAATAAAAAAACTGTCATTTTACCCAGTCAATGGTGTTTACAAAAAAATTATGACCGTTCTTCATTATTACCTTCGTTATTCCTATTATAACTAGTTTTAAACCATTTATGCCTCACAACTAAAGTTTATTGAACGTTGATTAAAGTAATTTGGGTCAAAACTATTCTTTTTATTATGCTTGGTAATGAAAAGAATAAAAAATATTTTAGTACGAGTAAAAAGTAATAAGAATGATGGCTATGAAAAAATTGATTGTAAAATATTTCTAAATTAATTGAAAGATGTTAAGAAAAAAAGAAGAAGCATTTTAAACGGTAGTTTTGAATTATTTTAATAACTATCTATATATATTATGAATATTATGTTCTTAGCTTTGTATATTATCAATGAAATTATGTTTGGTTAATTCTTACTGGAATATTTGATGCTAAAACAGATGAAAGTTTTTTAAGGAAATATTTATGTAAAAAGCATATTTAGAACATGTTTTAGAAAGAATCTACTTCAGAAGCAACTACCTTTATTTTAATATGAATACAAAATATAATTCAAGGTTTAGGATGAAATATTGACCTATAAATTCTAAGGAAATAAAAAAATGAAATCCAGTTATTGAAATGAGCCGCTTAAAGGAACTATGATGTCTCCTACATGGAAGTCTGAATTAAAAGGTCTTTAATAGAAAGCATATAACTCTTTCAAGTAGACTGGTGTTTCTGGAAAATGCAGAAATTACAATATATAACAGAAGTGAAGAATATTTTCCATAAATAACATTGATGAATTTTATTAATTTCAGTTACTCAGCTGTAGTCAGATGATGTGATAGAAAAAGTATGTATTAGAGATGAAAAAGCAATGAAGAGCATAAGAAATTGTAATTTTTGAAATATATTGGTGTCTGATTACTGATAGATTTTAAATAGAAAAAAATGTAATGTTTTGTGAATAAAAAGGCTAATGATATAATAGTACCTCAGATATAACAGTAAAAATTTGGTTTAAGTAACAAAGATTTGTTTTGTTAAAAGTTTGATAGCACCTTGAATCAAGCTGATACTGAGCAAACTACTGATACTAGAAACAAGCAAAATAAACTGAGTTGATGGAATCTAGCGCCTGGGCTGCCCTTCAACTTTAATAAGTTTTATCATTTAATATACTTTTATTTTCTAATAAATATCGCAATATAAAACATGTTAAAAAATAATTTTTAAAATATTTGTTTTAAAATATAATTTTTAGTAAATTAAATAATAAATATGTTAGTACTCCCTTTGACTGATGAGAAGGGTGAAGGAGAATGCACGAAAAACCTTGAGGAACAGCATGCATAACGAATTATGCCAGACGATTTGCTTATTCAAGGTTTACAATTAAGAAACATTATAGATTATGTACATTGCATGTACCTAAATAGCATGGGAAAACTCAAACCCATTCTATTGAAAACTGTGCGCAGGGGTGGCATACAAAGCCCTGTAACCTCCGGCACCCTATTTCTACTAGATATTATCAATAACATTCAATAAAATGAGTCCTTGACGTGAAACTCTACTAGAAATAAGAACAACCTCCTCTACTCGTCGGATTTGTTTAGATTAAGTTATAACATTTCTACTGAAATCCAGTCAAAGAAATTTGTTCTTTTTTAATATGTATAAAAAAACTCCTAGTGTTAAAAATAACTAAATTTGACATGTAAAATGTGTAATGCTTTTAAATCTTTATAGGAAATACTATGAAGAAGTATAAATTTCTTCTTCAGAAACCGGAATCGTGTCCCGTTCTCCATTTTTTGGCCATTTAAGTTTTGTAACATATGATTGGTGCCCCTAATTTAAGTTTTAAGTCATGAGCAGGCAGTCCAGGAACAGTCACAGAGTCAAGAAATTCAACTGGATTATGAACTCCTTCCTTATCACTAATCATTCTGTTTACTGACTTGTAAGTTCTTTCCTTAGCTTGATATAGTGCAAGAACTTGTTTATTGATTTTTCCTGTCTGCTAATTTGTAGGGGTGAGAATTGCTCGTTCACAAAGTCAGTTATTCTGAATAGATGGCAGATCTTGATCTACGGGAAACACCTTGTCAATTATCTGTTACTGGGAGCTTAAATGCAAATGACATTGAATTCAACTAACAATACCTACTTGTAATACCTGTATATTTCAAAATAAACATGTCTGTGAAGTTAGCCAAAGACAGCTTAAAAGTCCATAACTTCGCTTCTCCGTTGAATTTGCTAGACATACACAAACCTACTTCAGCTTTTCACTTCAAAGTTTCAGCTTGATATGCCTTATGGTAGCTGAGTTTACTTGTGACAAAATTTTGCGGACAAACCGACAGACGGAAATTTTTCTAAGGGTGGATTCGGTTTCTCTAATGTATGAAACGTAAAGATAACTTGAAATGAGTCAGTTCTAAGCAATGTACAGACAAAACCTTTCTTTTATTTATATAGATATTTGACAGATGATAGTTTTTGGAATGGTAAACATCCAATTATTGTTGGGTAATATTGATCGTACTTTATGCCGAAATATGCCGGTAATGCCGGTTATTACTTTAGCTGGTAATTTTAATCCACTATTCCAGTAAAATTAAAATTTTATATTAAATAATGTCTTAATATGAATATTTATAATAAAATTTCATGGACTTATAATTTTGAAATAAGTGTATTTACTATATTAGAAATTACAATGTTACGTTCAGTATCAAATGTTGATCAGATAATTCTAGAACAACGATTATATTTATTATATAAATAACAAAATGGATATATAGCAGTATCAAAAGTGAGTGATGTAATTAAATTTGTTGTCTATGAGTTTGCTATTATTTTAAGTTTGATAATAAAGTTTGATAATACGTATTATCACTTTAATTACAGTAAAGTTGAATGTAGACCACTGAAAATGTTTACAAAATCTGTTGTTTTATCATGACTTTATTGAATGTTTAACTCTATGAGTTAAAACTCATTATTAAACTTATTAAACTCTATTAGTTAAATTTAGTTTAACTTTATTGAAACTAAACACTCAACAGGTTTATACCAAAAAAAGTAGAATATTATTTTATTTTTAATATTAATTTTATTTTAATAATATTAGAATAGAATTATTTTTCTAAATCAGTGGTTCTTAACCTGGGTTCGATTAGTCGGCCTTAGGGGTTCGGCAGAGCCTCTACCGCGGAGGTCAAGCAGGGTTACCAACTCAGTTAGAGTTACCAGATAGATATAATTGTTTTTTGAGTTAGAAATAGATAGATAATATAGTTTTGTACCCAAAAATTTAGTTATTATTTGTAAAGCACATAAAACAAGTTTAAATAAATATTTTAAAAATCTGGAGTGGCCTACACTCTACTTTACTATAAGTAACTTAATGTCAAATTTCTTGAGTATATAAAACATAACGTCTCATTTAAGCATAACGTAAACATCTAAATGGGATATAATTATTAGCCTTTCATTCCTGAGGCAGTACAGATAGTGATTGAAGGACATATCAATTTATAAGCTTATTTTTGTACATCACAAATAGTTTATTATTTGCAAATAATTTCATTAGTATAACTACAGCAGTAATAACATTTTTGAAAAACCAAAGTAAACATTTCTTGAAACGATTTATTCTCCTACAAGAGAATGGCTTTCGTTCAAACAGCCAGTGGATTTCTTACATCGTTTACTTGACATCCTTCTACATTGAATATTAAAGTAAAATTTTAAAATTTAAAACAGGAAAATACCCTTTTTTTCTCTGAAAAACATCTTAAACAGCGAAGAAAATGTTATTTTAAAGTGCTTTGTTAATTAAAGATGTATGATAATTACATTTATTAATCTCTAAACGAAAGATTCCAATTATGGATTATCATTTACATTTTTGGTCTTTATAGAATTATTATACTGGGAATTTTAATCTTTAAAATAATAATAATAATAAGCTTCTTAGTATTTAATAAGATTATTTTCCTTCCCCTTTGGCAAATAACATATATACGAATTTTTTCTGAGTGAGTGTTATTATTTTCCTGCACAATATTAATATTATTCCTCTACATCACATATAAGTCAATAAACAATTTAAATTATTCCTTTATAAATATCAATTTTATCTCAGTGGATTTGCTCAAAAAATTTCTAAGTCAATGTAAACAATGTAAAAAAATATAAAAAATTCGACAAGTATAGCAGGTGATCTCTTAGTCTAGGATAAACAAACAGTTTTTATAGCGTTATTGCTCTTTTCCGTAATTGAAACTTCATGAATTTTTTTTGTGAATTGCTAATTTTTTGGTCAAATTTTCATTATTTTTTAATGAGCCGTTTCGCGTCAATAAATCATTTTCTGAAAACAGAAATCGTACTGTAACGCCCCTTTAGCGAATGTAATTTCGAAAAAAAATATCTCAACTCATTTTCCACATAATGTTCTATTTTTAGGCATAGTTTCATTGTGATCCGTCTAACAGTATGGCTTGTATTGCTCTCACAAGGTTTTAGATTGAATTATAAGTCAATTTTTTTACATTTTATTAAAAAATAAATATTTCCTGTTGTTTAAAAATTCTGAATATATTTTTCGTTTGTTCCATTTGTAACCTCAAAGATAATGTCAAAATTTCAAAACTCTAGGGTTATCAGTATAGGAGAAAGAAATGTTTTAAAAAAAACGGTTTTTGGCAAAAAAAGTGACTTTCCCATCATGCATAATTCTTCCCAAACAATAGCGATCTTCGTCTTTATGGGGCCCATTTTTGTGTATAATATCAACTTGATCCATCAAAGATTCTGGACCGTAGCGTGGTAACAAGCAATGCTAACACACGCACCCACCCACCCACCCACCCACCCACTCACCCACACACACACAGACATCATCGTAAAAACCTCATAAAACGACTTCTGGGACCTCAAAACATGTAATTCCGTCAAAATCTCGAGATCGAATTTTTTCACGATCACTATACTTTACTTACAGTAAAGTAAAAAATTAAGTAAAAGTTTTTGCTTACTTGACAATATTAATGTAATCCCAGACTTGAGGATGGTTAATAAACATCGAGGATGAATTTCATATCCTCATCAGCTGCTTATGAACTCCTGTGCTCCTTTGGATTCGAGTATGCTGCTGATGTTCCTATAGTATTTGTTACCCTCCTGACAATTCCTAATTGTGGCAGCATTATGCCTTATTAATCTATATTTTATGCTTAAAGGTGAACGGAGTAAATGTAGTTCCATCCGATTTCTCGTTTTGGACTTTATGTAATTCATGCTGCTAAACAATCGTCATGTGAGCATTTGAATGATTTCAAACTCTGCTAACCAATTTCGAAAAACCTCTTGTTTTAACCACCACTCCTAAATTTCTGTTTGCATTTCTTATCTTTCGCCATTATGATGGTTTTAAATAATTTTAAATGCTTCAATTAGTAATTTCAATATTTAGAGTAAAAATGTTCACACTGGTACAAACAAAATAATACAAAATATTACGACTAATTGAGGCCTCAAAGTTATGACTACTCAACACTAACTGAAAACTAAAACGAAACGAGTCTGGTTACGTATTCTGTATTGGCATTTCTTATTCGTAAGGCGAGAACAATCCAAGTCAGCTGTCTTGTACTCATCTTACTCATCGTGTATTAAACATGTCCTAAACTCGTTCGATTCAATTGATTCCTGTAATGACTAAACATGCATTGTTGTGTAGCAAGTATCATAGAATAGAGGACATGAGTAAAGACATCTTGACTCAAGTAGTCGTGGATCTGATTTCAAGCCGGTCAAAATTCAGCCTTCAACTCAACGAAACCACAGACGTTTCTACTCATAATCTAAGCCAGCTTGCTGCTTTTGTGCACTATGTGAAAGACGACATGATGAAAGAAGATTTTTTATTTGATAAGTCTCTCACAACAACAACTAAGGCAGCTGATTTAAAGAAACTTGAAGAAGACTTCTTCAGAGACAACAATCTTTCATGGGATATTGTTTCTGCAGTTTGAACAGATGAAAATCATTCTGGGAAAAAAGTCTAGTTTTGGTGCGCTAGTAAAAGCCAATGCACCACACATCATTGTTAAGCACTGTAACATGTAACGAAAACCTTGCTCCCAAATATGACAGCAGTATTAAAAGATGTAGTGGAATGTGAGAACTATGTGCGAAATTGTGTTATGAGGCACCGCATCTTCAATGAACTGTGAAAAGAAATGGGCTCTGAATTCGAAGTACTTCTGCACCATTCTAATGTTCGCTGGTTATCCCGGGGGAAGGTGTTGAATTGTGTTTTTGCAATACGTAAGGAATTAGACCTGTTTTTGCAAGAACACCAAGGTTGTCATGCAGATCGCTTCAAAAATTCAGAGATAATTCTCATTTTAGATTACATGACTGATATATTTGCAGCTCTCAATCATCTCAATTGGCAGATGCAGGGTGGTGGAGTCAACAACATGGAAGCGTACGAAAACCTGAAGGCTTTTCAAAAAAGCTACCGTTATGGAAACAACGAACAGATAACAATAACTTTGCAAAACTTTCCCCTTCTTGACGACTGTGGAAGTAATATTGAAGATGTGTCTGTAATCGGAGACATTTCTGTAACCATGGAACTGGAGCAAGCAATTTCCCTACAAGAGAGCCACGTCCAGCATGGGGCAGAAGCCGTTGACATTTACTGTTGAGACAACAGTTATCAATGATTAACACCTCGGAAAAGTCATTGAAATTTAGTAGAGCTAGGTTCAACTGGCTTGATGAATTAAATCTGAAGCGTTGTACTCTTCAGAACAACGTTTTGGTGTCACAAATGGAAAAGTATCCAGTTATTGCCAAGAAAGCCCTGGAATTTTTTATACCGTTTGTTACAACATATCTTTGCAAAAAATCTTTTTTGTACTGGTCTCTCAAAGCCAACAGCAGAATCACACTGATTTTCAGGTATGTAATTTGATGAGAGTTCATTCACTGTGTTGGTTTGTGAACAAGGTGATATTCTTGCACGGTTCATTTTGTGCACCAGTAAAAAAAAGCATACACCTACGACTTGAATTTGAAAACAATATTTTATTTTTCACCAAAGAAGGGTTCGACGAATACGCATATGTAACTGGTGGAGTTCACAAGGTTAAGAACCACTGTTCTAAAACGAACCTTAAATGATCAGATCTGTAGATAACAGTTCCGGAATCATATTATAGATTCGATGAACTAAAATTTTTAAATAGTGTTCAGTGTTAATATTATCATGGAACGGTAGGAAGATTTTCAGAGTATGGCCCCCTAAACTATCTCTGAGCAACCTCCATATTTAACATTTTGAAGAAAAAAGTTTAAACGAAATACATCTTTGGCTCTCTCCAAACGTATGTCAGCCAGAAGTGAAGAATAAAACAAAGAGGGACTCGTCAAAGACTATATCCAAGTATCCTAGGTCATATAGTTTTTCCAAGAGGAATTCATGAAAAAACATATATCAACCAATAGAGAGTGGTATATTATACAATAGTTTTATTATTTCAGAAGCTAAAAATGAAGTAATACATTATTTTTATAGTGTTTCTACACAAAGTTATGATGTCTACAAATTAAGATGTAGCAAAGATGATGCAAGCAGGAAAAAAACTTCAATTATTATTTAATTCTACAACTTTTAATGAATGATAAAATTACATTTAGTTCTGAAGTGATAGTTTTGATCAATATCATAACATAAAGAATCATTCCTTGACAAAGCAAATGTCAAAAAGTAGTAGTGTAATTAATTGATAAGCAGCAATGTGATTTTATTCTATTTTAACGTAAGACCTACTATTGATATTCAATTAAATTTCGTTCTTTATGTAATGAAACATGTCAGAAAGTAAAAAGGAAACATGCATCCTCATTAAAACCATGTTGATTTCTTTTTTTTTTACTATTTGTTACTTCAAGTACAATTTATGTCTATTTAGAAGTATTCATAATTTTTGGATTATAATTTAACTATTAAATTAACAGGATCAGATAAGCACTTATTGATGGTACTTCGTAACATGGTTCTACTGTGGAGAATGAATTTAAGCCCCATTTAGAATGAATGTGATGTTAAAAGATGGTCGTATTTTTTTTAACTATCTTCGGATTTTTGAAGGAATTATGCATGAGGATGGCGTAGGGTTTCAGTTCATTTGGGAGTAATCAGTGAAGCAGTTTGTAGTAATCTATTGCAAAGCTGCAAACAAAGAGATCTAGTTCAATGGTTCTGTTTGATACATAGAGTAGTAGGTGTGACAGTTTTCTAAGAATTTTTGATTGAAAGGAGTGTAATTGCGTACACTGGCAAGTGTAAATTGCGTACACTGGCCATAAGTGCAAAGAATGGATAGAACAGGTTGTATGAAGTGTAAAAATGAAGACTTCATCCTCGAAAAAAGGAAGTGATTTATGAAAAATGGATTTTTTTAAATTGTTAAATAACAAGAGCGGGTGACTTATAAAGGAGAAAGGTGTTTCACAAGAGGATGATACAGAGCCGCCTTCGAAAGAGAATTCAAATTAGGTATTAGAAACGTTGAAGGCTCATAAAGCACCTGGAGAAATAGTATAAGTGTGGAGATACTTAAACTGGAAGGAGAACGGATAGAATCCAGATTTATGTGTTGATTTTAGAAGCAAGAAAAAATACCAAAAGAAAGCCTCAGTGATAAATTTACAAAAAAAAACTGTTATTTTTTTTTTTTTTCATTAACAAAAAGCCAAGCCATTCAAAGTGCACTACTGAAGATGTCTTTTCTGAGCACAGTTTATATGCATTATCAATTCAATATCAATGAGAGTTTCAAATATTGCAAAAAGAGTACTAGGGGATGTTGTCAGAGTAGGTTTAGAAAGGGTAGAACTACGACTGACCATGTATTACTATTCTGTCAACATATTTTGTTTTTCGAATAAAAAAAACTTAGATAAGTGATAATCCAACTTGTTAAGTAAATCCCTTGTAAAAACTTCAAATGAAGTTTCAAACACCCCAAAAACATTCTATATTTGCTATACTCATGTTAACACTATTTGTCATACTTGTATTAGTCAAAGCAATCGATAATGGAACAAACATTTAAAAAAAAAATCATGGTATTAAATAAATTATATAGACTGGTGGTAGATTCATTTTTAAAAATGAATTTCTATTTAAAGTAAATTATATATATTATTCTGGTTTTAGAGACGAGAAGCAGATAGATCTCGCAGAACAACTGGAAAGTGTTGCCTACGTGCTGTGTGGCGATGATAAAGTCTCCCTAGACAAATTTTGCCAGATATTTCAAGCAAAAGGGGTAAGATATTACAATTTTCTATTAAACCAGTATTAAACAATTTTATCTCAATACTTTTGTTGTTAAACTTTTGTATTTCCTTGAAGTATAAATAAAAATTGATAATATCTTATACATGAAATATGAATGTTTGTATTCTTTTTTGTGGCAAAATGTCTTACAGAAACACAACATTATATTACTTATAAAACATATATATAAAATAAAAGTTTATCAGGACTCGGTCAGTTCTTCAGATTAAAATTAAACTCTCATTGGCAAACGTTTCGGTTTTTATTGAAATCCTTTTTCATAGGCCTAAAAAATAGAGGAAATATAAGAAATAATACAATCATTCAAAAACTAAATATACATAAAAAGCGCAAAAAGTTACGTTAATAACGTACCAATTGATTAATAAATAAGCAATGGGATAAAGTTGAACAACATATTGCCATACCAAAATAAAAAAATTGTTCGCCATTCTAAATCATATTTGTGAAGCCCGATATTTCATCCCCAGTTCTTGCTAAAATAGTAATGGTTGAATTACTGAAGTATTGTAAAAGTGAGGTTGGCACAACAGTGAAATTCATGAAACTCTATGTCAATGATTTGTTTCTAATTATTGAAAAAAGAGAAATAGATAGAAACATAGATAATGTTTTAAATGTATTTAATGCATATCATAATCGACTTAAATTCACATGTGAGATAGAAAAAGGTGGTATTCTTCCATCCTCCATAAAAAAGTTATAAGAGGAGAAAATGGAAATATTTTAACCAATTAGTACACAAAACCTACCAGTACTGGAAGGATACTAAATTATTATTCTTCCCATCCAATGAACCAGAAATTAAATTGTGTTAAAAATATGGTGAAAAAATTCATAGAAGTAAGTTATCCATACATAAAAATAAGAAAAGGGTCAAAGAGATGATACAGAAAAATAACTATCCAGAAAATTTGGTTGAATGTTTTTGGTCAAAATATTTAAGACACCAAAAGCCACCAAATAGTCTAAATATTGATTAGAAGTTCAAGATAAAAAGTTTTTTAAATTTCCATACGTTGAAGGATTATCGCAAAGAATTAAAAAGGTATTCAAAAACATTTACCTCAAGTTCATTTAGCGTCTTATAGCAAAAGAAAAGTGAAATCTATATTTTCAAATATAAAAGAAAAGATTCCAAAGAATTACAGAGTAATATTATATATGCAATAAAGTGTAAAGACTGTAAGAAAGTTAATTATGGAGAAACCAGTCCCTGTTTGAAAGAACTTACCAGCTCTCATATTCTATAAGAAAAAAGAAAATTAATGCCACTGCATTAGCAGCATATAGTATTAATGAAGGCTATAATTTTAATTCAATAAGAATAATAGCCAAAGAAATGGATGAACAGAGAAGGAAAACTCTGGAAATGTTATATATTAGAAAGAACCAGTCATCTGTTAATTATAGAAGTGACATTTCAAATTTAAATATCATTTATTCTGGTGTATTAAGTTAAACATTGTTGATCGATGCAAAATTGTTTTAGTGACTTTTTGGTTGTCTGGTGAAATTTGGTGGTTGCTTTCCTTTTTTTTTCAGTTCAGTGTTATGTGTTCATTAAGACTAGACAGTCGTTGAAATCCAAAAACTATTTTTCTTTGTAAAATAATCTCTAATGTAATACTTAGTTTTTCTGTTTCAAAATTTTTTTTTACTTCTGCAAATTTTCTCACTAACCTATTGTCAAAATTTCTATTGTAATTTCTTATTTGTAACTAATTGCGTTTTTATGTATGTTTGATTTTTGAATGATTTAATTATTTCTTATATTTCCTCTGTTTTGTAGGCCTATGAAAAAGGTTTTAGATAAAAACCGAAACGTTAGCAAAGAGAGTTTAATTTGAACTTGAAGAACTGACCGAGTCCTGATAAACTTTTTTTATTTTGTTTCTACTTCACGGTCGATACTTTTATCAACATTTATATATATATATATAAATGTGTGTGTAGGTGTGTTCTATTGAAATCAATACCTATTCCTAGTTTTATACCTTTTCTCATTAATTTTTCCACTCTCCCGACGTATGACTTCCATATGGTTAATATTTATGTTCGTAAAGGCTACCAACAGTGGAATACTTTTAAATGCTAAAAATGAATGCCCTGACAGGTACAAGGATGGCATGATAAAGAAACTCATTTAAAGAGCATATAGAACGTTCTCTAGTGAATGAATTGTTTGAACAAGAAACAGAAAGGCTCAAAGATACAGTAACAGACACTTTGACTCCATCTTAAAAGGTTGCCTCAACAAACTCAATCGTAATAACGAATCCCAAAAACGTAGGCGTAACACATATAGTATATTACAAAAACCAGTTTTCTGAATCATATAAAACTGACGAACGCATATTAAATGGGATTATCAAGACCAATACAACATGCCTCAACCCGGATGACAGATTGCAACTTAGAATTTACTATACTAACTTTACCACATCAAGAATAGTCATTAAGAATAACCCACAAAAGAAAGGACCCCTCCAGAAAACCAACGTTATATTCCAGTTTAGTTGCAACTTAGGGAACTGCGAATCCTTACGCTCCAAATACGTTGCTTCTACCACAGCCACGCTTTCAAGAAGGCTCACCAAGCATCTTGCATCCGGAAAACCAAAAGAATATGTCACAACAACAAACAGAATACAATTAACAAGGGAAATGTTAACGGATAACACTGTGGTATTAAAACAGAAACATGACCATACCAGATTACAAATTTTGGCGGAGGATTAATAAAAAAATTTAAAACTGTACGAAGGCAGTCAGAAGACAAACAAATGAAGAAGAGGTAAAGAAACCAATTTAATACCTTCGCAGATGCAAAACACGGATGGAACGACCCTGGAAAAACCTCACCATGCCCACTACCTTTCGATAACCTCCGTCATTGTGATTATGTGTTATGTTGACTTTGTGCAGTTTATTTCAGTTATTGTTTATTTTTAGTTTTCGTAATAATTTTATGTATGTTATGAAACTCCTTATATAATATATCCTTGGAAATGTTCGATGATGACCGAAACAAGTCGGATTACAAAAATAAAAATTTTTGTGAACTTTTTTATCTGGTCCCAAATTTATGGAAGTCATATGTGAGAAGAGTGTAAAAATTGATCAGAAAAGGTAGAAATAGAAAATTAACTAGAAATAGGCATTGGATTAAATAGAACTTGTATAAACGAAGGCCTGCTCCCAAAATATACGAATATATATAAATGATCAAACCACAATAATAAATGGGAAAACAAGACTAAGATCTTTCAACCGTAACAAGCGGTCTTCGTCAGAGTCAGACTCTGACGAAGACCGCTTGTTAAGCTTAAAAGATCTTAGTCTTGTTTTCCCATTTCTTATTGTGGTTTGATCATTGATTGTTATTTCACGTGTTTATGTGAAATCTTTATATATATATATGATTGAAATAAACGGCAGCTTCCGCCGTTATTTCTATCAAATATGTTTAAATGAGAATCTGCTCCCAACTTACACTAATATATATATATATAGGAAATTATATAAAACCTTCACGGACTAAATAAACGTAAAACTTATTGTCACTAATGATAGTTAAGACTAAGTTGTGTACGTAGTCTATGAACTCCGTAGATAATTCAACTAAATACGTTGATCTACGTGGGGTAGGAAGATGCGAGTCGCTCCAAAGTTAAGAGAGGACTCACTTAGCAACTAAAAATATTTAGAAAATAGTTGAGTCCTCCCTTGTTTTACTTGAAGTGAGCAACTGACATCTTTCTACCTGATGACGACATTGTTGGAAAAATATACTACTAATTTTTTTGTGGTCTCTTGCATGTGTTTTTTTGTGAATTTAGTTTATACTAGCAAACGTACCCGTCTTTGACGGAATCAAAAATTCTATTATACTTGGTATTCTAAAATATAAATTATAGTATTATACTAATACTACAATTAGAAGTTATAGAATAGTAGAAAATACCATTATTAGTACAGTGCTAAGCAAATGCCTCTGTATACAAAGATTAGATTTTAAGTTAGACATACACAAATCTACAATCAATGTTTCAGCTTTATATGTCTTATGGTAGCAATATTTTTTGGACAAACCGACAGACAGAAATTATTCTAAGGGTACATGTGGCTACTCTGAACTATGAAACGTAAAGAAAACTTGAAATGAGTTAGTTCTAATTAACGTGCTCCCAGTCAAAAGCTAGCACGCAAGCCACTGGGCTACTCTGGTTCCATACCTTACTTTATTACCAGTGTTTATATTACGCAAATATTAAATTAAAAAAAAATATTTTTGTTGTATTTATTTATAATACATTTGCACTACTGTCATCGGCGAGCAAGCAAGCTACTGGCTACCCTGGCTAGATCCCTTTACTTTATTACCATCTTTTATATTATCCACATTTTAAATTCAAAAAAATATTTGTTTGTTACATTTATTTATAATACATTTGCACTACTGTCATCGGCGATCACGCAAGCCACTGGGCTACTCTGGTCCCATACCTTACATTATTCCCAGTGTATTTATTAAGCAAATATTAAATTAAAAAAAAGTTGACAGTTATATATAATACATAGCAAACGTACCCGTCTTTGACGGAATCAGAAGTTCCTGTTTTGGTTTATTGCCGTGTGCCTATGCCTTTTGGCTATACCACTGAGGAATCAGAAGTTCTGTCATTTTTGGTATTTCAAAATGTCATTAGAAAATATAGAATAGTAGAAAATACCATTATTACTACAGTGTTAAACAAATGTCTCCAGCTATTACACTACATTAGCTGTCTGTCCTTCAGGTTCATGGTAGAAGAAAGAGTTGAAACCTCTGACCGTTGAGCATGTAAACTACATTTGACCATGTGAGAAAAACTTGGTTTTGCTACCTTGTATTCCTGCGTTAGATGAAGTCTCCCTTTGCGACTTAGTTAACGTCATTGCGAAATAGACTCTGACCGGAATTTGCAATCATTTCAACGTAAACAGACAGTGGCTCGGAATCAATGGTATGTGAAGTATACACACAGACTCCCCAATACCACATCCAGTCATTATGTCCGCCTCTATGGCATATCTGTGTAGAGCACGAACTCAGAGTCGTGTCCCGTTGCACAGTTTTGGGGCACTCATGTTTCGTAACATGAAATTTGTTTCTGCTACTAAATTGCAGCATGATTGGTGCTCTACTTTAAGTTTTTACTCATGAGTAGGCAGTCCAGGAGAAATAAATTCAGAGTCAAGAAATTCAATTAGATAATGAACTATTCACTAATCTTCATCACTAATCCAATCTCTTTACTGACTTGTAAGTTCTTTCCTCGGCTTCATATAGCGTAAGAACTTGTTTGTTGATTTCTTATGCCTGTTCATATTAAGGGCTGAGAATTGCTCGTTTACAAAACATTTATTCTCAATAGATAGTACATCCTTAACTGTGTGAAACACCATTACGCAATATATTCATATGCTCAATTGAAATTAAAATCAACTAACAATACCTACTTGCCACACCTGTGTATTTTCAAAACAAACTTGTCTGTGAAGTTATTAAAATACAGCTAAAAGCCCCATAACTTCGCTTCTGTACTGAATTAATAATTTATTTAGAGCCCATATTTTAAGTTAGGCACACACAAATCCAGTGTCAATGTTTCAGCTCGCTATGTCTTATGGTGGCTGAGTTTACTTGTGACAAACATTTTTCCGTTAAACGTCCATAACTTCACTTCTACGTTGAATTTCCAATCAATTCATAGCCTATATTTTAAGTTAGACCTACACAAATCTACTGTATAAGTTTCAGCTTTATATGTCTTATGGTAGCTGAGTTTACCTGTGACAAAGTTTTGTGGACAAACCGACAAACCGACAGACATTTTTCTAAGGGTGGATTCGGTTTCTCCAATGTATGAAACGTAAAGAAAACATGAAATGAGTCAGTTCTAAGCAATGTACAGACAAAATCATTATTTTATTTATAAAGAAGATAAATGTACGTTTCAGGGTAAATAATAGCTAAATTATTTACCTGTTACCATCAGGTAAACAGTAAATGGATAACACACACTTACAGTCTCAAATTTTTTATTTAACCGTCATCAGGAGAGAGGAAATACGGACACCAAGCACACCTGTGAAGCGACGACGGTTGGAATCTCCGCAAGTGCGCTTGGCGTTCCTATCTCTTCTCCCCTGATGACGGCTAAACAGGAAATTAGAGACTGTAAGTGTGTGTTATCTATTTACTGTTTACTTATAGTTTACCTTATAAGTTTTTTGTTCTTTAGACGTCGTTTCTTGATGGTACTATATATATATAATTTTTTTGTTGATATATATATATATATATATGATCAAACCACAATAAGAAATGGGAAAACAAGACTAAGATCTTTCAACCGTAACAAGTGGTAACCGTAACCGCTTGTTACGGTTGAAAGATCTTAGTCTTGTTTTCCCATTTCTTATTGTGGTTTGATCATTGATTGTTGTTTCACGTGTTTATGTGAAATCTTTATATATATATATATATATATATATATATTCAGGTAACTCACCACAAATTAAAGAAGATAGTCGCTCTAAGGCCTTTCGTTTTCACGTCGTCAGAGAGCAAGTGAATACAAGTTGTAAGCAGGTTATGAATTTTGATTTAAAGAAGGAGTAAGATTGGCATCATTGACAGTATTTTTCCCTATAACTGTTGAAATAGTCTTGATTTGTTTGATAATTCCTTCAATTAGAAATTCATGTCAATGATGCCAATCTTACTCCTTCTTTAAATCAAAATTCATAACCTGCTTACAACTTGTATTCACTTGCTCTCTGACGACGTGAAAAAGAAAGGCCTTAGAGCGACTATCTTCTTTAATTTGTGGTGAGTTACCTGAATATTTATATCACGTGTTATTGTGACAATTTTCTATATATATATATATATATATATATATATATATATATGAATCAATGATCAAACCACAATAAGAAGTGGGAAAACAAGACTAAGATCTTTCAACCGTAACAAGCGGTCTTCGTCAGAGTTTTCCCATTTCTTATTGTGATTTGATCATTGATTGTTATTTCACGTAGTTTGTGAAATCTTTATATATATATATATATATATATACAAACTAGAATTTAAAAAAGAACACATAGAAAGGAAACCACTGAACTCACTACTATATTTCGATGTCCTCGTCTTCAGGAAAAGAAGTGAATCGCTCCAAAGGCTGATAACGACTGACTTGGCGTTCGAACTGAAGCACTCAAACAGTGTAGCCAACTTTCGGAGGAAAGGTAGACAGGGAAGATAAAGAGATAAAAGCCAAATAAAAATTAAAAAATGAAAACATTTAACTGAAATAAAATTAAAAGCTGACAACTGTAAAAAAAAAAAAAAAAATCAACGATTGAGGTTAAGCCCAGGAGCCGATCTACCGCCCAGAAGACTAATAAGTGCTTCTTCTGAAGCTCTCAGAGTAACTTTCGAATTAGTCTGATCAATCTGCCTCAGGACCTGTACACGGAAACAGTCTTTAAAACTGAGTCCGTGAGAACTGGCGTGAGTAGCAACGGGAAGGTCACTGCGGATGACCTGTGATTATTCATAGGCAGGCTTAGCTTGGTGGAAGCCAAACCCACATAAAAAGAATCACACTGGGTGCAATCCAAACGGTAAACGCAGTTACCAGAGGTACAAGAGGTCTTGTACCTCTATATATATATATATATATATGTACCTTGTACCTCTATATATATATATATATATGGTATTATGATCAGTTAGCATCAGCTACTCAAAGGGACTACTTCTGCCCAATGACGATGAATGTCAAAATATCGTTGTGAGTCTTTTATTGTGTTTGTTTTTATCTGTTTTTTTCTTTCCCTTGTGAACTATACATATATATATATTATTATTATTATTAAAATAAGCAGCAGCTTCTGCATTGACCAGTTTCTTGTTGACACTCTCTAGTTTTCGTATCACTTTGCGGTGAGACTCTGGTAGCTTCCAAAGAAGGTTAGCAAAAGACATTAACACACACAATAAACATAGGTCAAACACGAAAACACTTGAATAAATCACTTTTTTAAAATGCTGTTTTAATCACTAAATTAACAAACTAAATAAACAATACGTACAAGCTTTCGGCTGTAAAAAGGTATAAACTAAAATTAATTAAGGCTAAATTAATTTAATTTAGCCTTAATTAATTTTAATTTTAGTTTATACCTGAGGATGGCGAATGACAGCCGAAAGCTTGTACGTATTGTTTATTTAGTTTGTTAATTTAGTGATTAAAACAGCATTTTAAAAAAGTGATTTATTCAAGTGTTTTCGTGTTTGACCTATGTTTATTGTGTGTGTTAATGTCTTTTGCTAACTTTCTTTGGAAGCTACCAGAGTCTCACCGCAAAGTGATACGAAAACTAGAGAGTGTCAACAAGAAACTGGTCAATGCAGAAGCTGCTGCTTATTTTAATAACATATGCTTAAGGGAAGACCTACTGCCATTGTACACAAATATATATATATAAATTGCTTTATTACAAGTCTCTTTAAGTATAATATTTTAAGAAAACTGCATAAAAAAGTACCAGTTTTAATTATATCATTGCATCAATATATGATTGATGAACTTGTGCCATATGAAATGCTTACAGAGCGTGAAAATTATTGGCACTAATGGTAGTTAATTAAGGCTTAATTATAGGATAGGTGCCGCTTCAATGATACCAATATGTTAGTGATCCAGTCCGCTTAACTGAATCATCTTGTCTCACGTAAGAATGTTGTAAGGTTCTCATCAGTGCTTCCTCATGTACAGTCACCAACATTTCTATGTATCTGTTTATGTTGTGCCTTTTACCCTCGTTTGATTAACATACTCGTAGATAACAAAAAATATATCCGGATTCGGTCAGTTTTCCTAATTAAACTTTCAATGTCGTTTCGGTGTATTTATCTTAGTGGTAATATAAAGAGTTAATTTGAATTATAACGTGTATGTAAAAAAGAAATAAAATAAAAAACTTAATAAACTAAATTTTTGGTGTATTTTCGGTGTTTTGATTTTGTTTAAAACCTTTTCCTAAGCAGAAGAATGAATTTTTTGTAAATAAAAACCTTCGAACTGTTACTTTAAAAGATTTAAAATAGTTAGGTTTTTGAATACAAGCATAAAATAGAACTATTCAGGCTGGACAAACACACGAGTCTGCTTCCTCAGCGTGACCTGTTTGCCTAATTTTGACGTTTGTATTAAGCATTTATATATATTCAGACACATGCTAGTTCGATAGTTTGATTTATACCTGAAAATCTGACTAATACCTAATATTATTATATCTCTTATTCTATTTATTCCTTATATGATTCCTTATTTAATTCTATTAAACGGTTGATATCTTATGAATATGTATACATATTTCGGTTCAGATATATATTATATATATATATATATATATAGCTGGGGTTCAGGACAAATTATAATTGAGATAGACATTTTTTTTATTGATTCAATACCAAAAGTTTTGTTTATTTCGTTTTTTATTTCATTTGTTATTATTAATAACCGACCATATACCCTTCACTCATTCTCCATGTTTACCCATTTTAATGTTATAGTCTTTCAAAGTTTTCTGTGTCAATAAAATTTTATTTCTTCCTGTTTTTTCCGAGCACTATGTTTTGTTTATTAAAAAATAATTAACTTAAATAACACTGGTTACTAATTATTAATCTTAATAAAGTTTATAGGAAAAATTTGGTAAGCAGTACTGCAATTATTTGTACTCGTATTCTTTGGCAGTACAATATGGTTCAGAAAACACTGTCCGGAAATCAATGTTTGATTGATGATCACATTACTGCACTTGAATAACAGATCAGTGTAGTTTGGTACTACACAGTCGTGGTGTTGCTTGCGCTGAGTGTTACTCTGTAACATTCCGTGAACCACTTTATCTCTTCATGTTTCTATACTCTTCATTTTTCCTGAAAACGGCTTGTTGTAAAAATTATGGAAAATCATGAGCGTTTTTCTCCTTTCTCTGTTTCTGATTTCAAAGTTTTAGTTTTATATTAAACTAAGATCTTATAACTATAAACTAAGACCAGTAATCGTCCTTCTCAGAGCCTTAGTCAGAATTATTTTGTTTTTCGCTCTGAAGAGAATATTTTCCAGTTTCAAAATCTCGAAACTAAATTACAAATGTATTTATTTATATAAATACATATATAAAATTTACAGGAAACAGATAAATAGAACTATCACAACTCACTTCTATATTTGTCCCTCACAGTCATTAGGAGTAAAGGTGACCTTCTCAGTAGCCAGGCAACAAAGTAGTTGTCACCCAGTGGGTCACTTCTACTCCTGATGACAATTAAGGTCGAAAATAAATTTAGTAGTAACTTTAAGTAATAAATTTAAGTTGAAATAATTCTTTGGCATGATCGTTTCTTCCATCAGTCGATTAACAGCTGAAATAATTAGAACTCTACATACGTTTATCACGCTTAAACAATATATCAAGTAACAATCCCATTATATATAAAATATATAAAACATTTTTTTTAATAAACACGAGAAATAAAAATCAACGTCTAAACCATACTAAACATCTATAAAAGGTACTGAAATCTTTGGATCAATTCATGCAGTGACTCTGACAAGAACCAGTTGTTTGGTCAAAATGTCGTCCCATTTCTGAGTTTCTTACTGCTATTTAAACGTTGAGATATATATGTATGCATAACCCACATTTGAAAATCTCAAAAAAAAAAATAAGAGAGTCTCAAATGAAATGACAATCTCTATTTGTTTAATCATTTTGATACAATAAGAAATTATATTGTTGTATAGTTTATTATAATTATAAAGTATAGTTAATGAATAAAAAAACGTACAGCCAATTCAAACTAAGTAAAAGTAAATCCTTTAAGACTTGTTTAGAAATTATTTGTTAATATGAAGAAGTATGTTGAAATTAAGTTTGACATGACGTAACGGAGCTCAAGTTGCAGTTACTTAATACTAGGCTAATATCTATCTCCCCAGACCGCTGGATTCCCTGAATGACAGTTAAAACTATACAAGTTATATAAAAGCAAATTAATATAGAAAAAAGCATATAAATAAAATTAGACTAGTTAAAAACTGATAAAATCATGAGTAAATTATGTTCGGAAGGTGATACTTTTGATATTGGTTGTAAGTAAAGTTGTAAATATTAAAATATGCAACCTACATTATATTAATATTAGGTTCTAATATTTTCTACAATTGTTTTCCTTTTTTTCTTTTCATTAACATTAATTATTTTAAAGAAAAAATTTTTCAACTTGTAACTCTGAAGCATATTACCTCTCTAATAAGCACATTTGTAATCAGCGTAATATATTGAATAAATACATATAAAAAGAAAAACAGTTTAAGCTAACACTTAAGTTGCTTAGCTACTATTAATTCAGAGGAAGAAAACTACACGTGCCTTTTGTTTATTTGTTATCAAACTTCTTTTTTGGGTTTTAAAGACAGACCCTTATAATACACATATACTCTGAAATTTCGTAGGACGTTTCGTAATACTTTCTTTCATAATACATCAAAGGACGATTTTTGTAGATCAAGTCGCATTTGGGCACTATTGTCGATCACTTTGACGGGCCATGCTCCTTGCATGTATGCTACTAATGAAGCATCTTGGCATCAAAGTGTATATTGAGCAAAGAGCTCTATGTATATAACTTTGTAGATCTTGCCTTTCTGAATCTAAAAAAGTTATCAACAATCAAATATATAACAAACATTATATCAAAATATTTATATGAAAGTATTTGAAAGACAACTTTAGAGAAAATCTAAAAGTGCATAGTCAATTACAAATGTTATTCTCTCCAACCTTTATTTGAAACATTTTCTTCTGTCATCTAAGCCTTCCAAATCTCAAAAACCTGTAAAAGTGTAAAATCGGTTTTTGATATTTGTTTACATTTTGGAATTTATAATCCGTAATACCAAACTTATGTAATCTATCTATCAATTCTTACCATACAGTTTTATTATCATGTTTTTTCGATAAGGGTTCATTCGTTTATACTCCATTCCATTCCTATAACTAAAAACTTAATCTAATAAGAGTAAGCGTTAAAAATTATTCTTTTCTAAATTTATGCGTATAATCTTAAATTCATAGTTAGTCCATTATCGACTAGTGTGGAACATATTTTTTTTTTACTTAATAGTTTAATTCTAACAAATTCTGGTTCTTTTAAATTTAATACGGATACTCTACAATACAGAAATGATAAAATATGCAACCAGTATTTTTAAGAAAAAACTAATCAATTTTATTATGTGTTATTTTTTTCACCAGAGCGAAGCCGGGCAGGAAAACTAGTTCTGTAATTATTATCACATGAGAACAATATTGTTTTTAATGAACTTGTACCTGGCCTTTGACAAAACTAACTACTCACTTCTAGAAAAGTGGGAGTAATGTGTTTGTGTAGGTACAAGAAACTACAACTTGTTTTTCTGAACAAAAAGAACTGCTTCTGAATGTGAATTAAGTTCTTCATTAATAGCAATATTACTGGATACATACTGACAGCTTGTTTTTTTTTAACTAGGTTGAAATCATTTCTCCTATAATTCCTTGGCATGATCATTTCTTCCATCAATCTATTAATAAATCAGCTGAAATAATTAGAACTCTACATACGTTTAACACGCTTAAACAACATTTATTTTAGATTTAAATATTATATAAATAGCAGTTCTTTTTGACTCGAATCTCAAAAAAATATTCAAGTCAAACTTGGAAAAGAAATCCAACATGTACTGAAGATCATCCGTTATTCAAAATTGAATTTTCTGTTTTAAAGCAATATTTTGGTTAATGTGATGATCAAAATTTCTTGGCATTTTTTATAGCATAATAATTTTAATTGAGGTTTTCTCACAAAACGCCCTTTTTCTATGGTTAGGCGTTTTGCGTAAAAAAACATTTTAGGAAATTATAAACTGTACCATAAAAAGTATGCCCTCAAAAGTAACTAATACCATCAAAAGGTTTTATTTTTGGGTATAATTTCATTACGATCCATCAAGCTTGATTTTAATAGTGATCATAAACTTTCAGAATCAATCATAATTCAAAAACTTTACATTTCATAGCAAAAAATACTTTTACAGATGTTTTAAGAATCTAGGTTTTTTTCAGTTATTGCTTCTGTTAGTTTTGTCATACTTCCATAGTTTCAACACTGAAGAGTCAGCAGTTTAGAAGAAAAAGATTTCTAAAAACGCATTTTGGTCTAAAAAGTGACTTCCCCATGATGCAATATCGCCCAGAAAAGATAGGGCATATCTACACCAAAGATCCCATTTTGGGAAAAGTATTAATTTAATCCATCAAATGGTCTTTCTTGCACTGTACCCGCAAAATTTTGTACTTACTCACACTCAAACAAGAGTTAAAGTCAGATTTTAAAAACTACATGAACAAAAAAAGTTGTTATGGGATATTATATGATTTCAAAAAATGTTTTTACGCTAAACAATTAACTGATTAAACATGATATTTGTCAAAAAATGCAAGCTAAAAGTATCAATATTTTGATTATCACAAAAACCAATAAAGCTATATATATAAATAAAAGAAAGGTTTTGTTTGTTCATTGCTTTGAAGTTATTCATTTCAAATTTTCCTTACGTTTCATGCATAAGAAAAAATGAATCCACCATTAAAAAAATTTTTGTCTATTGGTTTGTCAGTTTGTTAGCAAAATTCTGCCACAAGTAAACTCATCCACCTTAAAACATAGCAAACTGAAACATTGTGAGTAGATTTGTGTATGTCTAACTTAAAATATAAGCTCTGATTGGATTGGAAATTCAACGAAGAAGCAAAGTTATGGACCTTTAAAGCACAAACGTTTGTCACAAGTAAACTCAGACACCATGAGACATAGCAGGCTGAAACTTTGACACTAGGTTTGTGTATGTCTAACTTAAAATCTAAGCTTTGAATGGATTGAGAATTTAACGTAGAACCAAAGTTATGAACTTTTAAGCCTATTTGGCTAACTACACAGATATGTTTATTTTGAAAATATTCAGGTGTAGCAATTAGGTATTGTTAGTTGATTTCAATTTCATATTTTTGTTATGAGAATACGTCTAAGCCATGAAAATTTCTAAGCTATTTCTCGGGTGATTCGTTAAACTTTAACTTTTAAAGCAATTAAAATTCAAAGCTCATTTTAAGAACGAAAAGGTAAACTTGATAAATCAGATATGGTAGCACTTTGCACAAGTTCAACGAGTCACAGGTACTCAGTTTGAAACGAGTAATAAGAACTTGTCTGGTTGTTTTAGATTAACGATATCAATTTTGTTGTAACTGACAAAATGTTTACAGTTACAATAGAACAAATTAAATAATTAAATTGATTACCTATTTAGTTTGATAACTTCGTCACGTAGTCACATAGAAATAAAACAAAAGTTTGATTGATTTTCAACGAGTACGATATTACGAGTATGTTTACTTACAGTAAAGTTGAGTGTAGGCCACTTCATAGTTTTATAGTTATATTGCCATTTTCAATAATCAGAATTCATTGACATATTATTATTTGTTTTTTTTTACAGCTTACCATTTTTTAGTTGAGTTTCTTGATAAAATTTCATTGTCCTGTACTTAACCGTTTACCGTAAAAAAAATTTTGGAAATTATAAAATTTACCATAACGTACAGTTATAAGCAAGGCAAGCAATTACAACTAAAAAATATTCGGTTCATCCCCTCAAAAGTTTCTATTTTATGGTATAATTTCATTACGATCAATCAAGCGGTGTGATTTCTATCGTGTCCACATACTTTCAGAATCAATCATATTTCAACAATTTTGCATTTTATTCCAAAAAATACTCCAGATGTTTTAGAAATTTGAGATTGTTTTCAGTTATTGGTTTCTTTAGTTTGAAGTTTCAACGCTGAAGATTTAGCAGTTTAGAAGAAAAAAATATCTAAAATCTTTTGGACACCCAAAAGCATTAGATGATTATTGGGCACATTTACAGTACAAGGCCCAATATTTGTTCAAATATGAACTTGATCTATCAAATAGCCTGAACCGTACCAACTAACTTTTGGAAACAGACCCACCTGCCCAAACATACACACACACACACACACACATATATATATATATATATATATATATATATATATATATATATCATTAAAATTAACCGCAGTCTCGGCATTCACGATCTTAAGACTGAGAGATTCGATCCTACGAACTAACCTCCTGCTAACAGGGGATACCGGACTGAGTGTAACGCCACATAGTGCTGCTTAATAGTGGCTCGGTTGATCTGGTGACTCGGGCTGGTGGACCGGAGGGTGGGGTGAGGGCGGGCGCTCGGCCTGCAGTCGGTATTCCCGAGGCTGCTCGGCGCGAGTCGGCCTCCGGCATCAGGTGATCTGCAGCTGTTCTCCAGTTGGGCTCCACCTGCTCTTCCCCACTCCCCTTACCCCTACTACTTACCTGCTTTCCCTTCGATGACATCTGTGATGTCGAAAGCTTGCGCACTCAATACGTTTTCTTTTCTTATATTTATTATTATTATTCTTTTCTTTATAACTAACTAACTATAAACTTTTCTTTCTTTTTTCTAACTAACTGTACCTTCCCTATTAATTCTTACTCTCTTTCAACTCTTTATTTAATATATCTTTTCTAGTTTACTATTAATCTTAATTATTATTAATATTCATTATTATTAATTATTATTAACATTATTATTATTATTATTATTATTAATTTTCTTAATCTATTTATTCTCTATTAGTCCAGTTATACCGTTGACCTTTCAACTCTTTTATTCTAACCGCTTGTTTCTTGTTCATTATTGACCTTTGACCTTCTCTTTATATTAACCTGTACTATCCTTTTAATCTATTTATAGCAATGACTAAGCATGAGTCATCGATTTTAATTTAACATGTCACTTGGCTTTTCTTGAATTTCTTGGACTTTCAACTCTTTTATTCTTACCGCTTGTTTCTTGTTCATTATTGACCTTTGACCTTCCCTTTATATTAACCTGTACTATCCTTTTAATCTATTTATAGCAATGACTAAGCATGAGTCATCGATTTTAATTTAACATGCACTTGGCCAACTCCTTTTCCAGTTGAACCCTGTTAGCAGGAGGTTAGTTCCAAGGATCGAATCTCTCAGTCTTAAGATCGTGAATGCCGAGACTGCGGTTAATTTTAATGATACTTGTTTAAAAGAAGATCTGCTGCCTATTTATACCAATATATATATATATATATATATATATATATATATATATATATATATACTCATATAGACATCATCGAAAAAACGTCTATAAAGTGCTTTGGGGACCTCCAAAGATGTAATTCGATCAAAATCTTGAGATATAATTTTTCATTTTCTTTACATACATTAAAGTAAAAATATATTGCTCAAGATAGATTTAGCTCCTAACGATATCTAATAAAATGTAAGTTAATTATGTCAATTCCTCAAACTAAATTGACTGAAACATTAACTAAATTACAAAATCTTATATGACAACACAGGGCCAAAATCAGCACGCGACGTATGCAGTTTCGGTCAAACGAAATAAGGATGTAAAACACCTTTAAGTCTACTTTTAAACGAAGAATTTTATTTAAAGAAATGTATAAAAATGACAAAACAATATAGAATAAACTAAAAAAAATATTTCCATTAAAATGATTTTATAATTTAAAGGGTTTTTTACTTTTTTTTATGGACATCATGTTTGTATATATATATATATATATATATATATATATATATATATATATATATGCTGTTTTAACGTATTTTATAGTAATAAATCTGTAAAATTTAAATACTATTTCTAATATTATTTTAATAAATTTCAATTATGCAATCATGTAAAACAAAGAGATTAAATTTATAAAACAAAAACTTAGCATTAAAAAACTGAAGAAATCTAAGCAAGGGTTTAAGAATCTAAGCAAGGGTTAATAAAGAATACGTTTAAGGAAATATAAAGCTTACTTAAAGTTTTAACCAAACACTCAGGATAGCCTCCAACGATGTTTAATTAATGAAGATAAGAACTAGTGATGAAGAACTCTAGATATTTCTATTCAAATATGAAGCTCAAAACCAATTTTAGCATCTTGTAATTTTGAGCAAAGGAAATAACTAATTGATGATATGCCTCAGTATCAGAATGATAACATTTTTTAACAGAACTTTTGAGATATTTCAAATGCTCATAATACCAGTTTAAAACATACTCATTGTTTCAGATAGTGGATAAACTATTTCGCATTATAGATGAAGACTCTGATGGATGCATATTTGCGGCCGAAATAATGGAATCTTTAGCAAATATAACTCATGCTAGGTAATATCTTCCAAATTAGCTTTTTTTATAATAAAACTTCACAATCAACTTTTGTTTTTTATAAAATTGTTTACTAAATCAACTTTTAATAGCATTAAAAATATTTATAACACCAAATACTTCACGATGTCATTGTATGTCATTGATTTGACAATACGAGTACTTCTGGACATCTTGATTTTTTTTTAATTATAAATTTAAATAAGGTTAGTTTTTATTGTTTAATTGTTTACGAAAATTTTAATTTATTATATCCATAAATTCAGAAATGGGGATATGCTTAGGTCATTATTTTTTTAATCGTTCTAAAATGTATTACAATTGAGGACAAATTGTTGATAAAGTAAAGCTTTAAGAATCACTAATCAAGCGACTTTTAGTTTTCCCACTGCAGTTTAATTTGCCACATATTCAAAACATACATTTTAAAAATGTTGAAAGATATATGAAAGTCATCTATGTATTAAAGGTACTCGTGGAACAAAACCATGTATCATTTTGCGAATAGAAATAACATCTCACACGGAAGTAAAATGAAATTATATTTTATTGAAGAGTCAGTAACCTGATGACTATAATATCTAATTAACTTGAGTTATTTAATGAAGAGATTGATGTGGTGTTCGTGAAAACATGCATATTGAACCAGTGAACATGAAGTGGGAGGTCTTAATTGCTCCAACAATACAGTTAAGTATTATAATTATTATTGAAAAGAATAAGGAAAAAACTGAAACAAAAATCATTTTATTTCATGCTTTAAAATATGGACACAAAATAAAAATGAATAGAGTTCGATAAAAATTTAGGATGACAAGAAAATTTTCCTGAAAGTGGTGTTTCTGATAATATTTAATTTGTTAAATATAAGAAAAGGTTATTTCCCATAAATAGAAAACAAACTAAATTAGCATGTGGGAAAAATTAAAATAAAATAACATTAATTTAAAATAAAAAAATAAAATTTAAAAAAATATTAAATATAAAAATTAATGTATATGAAAATAAATGTTAAAATAGTTTTGCTAATCTCATTTACCTTCATTGATATATGAATTTTAAAAGTTTAAACTTTTGAAAGTTAAGATAGCTCCTGTAAGAAATTATTTAAATAAATGCAAGCTCCAGAAATGATCTAGATCTATTTAAAATTGAATCACATACAGTTACTTCTGTTTGGTAACATATTATTGTGGTTGAAATTAGCTTTACTATAGTTTCAGAATTTAACTTGTGAATCAATAATCGATTTTAATAAAATAAGGATCACGTTCTAAGATCAGAATAGTTTATATTTTCAATTATAGTTTTGTTCTTCAAAACAAAGAAGAATTGAATGTTCGTTTGACTGTATTTATTTACAGACAGATATAATCTCAATAATATAAATCCCCTGTCATAAGTCATCGATATTAATTATCATTAATGTTGCACTTCCCATATTACTATTTTCTCGTCGATTTTCGCTGCTCATATTACTAAACTAAATATTTTTTTTTAAATATTTCTAATTAATATATCGCGTATTAATTTGATCTTGTGATAATTTTAAATATCCTTGACCCCAAAACACAGACCTAGGTTGAATTATTCTCTGAGAGTTATATTTTTACAATTATATTTTGCAGGAAAGACTATGATGCAAACAAATTATTTTATAATTACTCTTAAATAAAATTAAATAATTGAGAATTGTATTAATACAAATTTAATCCAAGGTATGGAAAATATATTAAAACTTTTCCTGATGTAAAATGAAGTTAATTTCTTATTTGTTTTTGTTTTTTTTTATTGTTACTAAAAACTACTAATTGTTAACCTATGAAATGTAATTTAATTTTTTATTAATATTAATAAGATGAAGCTAAATACTGAAAAATAAAAAATCAGATGCATTAAATTTATATATTTCATATGCTTTTAATGTTTCATTTATATTATTTATTTGTGTTATGACACTTGTGTTTAAAGATATATTGCTCTACAAAATGTGTAAAAAAAACTGATTGCTGTTCAGAAGGAAGTCAGGATTTGACAAGGGTAATCTCGAGTGGTTGGAGCAGTTGTTCAGACAAACAGTTGGTTTGGAAAAGGAGATTAGACGTGATGACTTCAGGAAAATTCTTATCACCAAAAATGTAATACTTCTTTTATAAATTATTACGATATAAATTTTTTAATATAGAACTTCATATATTTATATAATTCAAACTATAACATGCAATACAACTACTACAAATTATTGATAGCTATTAAAAAAAACTATTGTTTTAATGGTTAATATGGCACTGAAATGAACAAAATATAAATCCGTTTATAAAAGTTGATTTAACAAAATATTGAATTCATTTTTCAATACAGGTTCTAAAATCGTGTAACAATTTTTTTGGCTTAACATTTACATAAAAGAAAAAAATATATAAAATATTGAAAAGTTATAAACAGGATTATCATATAGCTTAAATGTATAAACAAACTGCTTAATTTATTTACAATTTGCATTCTATACTTCTAATTACAACAAACTTTCCCTTTAAATATATTTTACATATTTTAGCCATTTTTTACTGAGAGAGTGTTTCAAATATTCGACAAGGACGACTCTGGATCAATATCTCTGCAGGAATTCCTCGATTCCATGCACCAGTTTTCAGGACAATCACCAGAAGACAAAATCAAGTTCTTATTCAAAGTCTATGATTTGGATGGTATGAACAAATTTTTATTAAAACCTTAATAAAATAGCTAGGTGAAACCATATTTCTTATTTTAAATGTTTCATTGTTTTATATTGACTACTCACCAATTTATTTATTTCTGAAGAATAATTTTACCAATGTCTATTCATTACAAAACTATGGATTGGTATGTGAATTAAATTATATTTTTTTTCTATAAGAGATTACTTTATATAGTAAACTAATCAGAATTACTTAATGGTAATTAAGTTTTCACACAGAATTACTTAAATATCTGCAATTATAATCATAAATCAACAGTATAGTTTGGTACTTTTATAACTAAGAGTATTTCAAATAATTGGATTAAAGTTTTAAAAACAAGCATCTGAAAGATTGTGATCCGACCTCTCGTCGAGATTTCAAATATATTTTCCTAGTCTTAACATATAAATGTAATACTGCCCACAAAAACCAGTATATACGAGTATAAACTGAAATAAAACTTGAATATGAATTCAAGTGAGTCCACTGTTTTAATTTTGTTTAAATTAATTCAGTACATGTTGACTTTACTTTCAATAAATTTAAAATACAGGTGATGGACTTATTCAGCACAGAGAGCTGCAACATGTTATGAGAGCTTGTATGGAAGAAAATGGAATGAAATTTAGTGAAGAACAAATAGATGATCTTACAATGGCTCTCTTTGAGGATGCTGATTCCGACTGTAGAGGAGCCATCACTTATGAAGCATTGAAGAACCAGCTTGAAAAACATGATGGCTTACTTGAAAATTTATCAATAAGGTATCAGTTTTCAAATAATAATAATTAAATATTTATATAATGTTCATATATGATTCAGACGGTTAAAATTTAAATCTGAAAACAGTTTGACTGACATTAAAACTTAATATATATATATATCATTAAACAAAATCAAAGTTTATCAGGACTCTGTCATTTCTTCAGGTTCAATTTAAACTCTCATTGCCTACGTTTCGGTTTTTATTTCAAACCTTTTTCATAAGCAGAAGTATACAATTTTGAAACATAAAAACTAAGTATTACATTATAAATTATTTTACAAAGAATGAACACGTGACACTTGTCACGTTTTCATTCAAACTAGACAGTTGTTGTTGGAATCCACAGACTATTTTTCTTTTTGTAAAATAATTTCGAATGTAATTCTTAGTTTTTTCTGTTTGAAAAATTTATACATCTGCCTATGAAAAAGATTTTAAATAAAAACTGAAACGTTGGCAATGAGAGTTCAATTTGAACCTGAAGAACTGACCGAGTCCTGATAAACTTTAATTTTGTTTCTGTTTCAAGATCGATACTTTTATAAATATACATCATTAAAGTGAACCTCCGTCTCGGCATTCACATCTTTTGACCTACGACGAACTAACTTACTGCTAATATAAATTTACATTCATTTTGATCTTATTTTTGAAATATATTCCCATAGTGTTAAAAAAAACTAGTATACTAACTTAAAAAATATCTTTTTTTTTCAGCATTGATCGCTGGTTGGTGCCACCCAAACCAAAAAAGAAACAAAAATCAGGTTTTAGAAGAATCAGTGAATTAAGACCCTACCAACTCACACTCCCATACATCAAAAACAACTATGTTTTTTTGATATTTGTTGCTGTTTTCTTTACCATAAACATCGGACTATTTATCTCAAGAGCTTTCCAGTACAGAAATCATAACTTTTATGTAATTATAGCCCGAGCATGTGGTATGCACTTTTTAGTAAAACTATAAAAAAATAATTAGTGTATAAAAGGATAGATACTCAATCACTATAACTAACACTTATCTCTGCCAAAACATCTTAATCTTAAGTTATATTCATCATAGTATTACACTATATTACATTTCTAACATAAAACAGAAAAAATAAAACCGCAGTAATAATTGATTAGATAATGAATACTGAATAGGGTCGACTGGCTTTTTGACCATGTAATACCTGGTATTTTTATGAAAATATGATATGATAATATATAAGTCCCATTTTTCCTTAAACTACATAAGTTTTTTCTAAATGGTAGTCAGTAATTACGATAACTTGATAATTTTAACTGTCATTTTTTCAGTTCCGATTTCTGAGTAGAACCAAATATTTATACATGATTATGCAAGCTCAAGTTTATTACATTAACTTATTATTATAAAGGCAAGTTCCAACTATAACTAAATCAAATTAAATTCACAAAATAATTTTTTTTTAATTCTCTTTCAGAAGAGTTAAATTGGAGTATTTCAACATATTACAAAATTATATATATATTATTGCAATAACAGCAAACTTGACTAATAGGTGTTTCATAACAAGCTTCTCAATTTTCCTAAATAACACTATCGTTACTTCGTCTACACAGTACAGTATATTTCCCATAGTCGACATACTTCAAATGCTCACCATTCATCTTCAGGACATGAGTGATTTTTTCCTTTATATAAGCAAGCAGAAGACAGTTGAGGTTGCTTTTAATGAGTTCAAGATAAGCTGTTTGTTAATCCTGTAGGGTGATTGGCCTCGTGGTTTGACTGATTGACCATCTGCAAAAGCCCTGTTTGTCCTTAATATAATTAAAAAAGCTTTAAAATTTTATTACTATTTTATCAATAAAGTTATTTCGAGGAGACCAAAGGCCTGGCAAATAGGCCAACAGATCGGCCCTTTTTGCCTATCCCAAGATGACCTAGACCAGGGGTGCTCAATACGTCGATCGCGATCTACCAGTCGATCGCGAGGCCAATAGTGGTAGATCGCATACAACTTTGAAAAAAAAAAGTTCCAGGGTGACAGTCAGCCTATCTCTCTCTCTCTCTCTCTCTCTCTCTCTCTCTCTCTCTCTCTCTCTCTCTCTCTCTCTCTCTCTCTCTCTCTCTCTCTCTCTCTCTATCTATCTATCTATCTATCTATCTATCTATCTATATATCTCTCTGGTGTGTGTGTGTGTGTGTGTGTTTTGATCCTCCTGTAAAGCTTCTGTCTTTGAGCACAATGAAAAGCTACAAAAAACAGCTGTATTATTATTTTATTTTATTATTTTTATTTATTTATTTTTAATTATTATTATTATAAATTGTTAATGTATTGTTATTATTATTATTATTATTATTATTGGGAGCCCAGCACAATGTGTGTAAATGCATTTCACCTCCTTAACCAAAAAAAAAAAAAAATTTATTATTATTATTATTATATGGTAATCACAAAAACACGTTGAGAGCTCTTATTTTGTTGCAATATTGGCTCATGCAATAATGCAAGGTAAGAATGTTCAATAAATTTTAAAATAACATACACTTTTATGGGTCGGTAGGTCGTTTTGACTTGGTCATTTTATAAGTAGCTCGCATACTGATAAAGTGTGAGCACCCCTGACCTAGACCTACCCTGTTGAAAATCTACCTGATCTCTCCATAAAGATCAGCAGACTTTATCAGAATCAGAATTCCTACTAGGTTTCTCAACCTAGTTCTACCAAGCCCAGCAGAAGATTCCTATTTTTTGCACTGGGGCCCGAAATAAATTGTTTGGCTTGTCTACTGCCCAAACAGTTCAGCCAATTTTCCTTTAAACTCCTTTATACGAAGTACATGCATTTTTACAGGGGTCTTCTTCACACCCCCAAAATAAAATGAAGCTTATGCCTGCCTTTATGAATAAAATCTATGTACCAAATGACATATAGTTTGGTTAGGTGGATTTGGTATGAATGAATTAAAGAATTTTCTATATTCCCCTATCCCTATCTCTATCCTTCCAACTAAATAAAACAAAATATTCTATATATTATTTTCCAAACTCCATGTTTTAAATTTAATAATGATGGCTTTAGTGGAAAAAACTTAAAAAATGTCTGCTATTTGAAACTAGAACCCCTTCCTTTTTTTTTTTTTTTTTTTTGAGTTATTAAAATAGTCTACAATTTGAAATTTTAGTTGTAATACTGGACTAAATTTCAATTTTTAGGGAAATCCCCTTTCTTATTTAATAGATGATGTATCTTGAGTAGATCTGTTACAATGTGTTTAATTTAAGAACACATTTCAATAAGCTTATTGCAATTGTTTAACTATTATTAATATGAATGCTGTTTCAGGACAATGCTTGAATTTCACTAGTATGTTTGTACTGGTATCAATGCTAAGACACAGCCTGACTTTCCTGCGTACAAGAGGATTCAGTAATATTTTACCACTAGACCATAACATATATTTTCATAAATTGACCGGAGTGTTTATATTTGCATATAGCTTTATTCATACTATAGCGCATGTTTTAAATTTTGGTAAGCATTCCATTTTTAATATAATAATTATAAGTCATAAAAATACCTACTATACGTTCACAATAAGTAATATTATAGGTTTAGAAGTGGTTCCTAATAAAGAAGTTAATACAGGAAACTACACATTTGCTGAATGGATTTTCACGTATAAACCTGGACGGTTTGGATTGATTGATGGAGTGGCCAACCCAACTGGCGTTGCACTTGCTTTCATTATACTTATTATGTTTATATGTTCACAAACATTTGTCAGAAGAGGAGGCAGTTTTGAGGTAATTTCTTTTTCTATTATCATTTACTGTAGAGTGTTACAATTTCCTTGTGAGGTAATATAGTAGGATGGAGTTTTCATTGACTAGTTCACCAATAAATAAAAGTGTCTTTTTACTAGCCCCTAAATGACCGTTGATTCTACAACGGTCGTCATGAATTTTTCCATACAATTTTTATTTAGAGTTAGATTCTTTAAAGAGCACCTCATGTCATTCAAACACGCAACCAACAGCTTTACATCCACTCAATCTTAGACATGACAAAAAAGCCGAAACAGAGCGAGCTACAAATTCGCTATATCCAGTACCCGTGGCAAGCTCGCTAACAACTGATCAACCAGCGACCTAATCCATATTTCATACAAAAATTGTTAAAGAAAAAAATGGTACCTTCTAGTTTCATTCATTATAGGAAATTTTGCAAAAAGCAATATGAGGAATACATATAAATTCTATTTTCATTTATAATCGTGGCATCCGATAGATAGTTTACCAAATTATTTATTTAGTTCTAGGGGACAGTTAGTCTCATATTCCTTTTTGCCATCAATTTAGTTATTAGAAAATTATTTCTGTACCCCTATATACGATTATAGACATAATGTTTTTTTTATTGTTCAACCTCCAACAAAAAAAAGTACTTCTTTTTTCAAATTCAGTTATATTTTTCAGTGTCATCTCTAAGAATACAATAAAGAGCTATCATCTCTTTAATCTCTCTAAATAGTTGCTGAAATCGTGTTTTGGAAAAAACGAGCATTTACGAATGTGATCACCTCATTATTCAATAAAAATCTTTGCCCTCCCAGAGACTGGAAGACAGATCTGATGGATATAATAAAATGACAATCAATTTGAAACTTATTTTGTGAATTTTTGCCATGATAACAATTGAATTGTGAGATGTTAAGTGCATTGTCTTGAACAAAAATTTCTTTTTCTTCCAAATAAACTCGTTTTTCCGAAATTTCTGCCTTCAGTTTGTCAATTTTTAACGTCTCCGTTATTTTATTTCCCTTTTAAGATATTTGAATGATCTCTTTGTTGAAACAAAAGACCATCACTTTCCAACCAATAGAACAGTCTTCATATTTATTAGAATCTACTTTGCAGTTTATTCCTTTGACTGAGTTTCAAGAGTTTCAACAGAGTAGTGATGTACACAAGTTTCACCTAGAATTATTAATTAATGCCAAAGTTCCAACTTATACCAAACAGTAACACGGGGCTTTGAAAATATTCACCAGATATAGTGCATGGTCATGAATGAGCAAGCTTAGCACCCAAACGGTCAGTTACTTTGTGTACTCCCAAATGAAATCAGTATAAGACGAACTCCTTGGGCTACGTATAATGTAACGTTACGGGATAGTTGACCCTGTCCCATACCTTTATGGAACCTTAATTCGACAGTTGTCTAGGAATATTTAGTGAACTTTTTCTATGATACCGGTCGTATTTGCAATTGTTTACGATCCCAAAAGATCATCAATATCAAGGTATAGTCAAGTTTAATTCAGCTACCTAAGTGATGCCACTAACTGTTTAGAATCCCTTTAAACAGAATCTGCGACGGTTTTAATATGTATAGATTTATTGCATATATATTCAAGAATTTATTGATTAAGATTTTTCATCTTTATAAAAACACAAACACCAACTAACACACGACTATTAAACAAATGAGCGTCCAACATGGTTGAAAGTTTAAAACTGTAAATTATAAAACATTAAAGCCATCTTCATGTTTAGGTCTACAATTTTTCGGTCTACCCCTGTATGTACAACAGCAAAGGTTCTTGATAAATATCAAGCTATAAACAATCCATAAAATTCTTGATAATCCTTTGAATATATAATAAAATTATGCAACGTTGATTCACTCTTACATTAAAACATAATTAGTCTGGAGAGAAATGTAATCAATTTTCAGTTTTAGCTTGTTGACAATTTCGAAATTCACTTACTTTATTAAATGAACCACCAAGGATTCTTCGAATTATTCTTTTCAAAACTACTTTGAATAGAGTTAACTACATGACTAATTTAATATCTTACTCCTTTCTAAAAACCGGACTCCCATATGTATTTCTTATTAAGCAAACTTTTCTGAATATGATACGTCCATAAGACCTACATTAAAGTACAAAATTTATTATAAAAATTTGTTCACAATATTACATCCAAAAACAAGTAAAAAAAATCTGGAGTGGCCTACACTCAACTTTACTGTAAGTAAACTTAATATCAATCTTCTTGGGTATATAATATATAATTTCTCATTTAAGCATAATGAAAGCACCTAAATGGGAGATGTTTATTAGTCTTTCATTCCTGAGGTAGTACACATAGTGATTTATTCACTTATCCATATATATGATTATTTTTATATATCACACCACTGATGCAAATAATTTCATTAGTATAACTACAGCAGTAATAACATTTTTGAAAAGCCAAAGTGAACATTTCTTTATACAAAATAATCTCCTACAAGAGAACATGGCTTTTGTTCAAATAGCCAGTGGATTTCTTATATGGTTTACTTGACCTCCTTCTACATTGAATATTTAAGTCAAATTTTCAAATTTGAAACAACAAAATACTCTTAGTTTCTCTGAAAAAAATGGAAGAAAAAATGTCGTTTTAAAGTAATTTATAATTAAGGATGTACGATAATTATATTTATCGTTTGTTAATCTTCAAACGAAAGATTTTAATTTTGAATTATCTTTTACAGTTTCGGTTTTTATAGAATTATTATACTGGGAAATTTATCGCTTCTTATTATTTAATAAAATCCTTTTCCTTCCCCTTTGTCAAAAATCATATATACCAATTTTCTCTGAGTGGGTGTTATCTTTTTTCCTGCGTCTTGTAACTCTGTTATAAGGTCTCTATGAATGTATATTGAGAAAAAATATATTAGTAATTAGCCACCTTACATACTCAAATCAAAGTCAAAGCCAGATATTCAGTATAATTTAAAACTTTTATACTTGGGAGCTTTTAATTTTTGAAAATAATAAATATGAATTATTAGACTAGAATAGTGAAAAAACTGGATATTTGTCAACAGACATAACTCCTCATTCTTGAGGAAAGAGTCCATTCGTCACATTTCAATATCATGGAAAGATACTACTATTCACAAAGACAAAGTAATTATAACTGATATTAAGTTTTGTTCAAGAGTGCAATATATAGATTTATTAAGGCATTTTCTGAGACAAAGCCATCATACCATAGAAGACAAACGAAATTTATTTAAGTTTATTGGCGGTAATTTTTTACATGTAAAAATATTATTCCTCTTATATCTCATATAAGTCAATAAATTATTTAACATTTTCCATTATAAACAACAATTTTATCTCAGTGGATTCGCCGAAAAAATTTCTAAGTCAATGTAATCAATGTAAAAAAAATCTGGAGTGGCCTACACTCTACTTTACTATAAGTAACTTAATGTCAAATTTCTTGAGTATATAAAACATAACGTCTCATTTAAGCATAACGTAAACATCTAAATGGGATATAATTATTAGCCTGTCATTCCTGAGGTAGTACAGATAGTGATTGAAGGACATATCAATTTATAAGCTTATTTTTGTACATCACAAATAATTTATTATTTGCAAATAATTTCATTAGTATAACTACAGCAGTAATAACATTTTTGAAAAACCAAAGTGAACATTTCTTGAAACGAAATAGTATCCTACAAGAGAACATCGCAATTGTTCAAATAGCCAGTAGATTTCTTACATCGTTTACTTCACATCCTTCTACATTGAATATTAATGTAAAATTTTTAAATTTGAAACAGTAAAATACTCTTTTTTTCTCTGAAAAACTTCTTAAACAGCGAAGAAAATGTTGTTTTAAGGTGATTTGTTAATTAAAGATGTACGATAATTACAGTTATTAATCTCTAAACGAAAGATTTATATTTTGAATTATCTTTTACATTTTTGGTTTTTAACAGAATTATTATACTGGGAATTTTATGGCTTCTTAGTATTTAATAAGATCATTTTCCTTCCCCTTTGTCAAATAACATATATACGAATTTTTTTTTAATGAGTGTTATCATTTACCTGCACAATATTATTCCTCTTACATCTCTTATAAGTCAATAATATATTTTCATTTTTCCATTAGAAACATCAATTTTATCTCAGTGGATTCGCTCAAAAAATTTCTAAGTCAATGTAAACAATGTAAAAAAATACAAAAAATTCGACAAGTATAGCAGGTGATCTCTTAGTCTAGGATAAACAAAGAGTTTTTATATCGTTATTTCTCTTTCCCGTAATTGAAACTTCATGATTTTTTACTTTACTATAAGTAAAGTATAGTGATCGTGAAAAAATTCGATCTCGAGATTTTTACGGAATTACATGTTTTGAGGTACCAGAAGTCGTTTTATGACGTTTTTACGATGATGTCTGTGTGTGTGTGGGTGGGTGGGTGGGTGGGTGGGTGCGTGGGTGGGTGCGTGGGTGGGTGCGTGTGTTAGCATTGCTTGTTACCACGCTACGGTCCAGAATCTTTGATGGATCAAGTTGATATTTTACAAAAAAATGGGCCCCATTTAGACGAAGATCCCTATTGTTTGGGAAGAATTATGCATGATGGGAAAGTCACTTTTTTTGCCAAAAACCGGTTTTTTTAAAACATTTATTTCTCCTAAACTGATAACCCTAGAGTTTTGAAATTTTGACATTATGTTTGAAGTTACAAATGCAACAAACGAAAAATATATTCAGAATTTTAAAACAACAGGAAGTATTTCTTTTTCAATAAAATGTAAAAATTTTGACTTATAATTCAATCTCAAACCTTAAGAGAGCGATACAAGCCATACTGTTTGACGGACAAGAATGAAACTATGCCTACAAATAGAACATTATATGGCGAATGAGTTGAGATATTTTTTTTTTGAAATTACTTTCGCTAAAGGGGCGTTACAGTACGATTTGTGTTTTTAGAAAATGATTTTTTGACGCTAAACGGCTCGTTAAAAAAAATGAAAATTTGACCAAAAATGGAACAAAAAATTAGCAATTTATAAAAAAAAATTCATGAAGTTTCAATTACGGGAAAGAGCAATAACGATATAAAAACTGTTTGTTTATTCTAGACTAAGAGATCACCTGCTATACTTGTCGAATTTTTTGTATTTTTTTACATTGTTTACATTGACTTAGAAATTTTTTGAGCAAATCCACTGAGATAAAATTGATGTTTCTAATGGAAAAATGAAAATATATTATTGACTTATAAGAGATGTAAGAGGAATAATATTGTGCAGGTAAATGATAACACTAATTAAAAAAAAATTCGTATATATGTTATTTGACAAAGGGGAAGGAAAATGATCTTATTAAATACTAAGAAGCCATAAAATTCCCAGTATAATAATTCTGTAAAAACCAAAAATGTAAAAGATAATTCAAAATATAAATCTTTCGTTTAGAGATTAATAACTGTAATTATCGTACATCTTTAATTAACAAATCACCTTAAAACAACATTTTCTTCGCTGTTTAAGAAGTTTTTCAGAGAAAAAAAGAGTATTTTACTGTTTCAAATTTAAAAATTTTACATTAATATTCAATGTAGAAGGATGTCAAGTAAACGATGTAAGAAATCTACTGGCTATTTGAACAATAGCCATGTTCTCTTGTAGGATACTATTTCGTTTCAAGAAATGTTCACTTTGGTTTTTCAAAAATGTTATTACTGCTGTAGTTATACTAATGAAATTATTTGCAAATAATAAATTATTTGTGATGTACAAAAATAAGCTTATAAATTGATATGTCCTTCAATCACTATCTGTACTACCTCAGGAATGACAGGCTAATAATTATATCCCATTTAGATGTTTACGTTATGCTTAAATGAGACGTTATGTTTTATATACTCAAGAAATTTGACATTAAGTTACTTATAGTAAAGTAGAGTGTAGGCCACTCCATATTTTTTTTTATGAATTGCTAATTTTTTGTTCCATGTTTGGTCAAATTTTCATTATTTTTTAACGAGCCGTTTAGCGTCAAAAAATCATTTTCTGAAAATACAAATCGTACTGTAACGCCCCTTTAGCGAAAGTAATTTCAAAAAAAAATATCTCAACTCATTCGCCATATAATGTTCTATTTGTAGGCATGGTTTCATTCTTGTCCGTCAAACAGTATGGCTTGAATCGCTCTCACAAGGTTTGAAATTGAATTATGAGTCAAAATTTGTACATTTTATTGAAAAAAAAATATTTCCTGTTGTCTTAAAATTCTGAATATATTTTTCGTTTGTTCCATTTGTAACCTCAAAGATAATGTGAAAATTTCAAAACTCTAGGGTTATCAGTTTAGGAGAAATAAATGTTTTAAAAAAAACGGTTTTTGGCAAAAAAAGTGACTTTCCCATCATGCATAATTCTTCCCAAACAATAGGGATCTTCGTCTAAATGGGGCCCATTTTTGTGTAAAATATCAACTTGATCCATCAAAGATTCTGGACCGTAGCGTGGTAACAAGCAATGCTAACACACGCACCCACCCACGCACCCACCCACGCACCCACCCACCCACCCACACACACACACACAGACATCATCGTCAAAACGTCATAAAACGACTTCTGGTACCTCAAAACATGTAATTCCGTCAAAATCTCGAGATCGAATTTTTTCACGATCACTATACTTTACTTATAGTAAAGTAAAAATATCAAAAATTCGACAAGTATAGCAGGTGATCCCTTAATCTAGGATAAACAAACAGTTTTTATAGCTTTATTGCTCTTTACCGTGATTGAAATTTCATGATTTTTTTTTATACATTGCTATTTTTTTTCCATTTTTGGTTAAATTTTCATGTTTTTTTAATGAGCCGTTTAGCGTCAAAAAAACATTTTCTGAAAACAGAAATCGTACTTTAACGTCCCTTTGGTAAATGTAATTTTAAAAAAATATTTCAACTCATTTTCCACATAATGTTCTATTTTTAGACATAGTGTCATTTTGATCCGTCAAACGGTATGGCTTGTATCGTTCTCACAAGCTTTGAGATTGCATTATAAGTCAAAATTTTTACATTTCATTGGAAAAAAATATTTCCCGTTGTTTTAAAATTCTGAATATATTTTTCGTTTATTGCATTTGACACCCCAAAATGTCAAAACTTTAAAATTAGCTGTTTAGGAGAAAATTTTTTTTCTAAAAACCGGTTTCTGGCAAAAAAAGTGACACACACACACACACAGACAGACATCGTCACAAAAACATCATAAAATGACGTTTGTCATCATCAAACATATAATTCCGTCAAAATCTCGAGATCGATTTTTCTCACGATCACTATACTTTACTTATAGTAGTACTGTAAAACCCATTGGAGTTTTATTTTTTTTTATTTATTAAAATAAAAATGTATTTTTTTAGGACTGTATGTCAAGTCAGCACAGATTTTTGTGACCATAAATATAGTCCAGAAAAAAAAATAAAAAATTATAATTAGTGATATGCTTCATATTTCATTTGTAATAATAAAAATAAATATTGTATTAACACGTTAAACTGTTCCCATAATTATAGTATATTTATATTTAATTAATCTCTTACTGGAAACGACGTCAATATTTTCGATAGGCTTCATTAAATACTGTTTTCTCTAAGCTATTTTCTCTGCAATCCTATTGCTCCAGTAATTAGAAAATATAATATACGAACTCTAATATTTCTTCTTTTTTTTTTAAGGTATTTTACTGGACTCATTTACTCTACATACCCTATTGGATTCTTTTACTTCTACATGGGCCTAATTTTTGGAAGTGGTTCATAGTACCTGGCTTGGTGTATTGCGTTGAGAGATTGTTACGGTTTATTTGGATGAGATCAGAAAGAGGGAAAACTTACATTAGTTCTGGGTTACTCTTACCATCAAGAGTTACACATTTAGTGATAAAAAGACCATTGCATTTTGACTTTCATCCTGGTGACTACGTCTTTGTCAATATACCAGTCATTGCAAAATATGAATGGCACCCATTTACCATAAGTTCAGCTCCCGAGCAGGAAGGTACTATGTTATTTAAAATTATTATAATATAAAATACAGAATCACATTAAATTCTGAGTAATTTTTGAAGCAACAGGTTGAAATAAATTATTAAAAAGAATTATTTTATTAATTAATAATATGTAATAGAAGCATAGAAAATTGCCATTATATACATTTTTTCTTTTGTATTTTAAAATATAGATTTTATTATATGTAAGTCTATATTTATATAGAAATTATTTTTAGACCAAAGTCTTTTAGTCTTTTTAGACCAAAAGGAAGGATATAGGTATTGAATAACCACCAAAATTTTGTTAGTGTATAAGTACTTCAAAGCACAATTTGGTCTTGCCTGCGGTTTTTCATGTCGCAGTGTTGGGTCACATTACCTAAACATGACCGTTGAATATTAAGGAAGAGTAGTAAGTGTGTACTACTCCACTTATTAGTAGAGTAGTACCTCTAGATTAAGGCAGTGGGTACGAGAAGCATATTTACGAATAAGGGAATGCTTCTTAAACATATTGATGTAATGATGCTTTACGCCAACTATGAAGAATATTTAGAAAATTGCGTTATTTTTTATTAGTTTCAAAAATGAATAAGTACTGCCTTATTAGAAAATTATTGATATCTACAACAAGGTAAACCAACACAAACTATTTTAACAGTAACAGTAGTTATTATTTGTAAATGATAAAATGCCCCTCGTAAATTATGCATAACGAGCAATTGGCTTCTGAACAAAAGCACAGTCTGAAGAACAGACACTCAAACTGGAACTAAAAATCTTTCCCATTTTGTGCTTTTTTAGGTCAGGTCAGATCCAAATGTGATAAACGATGAAGTTCGTCGTATTCTTAATAAAGTCACCCTTCGAAAAAAAAACAGTAATGAGGAACTTATTCTTTGAGCTTACATTTCGATAACATTTTTGTACTCTGTCCCAGTTTCAACTTCAGATTGGCTCTTTAGCTGTTGACGTAGAACCAAATTCTAAACGCAGCAAACTACGAAGGTCGTCGTATTCTGTTTTGCAAAAAGTTTCCTTTAGAAGGTCTAAAAACTTTGAAATTCACCAGTTTCACCAAATCATTCTCCAATTACTCTTCATGCCAAAAAGCTTTGACTTATACTTTGCATTTGTTTAAAAATCTTAGTAACTCTTTTAATTAAATTGAACACGAAATAGCTCCGAATAGGATGATAAGTTGTTCTGTTTTTGACTGTATTGCATAATAATATATGTGCATTATAGCACATTTTATAATTTAGAAAAATTTCTTTTCCATAGCAAAACTACCGAATATAGAATATTAAATTCTACATAGAGCATCTACTTAAAATTAGTACGTTATAATAAAGATTTCAACCATTTTAAAAAAAAGTAATATAGTACTAAAAACGTGAATAATATAGAAATCCAACTTAGAATAACGACACTACAAATCGGATTAGTTAGTTCGAAATTTCAAACAGATAAATTGTACCAGGTTTTTATAAAAAACTTGAGGCTTTCAAACAGATAAATTGTACCAGGTTTTTATAAAAAACTTGAGGCTTTCAATGAGTCAATTTGATATGTAAAAAGTATAAACCTTTTAAAACAATTAAAGTAAACACTGAAGTATAGCGTATACATTTGTCCTTACTACATGTGATTGTATATGTTCTTTGGAGAGGAGCATTACATTTGTTCTTAATTAGATTGTACTATGTCAAATATATATATATTATTCTGTGCATCTCAATTCAAGTATCGATTATTTAAATTGATATTCAGTAGTTCACTGATAGAAAAGTTGAATGTAGACCACTTCAAATTTTCAACCTTGTCTCAACTCAAAATTGATTAAATTTAAATCCTTCCAATTTAACATTGGATCAATAACGTTCCCTTACAGATTATATGTGGCTTCACATCAGAGGAGTAGGAGAATGGACCAACCAGCTGTATGACTATTTTGAAAGAGAACAAGATAAATTGACTAATATTGAAACTAGTGAACAGCAAATGGGGCAGCAAATAAATCAACAGCCAAAATTAGAAACAACCCCAATTAAAAGAATTCAGGCGTCAGTATTTATCATAACTACCGTTTTAGAGTTATTTCAATTAACATAAGATTTTAACGATAGTTTTTACTCATATTTTAATAGTATCTGATAAAATTGAATATAATATAACTTATATATTTCAATTAGTTATAGAAAAACTTAAATTAATTTAAAGTTAAATTATATAACGTATATTTAATCTATTATTTAATCAATTTAATCTAGTTATTCTTCCTATGAAGAAGAAAATTATAAAAAATTGTGAACAAAGTCCCTCTTCTTTTCAAGAAACGATATACAAGAAGAGCTGTATTACTTCTATATTTCTACTATAATTTGAAAAACAATTTTTCCATTACTCTTGACAGGTGTTTCATGAAATCTGGAGAACTAAACTTCATCTAAACTATTTATAAAACCATTGCCACTTCTGTCATATCAAAAAAAAAAAAACAATTATGTGTATGATAACATAAATTGAGGTATTTTCCCCTAAACGTACACTAATTCGTTATTAAGGATTCCAATATAGTTTTTAATGTTGTTATTCAAAATGGTGGTGTGTTTACATTTTTCATTTAAAAAAAATAAAATAGAAGTGAAGGTGAGGGCAACAGTAAGCTGGTCCATCTACATAGATTGGGGATCTTTCATTGAATGTGCTAAAGTACGATTTACTTTAGAGAGTGTTACCGTATCTATTTCTATTGCCATTACAATGTTTTTCTACAGTCTTTCTAATGTAGACACTGTCTTCGTGACATGATTAGTTTTCCTGTAGAATAAAAAAAAACAGCAAAAAATACGTACTGTACTTCAGCTAGTAAGCTTATGAATTATTTGTTGTTCTTCTTCTTAGTCCTAAGCCAAAGCGTGTCAAATAACTGTCCTGAACAAATATAGCCTTCCAATTATATTGTTACAATTAACGGCAAGTTGAATACATTGATTCTTTTATTTTCCTTTTTACCACTCTCAACTTTCAAAATTAAGAACTACAAAGCCAAAAATAAAAATTCCTCTGGTATTAAATTTGAAACTTAATCTGTCAACTGCCGCCTAATAATATTTTTTGAAAGCAAACTAACCCTGGAAGAGTCAGTTGTGAGTTCAAGCTTCACAAGATAAAACCAAACCTTACTTCTTAGGATATGAAATAATTTTGAAAACATAATACTGTTATACAATATTAGATTTGACTTTGCACCAAGTAAACTTCAATAGACTTGATACAATATCCTATACTGTGGTTCCTATATACTGTCAAAACTAAAAATGTCTTCAATTTTATGAAAAGCATTATTGTTTTCTTTGATTAAACTTAGATTGATCAACAAAACAATAAATACTACATGAAACCCAATTGCAAAGCAAGTTAAATATAAGAAGTATTTGAATACAGGAAATATTAAACATACATTACTTTAAATTGTTGGAAATACATTTAAAGTGTGTTATAGGACGACTTACAAGTTACAATTCAATTCAAAATAATATAATTTTGTTTTTTATATAGTTTTAGAGATTGAATAACGACAGTGTGTTTTCTATAGATAAATTTTGCTCCAGGTCTTTTAAGAAGACATTTGTGAATAACAAAACCAATGGTGATAAAACATTTGGAAGGCTTGTCTCATACAAGAAAACCAGTAGTGGTGGAATTAAGAATGAAGGTTTCTGTAGTGATGAGCATGGATCACCAGATCCTGAATTAAATTTGCCCAATTCTAGTAAAAATGCAGGTAAGTCCTAAATTCCTGCAATAATTACACATATGATAACATTTTTTTCTATTTTTTTTCGTTCTTTTTAGTGACACTAGTAACGGAGGGTACCAGCTTCAATGCTTCAAACAGAAAAGTCCTTCAGAACAGATCCCTTCATAAAATGTTATTGCACAAAAACCCTTTATCGAAATCTTTATCAATGCCTGATATTGACAACAGAACAAAGAAAAGAAATCGTTACTTAGCGTATGTTTATGCCGTTTATATTCCAATTAAATATATAATTATTACAAAATATATATTAATCATCTCTTAGGCTTACTGCATTTATGAGATCCGAGTCTGAGAAAAGTTTTGATGAGTGCCAGTTGAAAAGGGCAAGATTAAAATCATTAGGTTTTGCATATTTGAGTCCACAAAACAAATCCCTTGCTCAAAGCTTCAGATATATGAGGACAAAACCAACAATAATAGCCTTCAAAACACCCAGTTTAGAAAATTGTGAGTCAAAATTATCAGCTCTCTCCATAATAACTCATCAGGTAATATATTTTTATAACTTCTTATTCATCATTAGATAAAATAAGTGTTAATTAACTTTGCGTTTTTTGTGTAAATTTGGTTATACAGTTCTGTTTTGTATATTTGATAAAGAAATGTACCAGAAAACCAATACTTTTCCATAAAAATTCTTATCATTTTTAACCTCTTTGCGACAAGAACCCAAACGTTAACATGCTTTTTATGCAAGGATATAACGTTGAAAACCATACCTCCTAAACCTGCAACTGCGTCAAGATTTGCAAATGGGATGGAATTAGAACCTGGACCTGAAGTTCAAACACAGATAAATTACCCAATTGGAAAACCACTTGAAGTAAGTAACTTAACTCAATACCACTTAATTCGTTTGAGAAATAAAAAAATAAATACAGTACACCAAAATATTCTTAATATTTGTGGATATTTTCATTTATACCGATACATAAAATAACGGTATTTCAGATAAGTAATAAATTACACTATTTTAGATATATTTAGACGGACCATATGGTGCTCCTTCAAGCCATATATTTCGAGCTCAACATGCTGTTTTAATTGCAACTGGAATTGGGGTTACTCCATTTGCATCAATACTACAGTCAATAATGCATAGATATTGGAAGGCACGGCAATGTTGTCCTAATTGCCATCACACATGGGTCAGCGACATTCCTTCCACCATCATGCATTTGAGGAAAGTAAGAAAAGTTTTTATATAAATCGTGAAATAAGTTCCGGTAATTAAAATTAAAAACAATTATTTTTAGGTTGACTTTTTTTGGATAAACAGAGATCAAAAATCTTTTGAATGGTTCGTTAATCTCCTCTCTCAACTGGAAATTGAACAAGCTGAATTAGGGGGAGCCATGGAAAGGTTTTTAGAAATGCATATGTATATAACATCTGCATTGCAAAAAACCGACATGAAGGCAGTTGGACTGCAATTAGCTTTGGATCTTTTACACCAAAAGGTTTTCACTTTTTTTTCTTTTTTTTTTTTAAATGTATATTATATTTGTTTGTATTTGTCACAGGAAAAAAGAGATCTGATAACTGGTTTGAAAACGAGAACTAACGCCGGAAGGCCTAACTGGGATAAAGTATTTAAACAATTATCTGATCAAAAGAAAGGAAAAGTAACTGTTTTCTACTGTGGCCCACCCCAACTTGCCAGAATATTGAGGCTGAAATGTGATCAGTTTGGGTTTAGTTTTCGTAAAGAAGTATTTTGAACTACAATGTTTTCTAAGAAGACACATAAATTAGTAAGTATAAGTGAATATTATGAAATCCTCTTTCTTAATCAGATTTAATTTTAATTAAGTATCTACTTGTTGAATAAATATTGCCAGTAAATTAAAGTAACACACGAACAATTAGTAAAAATGAAAAAATTCAAGCACTGAAAACAGTTAATTTTTAGGATCCTTGATAAATCAAGATTATTGAAAGAAAAATTGAAGATGAGACACGGAGAACACATCTGTATGTCCTCGCTCAAAACAAGTTTACGTCAATGAAGGAATTTGTAACTGATATCCTGAGACTTATTTATTTATTTCAATTTTTATAGCATATGACATATATTAAGTAATCTTGTAATTCCTATTTTCATCAAGTTTGAATACCGTTCCTGTTTAATATTTTATTATAAGCATAATTTGTATTTATGTTTTTTTACATCATACCAGAAACTCTAAATTACAGTGACATCATACAAAGTGATGGCAGAAGAAATTTTGAATTCTAAGCGCATATTTAGTAAAAGTGTAAATTTTTAAAATATTGGAAGCCATAACTTTCACACAACTATAGAAGATAAATGATAAAAACTGCGGAGTTTAATTTCTCAGTTAATACCTCCACAACAACAACAAAAACGAACGAAACAAAAATTGTTTTAAATTTGAAATTATTCAAACATAATTTAATTCCACGAGGTTGATGATTACGATTTATTAATAACCATAAATTAGTAATTTCATTTATAACTGAAACATATATTTATTTACAAGAAGAATCTTGTAACGTCTTTGCATAAATAAAATCAGGAAAATAAATTCAACTAAGGCCATTTGTTTATTATACACATTGACAACTTTCAGCTTAAAAAACTTTAATCAATCTATATGTAAAAAAATTCATCATGACAGCAAAGCAATTTCTTTGTATACATAAGGTAGGAACAATAATTTAAAACTTTAGAGAAAGATAATCTGTTTTATTTATAGGTAACACAAACACATGAAGATATTTCTTCCTCTGAATAAATGCCAGAAGACACATCTTCATTAATATATATTGTCATACTTTATGACTATAAAAAGAAATCCATTAACCAAGTGTAATAGAAATAATGCAAAGTGAATTACTTATCTAGGCTTCTGAAACGCCTTCTAATATCTGTAACTGCCAAAGAAAACAATTGTGACAATCCTGAATTAAGGAAGGTCAACATTTATTCAGCATACATACATTAGGAAAATAACAATAAAAATAATTCATGGAAGAAAAGGACATAACTATTATCAATTTATACATTATCCATTGAATTCTCTCAAATTATAAGCTCTACAGTTCCAGACGAACTTAAATCACTTGCAAAGAGAGATGTTAACTATATAAAGATAATTTGTAAATTACATTGAAAAATGAAATAACACAACCTTGTATATATTCCATTCAACAATAATACTCAAATAGAAAGTTGACAACTCTAATTGAAAACCTTATAAAGTATAACTGCTTTGATTAACAATTCAAAATTTAAACAAGCATACAGAGGAAACCATAACCTTATACTAATTTTTTTTTTTTAAATAAAAAGATATACAATATTTTTGGTATTCATTGTCCCTTTAATCTTACTTAATGAATAAATGTCATGATGATAATAACATGTAAACGCAAAGATGTAAACAAAACAGCAATTTAATGGATAATGGAATATACGTCATTAATACAAAAGTTTGTTTTAATGGACTTAAACTTTGGAAAATTGATTACAAGCAATAGGTATTTTATTTACATTAAGCAATTATAATATTTAAAAAAAAAGTTTTCCTATTTACAAGTCTCTTAGAGACCATGATAATCAGTACTATGAAATGAAGAACCAACTAATAATAATAAACCATATGGAATGTCAATGTGTTCCCAAATTAAGTGAGTACCACCTTTATCAGTAAACTCATAGGTACAGGATAAAGGATAAATGCTTCATAATTTCAATGAATGCTTCAAATTTTCATAATTTAAAAAGACTGTTTTGATAAATAGTATTTTTAATACCAATTATGTATTACTTCAAAATATTTTTTTAATAAATTGCTTAAAATTGATTTGCATCAACACAATGATCTGAAGTATAGGATATATATTTACTATATTTTTAAAAATTTAGTTCTTCATTTCATTTACTCTACTTTAATACAAAGTTTTTAGTCTTTTACAAGGCTTATAATTAAACAACTAAAAATTGTTTATACAATCTTAAACAATATAGAGGTTTATAAAAGCAACCAGAATGAATTATGGTATACTACCACGCCAGTTTTGCGTTCCTTTGTGAATTTCAAGAAATAAAACAATTACGCAAATAAAATTAGCTTCATTCAATAACACATACAATAATCTTGACACACTCTTTATTTAATTTCAGTTAGGTAAACGTTTATTGGATCTGCGATTGAAAATCAAAATAACTACAAATCACTTCAATGTATATACATATACCAATGATTCCTGGAAGTTAGTAATTCAATTATTGCTTGATTAAAGAATATATTTCCTTTTAAAAACAACTTAAACATGAAACGTTCTAAATTTCAATTAAAACTATTTTAAAATGTATTGGACATTAAAATTTCTACACGATCTTAATGACCAACAACTATTCATTTTTAAGTAATCAAATTATTAAAAATATAATAAAACAACATAAAAAGTAAAACAAATTTTCCAGGTACCCACATAAGTCCTTAATTATATAAATTTTCAACAATTTTCAACCATGATACTATATAAAAATTACATAAAGTAATTTCCATTTTCACTCAACACCAAAAAATAATAATGGAAACATTTTACAGCTGAAAGCCAAGCCATATAAAAAAAATTAGATTAATCACAGCAAAAAAGTTAGGTTTCGAATTCATACACCATTAAAATAGTTCAGATTTGATACTATGTACACAATTAAAGAACAAGAACCTGTAACAAGGTAGATACAAATGACATAAGAATAATTTGAAAGTTCAAGACGAAATGGTCTTATCAATTGCAATCATGAGGTTCATGATAATTCAATAGTATTAAAAATATATTTTCAAAAATTACAAAATAATAAAATAATACTCAAAACAGTAACTCAAAATTGGTCTTGATGTTGAAGATATTGAAACGAGTCTTGCTCAGGTAATCAAACAACAAAACATAAGATCTCAGAAACATGTCCATTATTAAGTCTGTTTAAGCAGATTATTCTGTTATAAAATATTAACTGACTTTGTTAAGAAAAACCAATTATTTACCATTATGAAATTGCTGGCAAGATAATATTTAATTTAAAAAAATAATAATTTTTTTCTGAATCACAGTGCATATTAATCTCAAAAAATTTGAAGGAAGTAAATTACCTAATTTAATTAACTCTTAAAATTTGTTCATCAATAACAACAGAAAGCAACCAAAGTAATATATATATATATATATATATAAAAGAAATCACGACATCAGTAGAACTATTTGATACTTCTATTAAAATTTGTGATGATTTCTTTGATTGTAGAGTCATATATGGTGACTTTTTTTCATATATATATATAATGACCAAACGAACACCTGATTTATATAAAATCAAGTAAAACATTAAAAATGAAAATAAGAAAGAAGCACTCAGACTTTTCGACAAACGCCTACCGATAATAACACAGGTAAACGTAAAAAAGTATCAGTTTAGTTATAAAGGACTGATCTGTCTAATAATCACATCTAGCAAACATTTGTAACATTAAAAAGAATTGGACTAACTAATAAACAATAGAATGGACAATCTTAAAAGCTCGCTTAAAATGGCATTCTACATCTTTTTGAATACATTCAATGTGAAAGATAAATTATACAGTAAAACTCATAACTTTCTCAGTTGTTATAACCCTACATTTTGTTTGCTTACCTTCTATTAAAATCGTAACTGATTCCATCTACGGTTCTTATTTTCAGTTACGTTTGACGAAAAGTTTTAGAACTTACTATATCTTCATTTTCTTCGTGGTGTTATACTTGAGATATATATTTATACATACGAAAACATTACTATAATAAAGGAAAATTTCAAGCCATTTTTACTGTGGCCTTTCTGCATAATATATATTATTTAATATATATATTTAAATATATATTTAATAATATATTTTATATATATATAAAGACGCTCAACTTACGTAAAAAAAATTGAGCAAATACAACGTTTAAAGTGAAATTTAGAAGATGAAAATGAAAATAAAAAGTAAAAAATATATCACTATAATATGTACATTTGGCAACATCCCTGATTTTAAAAAGTCATACAGGAATGAACAAAGCTTTCGGCAAATGGATTCGAATTAATCTATATACATAGTACGACAAAACCAAATGTTAGTTACCGTAAGCAATTTTATAAACATAACCCAAATATGATAAATTTTACAATACATAATAATAAAAGTTACCAATTAATAAAAAGCAGCCGTTACACATAACCACAAGAAGACATTTGGTAAAATAAGTCGTTTTTGAAGAATAAGAACATTAGAATATCAATATTTATAAATGAATTTTAGTTTTTATAAAAATATACTTATATAAAATTCATAATGAATGTTTCTTAATTTAATGATATCAGATTTTTATTTGTGATTGTGCTAAAGAAGTTTTTCGGTTACTGAACTATTAGTAGTTGAACTAATTGTAGATGGATTATGATCGTCGCTCCAAAGCAGATGTCAGTTAATGAGTTCCACCGAGACAAATTTTTTAAGACGTTCTAAATATTGACCGTAAAGCTCCACATCATTATGTCCAGCACCCTAAAATTAAAACAATTAAGTTTACCATAAGAAACTCATTTACTTAATTTATTCTAAAATATAAAGATACAATGTTCCAAAATCTTTGTGGAAACGAAGTAAGGTAGAGAAACTATTATACCACATGATCCATAAACTCCTTATAAAGGTTTGAAGTGTTCCTAACCTGTTTATCTCTTCAAACAAATAAAATCTTGTTTTGTAGCAGATGTGTTAAGTGAGACTTAAATGAAATTTGAAAAAAAAATATTACTGTTAGGATCATACAGTTTGTCTGTTAACATTATAGGGAACTTGGGCGCCAGGTTAGCTCAGTCGTTAACGTGCTCGCCTCTGATTTGGTAGGTCCGTCGTTCGATACCCACCTGGCCCTCGATTTATTTACGTGGGAGTTGAATAAATCTGAGCACGTCGTCCCTGGGAGAGGACGTTAAGCCGTCGGTCCCGAGCCCGTACGATGTCAGGTACTCGTTAAAGATCCCTACTCTAAATAAACTTGAGTTAGGCAAAATTTAGGACTCCCAATGATTGATTGACCAATCAATCTTCATTGTGTGGTATCACAAAGGGCCACACAACACGATTGATTAAAACACCTATGTGTGTTCCCTTGTGGGACAGCCACTGCAACCTAAAGGGTTACCTACTACTTCTACTACTACTACTATAGGGAACTTGAACCATCTTACTTCGTATATTTACAAGGTAAAATGTTTTCAGTTTCAGATAAAATAATTTATTTTCTCCAAATCTTAGCATTAAAATATTTACGGATCCAATTTTAAACATCACAACTATTTTTAGTGTGCTTCTGAATTGAAAGATTAAAAGCATGTAAATTTTTTTAATTGCATAAAAATAACTAAAAAGGACAGAAAAATTAAATTAGCAAGTAAAAGTGAGACAGATCAATAATTGATCATATGTCAAAGGTGTCACATCTGAATGTACATTGCTCGAATCAACAAAAATGTAAAATAAAATATAATTGTTAGAACCACAGAGATTGTTAGTAGCATTATAATATATATTGACCATCTTACCTCGAATATCATCCTCACATCTCAAACGTGTTTCGATTTCAATGTTTCGGTACGAGAGTATTTTCAAGACTAAACCTATATCTGTTCTGTTCATTGTGACTATAGAAACACAACAATCGAACTTCTCTTGATTCAATTGTTGTCTGCCTATTCAGTTTAACCTAATCGATATTACCTAATTTCATAAAAGAATTATCATTAATTACTATTGATTTAATTGAAATTAAATTAAATTTAACTGTTTCCTATCTCTATCTTCATCCTCAGTCTTTTCGCCGTTTCCTTCATGACATTAAATTCATCAGTGGTCTGAACAAGTCACTGGTCGGATGCTTGGTTTATTCGTTCATTATATCTTGTGAAACGTGTTATATTTAAATATTGCAAATACTTCTCTTATTATTAGTTTTTACCTTTCTGCTTTTTATGCAGTATATGCATTGAGTTTTCTCTATCATTCGGTTCATATGAGTCATTAAGGGATTTTCAAAATTGGAATTAATTTTAACATAATTTAATTTCATTTTACCAAACCTCCAGATTAGTCTTATTCCGAAGCTGGCCGACTTGTGAGGAAAATCTACAAGGCAAGATGGTTAATTGTCGTATCAATTCTAAACATAGGGGTGATCAAAAGTATACATTTTTGTTTCAATCCTTGAATGCAATATCTAGTTAATGGTAGATTCCGTAATGACACATGTTTGTACTCTTAAAAAAAAGAGAGGGTAGCATCCAACACGAAAAAACTCTCTTCTTGAATTAAAATTTATTATAGTCAATCATTGTTCTAGTGGCCTTAGAAAGGCTGGTTCAATTGTATTCACTACATATAATGATGCACACACTATGAATTCCTGAAGAAATTACACAAAAACATTTTTGGAACATTAGTATCATAAAACAGGAGTCATTAAACAACCATTATTTATTCTTTTTTTTAATCAGTACTATTTTGGCTAATTGTGAACTAGCAAATTTATAAATATATTACGGTATTACTACTACCACAACAAAATGAGTAATCACATCTACACATAAGTCATGATACAACTAAATAAAGACTAAAGCTATTTAACTATGCACACTAACTGTTACAACAAAATCAGCATTAAAAAAAAAACAAATTATCACTTAACTATATAATGAGGCTGTACATTCGTCAACAAAGTTTCACTTCTCTTACTCAACATATTTTTCTAATTATATAACCAAAGATTATATATCTAGATCAATAGATGTTGAAGATAACAGATATTCCTAAATTCATGTTCTTCAGATATCTATTTGCATCAGCAAAGCCAAATAAAATGTACAACAGGATAATATTATAATTCTGTGATAAGTAATGTAATTTCCTTACTAGTTATGTAATCCCATTTCCCCTATCTCTCTTAGTTCCTTTATCTTTTTACCTTAATTATAAAATACGTATCGTTAATTATGAATTATACATATTTTAAAAGTAACATTCAGCAAAATGTTTCATAGCAATGAGTTACTTACGTATGCGATGTAAAATTAAAATATATTTGAAAATTCACCTCAACCCAAAGTGGTTCAACAGCTCGTGGGCAACGTTCATATATTGCAACTCCGTGAGATATATCTATTACTTCATCTTCTTTGCCATGAATTACAAGTACTGGAGATGTAACTTTGGGAACCTTATCAATACTATAACAAAACGCATTTATATAACAAAGTACTTTTAAGAAAAAGTTGGGTAGTTTCTTAGAAACGATCAAGAAAGTTCTTACTTATAAAAAAATAACCATCTTGCACCGGAAATGTTAAAAAAATTACCTGACAAAGGAATTAAATTTTAAAATATTAAATACGATAGTTCAGAAATGAAATTTGATCGTTTTAGATTCAAGTATATAAAAACTGATAAAAAAGCTGGCTGTGTCTAAGAGCTGAACATTATGCCAAACGTGGTTTATGAATAAATCAATAAATAATCAATAATGATAGTAATAGAATTGAACAAATTTTTATTTAAATTCCCTGCAATAAAATAACATACATCCAGAAAATTACATACTAACTGCATACATAGACACATTTAGTCATTTCCAAAGAGATAAATAAATTAAAGACACTCACCTAGGAAATGCATCGAAGAACCATGTTCTTTTAGTCTTTGGAAAGGCAACTCTCATTCCTGACATAAGAGGTGAGTGCAGAACAACAGCGCCAACTTCGTAACGAGATGCAAGATCAACAGTTGGTACTGTTCCAATACTTTGTCCATATAATATAATGTTTTCGGGGCTCACACCGTATCTTGTCCTTAAAGTATGCCACGCACTATCTATATCAGCATACAGATTTTTTTCTGATGGCTTTCCAGTACTAACACCATATCCAGAATAATCGTAACTAAATATGTTACAGTTAATTCGAGATCCTAAACCAAGATAAAAACTACTCATTTGCCCTAAATCAACAGCATTACCATGGGAAAACAGTATAGTAAATCTAGCATTTTGACTACACCTCACAAAAAGACATGCAATTCTATTTCCTCTAGAAGTTCTCGCAAAAAAACCTTCAATATTTTCTTTTTCCCTTTCAGAATACTGCCATTCAGCTTTATCGGTAAGGCATATTTCTGCTTTCGCACCAGAATCATCTGAAAAACTGTATGTAGGCTCCGGAGGTAAAAATGCCAATTTGGCAGCAATTCTTGAGGGACATGGAGGGCAGCAAAATAAACAACATAATTCACTAAAGGACAACCCGTTCATATTTTCATAAACAAATGCATGACGTCTTATTTAAGAAAAAAATAAACTAAGAAAATTAATGCTCACCACTATTCAAACATTTTGAGACAAATGGTAATTGCCTGAATTTACTCTATACTTTAATATTCTTACGTGTTCCACTACAAAAAATGCGTAATTCGAAAGGGTCATTATTAAATTTTTAAAAGAAAGATGAACTGTAAAATGAGAGAACCGAAATCAAATTACAGTTCTTAGAAACCTCACTCACAACAAAACATTTCCCCTATCCCACAGGTAGAACACTTCGATTTTTCATTGCGACTTTACCAGTTCAACCACTTAATGCAAAAATAATTGCGATCTTATAGTTACTTCGTTTCCAGTTTGTAATAAAAAATTGGAAATAAAATAGAGGGGATTAAGAAAATATCTTTCTCTTTTTTAATTAAATTACATTTAGAATAATTTACTGTTATTAACAGCAGTGAGTGTTTGAATTAATTAGATTAAACTTGTACCAGCGGTAATTTATGTTGGGTTCTTTTCATGGCAACACATATCAAAAACTAGGTAGTTAAAATTAGTGAAGCCTAATATTATATCATTTTATCTTCCAATACTGATACTTGTCATGTATCATTAATGATGTAGTACAATGTTCTCCAGTGATTGCTTATGAGTAAGCTCGAAAGAAAGCAATATATAAGTCTGATTTCCAGAAACGAATGGAGCAAAATAAAACACTATACAAGTTACTTCCTCAGTTTTATTCTTTATAAACAAGTCTACAATATAAATACCTACATAAATCTCAATAATAATGAACAGCGGGGGATGGAGTCCAAATTAATTTTCTTTAGAACGCTGTCAAAAAGATTAAACATTTACAAGCTTATTTGAAAAAAAAGTCGTATCTAGATAGCACTATTGTCTAAAATAGAGGTCTATCTATAAACGAAGAACATTTTTTTCCTGCTATCAAAGTAAACAAATTGTAGAACTTCTTTAACAAGGAAAAATTGTGTAAATTAATATCAAAATTTAAAAAAGCCTGTTCTGTTTACTTTTCTTGGTTTGTCGATTAATATAGCTTACTAATTATTACCGTGGTATGATGTACTTTTAGTTAAACAAGTCCTCCATAATTCATATTAGCACACATTATTGGAAATTGTTAAGTAAATGAAAAATTAAACCTCTCCAGATTATTTCAGTTGGTAAGCTTTAAATTCATAAATAAGTTACCCTCATTCAGGAACCTTGGGTATTCGAAGTTGAGGACATTGGAGGAGAGTTTGTCCGACTACAAAACTCTACACCAGAAGAGTGTATAAGAGTTAACAAAAAAAACATTACCATTGTACAGTTCTGTTCCAGGGACTCAGTAATTGTGAAGATATTGTTTCAAATAGATGGAAGTACTAACCACATTGCAATAGTGTCGGAATACATGTCATACTAATAGAAGGGCGATATATCTAGAGCTGAGGTTATTGGAACTATTCACAGTGCGTCAAGAACAGCTAATCCGGGAAAGTGATGTCAAAGTTCACCACCCCATACTGGATGGCTCGATCATTAATAACAGTGGTAAAATTCGCTTTGACTTTACTATTGAAAATAGTCTGAATCTATAAAATGTTCGTCCAACTGGAGATGTTCATAATGGAACGGAATGATCTCCTCAAAGACTTTTAACAGCACATGTGTAACTCACAAGAGTGGACTGGATGGTTAAAACTTCAGCATACCATCAATAGTCCTATCATAATAACTACCCAATGTTAAGAAGTAGATAAAGACCAACTACATGGTGGATTCGATTCCATGAAGTTAAGGAAAAAGAATTGGAGCACTGCTGATACATTATCTTTGATTCCAATTGTGCTTAGGGAGTCAACAGAATTCGTCACTTCTGTACTCTTCATACTAAATGATATGTACAAAGTATTGAGCACCAGACTGCCAAGGCCTAGCTCGGGAGACCTACGGGAACCAACTGCTTGGCAATTCCAGGAGCTATATCTTCCACCCTTATCAGAGCTAAGGAAATAATCTTTTCACTTATTCTACTTGATTTTAATATCTGAAATTCCCAAAAAGAGCTCCTATCTGTTAAATAATGCCGGTTTATGATCAAGGGTACAATGGAGCTAAGTCAGATACATAAAAACTTAAAAATGTTTTAACTTCTTTTACAGATTGTTAGACATCATGAAAATGAAATTCCATTTTCAACGTTCTACGAGGCTACAGGAGCCAAGTTAACCCAATTGAAACATTCTCGCCTCTGGACTGGTAGTTCCAGGGTTCAAGACACACTCTGGCCCTTGATTTATTCATGTGAGAAGGGAATAAATCTAAGTACGTCGTCCCTCTGAGAGGACGTTACTCAGTTGGTCCCGAGCCTTTACGACGTCAGGTACTCTTTAAAGATCCCTACTCTAAATACGCTTGAGTTAGAAAAAATGTAGGACTCTCGATTCAGAATGTTCATTGTGTGGTATTACAAAGGGCCTATGTGTGATCTCTTGTAAGACTGCCACTACAACCTAACCTCTGCGAGGCTAGTATAAACATATGGAAGGAGGAAAAGGAAGAGATCTTGTATATTGTGTTAATATTTAGTGACAGTGAAGTCTCATTAAAAGCCATTTACCTCTACAAGATTAATTCAAAAGTTATCTGGAAAAGAAAAAACCTTCTAGAAGAATCGTAAACCCACAAAATGTTGGTGACTTTAACAACACCCGGACAATGTGGAATAGGTAATCAATATGCAGACAAACTGGTAAAGCGAGTTACTACATACTTCCTTTTAGGGTTAAAAGGATTGATTACCTATTCCACATTGCCCTGGTGTTGATAAATTCACCAACTTTTTGTGGGTTCACGATCCTTCTAGGTTTTTTTCTTTCTCAGATAACTTTTGAATTAACCTTGTAGTGGTATATGGCTTTAATGAGACCTGACTGTCACTAAATATTAATATGTTTTTATCAATATATAAATTGATACATAAGATACACCGGCCATGCCATGACCAATAGTTTTCTATGTCTAATTTTGATTCCAGTTGAGTTATAATTGTGCACAAACATTGAAAGAATGAAACCTTTTTAGTTATTCCATTTATTTTTTTTTTAAATTTAAATATCCTTATATTGTATCTACCATTATGGGTTTTAATATTTTCAGATTAAAATGAATTTTAAATGTTACGAGTGTACATAAACCAATAATCTAATGATACCCTTAATTACTGTCACATCGAATTAGACCAGAACTATTATTGAATTGAATTATTCAGAACTATTATTCAAGAATTATTGATTGAACCAGTTGATCGAGGATTAATATTTCGTAGATCACTCTAGCAATTTCAATATCAATGAACAAATTTTAGATTATTTAAAAGTGTACTTAATTTATAAAATAATACATATATTTTCTAGGTATATGTGGTATCCAGGAAATTATTCCATCCATCAGATTTATTGTTCCTCCTGCTCTGATTTAAAAGGAAAAGGGGTCACATTAAAGGAAATGCCGGGAGAAAGTAACAGTGGGGAGCCTCATTAGTATTACTAATATGTTTGCTAATGCTATTAGTGTAGTAATTACACTAAAAAAATATTAACATATTAAAAATATATTCTCTAATGAGTATATCCTAATTTAGGATCCATAACACGTACAAATAATATAAATATCGGGATTTTTCTAGTATCACTGATCAATTTGTGATTTGTATCAAGAAATGGAACACAACAGACGTCATGAATGGTGAATTTAAAATGATTTACTTTATTTGTCAATTACATTTCCCATATTGTTAAAAGTTTTTGAATGAAAATCACAAAATTACTAAGAAATGTATAGATGAAATAAAAATAGTTGAGAATGAAATTGAAGTGAATGTCTTTCGTAAAAAATTCTTCTCAACAAAATTTAAACATGCAGAACTACAAACAAAGTTTATAAACTGCACAAATTAAACCAATCTGAAATAGAACTTGAAGTAGTATACATTCAAAATGGGCTCCAAAGAAGATACTTGTGTGTCCCTGTGTTCCCGACTCTATCTTCAAGTCAACCCCACCTCCTCGTAGTGGAAGCTGGTAACTTTCCCTTATGGTTAAAGGCTAATAGGGCTTTGACTCCCAATCCCAAGGTGTTAAGCGTTTACCGTGCCGAAGAGATGAATGCCACAAGAAGTGTGTGTCGTTAGGCGCCTATGGAATCCCAGCACACTTTGAATGCTGAGACTGCGGGAAACATCAACAACATCATATTTAACTAAAAAATGTTGGATTTAACTAAAAATAAGAGATTTATAAATATTACCTGTAAAAATTAAAACATAACACATACATTCTTTTATAAAGTGTTCAGTCATAAAGAGGTAAACAGATTAGAAGCAACACAGTAAAAAAACTTTTAAGAAACATTTATTTATTTAAATAAATAACAAATTACACTAAACTAAACACAATTTTTGAGCTATAACAAGTCAGACAAACCAGGTCTTTGAAATGTTTTTCTCTTCGACTGTACGACCTTTCTGGTTTCCATTCGATTTTCTTCAGGTAAAATTGGAAATGAACTGATTTCAGCACACAACAGATTATCAATGGCCTGAAAAATAAAATTAACTATAATTTCTAAAACTCATTCACCTTACTCGGTTTTTATTAAATTAACTACAAAAAAAGCAAAAACAATTGGCACATATTTTAATACTATAAATTGATGTACCAAAACTTTATTTCAAATTTTCTTATAATATAGAGTCATACATTAATATAGTAAAGTAAAATAAATTAAATGCAACACATAAAGTGGACACAACTTTTACACAAAAATAACGTTTACCTCATTTTTTATATGCCCTAAAGAAATCAATTCCCTTTCAAGTCGATCAAATTCAATCTGAATATCTTTATTATTCACTTTGGTAACTGACTTCCTGACTGAGTCCAACTAAAAAACAAATAAAGTTAATAAAACGATTGGAATATGAGACCCTTGTTTAATCAATAGAAGAACTGAACAGCAGCAATACGTCAATATATTCACTACTTGGGATGTCGGAAGAAAGTCTTCCAAAATAAGACTGGTCCTACTAATAATTTTAAGTTATTGAGGACTCAATTTAATCGAAATGCAAAAACTATCTAAGACTTCAAGATAAGGTAAAAACAATAGTTCCATCAATCGGCACAAATTCACTGATGGTCAGTTTCTATCTTAGAAATTGTTTACTACCTTTATAAATTATGTTCAATAAAATACTTATTATAACTTTGAAAATTGTGTCATTCAAGTAATTGTTTATATCCTCATTCAGAGATACTGAAAAAAAACTTCCTAAGTTCTAGAAAACACAACATTGAACTCAGATAACTTGAAATTTTTAGTTCAGGCTAATGTGCGAAAATTAATTCACTCAGAAATCAAAGCATTAAAAGACCGCAGTTAAGATTTGTGTTCTTCGTTCATTATATATTGATCATTTAACGTCATTTTATTTAATTTCTTAAGATAGGAAGAAGATTTTGTGTTTCAAGTACATAATTAAAATAGTGGAACCAACAGTTTTATTATACTTCAAAAATTGCATATAATCTCGTTCATTGGCAACAATAAGGGAATTCCAAATTCCTCCTAAAACATAATCTATCTTTTAGCATTACATTGTAGCCAGTCCCCTTTGGTCAAAATTTCTTTTACCAATATATTTCTTAACCAATAAATGCTGTTACAAATAAATGATTCCTTACAGTATTTCTTCTGATAGTGAAACCTAGTAGTTTTTTTTAATTGAAATTGCTTAGGTAGATGAGAGCGATTGCAAATGGAGTCAGGTTTAACCAAGTTTGTGACATGTTCACGGGTAGATATCTGTGTTTGATTAAGCGGCGTTCCCAAGACTTTCGGCTACTACACCATAAACCGGGTAGATATCTACACATTCTTACGTGAGATCAAAACTGTCGTTATATAGCTTTTGGAATTATGAAATTCGTAACCTTGGAAATAAACAAGTTCACCATCAACTCAGATAAGTACAAAGAAAGCTGAAGTAGTAAGTGGAAGAGAAGTTACTTTTGCTATCGGATGCCCACATTATTTTTTTAATTACTCAATGTAATTTGCAGCTTACTTCCAATTTCTATTTCTTTCAAATAAAAAAAAATCCAAAAATTCATAGTGATTTCTTTTTTCAATTTAATTTTTTTCTAAATTCATCAGCATTCAGTGATTTAAAACCGAAAAATGTGACAATACAATTTCACCATAGCAAACTAATGAAGTAGATTCTCTCCATTCCATAATTACTAAACTTTCAAGTCAGGAGAATCGGGGAATCAGATTTGGCCCCATACACCCATTCAAGAAACTTCAAATTTCACTGTCGGATCCTGTACAAAACAAAATAAATATTTTCTAAAAAAAAAAATATTTAAAACTAAAAATTTTAATGTAACTTATACTTAGTATAATTACACAATGAGACCTATAATAATAGTGACAAATACGCTAACTGACAAGAGTCAGTTTCAACTAAAAATATTAATTCGTTTCGAAACCTAAGATAACTTCACCACACCTTCAAGTCAATCACTAAAGAGGCAAGGTTAGCTCAGTGGCTTTCATGCTCACTTCTGGGCTGGTTGAACCGGAGTTCGATAGCCACCTCTGACCCTCGATTTATTCACTTGGGAGGTGAAAAATTTGAGTACACCATCCCTCGGAGAGGATATTAAACCGCCGGTCCCTAACCGGTTAATGATCTCTACACAAAATACACTTGAGCTGGGCAAAATGTAGGACTCCCAATGTATAATGTTTATTATGTAGTACAATGGGCCAATAGTTGGCCTATGTAGTTTCTCTTGGCACTGTTACCTAACCTCTCTCATTTTTCTTGTCAAACTTAATCATAGAGCTCAGTTCTTTCATGATTCCTTAATAAATTTATATTCATATTTAAACATATATAAGTATATCATCAAATAAAAACTAAATAAAATAGAATACAGAAATAACTGTGATAAAAACGTACAGTCTCAGTACAGAATGTATGTTTCTTTTCAGTTGGTGAATCATTCTCCATAACTGATCGCAAAATTGGGAATGCATCATCCGGTCTACCAAGATCCGCTAGTGCAGAAACCTATAACATCATAGTTGTTTTAAAAAAAAAATTATTTTTTTTACTATAACCTCAAACAGTTTTGGGATAAAAATGAATTACAACTGATTCTAGGGCAGAATCAGATATTCATTTTCTGATTCTGACATTTCATTTGAATACATTCATCTATTACTTAAGTTTTTTAAACTAATTCATTTAAGAGTAATGTTAATCAGTTATCATATTTTCTACTCATTGGTTTATACTAAAACATTCCACAGTTTAGAATTTAGAATGCACAGATTTTTAAATCTAGAGGGTCAATAAAAAAAACTTTCTTTAACATAACTTAGAAATTACACTATGTATACTTCTAAAGACATCTAAAAATTTCAGATGAAAGAAAATGAAGGAAAACCAAATCACACATAAGGAATTGAAATATAATTGACTCATTAAAATTCATTGAATAGTGTTGATTTAAGGTTAAAAATATATACAAAAAACGAAAAGCACTTTGAAAAAGTATTACAATTCGTTATAAAATGACCGTTTTATTTTATCACAGAATAAATATTATACTAATCTATTAAATGACCGAGATATAGCACAAAAGTAGATTTAACTTTTTAGAAGTATATATAAACAAACATAATAGGATTTAACTACAAATAACTGCTTTTTTTAAAAAAAAATTAAATACTTATTAACACCTTCAAATTTCTGATGGTAACATAACTCTGTTGCCTCAATGATGTAAGAACTTCTAAAGCTATTGCTGGTGAATTCCTTTTAAGAGCAAGACTTGCCATGAAAGTCGCTGCTCTTCGCATTGGATAGTGACCAACTTCAGTGAGTTCAGTCCACAAGTTCTTTGCATAATTAAAGGAAGCATCTGTGTTCTAAACAGATAAAGTTCATTGAAAGTAGATGATGCAATAATTTTTGTTTGGCATTTTCAACATGTTTAAGTAAAAAATGAAAAACAGGGTATACTCGTAAAATTGAACAATTTATGAATATTTAGACAAATATTATAGAACGATAAATAAATCTGACCAAACGCAACAACGCTGCAAAGAACTATACTGAAGACAAATTTGCCACTTATAATGGGAAATAAAATTTGATTTGGAGAAAATGTGAGGAATGAAGTCAGAGAAAATAACTAATGGAGAAAATATTCATTTGTCATTCTTTCGTCATAATAGGGAAATAAGACAGAAAAAGTGCATAGAAATCAGAAAAAAATGGCTTAATTTTCTAAGATCAAAACAAATAGGCAGTAGCATACCATATATGTACTACATGAAATATAACTTTCAAAAACCAAAACTTTAACTAGCACATTTAATATGCGTTTAATGAATAAAAATAAAATAACTCAAAACAAGTCAATGAGATTATATGAGATATAAATAGATACCAATTTGTAGCAAGCTGCTAAAACGAGTACCACACAATTTTTAGGATATTTCGAACCCTTTAACTGTTTAGTCTGTATAATTTCAAACACATTCAAAACTTCTTGGTATAATTCATTAGTGAAAAGTAGATCCATTAATATTTGAAAAGACACAAGTTGATCAAAAAATCCTTCCAATTCTGGAGTTTTAAAAGCCTACAAAAAACATCATTCATCAATTATGAAAAAGAAATGTTCATTTTTAAGATAACTTTTTCTACAAAACAACACCTTGGATAAAACGTTACTAACTGAAAGAAAAAACTCCTATATAATATATATATATATATATGAATACATGCCTCTAAAGCTTCCTTTGGTTTATTAAGATGATGGTACATTCTCATTATAACTGGGCCAAATATAAAAGATCCAAATCTAAGTTCATTGTTTTGTTTAACAAATCTAAAATAAAACCATTGTTTTAGCTATTAATGAGAATGACTTACACTAGAAGACAAAAAAAAGGTTCACTTAAAATCGGCTTATTTAAAATTACAACACTGTAACCTGGTACAATTATATAGATATTCAGTCACCATCATTTTTGATGTAGCTATGAGGTATAAATTATAGATTCAACTCACGACAGTTCATTAAGAGAGCTTTATCATTCTTAATTAACATTTTGTGAGGAGTGTGACAGTAAATACATTATCCATGACACCAACATTAAAGAAAGTTTGAAAGATAAGAACATTTGGACGTCATGTTTACCAATGAAACTAGTATTTATAAAATAGAATTATGTACTCAGTTATAAACTAATAAAGAAAATAATAAAATAAATATATGCCTGTATTAGGAGTATTGAACTCCTAATAAGAACTCTTTTTTTGAATAAACTATGAGATCAAAAATTATATTTTACTTCAATTGGAAAACTTGCCACCATATATAAAATACATAGTGTACAAGAATGCCTGAAGGCATTGTCAGACTGTCCAATGATGTTATTTACTGATGATAGGATAAACTTCTGTGGCTGACAATTTGTTTGTTTTTCAAATATAGAATTAAAAAGTAGGCTTCTACCTATTTAGCATTATGATACGATCAAAAGTCATAGGCGAAATACACATAGCTCCAGATTAAATTTGATACCTATACATTTGAATGATTTTATTTAAAATGTACTGTTCAATAATAATAATTCAATGGAATGTAGTACCAGTGGTATATATATAATTTTTTGAACACCCTATACAAGTACGTTCCTTCTACTGATTTCACTTTAAAAGTTGAAAGTAATAATAAGCTGCATTTTCTAGATATCTATTTACAACTTTATGTAAATAATCCTAAATTCAGTATCTTTAGAGAACCCACCCCTGTTCCTTCTTAGGTTCATTTTTGCTCCTCCTAGCCTTTTAATGTTAAAAAAGCGGTGTTCAGAAATATGTTCTTACGAGCATTCAAATTATATAGTGAAGAATCTTCCATGAAGGATTTGAACATATATACCACGTGTCTCATTATTAAAGTATCCTAAAACATTACTTGATATCTTGAAGAAAGCCAAAGAATTATTGAGAACTGCAATTGAGAATGAATCCTTCACGAATAGAAATCTATTGGTTTCCCCTTTAGTCGACCTCTAAAAGAGACATTCCAGTATTTTTGAAAAAAATTTGATATCTCAGTTGTTTTCAGTAGTGGTAAATTGTTAAACAAACTTGTCAATAATTGTGAATGGAAAGAAAAGGAAGTTTGTATTTACGGTATTCCGTGGGGAGGTTGTGATTCTTCATATGTTGGATAAACAGGCAAAGGTAAATAGAAGCAACATACAAATTCTATTGAGAGACAAGAAGAGTCAAGTGCTTTGTTACATCATGTTAAGTTAAGGATCATTCCATGAAATGGGAAGATTCCAAGGAATTGATCTTTCTCTCTTCTGATGTGGTCAGAAATTTAATAGAATAAGGCCTATCTAGTTGGTCACTTAACCTCATCCGTTTTGTTTAGGTGTAAGGAAACTGGACATCTATACCTCAAAGTTTCTTTAAGCAAAGATCGTGGAGGTCGACTTTTTCGTACTATAAACAGTTAAATACGAGGTTTTCCACCAGCAATTTTAATATAAATTTAACAAAAATGATTTTAGTAAATACAGTAGGATGTAGAGGAGTACAAAAATTATTTTAATTTAAAACTGTTGAGTTGAAAAGAGTAATTAAAATTAAGTATAATGAAAACAGAAATAAATTAAATAAATCGATTTTGGTCAATGATAGTTTAACTAGAAAATATATTTTTAGTTACATTGAATGTTATCAGTTCAAAACTATAGTTGTGATAACTATGGTGGAATAATCACAACTGGATTTCACATATTTTGTAGTTTGTTTGAGTAACTAGGTCTAGAATATGGAGTGGCAGTTCTCTTTTAATATTATTTTTACATTCAAACATTCATATAAGTGAAGTCATCTCAACACTTTTATATAATGCAATAACAAACCACCCTGAACCGACTAGCACCCCACGTCTCCTTAGCCTGAGTTTTTACATAAAGTAAAGTTTAAAAATTAACAGACCAATATTGTAAAAATAACTTTTAAGTTTTACAAGAGAATGTAATAATATTCATCATAATTGTACAGTACGAAAAAGTTCTAAATTAACAGATGGGGTTGTTTAACAAAGAAACATTTTAACACACTAAAATAATTGTAAGGAAAGAGGTATTAGATATTTTTAATAGGCCCCTAATAAAATAGAGCCATCTGACAGATATGACTTTAAACCCTTATCAAAGAACGTAAACAATTAGAAGACAAAATAATTATATATATTTACAATTATACGAGTAAGTTTTAGGCTAGATTTTACTGTAAAACGTTTATTTGCAACGTTTACTGTAAAAGTACGCATATTTCATTAAACAAACACATAAGAATTATGGTTCACATTATTTCAACAGTGAAGAAGCACTTTCGACGTTTTCACATAGATGAAAATAATTAAGAAACTTACTTGATCATCATATTTTTAACCAAATTGATATCTTCTTCTCTTGGTTCAACGAGATGTACCATATGTTTTAAATCTTCAGTAAAAATAATGTTTGAATCCGATGAAACATAATCCGTCATTTTATCCTTAAATTTGTCTACGACATCTTTGAACTGTATCTGAGCCCTCTCTTTTGTCCTAATATAGCCAGCTAAACCCAATGATTCAGGACTATAAAGAGTTCTGATACCTGAAAAAATGTAAACCCATTCAATATTGCACCGTATAAAACGGTATCGTCCATAGAAAGTTCTGTTAACAAAACATATTCACAGTATTAATAATTATGATAATATGGATATATAAATGTATATTTCCGACACCGATTACTTTCGCAATTATAAAAACAACTAATGTTAAACAGGTTTATGTGCACTTAAAATGATCAAAGGATTGAAAAAAAAAATTTGGATAGTTTGCTGTATTAATTCTTTATCTATTTCAAATTTACCCAATTAATAAAGAATGTTACAATGGAAAACGAACATGAAGTCATGCATTTTTAGATATCAGCACATGCATGATCAGAGCAACATTCAGTCAAGTACTAATGATGACCAAAACCTATTATACATACTTGTTCTCAAAACTTTCTTAAAAACATGACACTTAAAGAACTGATTCGTAGCTTTTATAAACATTTCCAATATAATCTATCTCGAACTAATACCGGCTTACAACCTCCCTGAAACCCATAAAAGACTTGTTTATGGCAAGTGTTGTAGTTTTTAAACACAATCCAGAAAAAAAAAATTTAAAAAAAAGTTTCTTTTTGTGAAACTTCATGACTGTTATTACTCAAAACTGTTCAAATTCTTTAGTTCATAAATTTAATTTTTTGTAATTAAAATAATATACTGGACGAAAATACATCCAAAAAAAATTTTACTTGTATGATGACATCTTGTTAGAAGAGTAATGTTAACATTTTATTCAATATAGAGCAAAAAAATGTGGTGGGCATCGAACCAATGACCTTGATATTGAAGATTCAGCTCACTACCTATTGCGTCAGAAGGACTTTTGTATAAAAAGCTTCCAAAACCAGATATAAATGACGTCGAAAGATTAAATAATAGTTCTTCGACCTAAATTATAATGATTTAATTATAATAAATTTAGAAAGAGGAAATCTAATGAATAATCGACGAGAATGTGAAATCTATATAAATAAAATAATGATTTTGTCTGTACATTCCTTAGAACTGACTCAATTCAAGTTTTCTTTACGTTTCATACATTGGAGAAACCGAATCCACCCTTAGAAAAATTTCTGTCGGTTTGTCTGTTTGTCCGCAAAACTTTGTCACAAGTAAACTCAGCTATCATAAGACATATAAAGCTGAAACTTTTACAGTTGATTTGGGTAGGTCTAACTTAAAATATAGGCTCTGAATTATTTGGAAATTTAACGTAGAAGTGAAGTTATGGACGTTTAAAGCAAAAACGTTTGTCACAAGTAAACTCAGCCACCATAAGACATGGCGAACTGAAACTTTGACACTGGATTTGTGTATGCCTAACTTAAAATATGGGCTCTAAATAGATTCATAATTAAGTACAGAAACGAAGTTATAGGGCTTTAAGCGTATTTTCCTAACTTCACAGACAAGTTTGTTTTGAAAATACACAGGTGAAGCAACTAGGTATTGTTAGTTGATTTTAATTTCATTGGAGCATATGAATATATTGCATATTTGACATCTTTGAAAAAGTGTTTCCCAGAGTTGAGGATGTACTATCTATTACGAATAAATAGTTTTGTAAACGAGCAATTCTCAACTCTTAATACGAACAGGCAGGAAAAATCAACAAACAAGTTCTTACGCTATATCATACCGAGGAAAGAACTTACAAGTCAGTAAAGAGATTGGATTAGTGATGAAGAAGCAGTTCATTATCTAATTGAATTTCTTGTCTCTGAATTTATTTCTCCTGGACTGCCTGCTCATGAGTAAAAACTTAAAGTAGGAGAATCAATCATGCTGCAATTTAGTAGCAGTAACAAATTTCATGTTACGAAACATGAGTGCCCCAAAACTGTGCAACGGGACACGACTCTGAGTTCGTGCTCTACACAGATATGCCACAGAAGCGGACATAATGACTGGATGTGGTATTGGGGAGTCTGTGTGTATACCACACATACCATTGATTCCGAGCCACTGTCTGTTTACGTTGAAATGATTGCAAAGTCCGGTCAGAGCCTATTTCGCAATGACGTTAACTAAGTCGCAAAGGGAGACTTCATCTAACGCAGGAATACAAGGTAGCGAAACCAAGTTTTTCTCACATGGTCAAATGTAGTTTACTTGCTCAAGGGTCAGAGGTTTCAACTCTTTCTTCTACCATGAACCTGAAGGACAGACAGCTAATGTAGTGTATTTAGAGGCATTTGTTTAACACTGTAGTAATAATGGTATTTTCTACTGTTCTATAATTTCTAATGACATTTTGGAATACCAAAAATGACGGAACTTCTGATTCCGTCAAAGACGGTACGTTTGCTATGTATTATATATAACTATAAACTTTTTTTTAATTTAATATTTGCTTAATAAATACACTGGTAATAATGTAAGGTATGGGACCAGAGTAGCCCAGTGGCTTGCGTGATCGCCGATGACAGTAGTGCAAATGTATTATAAATAAATGTAACAAACAAATATTTATTTGAATTTAAAATGTGGATAATATAAAAAATGGTAATAAAGTAAAGGGATCTAGCCAGGGTAGCCAGTAGCTTGCTTGCTCGCCGATGACAGTAGTGCAATTGTATTATAAATAAATACAACAAAAATATTTTTTTTAATTTATTATTTGCGTAATATAAACACTGGTAATAAAGTAAGGTATGGAACCAGAGTAGCCCAGTGGCTTGCGTGCTAGCTTTTGACTGGGAGCACGTTAATTAGAACTAACTCATTTCAAGTTTTCTTTACGTTTCATACTTCAGAGTAGCCACATGTACCCTTAGAATAATTTCTGTCTGTCGGTTTGTCCACAAAATATTGCCACCATAAGACATATAAAGCTGAAACATTGATTGTAGATTTGTGTATGTCTAACTTAAAATCTAATCTTTGTATACAGAGGCATTTGTTTAGCACTGTACTAATAATGGTATTTTCTACTATTCTATAACTTCTAATTGTAGTATTAGTACAATACTATAATTGATATTTTGGAATACCAAGTATAATAGAATTTTTGATTCCGTCAAAGACGGGTACGTTTGCTAGTTATTTAATATATCAACAAATGATGATTATTATAGTTAACAGAAGTTTTAGAAATTATCAAATTAATGTAAGTTAAATATTAACAGAACACAATTATGTCCGTAATCAAAAAAACAGTTTGTCATAATGCCTAAATTTTCTTCTTTTGAAGTATCTACTTCAATAAAAATGACACAGTAAGACTCCCGATGCATCGTAAGAGACAGGAAAGTCCTAAATAAAACTGATACTCTCTTAATTGAGGAGTTCAGGACTAATTGCATTGGCTGTAGCGTCTCAGGAATTGACTACTTCTTCCAGTTGTCAAGAGAGGAACTGATGCTGATATCTATAATACTTGAATCAGTCTTACTTGTGGTGCAAATTTACTAAATTCCATTTAACTCTCAATATGAGAGTTCAAGAAGAAGGTGAGAAATAATCCAGGTGTCTGATAAGTACTGGTGAAGACATCGATGCCTGGGGATTTATGGGGACTGAAAGACATTATTGCCCACATTATCCTTCTTTCTGAACAGATTTCTGTGGCATTCTTCTAGTCAAACTTAGATGGTCTATAGGAGGTGTCCTCACTTTCCAGTAAGGAAAGCGAGCTTAATAACTTTTCCAGTTATTAAGCGAGCTTCCTGGAAAGTGAGTTTTCAGAAGTAGAAAAGCTCTATCTTCAGTTCCCTCCGTGTATGTTCCATCTTCTTCTTCAGATAGGAATCAATGTCCGCTCTGTCCTTCGCTAGAGCCTTGTGCACTCTAGCTGCAACATGCATGGATACAATATCTCCGCAGAAAGATTGGAAGCTTAATCTTTTAGCTCTGCGGATGTTATTACCATAGTGGGTGAGTTGCTTCTCGTATTCTTCCCACCTTCCGGTTTTCTTGGCTCTGTTGAAGGCTTTTCTAGCCTTTTTCCTCAGATCAGCTAATTCTGCCGTCCACCAAGGAGGATTGTCACTTCCCTTCTGTACTTCAACAGGGCAGCTAGATTCATATGGATTTATTATTGCTCCTGTTACTTCGTTCACGGCTAGCTCCAGTTCATTACAACTACGAGGTACCGTTTTTACAACTTGTTTTTCTATATTGCACTTAAATATTGTAGTAAAATTACCCAGTCAGTATTGGGGGGATTCCTGAGGTGTGGAGTGACATTTTCCTCCAAATCCATGTCAAATATGATGATCCTATGATCCGACATGGCCTCCTCCTCAGTGACCCGCCAATGCTTTACTGTTTCACTAAGTTCTAAACTACACAACGTTAGATCAAGAACCTCTTGTCTAACTTGAGTTACAAATGTGGGGAGTTTCCCCACATTCAAAATCTCAATTTTTTCCTTCATCAAAAATTCGAGTAGGGACTCACCTCTCTTGTTGGTGTTGGTGCTTCCCCACTGAGTGTGATCGGCATTCGCATCACAACCAATCAGAATGGGGAGTTTCTTCTTTCCACAGTACTGGATTAGCCGCTGCAGTTCTTCTGGAGGAGAGTGGTCCTCTTTTCCTAGAAGGTAAGCAGAAGCAACGACTATACTGGTCTTTTTCCCATACAGTCTTACCTCAACCTGTATGGGAACTAGATCTCTCGTCATGAATTCTGAAAGACAAACATAATTGGTGTTTTTCCTAATTATAATACAGGCACGAGGAACCTCGCACCTTCTATCCCAAATTGTCTTACCCTGTTTACAGTTTACTCCTATTACCTGGTGTTTAAAACACCAGGGTTCCAGTTAGAGCGCGAGCCCTAGGTCTTGAGAGGTCAACAACCTTTCCATTACCATCGAAGCGGCTTTGGCATGGTGGAGTTTTACCTTGGCCAGTTTCATGGTCTCCATTTGCAGGATCTGCTGTATGAGTTACAACCTCCCGCTCCAGCAGCTTCTCTTCAGTGGATGCTCCCACTTACATACTCATTTCCTTCACTAGGGTAGTCTTTTCTATCGGATCTACCTTTTTTCCGCTTTTCCGATATTTTTCAAGAGAACAGTTTGGCCCGAGGCTTCCTCTGATGGCTCCACATCATCCTTCCTAGCCTCATCAGAGAGATCTTCAGTATTCTCGATATTTTCTTCTGTCTTAATCTTTTTCAAGTCTCGGACAGCTACTTTACCGAAACTTTACCGATAGTGTGTCCCCCTTTCACTATCGCTTCGGCAGGTTCATCGTTTATGCCAAGTATCATGAGTACTCCTGGGCCCTCTTCTCTAATGGAGTGGTTCTTCCATTTCTCCATATTCAAATCTTCATTCTGAGCTTTAACTAGCGCCAGAATTTTCTTTTCCTCCGAGGCCTTAGCCCTCAGCAAGAATATCGAAACAGTATTTGGCTTAGGTATGTCTTTCCCCCACTTCTCTGTCAGGGGTTGCCCTTCCAGCTCTGTAGGTTGGGAACCTGTATTTTTAGCCATTCTTCAGATTGCACACAGGTTGTGTCAATTACCCAGGTCTAAAGTGTATACCTTCAAACCGGAGCTTGCTTGGCATCCGAACCCTTCGCAATTTCGTCTACCAAGGCCTCCTCCAATGATGTAGGTCCTCATTGGTGAGATTGACTTGTGGATACTCCGCCAGCATCACTACAACTTTAGTAAGTTTTGCCATGTCAGCGAAGCTGACTTTTTTTACTTCTTTACTACGAAGTATCATGTATTTTCTTCTTCTCCTGCATCTCACTTGGTGACAGAGAGTATGTCCTACCCCCTTTTCTTTGGTGGTTCCAATCCTGCTTTGTTAGTGACCTTTCAGTCATCAGCCACTTTCCTGCCCTCTTCCGGAGTCTTCCCTTCTGATAGGGCTCTCAGGTACTACTTCACTTGAGCTCCGCTTAGCCCAATTCTAGGGGGATCATCCACTCCCTCAGACTTTACTCGTTCCGGGAGAAAGTTAACTCCTTTCTCCTTCATCGGGATCACCTTCTTCGGGTCCTTAGGTGCACTTGTGGGAGGTTGGCTCCCACTAGTTGACGCCTTAGGGCCCTCTGCACTGGTGGAGGATGGTCTCCGGACTTCTTTCACCTTTGTGCATTACAGGGGAAAATCCCTGAATTTCTGTCTGTGGTATTTTCCCGACTTCCTGTTTATTTTTATGTTATTCTTACTCATATTGTTCTCACGAGTAGCTACTCGTTCCACTCCGGCAGAGTCCAGCATATCGGAGTAAGGCTACTTACTCAAGGAGGTCGCCTGGTACCCTTGAGGCTCCGTTCATAATACAGTAACCCCATCCATCCTTCGGCACAGAACACATAACACCTTAGATTGGGCTGGAATAAAAGGAGGTGATTTGGGGATTAAGAAGAATGTGAAACGAAGGTGGCCAGACCCATCACCTCATAACCTTCTCCTCCTCTTTCGTTTTTCCCTGCATGTAACAGGTTAACAGGGTAGCCTCATGAAGGCCGAAATCAGAGTTGAGTGTTAGAGGCTATTAGTGGCGCTTAACACTCCATTACTACCCTGGATGTGTGATATTACTCTTCTAATATTGTAAGCTCACGTAATTTTCCTAGTAAAGACAGTACTAATGAAACATTTTAAGTTCCTATTTTTGGGTATAATTTCATTATGATCTGTTAAACGGTGTGATCTGTATTATATTAACAACCTTTAAGAATCAATCATAAGTCAAAATATTTACATTTCAATAAAAAAATTCCTTTCACGTTGTTTTAAAAATCTAAATTTTGTTCAGTTATTCCTTTGTTAGTGCCTATATTTTCTCAAAGTTCAACACTTTAGAAATAGTAGTTTAGGAGAAGAAAAAAGGATACGTAAAAAGGAATTTCTAACGAATGTAGATGAGGTCGACTGCTGTTTATGCATTGCCAACAAACAACTTCATAACTTCATGATCGTTCTGTGTTGCTTAATTAAGTGGCCTACGTCGAAAATTAAATTTAAGCATATGAATATATTGCGTATTTAACATCATTGAAAAGGTGTTCCCCAGACTTGAGGCTATTAAGAATAAATAGTTTTGTGAACGAGCAATTCTCAGCCCTTAATATGAACAGGCAGGAAAAATCAATAAACAAGTTCTTCGGCTCTATCATTCCGAGGAAAGAACTTACAAGTCAGTAAAGAGAGTGATTAGTGATGAGGAAGCAGTTCATTATCCAACTGAATTTCTTTCTTCTGGACAGACTGCTCATGAGCAAAAACTTAAAGTAGGAGTACCAATCATGCTGCAATTTAGTAGCAGTAACAAAATCCATGTTGCGAAACGTGAGTGCTCCAAAACTATGCAACGGGCCACGACTCTGAGTTGGTGCTCTGCACAGATATGCCATAGAGGCGGACATCATGACTGGGTATGGTATTGGGAAGTCTGGTATACCATGCATTAATATAAAGATTCAGAACATATTAGAATCAATCAATTAATGTGAGTTTGATTGATTAGTTTAATTACAAATGACTCTGACAAGAAGTTTATTTTTAGTAAACTTTTAATCTACTTTATAAGTTTTAGTTATTACTTTTAGTTTATTAATTTTTTTATATAACCGTCAAAACAAGTAAAAAAATATATAAGTTATTACTATTTTGTCAGTAAGAGAAACAAAATAAAAACTTCCATGGTTTATATTTATTGAGAGTTTAAATTAATGAATGAGTTTGTCAAGATTAAAAATATAGTAACTATGTTACTACTATATAATTATTTTTTTAAATTTTTAAAATTCATCGTAATAAATTGTAAAATAACAAAACCTAGAAAGCATGTAGGTTTATATAGTTATAGTGGAATCTATACTTAGAAAGTATTATATCCTGAAATCTATGAAGGAACATATGTCAATTCGTTTGTGAGTATTTACTTTTTATTCCAATGTTCTTAACTGGTTAAAATGAAACATCTATATTGATGATTGACAAGAAAGATCAAATTTGGGCTATAAGTAATTGTCTCTTTCGATTGTCATCCCAATTAAGTAAATATTACTCTTGGTCGTTGTGAAATAACCATGACATTGGAAAGGACAAGAATGTCGATTGATTCAAAGTGAGTTATCTGAATAGAAAGATAAGGATCTACTGTCGAAAGCATAAGCATTTCATACTATAGCTGGAATCATGAAATCATTCTTCTTAGATATATCTTGTACAGATATGCATTACACATAGGCTCAAAAATGTGTGATCTTCAAGAACCGTAAGAAGTTAACTGCTCATGGGTAAACTCCATCACCTTTTATCCACCTTAAAATCCTTCTTAGAATAAAACATTTTACTACAGGCACAATTTGAATTTGAGAAGGATGGACTTTATGATTAGTGTTAATAGTTTTACATATTGAACTAATCGAGTTTCCTCACTTGTTCTCAGATTTATATTACTACAATAAAATACTATTTAAATAATTACAATAGAACTTCTAAAATCGGCAAATTCATAAATAAATACCTAAGATAAGGAATCTTTTTAATAATTAAATTTAATTTATAGCATTCGCTCTAACTTCGAATACGTTTTCTTCTTCATGATGGAAGAACACTTAACTTTCAAAACAACCAATAACAATATTGAACCAGAAGTTATTTTCCCTGTCTTAATGACTCACATTTTCAAGTTTTCTGTTTACATTCTTTCTTTCTTTTTATTTTCAGTTTTGCTATAACTTCAATGATAAGAGTAATATTTTACTTCTTATCATGAAATTCCGGTTTACTGTTCTGATAACCACTCATAGTGGACGTTGCAACTTAAATTAAAATCCTGAAATGGAAAATACTCTTTTCGGTAAACAATTCCGAATATATAATATTGAATAAGTGGTACCATGTAATTCTGAACGAGGGATTTTTTTTATTTGTCTTAATATGGACATTTTGTATTATATTATTGGTATACCTGCTTGTAGAAGTCTGTGGTGATGTCAGTTGCTGGGAAATGTTCCAACCGTGGTGTGTCGGTCTTAATCTTAGGCGTTCGTCAGTCGCCTGAAACTCACTCCCAAGTGAGGTTTCTGTGGGAGTGAGAAATGGAGTCCGAATATAATCATTTTTCTTAACGCTTACTTTTTGAATAAAAATCACTACTAAGTTGTCTTTTATAAATTTTAGTGTAATATTTTTTTAGCCCTAAAATTTTGCATTTGGATGTTTAATTACAGTATTATAATTGCGTAAAAGTAACTACCTTTTTAAAATGTCTGCTGGTGATTTAAGGTATTTTGAGGGAAAACCATGGTCTGCATGGACAGATTTCTTTGAATTAGACGTAACACATGGTGAGTTTACGTTTGACAATATTCTGCAAGGTGTACTTTACTCTTAAACATTGAAGCATGAAAAGTTGCCCTTGCACTCTCTTCTTGAAGTAGGATGATGCTCCTACATATCTTCTCTTGCCAATTATTTCAGTAGATATCAATTTTTCATAAGTTGTGGAATAAATTTTACTACTTCGTCATTGGTGATAGAAAATTATTTTTATGTTCACTGTGTGGTGGTTATATATCTGTTTAATTTAGACTTTTAAGCATGGTATTCGATATAGGAGTTACCTATATGATATACAAACAATGCAAAGGCTTTCTTTCAAATTGTATTTAATTTCTGGAAGGTAGTTCTATAAAGTGCACAGATATCTACTGTGATATTACTATATATCACTGGGAAGTGTGATATATAGTATTTCACACCAGTTAATCTTGTGTGAAATGTTTGTACTATTATTGTTTAGTTTGTATTGATTTGAACAAGAAGATGAAGTTTTCTTATTTTATAGCAATTATGTGTATAATTTCCATTGTTTTCAACTGATTTTGAAACAAAATAACATGAAACCCAAGTTTTCTGAGTGAAATGCTCGAGGATCCTGTCTTTAAAATATTTTAAGGGATATTCATTGTCAACAAATAACGTGATTTCTCAACAGAAATTGTGTCTCATTTTACACTATATCTTCGATATTGCATGAACTGTATAGTGGTAATTCATAGTTTAATCAGATACTTCAATTTTAATGTTATACATTGCAATCGGAATAGAAATTCAGCATGATCGACTATTATTTCATAATAAACATTACACAAATTCATATATATCTAACAATGTTAGTGAGTAGAACAAAGGTATAGTCCTTTTTTGCCTAAAGGAAAATTAATTGAATACGAATTGATTCATTTTTTACTTCATTATGCTGATAACTTACAAGTTGAGACAAATATTGTATATACTACTTCCTTGAAATTGAAAAATTAATTGTTATCTTGTATTTTTTGTCATAAATTTTATTTATAGGTTTTTAGTGTTAGAAACAGCTTTGACAATGTGAGACTTTGGTACAAAAAAGTTATTAATCAAATTTCTGACATTAGTAATTTGTTATATCCAAGATTGTGAAGTAAAATTTTTATAAGGATACTAAAATAGTGAACAGTCACTAAGTGTTTTGTAGCACTTATTGTGTTTCTGAAAACCAGAAAGCGTTGTTACTTTAATATCTAATATAGAGATAGTTTAAATTTTATAATATATAAACACATTTTTTTCTCTGTATTCCGTGAATATGTTACTTCCTTTTATGAATTACAAAAGCAAGCTATTGTGAACTGAAATTGACAGTACAGAAAGTACTATCATTTAATACTGTTATAGTATTCAAACTTTGTTTTAGAAGTATATGACATTAGTCAAGATGAAAGCAAGTGGACTAACTCTTTAAGACTAAGTAGCCAAGTATTTAAATTAGTCGTTGAGCAGTTGGTTGTAGAAATGATTCCTTTGGAAGCCTGGACAGCTAATAGTTATCCTTAGATCAGTTAAAGTATTCTTATACAGGATGTCAGTTAAATGTTTTCTTTCCTCTTATCCTGTTGGAATACATTTGTTTGACAGTTGAAAATTAGAACGTTTCCATTGTTATAATTTGGATTATTTTTGTATTCTCTATTGAAAATAAATTTATTTTCATATTGTCTTTAATTCTTTTATTATTAGATTTTAAACATACATTCTGTTATTTTATTCCTAGTTGATTACAATTAGTCCATTTTTTAAAGTTAAAACTGCAGTGATTTATTATTGTATTGGTTACCAGTGCTGCTGGTTTTTGTTATCCTAGGCTACTTAATCACAAATGGTTTTAACTTATTGTTAGTAAAGTTTCATTTACCAACTTAAACAATGGTTTGGAAAGTAATAGGGTACAGTTTGTAATAAAAGAGAACTATAATTCTGATTTCTATCATTAAATAATATTAACTAAATTTTACACTTCATGGTTAAATGATTTTTTAAGAAGTCATTGTTCTACAGATATGGGTATATATGGGAAGTATCCTGGTGCAGAACCTTTCATATTGGCTATTTGTGAATACTGCGGAGATAAATTTAAATTAGCAGCAATTGCTGACCATATTGGTAAGTTTTCTTTCTGTATTCCTTCAAAAAGTGAATTGTTCTTATTTTTTTATATATATTTTTCAGTTTTAAGACATTCGGATGGAATAATGAAACCTTCCTCTGGAAACAGTTCCAGTAATCGTCATGACAATAAACAAAATTCACTGGGCATTATTAAGAAAAATAAAGCAAGGCACAACAAACTTCCCAAAGAAACTACTGAACCTCAATCTCCATCATTTTCCCCAACCAAACTTGCTAAGGCTACTAAATTGGCATTAGTTATAGATGACAACAAAAGAAAAGTTTCTGCTCAGGCTATTAACGCTAGTGGAAAAAATATTACCGGTGTTCCTTCACAAACTGATGAACTTGTAACAAATGGCAGCAAGCAAGTAGTGTGTCTCACAAAAAGTGACTCTAATAAACTGAAATTAGAAGCTCACCAGGCAAAGAAAATAAAAGAAGATAAAGTGAACGCTAACTGTCAACCGACACCTCCAAAGAGTACTATTAATGGAGGTTTTAACGGAATCTTGTTTACCTCAGATGTATTTGCGATTAAAGACAAGAAGACCGAATTATTGAGAAAATGTTTGAAAGAACATCCTGTTCTTAAAAAGAGCATTCGAGAGAAAGCCTTGAAGGTACATTTATTTATTTTTACTTTGAAAAGAATTTCATGTTATGATATAAAATATTCGTCGGTTAGTTATACAAAGTTTACTGCAACATTTCTTGAATTCTGGTACTCATCTAGTGTGTGTCCCTGAGGATGTTAAATAATAAGTTATTTTTGAAATAGAACTGAGATAATAAAACAATGTCTGTGCATAAGCGCCTTTTAGAGCTTTGGTTTTAGTATCTTATCACATTTTTTATTGTTTTTTTTTGGTGGATAAGCTGTGATGTGTTTTACTTGCGTTGCGTTACTGTAATATTACACACATTTCCTTTTTTTTTCTGTTTTCCTGGATTGCAGGTATTTTCTTATAGAATCTGTCAAAACGATATTCAAATTACTGATGGTACTCTAATCAAAGGTAAAGTCTATAATGTTACATGTAACAAAATATTCTGTATTATCTGTTGTTTATAAAATAATAGTTACTTCGTGCTAATTCTTATATAACATGGTAGCAATAATTGGTAATATTTTTTTATGTTATATATTGGCTCAAAAACCAGATTTTATGGGCTTTTGAAGTGGATTTTAATTCCCATCCCATTGTATGGGAATTTAATTTAATTTAATTCCCATTGGATAGATCCCATGGCCGTTGATCTATAGAGTGAAATGTTGATCTTTTTACTTTTTTTTTTTAAAAAAAAATCAAACCATCTATGTAAAAAATCAAACGTTACTATATGAATCCAAATTTGTTTTTGTTTTAGCTGACTTCTTACCTTCATTGAGCAAACTAAAAAATTTATTTGAACTGATATATCTTTAAATTCTTGACATTTCTTTGAATTTAAATCCCATTAAATGCGATTAAAGCAAGCAGGTCTGTTTATATAACGGTACTACATTGTATTTAAGACACCTGTTAATCTATGTAAATAAAACAATGAGTTTGTCTGTACATTGCTTAGAACTGACTCATTTCAAGTTTTCTTTACGCTTCATACATTAGAAAAACCGAATCCACCCTTAGAAAAATTTCTGTCGATTTGTCCGCAAAATGTTGTCACAAGTAAACTCAGCCACCGTGAGGCATAGCGAACTGAAACTTTGACACTAGATTTGTGTATGTCTAATTTAAAATATAGGCACTGACTGGATTGAAAATTCAGCGTAGAAGCGAAGTAATGGACCTTTAAACTGTATTTTGCTAACTTCACAGACATGTTTATTTTGAAAATATACAGGTGTAGCATGCAGGTATTGTTAGTTGATTTTAATTTCATTTGCGTTTTTGAGATCATTGAAGAGGTGTTTCCCAGAGTTAAAGATGTACTATCTATTCAGAATAAATAGCTAGAATGAGCAATTCCCAACCCTTACTCATGAACAGGTAGGAAAAATCAATAAACAAGTTATTCCACTATATCAAGCTGAGGAAAGAACTTCAAGTCAGTAAAGAGAGTGATTAGTGATGAGGAAGTAGTTCATTATCCACCTAAATTTCTTGACTCCGTGGACTGCCTGCTCATGAGTAAAAACTTAAAGTAGGAGCACCAATCATGCTGCTATTTAGTAGTAGCAGTAACAAATTTCATATTACGAAACTTGAGTGTCCAAAAATGTGCAACGGGACATGACTCTGAGTTTGTGCCGTGCTCAGCTCAGATATGCCATAGAGGCGGACATCATGACTGGGTGTGGTATTGGGGAGTCTGTGTATACCATGCATACCATTGATTCCGAGCCACTATCCGTTTCCGTTCAAACGATTGCAAAGTCCCGTCAGAGTCTGTTTCGCAATGACGTTAACTAAGTCGCAAGGGGAAACTTTATCTAATGCAAGAATTTAAGTAGTGAGACCAAGTTTTTCTCACATGGTCAACTGTAGTTTACTTGCTCAAGAGTCAGAGGTTCCAACACTTTGTTCTTCCATGAATCTGAAGGACAGACAGCTAATGTGGTGTATAGAGAGGCATTTGCTTAACACTGTACTAATATGGTATTTTCTACTATTCTATAATTTTTAATGGTATTTTGGAATACCAAGTGTAATCAAATTATTGATTCTGTCAAAGACGGGTATGTTTGCTAGTATAAACTAAATAAACCAAACCTTTAAACCAACAGCATCTCAACTGTATTAATAATTTTAGGTATCCATCAATTTGTTTATGTACATTTTATTCGTTTAAACGTTCTAAGCGCATCGACATTTGATAAAATCTTTTGTATAGAGCTTAGTGTTTCTTGAACTTACGTTAATCATGAGCAAATACCACGCAGTTCTTGCATAGCTCGTGAAGTACATTCCGGATAAAAGTGTCATACCAAGATTTTCAAATAAATAATATATTTCATTCATACCATCTATAGACAAAATTTACTTTTGCAGTAACCCTGCCGAGGACCTCTTCTCAGCTGTTAGATACATTATTATTATTATAGAAGTATACCTTCATATATCATATGTTGTAACTAGAAAATGAACGTTTTACAAAATCGGTTGAGCTAGGAGAAGAACATGCAAGAGTACTGTAATATAATAATTTATTAGTGATTTTCGTCTTACTCTAAATAACCTTTCGTTCTTTTTTTTTTTCTTGTATTGATACTGTATTATTTAGAAACTTGTTAACGAATTTAATGATCTTTTAGGCTTCCTCTGCTGAGCTTCACTTTATGAATTGAAAATAATGTAATGATATGTGATATAAGAACAATTTAGAGGTGGTTAAATTGGACAAATGGAAAAAAGGGTTTGGCACTAACCCACATTCGACAGAATTCACTGTGTTTAATGTGGATATTAATTACCGTTAAAACATAATTCAGTTATGCTAAATCCCATAATATTATGTACTAAACAATTACCCACTAGTTTATGAATAGCATTCCCAGCCAAATAGATGAGTCTCAATATATCATTAACTTTTTCAACAGTTGTTCTCAACTTTCAAGGATGATGCTTATACTATTTTGTTAATTCTTAACAAAATGTAAACCATAATATTATATTTTGTTTTCCAGGTAGTCTAATTCTGATGAAAATATTTCATGTTATGTTATACTCTTATTTGATCCTATTATTATTGCTTTTGAATGTTACAATAAAAATGATTATCCTTGGCTTCCATATTTATTTTTTTCTTTTTTTCTCTACTAATCGCACCAATAGATATTATTTTCTTCAGGTGAGCATAATAATATGAGCCCATTGCAAATTCAAATCTGCATCTTTTATTTCTGTTTTTTCGGGACAAACATAATATTCGTGTTTATCTCATTATTGCCATTTCAGTTACTTTTTTTACACTAAACGAAGCCTAACTGGTTAATGTTCTCATATGATTTTCAGTATAATTAAATATATTCTTTCTGATTATTGAAACTACTTAATGAATTATTAGCCAACTGTTTCAGTTTGTGTATATCATTCATATAAATTTTTAACAGTATACACAATGTTTGATTGTTTGTTTAAGAGTTTCTGAACTTTTTTAACAACAAAACAGTAAATTTAATAAATAAACAAATATTATAAGTAAATCATCACATTTATATGGCTGTTAAACATAACTGAAAATTAAGCTAAGTAGTTCTATATACATATAGTATAATCATATTATAAAACGCAATCTTATGTACGTATAGTAATATTTTTAGTTATTTTTAATTTTATCATTTATTTTCATTTTATTGTTTATTTTTGTTTTTACAAAGAAAAGATTTTCGTATAATATTTTTTTATTTGATTTTCATGTGACTGACTTATTACCATCATTGGGTAAATAAATTATTTTCTTAAACGGTTCACGTGTGGCAAATTTTTCTTTTCCATTAATAACTTCATTTATTTAATATTATGCTATATTTGTCCAATGAAATATTACTTGGTCATTAAATATACTAGCAAGTTAAAAAGAAAATATAGTATGCATTTATGAATCTCAAATTGCTATTAGAAGAAATCTGAATGATATTTTCTTGTGAGGGAAAAGGGATGCAATGCCTGTAGTATCATTAATCACAAGCAGTTCTGTTTAGAATTAAAAATAAACTAGTAATTTAAATAAGTATATTTAAAATCAATATTAAATAATTTTGTATATATACATACATACAAATTTGCTAAAATCATTGTTATAATTTGTTTCAAGTAGTAGATTACTTGGAATATGTAATAAGGTAAAAAGATGATTTTACTGTTTTATATTATTAGAATGTAGTTTAATCTGATCAGTTTATCGCAACTCTTTTGATTTTACTAAAACATATTTGTATAAAATATTATTAGTAAGTTATATATCATGATATGAGTTTTTATTTGATTTAAAATAAATTAATTAATAAAATTAGTTAAATATTAAAACAAAGAAGAAACTATTTATAATGTAAACTTACAAACCTGGCTGGTGATAGTTGCGCTTTTCACCTTACTGTGCCTATCTCTGCAATTTGCGACTGAATAGTGCTATTGTTCTCTCAGTCTGAGCCTACTATTCAGTCTGTGGCAGTCCTTTGGGACTTATCATTTTTGGAAGGTATTTATAACATACTATTAGTTTTATATTATTTGATAATAATGACGTCGGAAGAAATTTATCTTTTACTTTGAAAAAGTAATTCTATACAAAATTGAAATGTTTTTACTTTTCTATATTCGTTTTCCATTACAGTACCAATTAAAATAAGTGTACACATCCCTCTTGGTCAAAATTATTCTTATTCAAATTAGTTTAGTGAAAAATCAGTACTACTTTTATTTAGAACTCTATGTTTTTGCTTTCAACATTTATCTGCTGTCGAAATTAACAATATAATTTTTGTTCATGTTGTGGGAAATATGAATGAAATTTATTGTTAACTTTTTTTTTTTTAGGTATTTGAGGAGAAGAGACTCGAATTGAAAACTTCCTTTAACACACCTTCAATTCAGACTAATGTAATTAATTTTGGTATAAAGAAAAGAATTCGTGATAAAAAGAGCCTGCTAACCAAAGATAGAACATACAATCCTGATCGCCATTGTGGTGTTGTTGGCAAGGAGAATACGAAACCTTGTACTAGGTCCCTAACTTGTAAATCTCATTCAATGTCTCTCAGGAGAGCAGTTCGTGGAAGGAGCAAAAATTTTGATGCTCTTCTGGCGGACCATCGTGCTGGTAAAGATCATTCCAAACAGTTAATATCTGATGTATTAACAGAATTAAAATCAACTCCTGATCAACAAGAGGATCTTCATTCAGCCAAACTTTCTGTTACTGTTGTTCCAGGAAATAAGGTAAACATTTATTACATCAATTAATTTTATTTATTTCGTTTGTAAAATATTTCTGTATTGAAGATCTTTTGTAATGTAAGTGCTTTTTTCTCTGTTAATATACGTGTGCTACTTATTTGTTAAATATTCGAAGCAATATTCAAACTTTGTTTTTAAAACGAATTAAGTTCAGTATGCATTGATGAGTATTTTTTTTACGAAATATGATAATTTTGAGCTTAGCTTATTAATGGGTTACAATTTTTTAAAATTTGGAATTGAATAAAAATCTTCTTTAATGTAAAACTAGATTGTAATATTTGTTTATATTCACTACTTGTTAATGATAATGTTATACTGTGTCCTATTTTTATCTCTCATTTTTTATAAATTCAGATTTAATTCATACTTTACTTTTAATTATATTTTTTTAGAGTTGCTGTAGAGGTCGTGTTGTGTGTTATATCATTTAATTAATATTATTTTTTAGTCTGAAGCCTTGGCAGTAACGCCACGATCAAATGTGAACAAAGTGGAAGATATGCATCCCAGACTGAGTTTGCCAGTTTCAATTAAAAATTCTTCTCTGATATCGGTTATTCAATCGTGTCAAGTGAAAGTTGAAATGCTTCCATCAAATAAAAATAAGTTAAATGGAAGCAAACTTCCATATGAGATGCATTCTGAACTACTTGGTAAATTAACCAAACCGTTATCCCCAAGTAAAACAATATCAAAAGAAAACTCCCTTCGGAAATCAAAAGTGAAGAAAAGGAAACTAAGCACAAGGAAATTGGTATTAAAAATAAAAGTTGTAACAATAATTATTATTCGGCATAAAATAATTATCGTAAAATTTTAATAACTGCATTTCACAATTAATGTTTCTGTTTTTATTTCAGATTACAGAATATTATCAATATCATCCTTGGTATCGTCGCATGGGTGGACTGTTGTACGCTGGCAATAATATCCCTAGCTTTCAGGGAGTATATGGTCCCAAAATAGTTGGCTAAAAAAATCAGTGGATGACCAATTCTATTATTTTGAAATTAATAAACATATGCTGTATATAGTATCATGTATACTGTGTTTCCATTTTAGTGCATAATTGTATTTTTAAATATAATATGAAAATTAATCTGAGGGCTTTATTTCAAATTTTGTTTGTCTTCCATTGAATGCCATAATTTATTTATATAAATTATCCATTACGTTTTTAGGTTTGCAATGTATAAATGACATATTTACAGTTGACTTGCCTAGAGCATCTTGTTCAGTTAAATAGTTCACTTGGTTTTTTTTTTAAATAGTTTTTTGATTATTATATTTGCTCCACTTCATACTTATTGATCAAGAAACATTCCTATTTTTGTCATTTATGTAATTTGTTGGTGATGTTTTAACTACCCATCAATTATAAATAAGAAAGGAGATAGTGCTATTGTATGATTAGGAGAGACAAACTCAAATCCACCTAAGGGGTATATATACCTTGTTTTATTTTATAATAGTAATTATAGACTATTTATTTTTTTCTCATGCAGAATCGAAATAAAATCAAGAAACATTCTTATTAATTTCAAATGAAATAAACGGAAATCGAAAATTGAGTATGTTTAACTTATGACATTACATTTCTAAGTATATGGCAGTTGTTAAGTCATTAAACTCAAGTTGTCTTGATCGACAGTTAAGTGCATATTAAGATGAGAATTATAGTTGTTAAAAACCGATGTAATTAAAAAGTAAACTGCAGATAGTAACAAAGATTACTTTAAATTTTTTTGCTTTACCTTATGTAATGTACCAAGTTGTCGGATATGTGTCAAACATTCCGTTTAATATGTTTATATTTTAAACAAAAATATTTGTAATATTGTTAGGTATTAGGTTGGTTCAAGCAAGATAGGTCATCTCTGGAAACTTATTTATTTTTTTATGGATAAAATAAATTATTAAAACGTTATATATATTTAAAAAGTTATATATATATTGTAAAAGTTATTTAAAATGTATTTAAGTTATTAAATTTTAAAAAAATTACATTGTGTAGTGCGAGAATGATATTATGAAATGAAGCATTGTGTGTAAATTACCTTTGCAGTACTTAATTTAGTTATGAATTTCTTAAATTATATTTGCTTACCGTATTGGTGTTAACTTAGAGTACCATTCTGTTTAATACACTGTTTTTATTCTCTTTTTTTGTGCTGCGTTATTATTTTGTATCGTAGATAGCTATTTTTTAATTCAAAATTCACTAATTTTCCTAGATTACTAAAATTTCACTTTATTTTCCTTGACAATATTATTAAATTTAAAGGATCTAGTTACGAAAGTTGCAATTAACCTTTCCAGTCTGTGTTTAATTTTGCCTTTCAATTTTTGAAAATGTAGGTGTATTTATTGTTTCTTTGATATAATTACAGGTGTACAAAAAGTTAAACTTGATTTTGAACTGAACTATTATAGGTTTTAAACAAATCAAATAATGAGAACCAGGAAAGAAATAATTCTGTTTTCTTTTCCCTGCTATACTTGGCTGCAAACGCAAAGCAAAGCTGCTTCGACAAACCTTTTTTGGCGCATTTTCATATGGTAACATTTTCCTGAATTATTCTACATTATGTCTGAGATGGTCTATCGCTTCTCTTTGTGTACCATGTTTTTCGAATTTTTCCCAAGAAAAAAACTTGTGAAACTTGTAAAAATATGTAGCATTCTGGTGAAACTTTTTGGACATCTGTATATAGGATACTCTTATATATACTTTACTAAGTTTTGTACAATTTCTGTATGAAAATTATTATTGACATGAATGATTGTTCATAAAACTAATTATTTATGAAGTAAAGGAAATGTTTATTTGATTTCTATGTCTTTAATGACAGTTATCATTGATGTTACAATATTTTACATATTTGTGAAAAAATGTCACACCTCTTGACATCATTTCTTAATCTATGAAAAGATGGTCCACAATTTTTTTTTTATTGAAACAACTCCATTTCTCTCTCTCTCTCTCTCTCTCTCTCTCTCTCTCTCTCTATATATATATATATATATATATATATATATATATATATATATATATATATATATATGATAGATAGATAGATAGATAAAAGTATCAACCGTGAAGTAGAAAGAAAATAAAAGTTTATCAAGACTCGGTCAGCTCTTCAGGTTCAAATTAAACTCTCATTGCCAACGTTTCGGTTTTTATTTAAAAATTTTTTCATAGGATCATATCACATATGTTACCATATGATACTTTACTATAAGGAAAGTATAGTGATCGTGAAAAAATTCGATCTCGAGATTTTGACGGAATTACATGTTTTGGGGTCCCAAAAGTCGTTTTATGAAGTTTTTTCGATGATGTCTGTGGGTGGGCGGGTGAGTGTGTTAGCATTGCTTGTTACCACACTACAGTCCAGAGTCTTTGATGGATCTAGTTGATATTTTACACAAAAATGGGCCCCATAGCGTAGAAGATCCCTATTGTTTGGGAAGAATTATGCATGATGGAAAAGTCACTTTTTTTTCCAAAAACCGTTTTTTTAGAAAATATTTTTTTCTCGTAAACTGCTAACTCTAGAGTTTTAAAAATTTGGCATTATCTTTGGGGTTACAAACGCAACAAACAAAGAATAAATTCAGAATTTTAAAGCAAGGGAAAATATATTTTTTTTAATAAAATGTAAAAATGTTGACTTATAATTCAATCTCAAAGCTTGTGAGAGCCATACAAGCCATACTGTTTGACAGATCAAAATGAAACTATGCCTAAAAATAGAACATTATGTGGAGAATGAGTTGAGATATTTTTTTTTCAAAATTACATTCGCTGAAGGGGCGTTACAGTACGATTTCTGTTTTCAGAAAATTTTTTTTGACCAATAATTGATCAAAAAATTAACAATTTATAGAAAAAAAATCATGAAATTTCAATCACGGCAAAGAGCTATAACGCTATAAGAACTGTTTGTTTATCCTAAACTAAGGGATCACCTGCTATACTTGTCGAATTTTTGATATTTTTTTACAATGTTTACATTGACTTAGAAATTTTTTGAGTGAATCCACTGAGATAAAATTGATATTTATAAAGGAACAATTTAAATAATTTATTGACTTAGAGCAGATATAAGAGGAATAAATTTTTACATGTAAAAAATCACAGCCAATAAGCATTAATAAATCACCTTTGTCTTCCATGGCATGATGGATTTGTCTCATAAAATGCTGTAATAAATCTGTATATTGCACTCTTGAGCAAAACTTAATATCAGTTATAATTACTTTATCTTTGTGAATTGTAGTATATTTTCATGTTATTCAAATGTGACGAATGGACTCTTTCCTCAAGAAAGAGGATTTATGTTTGTTGGGAAATATCCAGTTTTTTCACTATTCTAGTCTGATAGTTCATATTTATTATTTTCAAAAATGTGAAGCTCCCAACTATAAAAGATTTAAATTATATTGAATATCTGGCTTCGACTTTGAGTTGAGCATGTAAACTGGCTATCACTAATATATTTTTTCTCAATATACATTCATAGCAAGCTTATAACACAGTACAGCAGGCAGGAAAAAGATAGCACTCCCTCAGAAAAAATTGGTATCTATGATTTTTGATAAAGGGGAGGGAAAATGATTTTGTTATATACTAAGAAGCCATGAAATTCTCAGTATAATAATTCTATAAAAGACCAATAATGTAAAACATAAATCAAAATTGGACTCTTTCGTTTGAAGATTAATAAATGTAATTATTGTACATCCATAATTATAAATATTATCTTAAAATGATATTTTTTCTTCGATGTTTATGATGTTTTTCAGAGAAAATAAGAGTATTTTCCTGTTTTTAATTTGAAAATTAGACATCAAAATATTCAATGTTGAAGGAGGTCAAGTAAACGATGTAAGAAATCCACTGGCTATTTGAACAAAAGCCATGTTCTCTGTAGGAGATTTTTCGTATCACGAAATTTTTACTTTGGCTTTTCAAAATAGTTATTACTGCTGTAGTTATACTAATGTGGAAGCCCTACAGATGGTAACTGTCGAAAGTGGTTGAACTTTTGGGGTCTAGTCTATTGAATCGCTGACTTACGATGTGCTAACACGTATATATCTATATATATACACGTGAGTGTCATGTGTTCATTCAAACTAGACAATTGTTGTTGGAATCCGCAAAATGTTTTCTTTGTAAAAAAAAAAATCTTTAATGTAATACTTAGTTTTTCTGTTTTAAAATGTTATAATTCTGCCTGTGAAAAAGGTTTTAATAAAAACCAAAGCGTTGGCAATGAGAATTTATTTGAATCTGAAGAACTGACTGAGTCCTGAAAAACTTTTTTTTTGTTTCTACTTCACGGTCGATACTTTTATCAAAATATATATATGTATTATAATCCTAAAATTCGATCAGAGTGGACTTAATATAAACTGAAAATGATATAAATACAAAATGTCAGAATAAACTACAATATCACACGTTGCTCTATAATTAAAGAATTACCATATGTGGTTTCGTTTATTCTATTCTATATCTACTGTCTATTATTATTATTATTATTATTATTATTACTGTCTATTATATTTGAACAATTCATACCTGTATCATATTTTGTGTATATAGTTTCAATCTTTTCCCTTCCATTTTTCAAGTACAGAATACTCAAGTGTATAAACTTGCTTTATTTTATTTTCTTAGATATTGAGTTATATTTTTTCATATCAATTTGTTAAATCGAATTCTTATTCTCAGATTCTTAAAATTACCTTAATTTGACTGCTAATGCATTTTCGAATGAGAAAAGAATTTGTTTGTTAGGTAAATTTTACAAATGAATTTATTACGGTAGGACACTATTTTGTATGTTGTAAGCTTCTTACTTTATGGTAAAGAACTTATTGTACTGAGAAGATTGTTAGTATACTTGTATAAATTCTATTATTAATTATATCAACTTATATTATCTGTGCTACAGTGTTACTATTCATGGTAATCTAAGCAACCAAATGGTTTGTGTTTTTGTTTAGCATTTACATCTCTGTGCTGTAGTTTAAAGGATCACTGACGAGTCAGATATATGTGATAGTCTTTTGTCATTTAATGTTCAAGGAATAATATAGTTGCAGATTGGTCTTAAAATGGTACAACATGACTTATAGAAGGCTTAAGGTAATCAGTCATTCCGATTTTCTAATCCTTTGCTTTTATTTTAACTATTATTTTTTACACAAGGTTGATAATAATTTGTTGCGTTCATAATAAATCAATGTATGTCTGTCTTTTTCCTCTTTATGGTTAAATAATTACTTGTTAATAATTAAATTAACAAATTTGTTATTAAGTTGTGTATTATTAACGAAGTTTTAAGTTTATTGGTTTAGGTCACTGATATTTACAGATTAATGGACTACCATTTTTTTATGGCTTGAAGTTAGTTGTGCTAGTGGTATGTGATTCACATTTTTCTATCACTTTTTTGACAGTAGTTTTTAAATCACAAATAGTTCTTCACTGTAACTTCTGCTTAACAAATAATATATTGGTGGAACGTTTTAATTCTGAATGTATCAGATTAAATAACTACACTTTAAGATATTGATTGAGTGATTATGTTCAATCTTAATAGTTCGAATATTTTTCTGGATTTTAAGATTTTTTTTATTAATAAATAACTTATAGGTTCAAAATTGTAGCTATTGTAATACACTTTTTGTGTTATCTGCCAGGTATGAGTGCTTACCTGTTTATTAATTTATGAAAGGGGACACAATTCAAAGAAACTTAACAGAAGAATATGATGGTGTAGTAATTTTGATTGTTTTGTTTGAAATTATGATTAAAATTTAATTCTGATAATCCTTATTATATTCTGATAATGAGGATTATAGGAGGTTATTTGTTTAATTTGTATTTTACAAGGTTCTTTTTCTATATCCCTTTAAAAGTAAATTATTAATTAGACTATCTTGAATATTTAATACAACTGTTACTGTGAACTTACACTTGAGTAAGTTACCATTTTCTTTATATGATTGCACTGCTATTTTTTTTATTTTACTTCACTAGTGGCGGATTCTCTTTTATAGAAAAGATTGAAGCCTGTTAGATTTTAAATCAGTGTCTTGTAGATTGAGGATACTTCTTTTTAATTATATATTCAGTGATCATATTTATTTGAATGATGTTAATCCATAAGGTTTTTACGGATGACCAACGTGTTTTATTATTGATTGATTTGTAAGATGGGCCGCAAAAATTGAAGTAATTGTAATCAAATAAAAAATTTTCAGACTATTTATAGGCTATTGTAGTTTGAAAATCTATTATTATCATTACTGGATTTTGAGAATTATGGTAGGAATTTCGTAATCTTTGTTTAATGATGACTGATCATTCAGGATATTTCACTCCTCATTGAAAGATTTACATGTTGAGAATTATCTACTTTTTAATTAGTAGCTTCCATGGGTTTGACGAGCATTTCCTTTTTGGTATGATTGTTTATAAGCTCAAAAATGTTAGTAAAAATATAATAAATAGTTTTTACTTCATTCGTCAGTTAACTTTTGTATTGATAATTACTTTACTATAAGTAAAGTATAGTGATCGTGAAAAAATTCGATCTCGAGATTTTGACGGAATTACATGTTTTGAGGTCCCAGAAGTCGTTTTTTGAAGTTTTTACGATGATGTCTGTGGGTGGGTGCGTGTGTTAGCATTGCTTGTTACCACGCTACGGTCCAGAAACTTTGATGGATCAAGTTGATATTTTACACAAAAATGGGCCTCATAAAGACGAAGATCCCTATTGTTTGGGAAGAATTATGCATGATGGGAAAGTCACTTTTTTTTGCCAAAAACCGTTTTTTTAAAAACATTTATTTCTCCTAAACTGATAACCCTAGAGTTTTGAAATTTTGACATTATCTTTGAGGTTTCAAATGCAACAAACGAAAAATATATTCAGAATTTTAAATCAACAGGAAATATTTTTTTTTCAATAAAATGTAAAAATTTTGACTTATAATTCAATCTCAAACATTGTGAGAGCGATACAAGCCATACTGTTTGACGGACAAGAATGAAACTATGCCTATAAATAGAACATTATATGGAGAATGAGTTGAGATATTTTTTTCCAAAATTACATTCGCTAAACGGGCGTTACAGTACGATTTGTGTTTTCAGAAAATGTTTTTTTGACGCTAAACGGCTCGTTAAAAAATAATGAAAATTTGACCAAAATGGAACAAAAAATTAGCAATTCATAAAAAAAAAAATCATGAAGTTTCAATTACGGGAAAGAGCAATAACGATATAAAAACTCTTTGTTTATCCTAGACTAAGAGATCACCTGCTATACTTGTCGAATTTTTTGTATTTTTTTACATTGTTTATATTGACTTAGAAATTTTTTGAGCGAATCCACTGAGATAAATTCCATTATGTTTCCATTATGTATTATTCCATTGATGTTTCTAATGGAAAAATGAAAATATATTATTGACTTATAAGAGATGTAAGAGGAATAATATTGTGCAGGTAAATGATAACACTCATTAAAAAAAAATTTGTATATATGTTATTTGACAAAGGGGAAGGAAAATGATCTTATTAAATACTAAGAAGCCATAAAATTCCCAGTATAATAATTCTGTTAAAAACCAAAAATGTAAAAGATAATTCAAAATATAAATCTTTCGTTTAGAGATTAATAACTGTAATTATCGTACATCTTTAATTAACAAATCACCTTAAAACAACATTTTCTTCGCTGTTTAAGATGTTTTTCAGAGAAAAAAAGGGTATTTTACTGTTTCAAATTTGAAAATTTTACATTAATATTCAATGTAGAAGGATGTCAAGTAAACAATGTAAGAAATCTACTGGCTATTTGAACAATAGCCATGTTCTCTTGTAGGATAATATTTCGTTTCAAGAAATGTTCACATTGGTTTTTCAAAAATGTTATTACTGCTGTAGTCATACTAATGAAATTATTTGCAAATAATAAATTATTTGCAAATAATAAATTATTTGTGATGTACAAAAATAAGTTTATAAATTGATATGTCCTTCAATCACTATCTGTACTACCTCACGAATGCAATGCTAATAATTATATCCCATTTAGATATTTATGTTATGCTTAAATGATACGTTATGTTTTATATACTCAAGAAATTTGACATTGAGTTACTTATAGTAAAGTAGAGTGTAGGCCACTCCAGATTTTTTTTTTTAGATATTTCTCTTGCGTTTTATTTATATATTATGGTTTTATTTATTTTTATTATATTTTTGTCTAATCATTCGGTTATGGAGTGTGTAAAATAAAAAAAATAACTTCCTATTCGAATGTATTGATTATATTTTTAATGCTCTGTTGTGTAAAATAATAGTAGAACCAACAAAGAACCAAAGTATAATTTCTCCATTTTCTTGAGGTTCAAAGGTCATATTAAGAAACTTCTGGATTGAAATTGGAAAGTTCTTAACTGTTTACTTTTCTTGAATTCGTGTAGCATTGGATAAGAGTCTTTATAGTGTTTAAATGCCCGAATGTTAAGTGTAATGTTCAGCAGCATTTTTTTTTATTATTTATATTCCAAACCCTTTAATTTCTCTGTCAGGAAAGTTATCAGTCCTAGGTGATTTCTTGTTGTTTTTTATTGATTTGATTTTCTGTTAATAGGCTTATCAATAATTTTGGTCATTAACACCATATAGAGTCGGCTATAAATTTGGACAACTTCAATAATCCAGGATTAGAGGAATCTAATCCTCTTTTATGTGGCTAATGTAAGCTATCTTACTGACTAAACTTGTTTTGATTTAATCATGTAGCTGGGCCTTTCGGTTATACCATGATGAAGTAGAATAGGTTGATGTTATTTAACGTGGAGCCCTTTCGCCACATGACGAGAAACCAACCGCTTCCTCACGAATGAGAAAAACGGAACAGTTCTCGTGAAGTGCCCAATATACCACCGAGGTACACTAACAGAGCGTCCTTGACAGGTTAAAGGTTTATGCCTTATTTCGTAAAGGACGTGATAGTTGTTTATTTACCTCTGTTTTCTTCAGAGAGAATTATAAATGTGTAATTTTGACTGGATACTAAGATGTGGATTTTATAGTTTTCTTAAAAATATGATAGCTTGAAAAAATAATAATCTCATGAAAAATCCATGTATCCCCGAATTTGAAAAAAATGTAAAACCACAGGTTTAAATTACTTATTGACTTAAGTAAGTAAGGTTCACCTAAGATAAATGGGATATTATTTACCAGTGATGTTTGAAATATTTTGTGGAAGATAATTGTAATGTTACCAATGCCTGTATAAGTGTGTCGCTTTTATTAAACTTGTATGTTAATGATATACTTTCTTTTATTACCGATCAATAGAAACATATCATTGATTGAAACTCTTCTTATGATTTGTACTAAGCATGTATATTACAGAATTTTATACTAAACTCGTGAAATATAAGTAAATACATAAAACCAAACTAAGACATTCAGAAATGATATATATTCCTATACAGTATTGTTTGCAGAAATTGTAATGGTAACTCAGTACAAAACTTCAAGAACTTATTAAAACAAATTAGTCCTTTCTGGTATTTTATTGGAAGATGCACTTATTCTATAAGTGTATTTATGGTCAAAAATATGAAAGCCAATGAGATATTGCTACTATATTATTCAAATTGGGATATTCTTTTCCCATTTCTGAATTTCTTACTGTGGGTGTATTATACATGTACATAATACATATATTCTTCACTTCATTATTCTTCTGTTATTGTGGAAAGGTAATTGTGCAGTAATTTTAGAAAAACTTAGTACTTGTAATTGCTTTCTTTGTGTATTTCTGAGTTTTAATTTTAATTTATATATATATATATATATATATTATATTCGTGTATTTCGGCAGCAAGTCCTCTTTTAGCATATTTCGTTAAAATTTATAACAGATTCTACGTTCACGACTTTTTTACTAATTGCTTCTATTTTTGTCACAATCTTCCTTTGTGAAGGTGATAATTGCCAAACCAAGTTGATGAACGACATTCAGCAAGGCACATAATAATAGGGAGTTGCGGTTAAAGCATTAAAAACACGACGTAAATATCTGTATCTGTTTAACTATTAAACTAAACTAATATAACAAGCTTTCGGCCCCGCTAGTCATCATCAGATTCTTATATTACTTATATCAGCCAAATGTATTAATTACGTACTACATTGGTGTTTAAATGCCAGTATTAGTTTAATTTAATAGTTAAAAAGATACAGATATTTACGGTCAAGTGTTTTTAGTGCTTTAACCGTAAACTCCTATTGTTACGTGCCTTGTTGAATGTCGTTCGCTTACTTCCTTTGGCAATTATCACTTCAATAAGGAAGATTGTGAGAAAAATGGAAGCAATTAGGAAAAAAGTCGTGAACGCAGAATCTGCTTTAACGAAATATATATATGAAGTAATCTGTTTTAATTAAATTTGTACAATTTTGCGTCAAAAATTGGTTAAGTAGGTACTTGTGGGTAATAATAAAGTAAAAATAAAAATTCTGTTATTGGTTTAATTTGCTCTTGTTCAATAGGAAATTCATGTTTAACCTAGTACAACGTAGTGTATTTCCTATTTGCGTTAATTTTATAGTTCATCATTAAATTTGAATGTATATATATTTTAAAAGTTAAATATTTTGAAAAATTTTGAAGCAAGTTTACAGGCATTTGAAGTATCGTTCATTTGTATCACATATATTGCATTGCAGTATAGCATTATCGTGAACATTGTTCGAAAACGTTTATTGGAATGGAAATTATTAAATAGAATTATATACCAAACAGTAATTTATTTGAAGTTGATTTGTTTGTTTATGGGAGTCACCAGTATGAAAACAATAATAATTACGCACTTTAAAGATATTACAAAAGCCGTACTGCTTTTCTGGATTCAAAGAAATTTAATTTATCCCGAGTCTTTGGAATGTTCACCAAACCATATTATCGAATTATTATATATTTTTAGAAATGCATTTTACCTCAAGATAGAATAATTATTTAAAAACAAAAATACTTACTTGTCCAGGTAATAATAGTCATCAATAGGAATGTGTTTTAGGTGAAGAGAAAATTAATTTGTATACAGTAGATTCACTGTAAATATAAATTTACATATATTTTTAATTTATTTTAGTGCCCTTTAAATGGAACAGTTGTTTAGACTCAAGTGTATTGATACTCTTAAATTAGGAATCAAACGTTATTCCCTTTGTAATAGATTGTGGTGAAGGGAACGGTTTGGGGTAATTCGTAAATGTAAGTTATATTTCTGTATCAGAATAGAAACCCTTTTTAGCCTTACTACTACAACCTACATTATTTATTTTTCTTTTTTTTTTTGTAGCAATTACTTGTTTCATTTATGCAACTCGATTAGATATTACTTTGTAAAGTAAACATTAATACATGTAGATATTATGTTTGTCAAATAATTTGTGTAATTATGCTATGACATGGTTTTTATTTAAATAATTTTCGTTTTAATAAATGTTTTTCGAGCATATTTACATAATAATAATGTATAATTAACAGGAATAGAACAGTGCCTAAAAGTGTAATTCATTCATTCACTACTATTAATATTAAATGCTGCGTTTTAACTACTTCAATGGTGTCATTTTATTTACTTCTTTAAATTATATACATTTTTAAACGTGATACAATTCGTTTAAATTGGTTTGAACATAGCATTTATATATAGATATATATTATTTTAGAAGTAATTCAGGTAGCTGTACATGATAATCTTCTAGTGCAAAAGAGATGCATGAAATTTAAATCTTTTCTTAATTGTCAACCTAGTCATAAGACAACTTTTTGAACGAATCAAGCTGCACGATAAGTCCATAAATGGTGTGTTACAATGTAATTTTTATATAAATTGTACATAAAATATGTAAAGAGTTTTATGCTATATATGTGGGTTTTGTGTACATTTCGTTAGTCGTGTATTGTATATATTACAACAATAATGTAGTCTGTTGATAATGCGTTGTTCATAGTCAAAAGTAAATCGGTTTAGTAGTTCCTCTGGTCTTTAAATTATAGACTCTCAAAATTGTACATAGTTTTTTTTTAAAGATTTGTTTGTTATTTTAATTATACATTTCTCTTGATGTGGCATATTGGTTTTAATTCATTTTAGCAGTTTTAATAACAGTTGTAAGAATTTTTTTCATCAAATATATTTTCTTCATTATTGTTTATATAAATAGTGTTTAGACAATTTATTTTATCTTATGTCTATTATTGAGTGAAGACTGTTACAAAAACATTTATCTCTACCTATGATGTACTGCTGTGTTAAAATTAGACTGTTATAAAATTAACAGTATTTTGAAAATACCTTTGTTGTTCATGTTGTAACATAAATCGACAAATGATTTCGAGTATAATGATTTATTCATTCCTCTATTTCCCCTTCTGTAAATCATGCTAATGTATTGCATTATATTTTTTGTTATAATCTGTAAAAGAGATGACCGTAGGGTTTAAGCTTCAAACTGAAATTCTGAAACATGCAAGTTTATTATAATTTTTTTGCCGACCATTTTGTCTATAGTTTGTGAAAAAGAAATAAAATAATTGTACTACAGAATTTTTTGTTTTGATATCGCACTCAACTAAAATACATTTGAACTTTTTAGATGTTCAAAATTAGTATTTAATAATACAGTTAAGACAATTCTTGTAGTTGAAACATTGGTATATTTGTTATTTTCCTGGAAGTAATTTTCATTTTTAGGTAGGAGAGGAACTAGAGTTAAATAAAATGAATGTCGAATTAGTGATTCTTTGAAGATCTCAAAGGGCTTTGAGATCAACACGTAGAAGATTAGTATGGCCCCTGCTCGAGAGTGACTCGCCATTGGGTATTCTTTATTGTTTTAGCCAACGACCCTACCATGTTGAATACATTTATTATTATTCATAAAGAACAAAAAAATAAATTACTACCAGCTGCAATTGGGGTTTATATTGATTTTTTGAATTCATAGTCTGACTCTAAAAAATAGATGCACAAAGAAATTCGTGATGTTTGAATATGTCCTTTATTAATTTATTCCTATTCACAAGGAATCCTCATATCTTTTAATGAGTTTGTTCGAGTAAAAGTTGTAGAACTTCTTTTATTTTGTTATGACCTGCTAAGAAACTATATATTTTGAGAATTTGTTATATGGTCGTGTAAAGTATTAGTAGTGTATTAATACTATTTGTGGAGCTATCATATCAGAGTATTCATATTCCCAGTTAACGATAAATGTTAACTGAGTACTGAATATTAACTGAACACGTATGCTTTATGATTTGGTACAGTATAATTTACTATTCTTCACTAACTGAGTTGGTTATTCTACCCACGTTAATGAGTTTATCTCTTAACGCATGTGCTTACTTGCATTAGGAAACTACTAATCAATTAAATTACTACTTACTGAAAAAAAAGTTATTCATTACGAAACGACATTACCAAGTCATACAAATGTGAAATAAGTCGACCTGTTGAAGGCTTGTCTGTTTTGACTAGTTCTCTTCTAGTTTTCCTTTACCATATAGTTTTTGTATTTTCTCGCCAAACAGAATTTTTTGTGAAAGGATGATAAATATGTCTAAATGAAAAGAAGTAAGGTCGGGCATTTACTACCAGCAGTGGAGGAAATAGAGGTAGAGATCTGCGGTCAAGAAAATGTAGTACGTCCATAGTCATAGTGACTGATAGAAGAATAAAGGGAAGTAATATCCATGGTAACCATAAGAAGAGGTGTTTAAGGGGAAGAGAAAGATTATAAGGAAGTTGGAAAGAGTTTTTACAAAATGAGGGTTGATTACGAAACAGAGGCTGTGAGAAATAATCATCAAAGGCAAAAAGTCCTTCCGTGAGGCAGTCATAACTGGAGACAATAGGTCTTCCAGGGGGAGGAGAGTCAGACATGTTAAAGGGCTTATGCACTTTCAGAAGCAGAGTACTTTTATTAAGGAATATAACTAAATTATTAAGGAAAAGAGGAGTTAGAAAGCTGTTTCATCGCCTCATGGTTGCACACGTGACGGTTTAGGAGAACAGCAGACTCTGTTACGTTTCAAGGTAACAATGGATTTTATTTCAGGAACAGTAAGGCTATTAGGGGCTGATAAGCTTCGGAGAAAGTAAAGATTGAAAATTTTGCGGGCGACAGAAGAAATGTAGAGTTCGAGAGGATTTGAAGTAGGAAGAGGAAGTGGTTCGTAGGGATATATATATATATATATATGATTGTACAGTTTACAGTGCTTAAGGAGAGAAATAATAGTAGGATTTCCTACTTCGATTAACCCTTGATAGAAAGAAATTGCCTTTTAACATCGAATCTCTCAGTTAGAAGATCGTGAATACCGAGATTGCGATTCACTTTAATGAAATGTGTATATTTATGTATTACTTCAGAGTGACATACTTGAAGAGGAACCATATAAAAAAACCATCTTTTTATTGTTCCAATTTTAGCCTGCTCTATCGGTAAGACTACCTTACCAAATTCATCATTATGTTATATTTAGTATCATGATCCTGGTCAATATTGATTTAGTTAATTATTCGTAAATATATTTATTAAGCAGCAGTAAAGTTGATTTTAAATGTAAAACAGATCCAATTTTTTTACCTTGTTTGAACGGAACATAAAAATCAATTAATTAATAATTTGTGAGCAACTAGGTTTATTCATCGTAAATTTGAATGCAGACTCATCCAAATTTGTTGCTCTGTTTTGAAGAGAACCAACGCCAATTTTAAATAAGATGAGTTAAATTATTTCGATTTGTTGAACAAAAAGCAGTGGAGAAAAACCAAACAAGAATACGGCTTTAATAATACAATTATTGAGGAATTCTTAGCACAAAATGAAATTGTATACTTTCAAAAGGCATATTCTTAATATATATTCTAAAGTTGTACATGGTAGGTTAAACAGATTAATGCGTTCTTTTTAAGAGTTTATTTAAAACTGTTTTACTTAATTAATTCATACTTGAGAGAGAAGTTTATGTTGTTTATTATGAAATATAATTATATTTCTACTAATTTACTTAATATGTTCTTGAGTAGGAAATTAATTCATTTCTTATTGAATATTTTAAGTATTTCAATATATATTAAAAATCTTAAAAGTTTCATGAAAGAATACTTTTTTTTGATACCTCACTAATATTTTACATTAGAGGTTTCATTAGAATTACTACCGAATTACTTTAATTTTGGAGGTTGTAAGAAATCCCTTAACGGTATTCATTTTTAAATATATACTAGTGAACTAAGTTGTAACTATAAGTCATTCTTTAGGGTATTCATTACTGTGATGTTTGTGGGCTGCACTGGAGGTTATCGTTTGATATAATTCAGTATTTGATATTTGATTCTATGATTTGTCATCATCTGGGCCTCTTAAAGGGTGTGTATTGATTTTTTTTATTTAAGTTATCCGTAAAATAGATTAATAAGAGTTACTGCTTTCAAAATTCATACAGTTTCATGGGAAAGTTACTGCGCAAACGCAGGTGTCAATGGCTGCCCCCTATTCATTATGACATTTCTCCTGGTTTGTGGTCTATCGATCGATAAACATGGATGCTTAGTGGAATACTGTTGATGTCCATAACGTTTGAGTATCTACTTAATGAACGCCTTCAATTACTTCGTTGATGTTACTCCTTCACTCAGTTAGTTTGTTAGAACCCTTGAGGCTTGTTTTCTTGTTTAAACCATACTCTTGACACGCAGGTGCGTACGCAGCCGTACTTCTTATTTAATCTGGGCCTGCTCAGCTCAACATCTTCAAATCCCGCGATTTTCGTTTCATTGTTTTGCTTGTTGAAACTCATATCGTAAATGTAATTTTCTTTAATACTTAGTTGTGCTTTTTAAAAACATATTTGAACTAGGAATGCTTGTCTGTTCTTCTCCCTTGTTTAAGTTTAAAGATTCGTAACTGTTCAGATAAGTTGAATGAGAATATTGTTTGAATCAGTAACTTTGAAATTAACTTATTTAATTCAATCTTGAACCTTTCATAACTATCTAATTAGAGAATATAGATTGTGATTGTAATATGTGAATGGAAATTAAGATTGTCTTTACATTCTTTTTATGTACTTTAGTTATAGCGATATTGAACAGACTTATACTGTTACGGATTCAATGAACGTGATAGTCATATTTTCTTGTTTGTATTTGGAAAAATTGGACATATCACTGAGTCTTTTATTTTTTTAAATATATTTGGTTCATAGGAGATGTAAAAGTGCATGGATTGCCAGTTACAGTAATAAAGTATTTTCTTTCGCACTCCTTAAAAGTATTAGGTACTGTGTTAGTGTGGAGTATATGTCATATTAGAAATTTTATTTTATAGTTGCTTTTCTGTACTGTTAATAAATTTTTTTTGATATTTGTGTTTTTATTTCTTGCATGTTTCACATTAGTATCATTGTGCTTTGAACTTTAAGAGGCCCATGTAAAGTAACTATGTAAGTTTGTAAAAGTATGATTGTTACACGTTTAGATGTGACTTCATCGAATAATTACCCCAGTAAATTTCGTATTACTTTTTATTTTGTATTAACTGCTGGCGTATGGTTGTTTAAGTAACATTACCAAATATCAGGTTATTTTTTCTTTGTGAAGTTTCGTTCATAGTCATATAATGTAAAGCTTAGTTTGATACAAAAAAAATCAAACATTTGGTTAAAAAACTTTTTTAATTTCAAATTAGTGAGTTTCATCTTCTTATGAAACTTATTTAGGCTTTATAACAATGCTTCTTTCCATGTCTGCAGTAACAATTAAAATAATTATGAAGTTTTACTTCTTATATTGGCGTTGATTACTAACTTTTTGATCTTTTATGATTCTTTTTTTTCTACATACATTTTAACGTTTGGTAAACTAAAATGGTGATAGTTATAACAAATAAATTCAGCAACCCCTTACTAGAGAGTTGAATAAGAAACTGTAAAGCTGTTTCGGCCTACTTAAATTATATGTACTATATTAATATGATATGAGTGATCCAGTCAGATTGGTTGGTGGGTTTGTTTTTCCTTTCATAGTAGGCAAAAATTCTTTGGCTATTCCTTCATTTCTTAAAATCCTAGAATTCGTTTGAATAGTTCCTGATAGGATATTAATGACGTTCTATTTGAGTTCTGTGAAATGAAACGTCAGGGATTATTGCAGTTGTTTATACCCGTATCAGAGAATACTGCTTATGAGTTACTTTCTGTTTCTTAATGTCATTAGGCAAGCTTATGTTAGGTATATGTTGTGTGATATATATTCTTTTGCAATTCTTTAGGTAAGTAAGTAGCTGGACCTTGTAATCATATGGTTTTTCTTATCTCTTAATTATATTGTAATTTTAGTTTTACTCTGCTCTAGAATTGGCATTCTATTTAATTTTCAAGTAGCCTCAAGTTTTAATGTGGTCTCATTGTATGGTTGAAAGAATCTTTAGGGTTGTTTAAAAGTCTTCTGTCATAGTTGACTCCGTATGTGAATTAATTTTACGCTTTCTTAAACATATTTGTTGAAAAATGGGAAAATGTTTTGACGGTTTTTAATTAAAATTGTGTTAGTAAATTAGATCTTACTTTATATTTTTTCTAATTGGAAGATAAATATTTGTATCATGGGCTGGTCAGTCTTAGATGTTTTCAAAAAAAATTTTTTTTCTATATAACATATATAGAAAGTCTGTATGGATTTTTTTTTATTTTAAGAACACTATCTTCTTAAATTAGAAAGGATTATTCTGTTCTCTGGCTTACTTGTCCGGAAAGCTGTAATTTTCTGTTTAATATATTCCTTTTTACTGCTTGCATTTGAAATAGGTCGAATAATATTATCAATATCTAAATTTGTTTTCGTACTCAATACTTGAAGTGCTTTTATTTATTCAATTATAATTTTAAAAAGTTGTTTTATGGTTTTTCCTTTAATTTAAAACACCCAGATCAATTGAAGCTGTGCCTTAGTTATGGAAATCACGTGGGTGGGGCATATTTATTTTATTTGTTTCATTAATTTCCATTTCCTCAGCCTGAATAGCTTCCATGAAGTTGTTGAATGCAATAAGAGCCCCATGGTTTTTAACACTTAAGCTAATCATTGATTGGTAAAAATCAGTTTATGTTTATATCTAATCAAAGTTTTATTATTTTTATTTCAAATAGTTTGGAAAATTCCATGGTTTCGAGATGTTTGTTCAGATATCCTGTACTTTTAAAGGACGATTATCGTTTAATTTGTTAATCGAAGGGAACCTTTTGCAGACCTTCATTACTGTAAAGGAAATGTCACTTTATTCCTCGTAAGTTTTTCTAGGCATTATATTTTAAGAACTAGCACCCGTACATTATTTTGTATATCACAGTATGTATAACATTATGCTCTTTAAATAAAACAAGCTTAGGTTTCGTCAGTTTTCAGAATTTGATTTAATGTTAGTATTATTTTCGAATTGTTACTTGATATTGTTTGTATAATAAATGTGTATTAAGTATTTTCTATTTATTTTCCTTTTTTCATTTAGTTGCTATCTTATAGTAATGCTTCTAGTATTCTAGACTTATTTGTTTTGTTTTCAATGAAAAGGGGGTCGCAATGCCACAATTAAATTATGTTTATTTGGAGATACATGTTCTGACAAATATTATGTTTACTCTTCAAACAGAATTTTTAAAAGCAAGGGCTATAATGATTCCTAAGGAAGCTTGAAACTTGTTTAAAATTGCTTGAGGTGTTCTTTTTCTGTTATTTGCAAAGTACTTGTTACATGAAAAGCAGTAGGATAAATCAATATATAAACGATTTTATTCCGAAGAAAAAAAATTTTGTTTCCAACCAGCAAGTAGGTCTTTGGTTAGTAGCCCTGGGGATCCCAACTCTCCATTAAACTTTGTCATTTCCTATTATACGATACAGTTCTAGGAAGTCCTTTTTTTTTCTTTTAAATTTTAAAATATTAGATGGGATTCATATTTGTTTTGACAAAAATAAGTTCAATGATTTTCAATTAGACGTTTCTGTTTGTTTATTTATTTATTTATCTAAATTTATTCTACATATGTTAGTCGATTTAGGTGTTAATCCAAACTCGCATACCTTTCTCTTCATACGGTAGTGGGAACTTAAGGTTCCTTAATGTCAGCGGCCCATTTTCCAATGTGTTCAGTTTTGACTACGACCCTTCATCTTCTTTTGCTTATATGTATAACTTAGAACTTATTCTGTTTAAATTCATTTCTAATTTTTATTTATATCCAGAAATGTAAAAACAAATACACTTCAATGTATAGTTAAAATTATCATTACTTTGATAAGAAATATGAAAAGGTCGTGGTCTTTCAAGGTAGTTTGTTCAAGAGTTGTTAAAAGTTCCTGAGAACGAGCTACCTCAAATGGTCTTAGTTCATGTTTGCTTTATCATTGCAGATATGATAAAGGGATATGCATTAGTTGTAGGTGGAAAAATGCCTTGGTTGTTTTATATTAAAAAAAAAATGTTCTTTTACGCATTTCAAGTATATACTAGTTGTATTTCGGTTAATAATTTTTACTTCATAATAATAATTAACTGAAATTTAATTTTATTAAAATAGTGCAATTCATTATCTAACGTATTACTGCTAAAACGACTATGAAGTGTAATTGACGTTACTAACAAATGTTACTTATTGATACTTTACATAGACCTAAGTACTTATTTACCTTTTGAAATAAAGCAATAAGTTTGATGAATTTAAACGAAGAATTTCTATTTGGTATATGTAAGGTTTTGAGAAACAAATATAGAAACCTCTGAAAAACTAAATACCAACTACAAATCTTCCCTTATTTATTTAATGTGAGTTCCATTACAAATATATAATATTATAACTTCTATAATTCTAGTTTCTAAATTAACAAATATTGACTGTTATGGTAGAGTAAAGTATGAATTGGAAAAACTGGTTTTGAATTTATGTTATGAATAGAATTTAATGAGTCTTGCCCTTAACGAACCACGTTTTTACAATCCTCCAGGGTCACATATTCCTGTAATAATCGTAATAACTGTCAGTGTTATTATTATCAACTTGAATTCACTTTTATTGAAGTGGATAATTGAAATTATCAAAATCATGAAAAATAATTATTTAGTATGCTAAAATGAAATAAATAAGGTATTATTTTATTGCTACAGAAATAATGTGGTAATATAATTCGCATATAACATAATTGTTCAAATAGTTATATGATATAAATCAGATGTATTTGTGAAATAGAGGATTAAAAAAAACGGGCAGAAAATGCATACTTTGACACTCAAAGGGGGAGGACAGAAAAAACAGTTAAATTTGTTTACTTAACTATCATCGTATTACTGTTTTTGAAAAAATTATAGTACATGGATTCGTATGAATTTGTAAGTTCTTAAATAATAATTTGTTTAAAAGATTGGTGATTAAATTTTATTATTAATCTGAAGGCATAGATATCTTCTTTGTTAGTTTTGTTTTTTTTTCTGAATAATTTATTTAGTTTTATTTATTCTTTTTGAAATAGAAAGGGAAGAGTAAACAATTTATGATTTGTATCATTATTCCATTATATTTGATATTGTTTTAGTAACATAAAAGTGAGTGGAAACAACCCTAGATGAAATCAGGGAGAGATGTATGCCAGAACTCATGTGGTCGCCTTGAATTCAATATGTAAAAGCCCTTGGTATGCTACAGTGTAGGTTTATCGTTAAATGATCCAAGGTTTCATTTAATTTCGTATACTGTTGTTCCTTATTAGATCTTTTATGTTCATTTCTGTCTCTATCTCAGATATAATATAACATGTAAAAGTGATATATTCACATTTGTAATAAAAATGACTGCACTCGATTTTTTTTCATGTAATTTACTCGGTTATATTTCAATTAAAGAAAAAATATACATTGATATGTGTTTTAAAAGAATTAATTAAAATAACTTCGTTAATTAACTTTGTTCAACTTAACATTGAATAGTATAACTTGTTTAGAGGAGAAGTTGGTTCCACATTTCACTTATTATAAGACATTGAAGGTGTTAACATTTCACTTCTGTATGATGCCAGCAATCATAACATTATTTTTATGTTTCTAATAATGCATATTATTTATAATTATTAGTACAGTGTATTTTTATTGGCATTACTAAAATAACAATTGGTAATAGTTAAATTAGAGATCTATTTTTTTTATGAATTTATGCCTTATCTGGAGTGTTTTGGTATACATCGGAATTATTATAACTTTTATAATATGTGGAGATTGTTGATGACAAATCAGATTTAATAGATTTGTTTTATTAAAGTTCATATATTTGAATTAATATAAATTAGAAAATTGAAGGTATATATTTTTTGTTCTTTAGTTTGCTATTATCTCTGCCAAGTTCTGGTAGAATATATATTTTTAAATATCTGAGAGGAATATGATTAACTTGTTTAATAATTTTGGTTTTGTTTTTGAAGTACCAAGGATTCAGAGTTGTAATTTACTGTTAGGTAATTATTTATGTTTATATGAGAGATGGAAAATCTTATGCTCGGCCCTTGATCTCAACCTTCTTGTGGATCTTATGTCGACCTTTTCTGTACCTCGTAGTTTCAGCAGGCATAACCTAATCTGTGCTTTATCTTCCTTTGTCTTCCATATATTGTAGCAACATTTTTACTTCAGCCTTTAAAACGCGTTTGGATCAATTTCCATAATATTTTTTTATATTCCACTTGTAATGTTAAGAATATTTTAGAGAATGGTCGAAGTTTTTGCTTTCTGAAATTGTCTACATTTTTACAACCATTTTTAGGAGGTTTGCATTACCTTCATCTTCATTTATTATTTAGTAAAAAGCTGCTTTTTTTAAAAAAAGTAAAAAAAACTAAGTTCTTACTATTTCCAGTTATCAAGTATTAAACATTGTTTCTCGTTTATATTTTAATAAATAACAGAGTTTATGAAGATACAAATCAAAGAACACCTGAAATATGTAAAATCTTTTCGATTAGGACATTACCGAAACATTAATGTAATGGACTTCTTACGATTACTGAGGATACAAACATTTTATTAGTAAAGCAAATTGATTTGCTTAAATTATTATTGCACCGTTCTATTTGATTGCTTTTATTTAAATTTAATAATGTATAAATTAGTATGAATTGGCAGTAGATTCTCTTGTAGGCAAATTTTATAAAAATGTATGGGAGGTTCAACAGTCATGGCCTTTATTATGCCGTTTGTTCAAGCCTCGTATTTTCGGTTGGGTGGGGTAAGTTTCCATAGAATTTGTCCCAAAGGCATTTGGAATACAGTTTTGGCACAATAAGTATATTGTTCAGTGAAATTAATGATTCACAAATACAAGCTTTCAATTTTCACAAATCATCTTTAACTAAAAAAAAGAAATACTAAGAACTATGTTCCCTAGATAATAACCCGATAAAAAAACTAAATTTCCTTGGGACAATATCTATGAGAACTTCTTCCTCCCATCCAACAGAAAATTCAAGTCCGGAGACTTGAACACACCAGTATGAAGGCCGTGTGGAAGCTGCGGTATACATTATGGTTCGAATCTGTAAAGAAATTACTTTCTGGATGAATTCCCATTGTTTGTCAACAATTTTGCTTGCTTTCATATTGCCTGTGTATGTGTGAGAGTTGATGTTATGAACTAATACGATGTGATTGTAGTAAAACATTTCAGTGATCAGCCTTTGCTTCAGTTTTTAACACTAATTGAAAAGCATGGATCTAATTTTGCGATTTTATTTATTATTCGAACAGATGAATTTATTTATTACTTTTTTATTCGAAAACTAGTTATTTTTGTATATGATCGTGATTTTTATAGAAAAAGTACGAGGGAATTTCAGTCTAAGAACCCAGTGGGTAAAAAGAGAATATGTAAAAGAGTATTTATGTAATAATGTTGAAGGAAATTTAATTAAACATAATTGTGTGAAGAATGGCATTAAAAAATATAATAGGAGAAATCTGTTTATTTACTGTAATGCTTGTATTAAAGGACAATTAATAATAATTGTATTATTATAATCTTTCTATTTTATGTACAGTCTGCCTTTCTCCATTTCATTATTAAACTTAGTACCATTCACTTCATCCGGAGTAATTGAATTAAAGTTGACATTCTTTGAAGTTTAGAATATATATCTCCTGCAATAAATACGAGTTAAAGTATTGGATTTGATCTTTTTTTTTTTAAGGACTAAACTGTAACATAGATGAATGAATATTAACATTACTATTTGGACGTAATGACTTAAAAAAAAAAAATTAAAAAAATATATTTATCATTATCAAAGAGACTTTTGACCAACTTAAAATTTTGACTTAGTGGGTGGTTCAATTTTTTAAGGTAAATTTCCATGTTTGTAAACGAAATTTATCGAATTAGTGGTTTATATGGTTCTGAGTGACCTGTTGACTAATTTATCGCTAACAGTGCAATTGAACTGTTGAATATCTGCTTAAAAACTGATTTTGAGCATAGATGTGTTTGAAGAGATTGATGGAAAAGTTACACCACTGACATGAATTCAGTTGGTAAAGAAGGAGAAAAAGTTAAATATAAAAGAACTGCTTTGATCATCGATATATATATATATATATATATATATATATATATATATATATATGAAAAAAAAATCAACGTTTGAACTGCAGTAAGAAATTCAGAAAAATCTTAAGTCTCATTTCTGAATTTCTTACAGTGGTTAAGCCATTTATATGTACATAAATATATTTAAGTGTATATATATATATATATATATATATATAAAGCATTGAAATATATTGACCGTCTGGTAGAATAATTCTAAAATAAAATGGGGACTAAGTGAGTTTTCGAGGTTCGCATCAAACTCTGAAATGTCGATGTTTCGATTTTTATTTAAGACCTTTTTCATTGGTGGAAGTGGGAATTCATTGAGTGAGAAACCTGCTTTATACTTTTATATTACTGGAAGAATATCAATGTTAACGTACAAAAACTTCAAAATGGATAATAGTAGGCAGCTTTTATAAGGCTAATTTGATAGTCCTTCAGTATTGTAAAGGTTTATAGTCTTTTTTATTCAATGAATTCTTACTTATGCTGTGAAAAAAGTTCTAATTAAAAACTGAAACGGCTGAGAATTCATTTGAACCTTGAGGGTCCCGATTTTATTTTAGTATGACTGTTTTATCTTAGTTCTACACAGTTTGCGAAGAAGATATATGAAAAATTTATTTTTTAATTAAATCAACTATGAAACGATTTGATGACTGGTGTACTTAGGTTTATCCTTTTGGATGAATTCATACTACTGATTTATTTTTTTGTTAGGTTTGAACGTCGAATTGTATGATGAATATATATTTACTTTGTTGAAACTGTAATCAAAAGTAACACAAGGGCTATATGTTTTCAAACAAGTTTCTCTCAGGACTTAGACAAAATATTTTTATTATTAGACCCTGTGTCATCAAGAGGGTAGTTATCTTTAAATTATTATATGTCTGTATATTCCGGTTACTATGAATTCATAAAGTAAGCAGGTTCTGAGTGAAATATATGACCATATTGGGACTAAGCTCCCATAACTAAACCATATCCTGAAATTATATATATCTTGATGTATATGTGTAAAACAGTTATACGAACTAAAAATAATTTCGCAGAAAGAGACAACAAAAACGCAGTACTATATTTACTGCGTCGTTATCATGTAAAAAGATGTGAGCCACTTGGAATACAAGTGAATCGTCGCAGTAGAAATATAGTAGTGAGTTTTTGTGATCTATTGTATATGTTTGCATTCTGTGTTCATATTATAGATATGGAAAAACGTTTTTATTAAGCGAAAAATCGATTTATTTATGTATACACATGTCGGTGATGTTAAAACCGTACATACAATAGATAAACACACTTAGACCGTTGGGTTGCCAACCATCATTCTGGAGTGCTATACCTTATATCTTTTCTTCTCTTGATAACGGTTAAACTGAAAATTCGAGATTTAAAGTTTATCTCTGTGTGTGTCACTTAAGTTTATTTTGGCATTTTCTGTGTCAACAGTCTTCATATGAAGAAAGAGAGGGAGTCCAAACATATGACTCCCTCTGTAGAATTCGGTTTTCAACCGACACTGCGTCGTGCGTTTGGTATTCCTTCATTTGCTTTGATGATTAAAACCGTAAATTAGAGATTGTGTGTTTCTCCTTTTATTGGTGGTTTTTTTTTTACTAAATTTGAACTATATATATATATATATATATATATATATATATATATATAGACACAGAGAGAAGAGGTGAGGTGTTAACGTGAGTATAATATAAGATTTTGGAACTGCTATTGGTGTCAATTGAGATTTCTATTAAACATTTTTATTTAGTAAATATGCCTAACATATAATCGAAATACATGACATAGACATAATTTAAGGTTAGCTTTATGTGTTTCCGTTAAACTACGAATACATTCTTGCAGGGGCATATTCGAAACTTGTCTACTTGTATTGCCTGTCAGGTGGGTTCTACAGGCAAAATATTTACAACCAAGAAACATCTATGTGATAGTTGAATCATTCTCTGACAACTTTTCATTCCTGGAACACACATGTAAGTCTGTTTAAATACTTGTCAAAACATTAATTTATTTAAATGTTTGGTGATTGATGACATAGTTATTTATGTAAATATTAGGATTCATTTTAAAGAATGTAGTATTATTATTTATTTGCAACTTTTGTGAAAAAGATATATTTGGGAAACCTTCCTTTACCAGTTGAAGTTTCGTCCTCACTTTGAACAAAAAGTCATTTGAATCTCATAATAATCTACTATCCATATAACAAACTAACAGGATTTCATTTTTATCATTGAATGGCACTTACAGTGATTCCAGTATAGGTATGCCTTTTCTTATGTTAATTTGTACAGGACATGCTCTATCTTAGACGTCCTAGGTTCGGCGAAGGTTTATTGTATACTGATTTAACAGATCAAAGAAATGTCAACGAAGATTTTCTAATAGTTTTTACAGATTATAAATATGTTAAAAGAGGGGATAAAATGTTTTTGACTTTACTTTTTTTTTTTAATAAGAAAACAGTTTGCTGTGCCATAGGACAATGACCCAAGAAAATGGATTACAGTAACATTTAAATACGACTAATATACTGATATTATTAAAACACCTAAATAAAAAATTCGTTTCCTCAAAACAAAAAAAAATCATGTCATATCCTTTTTTAAATAGGCTAATATTCATATATGAAGGTACTCATAAGAGCAATTCTTGCCTTAGTTTACGTACAAATACACCTTACAGAACTTGTATTTCGATTAAGGCTTAGGAAGTTTTTTTCAGGACGTGCTGGGCTCACTGCTATTTGCAACCAATTCAGAGCAATGAGCTCCTCTATTTCTAACCAGAAATCTTTTGAAGTAGAAAGAACTTCAATCTTCTACATATGGCTTCATATAAAAAGTATTTAGCATTGTTAAAATCTTAAATAAAGCTATTTGAAATAATTAAGTTGTAAATGTTAAAATAGTAAAAAATTAATTTTTGTAAATGTTACCTGTGTATAAATCTCAAGGTACGCATAAAATCAATAAAAAATATTACACCATAGTTTATAACCTATTAAAGGAATTTTAAGTACCACTTTTTACAATTTTAAATTATTCTATTGGTAAAGTAAATTAGATTACATTTTATAAAAGGCTTAGTATTCACAGAATTCACAGAAAGAACATATAAAAATTACCACTTTTTAGGAAACACCTGTTCCTTCCTTAACTTCTTTCCTTAGCAATCACGCTAAGAAATGAATATTATCCTATTCATAATAAAACCTCATATACTGCTTGTAACAGCATTTGTCGATTTGTCTGCTCCCAGTGTGATATACATTTGTGTGGGTTTAGCTTCCACCAGGCTAATTAATTACTAGTTATTATTATTTATTTAAACTTTTTAAACAATTTGTATACCTATTATTTTTTTTACTTTGTAGATTGTTTTTTACTAATTTTTAATATTTTGGTTTTTATTAATTTTTTCTTTATTTATTTATTTTTGTTCTTATTTATCCTTGTCTCCCCTCCCTCAGTAAGTTGGCTATAATGATTGAGTGGCTCTTTATTTAATGAGACTTCACTTCAGTCGTCACTTGTCTTCGGAGCAACTCACACCTTTCTACCAGATGACGAGGTAGTCGATATATAGTAGTGACTTTATGTGTACTCTTTCTGTGAATTTATTTATTTAGTTCATGGAATCATTTTATTTTAATTGCTTGTATATATATATATATATATATATATATATATATATATATATATATATACTTAAAAAAAGAAACGTAAGAAAAGACTCATTTATCAATATTTCGACCGCCATAAGGGTCATTTGGTACGCTTCTTTCTATATGTCACAGTTTATTTTGAGTGTTATCTGTCGTTTTGGATCGCATTTCGTGTATCATATATATATATATTTGTAAATTTTGGTAGCAGTCCTTCCTGTATACATACATTGTTAAAAATTAGACCATATTTAGCTGAAACTTGCTTTTTCATAAGTTTCTCGAGTTTCCGGAATAACGAACTTGTTACTGTATCCACAGAATATGGTAAGTTACCAATCGACATGCTAAATGAACACATGTTTCTGCTGTCTTCAGCCATTATCAAGAAATGAATGCATTTTGAAGTTTAAAGCTTATATACGAAAGGTGGAATGTGTTGCTGGGGTTGGAGGCATTAAAGTTGTTTTTCTAATTCTAATTAGAATTAATTGTAATGTGTCGGTCGGTGGACACTTCCATGTCTCCGCTCCTGTGTTCCTTTTCCTTTGCCTACCTTTCCTGAGGACGGCGTGATAGCCGAAATGGTCGATAATAGTTAGTCCTTTTTTTGTTTTCTTATGATAACTTTAAGTATATATATATATTTCTAAAAATTGTATGCTAATTTCATGCTTGGTTACCTTTTTTCGAGAGTTTCTCTAATGTTCAACATGCTTAATGTCCTACAAACTGAAGTTTGGGTCAGTTCATTTTTTTATTCCCCGAGCAACTCAAAAGAGCCTGTAGGACATTAGAGAAACTCTCCAAAAGGGTAACCAAGCATGAAATTGACATAAAATTTTTAGAAACATGTTTGCAAGAAGGATTGCTACCAACCTTCACTAATATATATATATATATGCAGAAAAATCACAATAAATAAACACAAATATATATATCAACGTCTAAACGAGACTAAGACATTCAGAAATACTAAGATGTTCAGAAGATATTTAAATTAATTTGGATACTACCCAATTTGCGAATGCAGTATACTAGGTTGAGGCCAATTACGCAAAAATTAGTGATTATTTGTGGATAAATATCAATTACAAATATCATTATTACAATTCTGAAAGCCAAATTGTGAATTCAGTATAAAATCAGATCAACTATTCAATAATTAATCGTAATTTATTCGTTCTGTAAAAGCAAATCACTTAAAAGTGTAGGATTTCTCGCAATACGAGGTGATGGTGGGTGCGAGGGTCCTGCGCTTTGTGACAGGGTTGGAAGTTGGGGAATGCTCTCTGTGTGGCCGTCATGACAATGAATGGGAGGTCAAGTAATACTAGCATCAGAATAGTCCCAACCAAATGTATTAGAGTAATATTTGAAACATTAAAAATAGTTTCAATTAAATACTAGAAATGAAAAAAATCATTTATTTTTCTTTTCTTTTTAATGACACCAACATCACACTTAATTAGCTAAAATTCCCTAAAGACGTTATTCACGTCAAAAATATCCGTAATGCTTACATTGAAATGTAAATGAAACAAACAGGAATATGCAGGAAGAAAAAAAAATCGATGAAGAGAATGTATTATCAATTGAGACATATGAAATTGTCAATATCAATATGGGTATTGGCGAAAGATCTATTGAGAAAGTAGACAATTTTGATCCTTTGCGATAATAATTGGCTATAATTTGTGGGCTATTTATTTACGATACTATGCTTTGTGTCAATCGCATCAATTACGTAAACATTAGCTATCTGTTGGTTTAAAGTATCGTCAAAATTGAAAGGACTGATACTCCTGGCTCTTCTGAGGCCAACGTGCACTATTACTGTTCTCACTGTTAGTTAATAATTATGTATCGATCCCCACCTGTCCCTCGATTTATTCACGTGGGAGGTAAATAAATCTGAGCACGTCGGCCCCGAGCCTGTACGATGTCAGGTACTCCTTAAAGATTCCTACTCTAAATATACTTGAGTTAGGCAAAATTTAGGACTCCCACTGTAGAGTCAATCTTAATTGTGAGGTATCACAATCCAATGCTCGGCCTACGTGTGCTCCCTTGTGAGACTGCCACTGCAACCTAACCTAACCTAATAATTATGTACCATGTCCTCCAATTGTGAGTCAAAAAAGGTATTATGTAACAGGAGCAAAATTAGATGATAAATCTGAGACTCACTAATCTTAACATGTTTATGTACTTTTTGATATATTTGTTGGCTTTTTGTGTGTGCATATATATAATTATTATAATGGACATTAAGTAATATACACTCACATCTCAGAGTCCAGATTAAAAAATGAATGCAAAATATTTGTCCCTAAGATGTTTGTTTTAACAATATGGAAAGTGAAAACAAACAACTTTTAAAATATTTATAATATTAAGTAAAAGTATATATATGATGTAATATATTTGGTAATGAAATATATTTGTTATGCATAGTATGGTAATATATATTTAATATACCTAACATATTAATTATAATGTTTAGGAGACTGAGTCTGACATATCTAAACCAGGGTATATTTGATATAACCATCCTATTTCTCTTTATTTTTGTCTCTTTGCATAGGGTTGTGTTGGGATCATCATTTTCACTGAAGGGAAGAACATAAGGAGGGTTATAACTTGAAAATGAGTAGTTCTAGTTAGAAAATAAATAAAAGAGTATTTATAATAACTATAGAAGTTATATATTATTGACTTTATGGTTATTGGTTCTTCTTATGATAGTGATTCAGTTTTATTTATTTTATTAAGCATATTTTATTCCCAAATATAATTTGTCTGTATTGAATTTATTGTTCTTACTTTAATAAAGCAAAACTGTGGTGAGTGAACCTTACCTGTGGTAAGGTATATGGTATAAGGTATATTTTGTTACATGTGACCTCTAGTAAAAAGAAAGTTTGAAAACCTCTGTTTTATTTGTTTTGTACATTAATTGATATTTTAATAAAAAAATAAATGTTAATTTGTTTTCAAATCTTGGTTAAATTAATTTTATTTTTCAGGTGTTATTTGACACAATGTATTTATTCAAGTTTGTGGAAATAGCAGTTACTGCTCTAGTTTTAGATTGGAAGGTAATAAAGTCTGTTCAAATTCATATTTGTATGTATATGGGACTTACTTATTGTGTTCATTCATATAATTGATTTAACATTGTTAATACTTGATAACTCTGTTTCATTTCATTTAAAAAGTTAATTTTTGTTAATTTTGTATTTTCAATACAGACAACTAATTTTTATTTTTATTCGCATTATATTTCTATATTATTTATACCTTATTTTTCTAAGAGTAATAAAGCTCATAAGTTATAATTAGATGTGTAATGTTTGATGTTAAGAGTTGTAATTTGTTTTATGTTGTTACAGGTGGGGGAAGATAAATTATCATGAACAAATTTTGATACATGATCAAGGATTTTTTTCTTGCGCAGTAATTTAGGTTATAAAATTATGGCTCTATATTTATTTCTCAGGAATTAGATTTCGATTCCAGACTACTCTTGAAATGTAGTGTTGCACTTAGTAAGTGAATCCCACTCTCTATACTTGCTACTATTATCCTTATATTTGCACTATTATCTATATGCTTGTTACTAGGTTTATGAAAAATGTTATCTTTATATTTCGCCCCTATAAACTGTTGATACAGGTATTGTACTTCGTAATCTCTAGCGTGTTAGTTATATGCATAATAAGATTTCACAGTAAGCACGTAAAATAAAAATCGTCTAAACCTTGTAAAATAAAAGACAAGTAAAAAGTAAAAAAGATTGGCCAAGTCAGGGTAAATAAAAGAGTTTAGGATGAAATAAGTAAAAAATTATCTGCTAGTTGTTAACCCTGTTCGAGAGAAAGACTATTACTCGCGTCAAAACAGTAAAATTTGAAGAAACAATTACCAATGTTTATAGTATTTTATGTGTTAAATTTAATTAATAAAGATTCGATGATATTTGTTAAGAACATTGATCTTCCATACGTTCCTATTACGATCATGAGCGATCATTTTAACTTTTGTGCAATTTATCACCTTTTTTATTTTGCATGTATGGAAAAATGAGGTATTACTTTGTGCAGCTCTAACTATGTACTATTGATGTTCTTTGACAAGTAATTTTAATTATTCACGTATATTTTATGGCAACATGTACAAGGAATTTCGTAAATGCCACTATAATCCAGTTTTCTAGGAAAGTTTTTAATTAGCTATTAAATTACCATTTTATTAGAGTTAAGATTTCTAACAAGTTTAATTGTAGTGGATCCAATGACTCATGATGAGGTAAAACTATCACATTTGGCATTAAACGGGTTTCTGTTACTACATTAGAGAACGTACTAGTCTGAAGCAATTCAGGAGAGCTAACTCTTAACGATCTTAAAAACATATGTCTAAAAACAGCTATATTATCATTTCTAGAATGGGCAGAATTCACATAAGTAAATACATTGGTGGATTTCCTAAACATACTAAAACGTAACTCTTTAGGAAGTGTATGAATAAGGACATAATATGAATAGGAAGGGCAATTTAGTGAATTTATTGTGAATTGGGCTGTTGCCACTGATGATTGCAATTTTGTTAGGAAAGCACCTTTATTCCTTTCAAGTACAGTTTTTTGTTCAAAGGCAAACTCATTTTTATGTAAGAATTTTTTTGTATTTGGTGACTATTAAAAATTTGCAAACTTAAATATGGTATTCTAAAAACAAATTAAAGGTTTAATTTCATTAAAGATAAAGATGTCAACATGTTTTTTTTTTTTACTTAGTATTGTAGTAAATATAGACCAAAGAAAATTTGATACTTTGGTTTTGAACATTGTTGAGATAAAATGAAGTAGAGTTAATTAACGAATGATATAATACTTGTACACTTCCTTATAACTGAGTATTTCCTTAATTTTATGTTTTGGACAGATTTTTGAAAATGGTTACTTTGATGGAAACTTCAAGTGGCGAACCATTACCTCTAAGTTCACATAGTGATGATGACGATGATGGATGTATGTCATCTCATAGTTCGGAGTATGAAAATTCAGCCGATCTTATGGCTGCAGCGATGGGAGATGAAGTCACAGCCCAATTGGCAGCCGCAGGTTTGTTAAAGTTTTTAGACCTCCTTATCCTAGGTATTTTATTTTTAGATGAACTGATTTTTTAAATTGTGAAACTTGTTTTTCTTTTATGTTCCTAAGTTATGTAGTTTATTTTTGTTAATCTATTGTGGTTTTCAGATGGAATAATTAGTATCTGTATAGCGGTTATGTTGCAAAACGATTTGTTTTTATTTCTTAATAATTTATTCTATACCGAATGAAAATTTATTTCTTTTTATTTTACATTGAATCAATAAGTACTTATCACTGAATATATTACTTACTAGGTCCAGTTGGTATGGCCGCTGCTGCAGCTATTGTATCAGCGAAAAAGAGGAAGCGACCACATTCCTTTGAAACAAATCCATCAATAAGAAAAAGACAACAGAACAGGCTTCTTAGAAAACTAAGGGTAACTACATTATGTAGAAAAAACAGAGAAAATTGAGGAATGAAATGTATTATTTTTATTTATTATTCTTCATTTTTATTTTCGAATGTAAAATAATATTAGTAGTCATTATGAGAAATTATTATTACAATAACACTGTTTTATTTAATATCAAAATATTGTATATGTATGTATTATCAAAAATACACTAAAGAAAAACACACTATAGGCAAACACACATCTCTCCTGATGTTGAGTTATCATTTGAACTGTCAACCGTAGTACGTGAAAATAGGTTATTTTTTTAGTTTATTTTATATATATGTTGATAAAAGTATCGACCGTGGAATAGAAACAAAAACTAAAGTTATCGGGACTCGGTCAGTTCTTCAGGTTCAAATTAAACTCTCATTGCCAACGTTTCGGTCTTTATTTAAAACCTTTTTCATAGGCAGAAGTATGAATTTTGAAACAGAAAAACTATGCATTACATTACAAATTATTTTACAAAGAAAAATTGTAAGTGGATTTTAACAACAACTGTAGTCTGGTTGTATATATATATATATATATATATATATATATATATGTTCATTCAAACTCGACAGTTGTTGTTGAAGTCCATAGAATATTTTTCTTTGTAAAATAATTTCAAATGTAATACTTAGTTTTTTGTTTTAAAATTTTATACTTCTGCCTATGAAAAAGGTTTTAAATAAAAACCGAAACGTTGGCAATGAGAGTTTAATTTGAACCTGAAGAACTGACCGAGTCCTGATAAACTTTAATGTTGTTTGTATATATATATATATATATATATATATATATATATATATAGTTGACGGTCGTTCCTCCGTCAATTCACTTCTTCTCCTGAGCACGACTGTCATAACGGTTCTCTTAAAAAGAAAGATATTGAATCAAAAGTTCCTGTTTTTGGAAATGTTCTGTTTATACTTTTCTTACCGAACCTTAAGAGAGAAACGCAGAAAAACAATTGAAATTTATATGAGAAAACTACTATCGCTAATTGTAAATAGTGATTGACCTGTGCTAATATTAAACTGGTGATTAATTTGTTAAATGAACCCTTAAGTGAAATTGAATTATCGGCCTTAAGGTATGGAGGGTATGGTTTCAGTTTTGCCCAAATGACAAAGGTGTTAATTATATCCAGTTAGCAAAGAGTTTCTACCGTTTTGAAAAAATGAGTTGTGACTACTCTAAACTGGCCTTATGCAAAGGTTCCATTTATGGTTCTGTTAAAGAGATTGTATCACATTGTCCTAGACGTTTTTCAATAGTTTATAAAGAATTTAAAAAATAACAAAGAATTAAAAGCAACTAAGGTTGATAAATGGGGAACTGTAGTTTTATTAAATACCGTTGATATAAATTAAAAATGGAAACCTTATATTTGACACGATTACGTATGAGATATTGTAGTCCAGCCCAACCGAGAAATGCATCAATGGTATTAATAAGAAGCTGAAGAGGATTCTTAAAAATCGAAGAATTAATATCCAATTTTAGTACTAGATCCTCTTCTCTGCCTTGTGTTTTTATCAAGAATCATAAAGATGGTAATCCAATTCGCCCAATAGTTAGTTCAGTAGGATCAGTGGGTTATAAATTGTCCAAATGGTTGGTAAAAATACTTTTGTTTTTAGTTGGCACCATTTCTCAAAGCTACATCAAGAACAATGATTTCATTAGGGAAATTGTGTACATAACATTTGTCCGTTACAGTAATGGTTTTGATTGTATATTGTTTGAAATGATTAAATTCGTTGTGTCGAAGCTTCTGTAGTATATACTAATTTTTAATCTGTCGTGAGGGTTCACAAAGGAGGTTTATAATACACGTTCATCCGTTTGTAACACTTAGGAGACTGGTTCTGGTAATATATACAAACAAGATCAGAATTTTACAAGTATATAGATTAATTATATAAATGATTAACTTTAATTAATCATATTAAAGAACTTTATTACTTCTCTATCAGATACAAGATTATATCTAAAGAAATTACTATTGTTTATTTTAGCAAACTATTGATGAGTTCGCTACCCGGGTTGGGCAGCAGGCGGTTGTTTTAGTGGCCACGCCAGGAAAGCCTACTACCAGCTTTAAAGTGTTTGGTGCTAAGCCTTTGGAGGATGTCGTGAGTTCTTTGTGTTAAATTATGTTATAGTGTTTTTTGTGTATTAAATTAAATTTGTTCTTGTTTACGTTCTGAAGATAATGATAATAAAAATAATGGACTTAAAGAAAGTTTAGGTGTATTTTGTAGGTAAAAAATCTTCGTTCTATGATAATGGATGAATTGGAATCTGCATTAGCGCAGCAGGCACCCCCACCGGTGCAAGAAGATCCATCATTATATGAACTACCACCTTTAATTATTGATGGTATACCAACACCGGTTGAGAAAATGACTCAAGCCCAACTTCGAGCTTTTATTCCACTTATGCTGAAATATTCCACAGGTATTCCTAGGACCTATTTCGTAATTTTGATGTGAATTACAATTTTTTAAAATCCTTAAACTATTATGAAGTAAATCTTGTAATCATTGTTGTAGAATTAAGTGAATGTATCTTTGTAACTATAATTGTGTGTTTTCCTTAAGAGCCTAGAAGTATTTTAAGTGTTTTATGCCATCGATTGTTATCATTCTTTACCTTTTACATCAAAGTAAATAAATTAAAACCTCTATTCCTATCCTTCTCTTTCTCATCCTCTATTCCTCTTTTTTTCTTTTTTTTTTTTTTTGAGGGTAGAATTGAGATTCTGCCAGGAAGTTACATCATAGATGTCATAGACTGATTCTTCAAGGGAATACGGTATCTCCCTAATTAATCTGCATTGATAGTCCTAAATTTTGCTTAAATCAAGTATTTCGAGTACAGATCTTTGACAGTATACAGGCTCGGGATCGATGGTTTAACATCCTGTCAGAAGGACACTGTGCTCAGATTTATCATCTCCCATAAGAGAAAAATGGAGGGCCAGAGTGAGAACTGGCCCGGATCTACCAATCCAGATGAGAGCTCGCAATTCACTGGGCAACCCTGGTTCTTTTGCCACTCTTACTCTCTCTCTCTCTCTCTCTCTCTCTCTCTCTCTCTCTCTCTCTCTCTCTCTCTCTCTCTCTCTCTCGTTTCCTTCCCCCTCTCTCTTTCCCATCGATTTACTATCTTTGTACCTCTATCTGTATCATATCTCTCACAGAGAGATCTTTGTCACCTGGATTTATCCCTTAGTCATCCTCCTTCTATATATAAACTATAATTAATTTACCGAGTGTGTGATCAACTTTATAAAATTCCTCAATTAAAGCCTCCTAACTTTATGCATGACATCCATACATTCGTAATTATTAATACTATTTAAGTTTACATAATGTCATATCAGTCCTCATGTTTTTCTTGCCCTTCGAAGATTAATTCTGCATTATTTTCGTTTTATAACAGAAGATTTAATAAAACTACCATCGAAATAAATAAGTAACTTTAATGTACATTTGAAAAATGCATATAAAATATTTACTGAGTGGTTTTGTATATGAATGAAATATAATCACTTCGTGATTAAACTACAATTGCTCCTTGTAGGTTTGGATATATCAGTTACAACCATCAGAACTAAAAAATTACAGATATACTTAGGGCAGATTCTATTTAAATAGATTGTTTTAATTCAAATAAAACTAATCAAAATGTAACTTCAACTTGAGGATTAGTTCAATTTTATAAACATGAAATGTCGAATCACAGTTCATTTTACACCGCATGTATTGAAATACATTTAAGTGATTATTCAGGGTTTAATCAAAAGCAATTCCTATTAATTTAATCACAAATCTCGCATTAATGTCAACTTTCGCCAAACTTATTTGACATCATCAGGGTTAAAAAAATTAATACATGAAGATAATAGCGTTAAAAGTTATAGTATCTGCTTTGGTATTTCAAAAGTTAAGAATCAACAAAATACTTTAAAAGACTGAGAATGATTGCTGACAGGAGGTTTCTTTCTAATTTAGCCAGTATTAGACAAAGCTTGTCCAGGCTTTAATATATTAATCCAATAACATTAACAATATATTAATGTTATTGATGTTCGTTTTCGACATGCAAAACAAAAGATAAGAACTGCTGGATCTAATTTGTGAATAATTTTATTTCGCAATATTTTCCTAATTAGTTGTTAAACTAATATTATCTTATGGAATTCATCGTGGTTATAATATTTGAGTGATTTGAAAATGATTCTATTGTAGGAAGAGGGAAACCTGGTTGGGGAAGGGATAGTACGCGTCCACCTTGGTGGCCCCGAGAGTTACCATGGGCGAATGTCAGAATGGATGCTCGCTCTGAAGATGAGAAACAAAAGGTATTTCAGTTTCTAGTTTAAATTAAAAATATAATACTTAGAATTGGTTTGTTGTTTACTTCAAATACGAATTAGTGAATTGAGGGTTAATCCATAATAAATAATTTAAGATAATAATTTTAATTCTAGTTTTTTTTTAGTTATTTTACAGATGCTAACGGCTATAGCCAAGTCGGATACTCCGGCTCCCGTTAGATCACCAAAGTAAAGCAACAAAGTAGTCTTTGAAAGTGACACCACATCCCGTTGGTCCCTACTGAAATGTGGGTTGCCCAACTTTAAGTGGGTATTGAATCGTTGGTGGACACTTTTACTCTTTATAAAACTCAAAAGGTGCTAAAGCCTCTATTATGGTGGATATTAGGAAAAAAGTTTTGGAAAACAAATTATAACTTGTCTAGAATAACTAATATTTGAATTTACTCTGTATCAAAAGAAAATTTGAAAGAATAAAAATTAGAAAGTTGGAAGCCATTAGGATATAAAATTAAACTGATTTTTGTAATGAAATGGTATATATTTTTTAAAAAGGTTTTGAACATAATATAAAATATTTGGTAGAAATGTGCAATTTTTTATAATTCAAATATTAAAAAAAATGTATATATACTTATAAAAAATTATTAAGAGTGCTTAAATTATACGTGTCTGATTGGATGAAGAAACCGTTAACTGTCAACACCCCCCACCCCACCATCCACCCCCAATTCAGCCAGTAGCTCTTGAGCAACAGGACCAAGAGCTACTTTAAACGATTACTGTAAACTGTGTCTTAATACCAACTCTAAAGACTAATAATTTTTCTTTTTTTTAATTACCCTGAAGATGACTGGAAGCCAGTCAAAACATGTCGGTTCCCACTTAATTAACATTCTCCAACGTTTGGATGAAGGAAAGAAGAAGGTATTCAGAAACCTTGAAAAACTGGTGAAGAAAATGACATCAGTCAAATACGGTCAGTTGTTCAATGAAATATGCTTAAATGAAGGACTGCTTCCAAATTTTATAAACATACGCACTTATGACCCAGCAGCCCGAAATAAGGACTTCACTCAGGAATACAGACGTAACCTTTTAAAGTATGAAGCCAAAAAGAATGAAGCCAAGTATGAAGAACTTTTACCAAAATTTATGAGCATCAAAGCTGAACTGAACGAATGCATTGAAGACTCGCAACTTATGGAGGACTTGCTTGAATAAATTGAGGTTATTGCAAAGCATGAAGAAGACATCGTACTAACACGAATCAGGAAAAAATTGAATAAACTGTACAACGGCAATATACTAGTCCCTACTATGACTGAAAACTACTTAAACATATCATCCCACCAACTCTCGAATAAACAGAAGAAACTTCTATCCCTGGGGCTAAAATGCCACTATAAACCAAAGTTTGACCCTATTAAGAAAAAAATAGAATTAGAAACACTATATAACAATATATTAAATTTACAAACCCAAAATATAATCACTATTGATCCAGCACTTCCTGATCAATTACGATCCGAATCGACTAAACAACGAGGACCAATTCCGAGCATCCTTCTGAACAAGAAACTGCGGGATGCAGCAAGAGAGCTCCGGGAACACCCTGATATTATTATCAGACGGACTGATAAGAGTAACTGCTTCGTAATTATGGATCGCAAGGAGTACAAGAAGAAACTGGTACTACAAATTCAAGAAAATATCCCGTAACCCTATCAAGGAACTTAAAACCAATATCAATAAACTAATTAGAACAGTAAACAAGGAGAAGGATGAGAAAATACTACAAACCATAGTAGGAGAGTTTTCCCCAGGATATATCTACGGCACTGTAAAAATCCATAAGCCAGGAAACAAACTAAGACCCATCATTTCACAAATAAATAGCCCATTCTACAATACAGCTAAAGAATTAAACAAAATAATAACACCCTATATGCCTGCAAAATATGTAGTTAAATCAACCGATGAATTTCTAGACATTCTTCAAATCCTGGAACATGATGGAACTTTAGCATCGTTAGATGTAGAATCCCTTTTTACCAACGTACCGGTCAAGGAAACAATAAAAATAATCTGCGATTACGCCTACAACAGCCAACTACCACCTCCACCTTTCAGCTGAACCATCCTTGAAAACCTTCTACATGCATGCACGACGCAAAATCCTTTTACCCATGTGGACGGAAGCTTATATCTTCAGACGGATGGTGTTGCCATGGGCTCACCACTGAGGGTAACCTTTGCCAACTTTTATATGTGTCACATGGAGAACCAGATTATGAATAAACTCGGGACAAGACCCACTATCTACTGCCGAGACGTTGATGACTGCTTCGTTGTAGTGAAAGATCAGAATGAACTCAACATGCTTAAAGAGATTTTTGAAGATGAGTCCGGTCTCAAATTCACCTCAGAGATTGCTGTTAATAATAAACTCAACTTCCTCGACGTCAAGATAGATTACCATAACCGGAAACTTACTACATCAATTCACAAGAAGTCTACAAACTCTGCATCTTATCTTAATGCTAACAGTGAATGCCCAAAACAATACAAGAACTCAACAATAAAAGCCTTGATCCATAGAGTCTATAAAACAACAGCAAATTGGAAACTATTTCAGAAGGACATCGAGTTTACAAAACAATCCCTCATTAACAACGGCTACTTCAACTCTCTCTTTGAGAATATTTTAAAACAATAGCTTAATTCGAAACACATCAGTCAAACCGATAACCAAATAACAGGCATAACACATAACCTTTATTACGAAAATCAGTATTCGGAAGACCACAAAATAGACGAACGCGTGCTCAAGGATATAATTAAGAGGAATATAAAATGCACCTCACCCGCCTTAATAACCTATTACCGGAACCCCACCATAAGCAACCTAGTGATGAGCAATAAGATTAAGGATTCTCAACTGAAGGAGTCTAATCTCGTGTATGAGTACACCTGTCAAATCGGGGACCGTGAGCCCTGCAACGATTCATACATTGGAATGACAACTACATCACTGTCGAGAAGACTTACCATGCACCTTTCTATAGGCGGCCCCAAGAAACATTCAGAGGACAAGATAATACCAAAATAACTAGAGACCTACTCGTGAGTGGAACTAAAATAATTAGAAAAGAAAACAACTTCAATCGGTTGCAAATCGCAGAAGCAATAATAATTAAACAGAATAAACCTACAATAAATATTCAGACGGGTAGTTGCGAAAGAGTGCTTAAATTATACGCGTCTGATTGGATGAAGAAACCGTTAACTGTCAACACCCCCCACCCCACCATCCACCCCAATTCAACCAGTAGCTCTTGAGCAACAGGACCAAGAGCTACTTTAAACGATTACTGTAAACTGTGTCTTAATACCAACTCTAAAGACTCTAATAATTTTTCTTTTTTTTAATTACCCTGAAGATGACTGGAAGCCAGTCGAAACATGTCGGTTCCCACTTAATTAACATTCTCCAACGTTTGGATTAAGGAAAGAAGAAGGTATTCAGAAACCTTGAAAAACTGGTGAAGAAAATGACATCAGTGAAATACGGTCAGTTGTTCAATGAAATATGCTTAAATGAAGGACTGCTTCCAAATTTTACTCATAAAAAATGTATACTCAAATCTAGAGTGGAGCTGCCTTTGACATATTGACTTTTTTGCCTGCTTGTTTATTTGAAGATCAGCACTTGTTCAAAGTACACAGGTGGTGTTATTTTTTTGCGTCTGCATACCGTTCTTTAAAGGCCACTGAAAAGAAAAAAATATCTATATCAAATTGCACCTATGGGTGAAAATTAGTAGTTAGATATATCTGATAAAGATGGGTGATTTAGATTACCGTAGAGATACTAAAAACTACACTACTTGCTACTTGTAATAAGTGCTCATTTTGTGTCATCAGTGATGTTAGTCATTATTTATTGAGTAATTTTCTAATTAGTCTATTATTTCTTTTTTCTCTTGATTCCACAATGATCCAAGTCTTGTTTACTTGCTTGTAGATTTAATAATATATTAATTTAAATTTTTCTTGGATTATTTTTAAAGGATATTCTAATTCTAAATTTTAAATTTGCAGATATCTTGGACACATGCTCTCCGACAAATAGTTATTAATTGCTACAAGTTCCATGGGAGAGAAGATCTTCTCCCTGCTTTTTCTGGAGAAGAAGAGGAAAAAAGTCCTCCTCCATCTGTTGGAGTTCTAAAATTCCATTCATCTCAAAAGTCATGCCAGAGTGGCAGCCCGAATTCGGCCATGCAGGCACAGTCTGTAAGTGTGCTATATTTATGGTATAAATGTTTTTGGATGCAATAGAATAATACTTAAAAGGCTTCTGCTATAATATACTCTTATTCCGAGTATTTCAGAATAATATATTATTCTTCATCAAATTTCAGTTACAGAAATTATTTTGTATGATTATCAGGTAACTAGTACGACTCAATACGCACCAGCTGTTCTACAAACCATAAGCAATCCTGATGGCACCGTTTCAATTATACAAGTAGATCCAAATAATCCCATCATTACTCTTCCTGATGGCACTACTGCTCATGTGCAGGGAGTTGCAACGGTATACTTTTTTCTTTTTAGACCTTTATAGAAATTAACATTTGTAATACTAAGATCATCTGATCATTATTTTAAATTTTGAACTTTAATGTATTAATAATTATAATTTCAATTTTTTGTTATGGGCTTAGATTCAGACAGGGCAGGGTGAGGGTGGTGTACAAACTCTCACTGAAGTTAGTGGACAAGGTGAAGGAGTAGCTGTTGATCTTAATAATGTCACAGAGGCTACTCTGAGTCAGGATGGCCAACTTATATTGACTGGAGAAGATGGTCATGGTTTGTTTCCATACTTTTGTTTTAAGTAACTCTGAATAATTTTGTTTTTATTAATTAAAATGGTAATATAACTTCACTAACTAGTTTTTATTATGTATATTACACCCAATAAATAAACATTAAAAACGTACTTTGAAGAAGTGCTAAACAAATATATAAATTACTTTTTCGTGTATCTGTAATATTCTTTATGATATTGTAAAAATAAAAATGTGAGATGCTCATAAGAGAAATCAATTCAGGTTTCTGTTTCATATGAACTAACGATGGCTGTACATTAAAAGATTTCGCCTGACTCATTTCCAGTTCACTGAGATAAACAAAAATTTGAAGAATATTAGTCCTTCTTTACATGGGAACTTCCAATGATCACATATTTATCTCATTTCTTTATATACTTCAGGAGATAATGTCCCCACAAGTCTGAAGTTTGTCAACTTATGTAGTCTCGTGTTGACTCTGAGTGGCTCACTTCAATTCACTGATGGCAAAGGATGTCAAAATTTTGTAGTGAGCTTTTGTATATTCTTAGGTGTGTTTTTCTCTGAGATTTTATGTTATACATATATATATTTTAGTATATTTTGGGAGCAGACCTTCATTTAGACACGTTTTATTAAAGAGTATGCCGATATTCATTTTTGTTCGTTTTCTATTTAATTTCTCAAGTTTTCTAAGCTTGGTTTTTAACTCTTCAGGTAAATTGAACACTAGCTCCATAGTAGTAATCCAATAATACACTATAAACCTAACTACAACAAAAAACTATACAATGAATTATTCCAACGTTTCGGTCACTTTGACCATCTTCAGGGATTTACAATAATGACGATTAAAAAACTTAACTTAAGAAAAAACACTAACAATAATTATTATAAACATTCTAGTTAAGAATTATTACATTGCTAATCTAATGAATTGACAACATCAAGACGACAAGGAGGTTACACCATCATAGAGGTTCCAAAATTTCAGGTTTTCCAGTTCGACCAGACAGTTCCAACAACCAGACAGCGAGTTTTAGTAGAATTTTAAAGCTCCACGCAGGAAACCAACAAAACAGCAACCCCGAGTCAGTGACAGCCTCATAGTGTTATAGTGAATTTAATTAACCAGATGAATCGAACTGGAAAACCTAAAATTTTGGAACCTCCATGATGGTGTAACCTCCTTGTCGTCTTGATGTTGTCAATTCATTAGGTTAGCAATAATTCGTAGCTAGAATGTTTATAATAATTATTGTTAGTGTTTTTTCTTAAGTTAAGTTTTTTAATCGTCATTATTGTAAATCCCTGAAGATGGTCAAAGTGATCAAAACGTTGGAATAATTTATTATATAGTTTTTTGTTGTAGTTAGGTTTATAGTGTATTATTGGATTACTACTATGGAGCTCAAGAATATATATATATATATATATATATATATATATATATATATATATATATACAGTTCAAAGTACATAAAGAAACATAGAGAAATTAAAAACACACACTTACAGTCTCTAATTTTCGGTTGTATTAGATTTTGTTATTAGATGTCTGTATTAGATTAGATTTTATATATATATATGTTATTAAAATAAGCAGCAGCTTCTGCATTGACCAGTTTCTTGTTGACACTCTCTAGTTTTCGTATCACTTTGCGGTGAGACTCTGGTAGCTTCCAAAGAAGGTTAGCAAAAGACATTAACACACACAATAAACATAGGTCAAACACGAAAAACTAAATTTTAATCACTAAATTAACAAACTAAATAAAAATACGTACAAGCTTTCGGCTCTCATTCGCCATCTTCAGGTATAAACTAAAATTAATTAAGTCTAATGCACTATAGTTAGAATAAAATAAAATATTTTAACAATGTCTACTAAATTACTGTACTTTAGGAAGTGAATCTAAGGTGGGAGTGAGGGGAGGGGGAGGTATGCATGGCGACAGGGTCGGCCAAAAACTACCTGTGTTCGTTCACCTCCCCGTCTCCCTTACAAGCTTGAAAGTATTGTCAAAATTCTTAAAACTAGGCACAGAGTTGAAATCATTGCTTTGGACATTTAGACTAGGATTACATTCTTTAATATATAGAGCCTCCAGTATATGTAACCTGGTAGGCTCGTGGTACACTTGTAGAATGGAAGTGCCCTCAATCAGGGCCTGCCTCGTCAGTTTTACTCGGTGAGCGTCCTCCGTATGGTTTTTAGGGGCCCCAGTGCTCAGGTGGACAGTTAGACGCCGTGAAAGCTTCGTAGTAGTCATCCCTATATATGAGGATGGGAGGGTTGCACAGTCCCCTATACTGCATTTGTACTCATACACAAGGTGACTACGTTGTTGCTCCGGGGTCTCAGTTCTCGGTCTATTGTAGAGTAGTAGGTCCGATGTCTTTTTACTTCTATAATATATAGTCAGCCTTATCTTGTCCTGCTCGTTGGTAGTCTGAATATTGTTATTTACAAGTTTTTGTATTGCACGTTCCTCTTGTCTATGCTCCGTACTAAAGTATCCTTTGTAAAACAGGCGGATAGTCTCTCCTGTAGGCGGGGCTGTCTCGTTACTAGCATACCATTTATTGCAAAATGTTTTAATTGAGTTGGCGACCTCCTGGTTCGAAAAACCATTATTAACCAGCACCTGGGTTGAACGTTCTAACTCTTGATGTATGAGGTCCCAACTGCTGCAATGTGTGAATGCTCTTTTTATATAGGCATTAATAGTGGCCTTTTTATACCTATTAGGACACTCACTATTACCATTAAGACAAAACCCAAGATTTGAGGGTTTCCTATATACTTCCGTCCTAAATCTTTGATTGTCTTGCTTCACCAAGACGTCCAGGAATGGCAACTGGCCATTCACGCTACTGTCTATGGTGAGTTTTAGCCCGGACTCACATTCAAGCTGACTCTAAGCAGTTCAATTTGCTCTTGACTGTCGGCCATGACAAAGATATCGTCCACATATCTAGCATAAATAGATGGCTTGCTAGTTCTTGAAAATAAATCTCTCTCGACTCTAGCCATGAAAAAATTTGCAAACAAGACCCCTAAAGGAGAACCCATGGCAACACCATCTATCTGCTGATACATAGCCCCCTGTGGTGAAATAAAAGGTGACTCCTTCGTGCAAAGTTCAAGCAGTAACTTAAGGTCTGTTTTGGGGATGTCGATCTTCGGTTGGCAGTTTATGGGGCATTTATGAAACGATACAGTTCATATTTCTTCTAAAATGAACTGTATCGTTTTATCAACCGGAACATTGGTGAACAAGGACTCCACGTCAAGAGAAGCCATGGTGCCAACTGGGCTTGCCCCTCTCAACAAGTCTAAGAAATCTGTAGGTGAGGTGAGACTAAAGTCCTTGGGTACAAACGATGAGAGTAAGGCATTTAGTTTTTTGGCCAGCATGTAAGTAGGTGTGGGAATTTGACTAATAATGAGTCTTAAAGGGGGGTTACCTGGTTTATGGGTCTTAACGTTGCCATAGCAATATCCTAAACCATATTCACCAGTCAAGGGCGGCAAAGTAGTACTTCCTTTTCTTGCGTTGATTTTCTTAACTATCTTGTTCACTCGTTTCTTCAAATCCTCTACAGGGTTCCTAGTAATCATACGGAATTTACTGGTATCACTGAGTAGTGTGTTGATCTTTCCCAAATATTCCTCAGTAGGGATTAGAACAAAACAAGACGTTTTATCTGCTCTCCTGATCGTTATCGACTCATCTTGCTTCAGGGTCTTCGCAGCAACACGGTGCCTCTTCTTCAAAAGGTTGCTACTGAAGTGACCTCTGACTATTTTCGCTTCTCGGTGGATATCATCCCGAATGCTTTCATCGACTTTAATTTTACCAGCCTTACCGAGATTAATGATGCTATCAAGAAGGACTTCCAAATCCAAACGTTTGCCATATTTTGGGGGTTTTGTGATGTAGTGGCAGTTAAGTCCACGGTTAAGGAGTTCTTCCCTCACTCCCACCTTAGATTCACTTCCTAAAGTACAGTAATTTAGTAGACATTGTTAAAATATTTTATTTTATTCTAACTATAGTGCATTAGACTTAATTAATTTTAGTTTATACCTGAAGATGGCGAATGAGAGCCGAAAGCTTGTACGTATTTTTATTTAGTTTGTTAATTTAGTGATTAAAACAGTGATTAAAATTTAGTTTTTCGTGTTTGACCTATGTTTATTGTGTGTCTTAATGTCTTTTGCTAACCTTCTTTGGAAGCTACCAGAATCTCACCGCAAAGTGATACGAAAACTAGAGAGTGTCAACAAGATACTGGTCAATGCAGAAGCTGCTGCTTATTTTAATAACATATGCTTAAGGGAAGACCTGCTGCCTTTGTACACAAATATATATATATATATATATATATATATATATATAATATATATATATATATATATATGTAAGATTGTAGTCAACGTGATTTTATTTTAAGAACAAAATTAAATTACCCGTTTACACTCCAAATTAGGAACAATTAATAATAATAAAAACTGATAATAAAAATCTAAACACAATTAAATATAAAGTCCATATCAATGTCAATAAACATTAGACACTTGCAAGGTTACACTCATAGCAGCTGGCAGCAGGGTTGCCAGCTTACATATATATATACGAGTATATATACAAAACTAAAGTTTATCGGGACTTGGTCAGTTCTTCAGGTTCAAATTAAACTCTCATTGCCAAAGTTTCGGTCTTTATTTAAAACCTTTTTCATAGGCCTACAAAAACAGAGGAAATATAAGAAATAATACGATCATTCAAAAATCAAACATACATAAAAGTGGAATTAGTTACAATTAAGAAATTACAATAGAATTTTGACTATAGGTTAGTAAGAAAACTTACAGAAGTATAAATTTTGAAACAGAAAAACTAAGTATTACATTACAAATTATTTTACAAAGAAAAATAGTATGTGGATTTTACTAACAACTGTAGTCTGAATTAACATGTGACACTGAACTGAAATAACCAAGCAAGGTAACCAAATTTCACCAGACAACCAAAAAGACACTAACACAATTTTTCATCTATCAACAATGTTTAACTTAACACATCCGAATAAATATATTTAAATTTGAAATAACATACTGTGTTTAGCTAATGCAGTGGTATTAATTTTATTTTCTCTTATAGAATAACTGTTCTACAGTCTTTGCACTTTATTGCATATATAATATTACTCTGTAATTCCTTTGGAATCTTCTCTTTTATATTTGAAAATAACGATTTCACTTTTCTTTTGCTATAAAATGCTAAATCAACTTGAGGTAAGTGTCTTTTGAAGACTTTTTTAATTGGTTGCGACAATCCTTCAACATATGGAAATTTAAAAAACTTTCTATCGTCAACTTCTAAGTCAGTATTTGTATCATTTTCTGGCTCTTCTTGTTGCCTTAAATATTTTGACCATAAATGTTCAATCACAGCACAGTTATTCTATACGAAAAATGAAAATTAATGCCACTGCATTAGCATCACACAATATTAATGAAGGCCATAATTTTGATTTTGATGAAATAAAAATAATAGCCAAAGAAATGGATGAACAGAGAAGGAAAACTCTGGAAATGTTATATATTAGAAAGGACCAGTCATTCATTAATTATAGAAGTGATATTTCAAAATTAAATAGTATTTATTCGGGTGTGTTAAGTTAAACATTGTTGATAGATGAAAAATTGTGTTAGTGTCTTTTTGGTTGTTCACTAAAAGCCCACTAACGCCCAAAACTACCTCCATTACAAAAGTTGTCATCCTCCTCATATTAAAAAATCTATCCCACGGTCTCTTTCAATCCGTCTTCATCGTCTCTGTAATAATATCCAAGATCGGGAAACCAATCTTCAAAAACTTAAATGCAAATTCACTCAGCGTGGTTATCCCCCCAATTTAATCAATAGCCGAATCATCCCTGCCAATGTCAACTTTTCCACTAATAACAGAAGAAACCCCACTACTACTGCTTCGCTTCTTACCAATTATTTCCCTGGTGTCCATAAATTAAGAAAATTTATTAAAGAACTTTACCCTATCCTTTCCTCTTCCCCCTCTACCGTTTCAGTTTTTAACCAGTTGCCCCGCATTTCCTTTAGAAGAGCCCCCAATCTCTCGAATATTTTTTCCCACCGGGCTGGCAAACTTATTCAGAATCTCCAAAGCAGCGGTGGCCTACAACGCTGTGGACGTCGGAGATGTCTTACCTGTCCCATTGTTGATTCTGGGTCTTCATTTAAGTCTCTAACTAATCTTAATTCTTACCCTATTCACAGTCCTTCCTCCTGTATCTCAACTGACTGTGTTTACCTCTTGAAATGCACCCAATGTGATGCTTTTTACGTTGGTTTAGCATCTACGATGCTGAACCTTCGGATGAATAATCACAGGCTTTCGGTTGGTAAACGCAGCAGTCTCCCTGTCGCCACTCACGCTAATTCCCACCACCTTAGCTTCAATGATTGTTTCACAGTCCAAGTTCTTAAACAAGTCCCCAGTGATAACAGACAAGTTACTTTAAAAGCTTCTGAGGAAGCCCACATTTGGCTCCTGGGGGCACGCTCGAAATCTGGCTTGAATTTAAATCGTTAGTTTTTTATTTATTTATTTATTTATTTTTAAATATTTTTATTTATTTTTTTTAAATATATATTTTTTTAATTGTTCTATATATTTTCTTTATTTTTTCTTTTCTTAACCTTTTTCTACCTTTCAAAAACATTTTTTTTTCTTTTTGCTCTCGACTTCCTAGTTCCTTTTTTATTTTGTCTCCTTTGCGGCAGCACTGCTTTAGCCCTCACCGTTTATCATGGTATATATATATATATTATATAAAACAAGATTTCACATAATCACGTGAAATAACAATCAATCAATGGTCAAACTACAATATGAAATGGGGAAAAAAGTCTAAGATAGTTAGTCTTTTATATATATAGATATATATGAGGGAATGTGAACCCTCCAATATCTGCCATGTCAATGTTAAGAAAATGAAGAAGAAAGGAAACAATTAAACCAGTTAGTCAAAACAGCCAATCACGTTCAATAAAATGAAAGGTCCGTGTGGACAATAAACACGTTAACACATAGGAAAGAACAGAGAAAGTCACTGCAGAACTCACTTCGATATTTCGAAGTGAGTTCTGTAGTGACTTTCTCTGTTCTTTTCTATGTGTTAATGTGTATATATACAGAGAAAACGCACAAAAGACACAACCAAAACTCACGTATATTTCTCTTTCTGATGACGGTGGATGTCGAAATATAATGGAATTTTTGTTGCACCTTCTGCGTCTTTACTCTCTTTGAATTTATTTAGTTGGTTTGAACTGTTTATGATACTAGTTTACATTAACAGAAAGTAAATAAATCCCCATGAATTCAATAGAAAAATGAAAAAGCTCATTTTCCACTCACTAACTTAAACTGTTTGAATGAGACTGTGAAGGGTACCAGTCTCAGTTTTGGTTGAAATATCTCTGTACCAATTCTGTCTTTCTTACTGTGGTTTAGACTTTGGTTTTTATTTCACTTATTTACCGTGAAAAAACAATAATATATACATTCAGCGTCAGTATCAGTTGGATTCTGACGAAGTCCACTTGTTTTGGTTGAAAGATCTTAGTGATTGTTCTAATTTCTTGTTGTGGTTTAGACTTTCATTTTTATTTCACGTGTTTATTGTGAAATCAATTTTACGTATATATTATACGTAATAGGTAGCAGATCGTCTTTAAGACATATTTCATTAAAGTGGACCGCAGTCTCTGCATTCACGATATTCTATCTGAAATATTTTATGCTCTGAACCAATTTCCTTCTATCAGGAGTTAATTGAAATAGGAGTTAGCCAAGTGACATATTTCGTAAGGATAAGCTTTTAATTTATATATATCTCTATATATAAAGTTCGTGAGTTTGTTTGTTCACCCATTTTCCGTGGAGATAGAGACCTGAAATTAAATATATATTATCTATTACCAGAATAATGTTAAATAAAAGAAAATTATCACTATATTCCCAAAATTCGAGCCAGGGTAGCAAGTGTCTTGCGAGCTCGCTTATGACAGTAATGCAAATGTGTTATATATAAATGTAACAATTTTTTTTTAAATTTAAATTTTAGTAGTATAAACACTGGCAATAAACTAAAAGCATGGAGCCAGGGTAGTCCAGTGGCTTGCGTGCTCGCCGATGACAGTATTAAAATAAGGTATGGAACCAGAGTAGCCCAGTAGCTTGCGTGCTCGCCGATGACAGTAGTGCAACATTGATGACATTTTGTCACAAGTAAACTCAGCCACCATGTGGCCTAGCAAGCTGAAACTTTGACACTAGATTTGAGTATGTCTAGAGTAAAATCTAAGCTTTGAATGGATTGAAAAATTGAACATAGAAGCAAAGATGTGAACTTTTAAGCAGTGTTTGGCTAACTACACAGACATGTTTATTTTGAAAATATACAGGTTTAGCAAGTAGGTATTGTTAGTTGATTTTAATTTCATTTGTGTATATGACTATATTGAGTATTTGAGCTTATTGACAAGGTGTTTACCAGAGTTCAAGATGTACTGTCCAGAATAAATGGCTTTGTGAACGATTAATTCTCAATAGGTTCCAACCCTGTTCTTCCATGAACCTGAAGGACAGATAGCTAATGTGGTGTATACAGAGGCATTCGCTTAAAACTGTACTAATGATATTTTCTACTATTATATAATTTCTAATTATATTTTGGAATACCATGTTTCATCTCCGATTTTTTTATAATAATTATAAAGATGTTTAAAAGTGAAAAGGAAATCAAAGAAAAGGGATAACTCCAATGGAAAAGAGAAAAGTTAAATAAAGATATAGATAGGAGGAGATATAAGGTTGATAGGAGGATAGATAGGAGATATAAAAGGTTGTAATATGATAAAAGAAGACAATGAGGTTATCTGGAGGTTAAAAAAGCAAAAAAGAGAATAGGAGAGGGCTAAATAAGAAAGTAGAGTCGGGTTAAATAAGGTTTAAAGGATAATGAAATGGTTAAATAAGATTCAAAGTGGAACGTAGAAGAGTGAAGAGGTTATAAGACAATAGGAGAATCGTAAATAAGGTAATAAGACAATGGAAGAAGGTTAATTAAATTTAGAAGCAATAGAAGAGACTAAATAAAGTTATAACATACATTAAATAAGGTTAAAGGCAAAAGTTATAAGAAAATAAGAGAATGAAATAACAGGAAAAAATCTAATAAGTAAGGAGAAAAAGTTGTCTCAGTTCTTCTTACCAGCTTTCGGCAGTACATGTTCATTTATGAGCAATGAACATAGACCTTTTCGAATTAAAATTATCTTAAGTTTAATGAAGACTCTTGTCCACATTTAAATGCATGCTAGAATGATGTTTCATGACCATAGATGTACTTAAAAATATTATTATGGTTAAAAGAATGGACGTGTTTGCAAAGTTTTGCATGAATAGTTTGAGCAAATTGTACCAGATAACGATGTTTGATTTGATGTACAGAAACGAATTATTGATTAATTTTCACATCTTTTTATTTTGGTTCGTAAGTTTTTTAATTGATTTTTAAACTTAATGAAAATATGAATTAGGTGAACAATAATAAATTGAGCCTTTACTGAATATGTATTGAGGAAGGATTAGTAATTATGTTTTTATTCTTTTAAACTTAAAATAATGGTCTATTTTAAATATGGAAGTAATAACTAGATTTCATTTCTCATAGTAATGAATTCATGATTGACTTAGTAGTGGTCTGTTTATTATTATTGCTCTACCTTCGTTAAGTGAAGTAATTGTTTGTTTCTAGGGTATCCTGTTTCAGTTTCGGGTATGATTACAGTACCAGTATCAGCCTCAATGTACCAAACTGTTGTGGCTAATATTCAGCAAATTCAAACTCAAGCTGATGGTACCATGCAGGTATGTTGAGTTCTTGTCAATCATGATTCTTGATTTATTTTTAAAATTTTTTTAACCCTCTCTTGAAATGTTTATTTGATCATGTTTCCATTTGATGTTACAGTATATTATTTTTGAAAATAAAAACTTTCACAACTCTTTATTTATTTAAACTTATAACTAAAAATTATTGTGAAAACTAACTATTGTTTAGTCCTTCTTAGAGTAGTAAAGGTACTTGAGATTATTAGTAATATTTCATCGTCAGATATAATGTTGAGCTAAATGTGCTGAAGGGGAACAATTCAAGGTACGATTTTGTACAACTTTTCAGAGAAGTATTTCTTTTTCATTGTTTCCTAAAAATATTTTTAGGTGGAAAGGTTTTTATCACTTTGTTTTGGGACACTTATGAGAGCAGGTAGCGTTAATAATACCGTTAAAAGCCCTTAGACCTCCTAAACTATGTCAGCATTACAAAGTAAAGAATCAAAGGAGGAAGAACTAGCACGTACAAATTATAGAAACATTGCCTCTTTATTGTTAACATCCTGCTTGTAAGTGCACTGTGGTTATTTTTATGGCAGATGCAACCTGAAGAAGAATACTACCTACTCGAAAAGCTGTGTTTTTGTTAATAATTTTTTATGTGAATACCCTAACTTTTTATCTAATGTCCCCTACATGAGTAATGGGCAGAGTAGCTGATTGCACAGCTCTTGATTTAATTGTTTTTAAACATGAAAGAATACTAATTAATCAGATGTAGAAATGATCACCAAAAGAAGCATCACTTTTTTTCTTTTAGTTTATGGTATAAACTACAATTTAAAAAAAATATAACTAATGAATATTTTAGTTTGGTAATATATAATAATATTTTAGGTTGTGACACCCATGGTGCATGTGCCTAAGGTTGAACCTGGAACAGAAAATCAAGAAGGGGATGTAGAAACTTTGACGGTTGGTGCCACTCATCAAATAGTTACAATGACTTCCAACGGTTCAGAACCTCAGGTACATTTACTTTCTATTTTTTTAGTCAGAAACATGTAAGAAAAATGACGTTTTAAGATAATTTTTAATTTAAGATGTAGGATAATTACATTTATTTTTCTTCAAAGAATGTTTTCAATTTTGAATTTTGTTTTACATTTTTGATCTTATAGAATTATTATCCTAGGAATTTTATCTATTATTTAATGAAAATCACTTTTCTTCCCCTTTGTCAAAAATCATATATACCGATTCACTCAAGAGAGTGTTATCTTTTTCCTGCGTACTGCACTCTGTTATAAGGTTGCTGTGAATCTATATTTGGAAAAAATGTATTAGTAATTATCCAGTTTTACATACTCACTTCAACATTACCCAAAGATACTATGATTCATAAACACAAAATAATTTACAATCGACATTAACTTTTATTCAAGAGTGCAATATATAGATTGATTAAAGAATTTTGTGAGACAAATCCATCATACCATGGAAACCAACCGAAATTTATGTTTATTGGTGGTGGTAATTTTTTACATGTAAAAATATTCTCTTTCACTAGAGTAGTGAAACAGCAATAAGTAATAAATAATATTTATTTTTCAGTAAATATTATCTCATATAAGTCAATAAATTATTTAAATTTATCCATTATAAACATCAATTTTATTTGAGTGGATTCACTCAAAAAATTTGTAAATCAATGTGAACAGTGTAAATAAATATCAGTACATTCGACAAGTATAGCAGGTGATCCGTTAGTCTAGGATAAACAATTAGTTTTTATAACGTTATTGCTCTTTGCCGCAATTGAAATTACGTGATTTTTCTTTATAAAATGTTAATTTTTTGGCAAATTGTCATGGTTTTTTAATGAGTCGTTTAACATCAAAAAAACATTTTCTGAAAACAGAAAATCTACTGTAAGCCCTCTTTGGTGAATGTATTTAGAAAAAGATTATCTCAACTCATTCTCCACAGAATGTTCTATTTCTAGGTATTTTTTCATTTTGATCCGTCAAACGGTATGGTTTGTATCGCTCTCACAGCTTTCATATTGAATGATGTCAGAAAATCTTTACATTTTATTGAAAAAACAAATTATTTCCTTTTTGTTAAAAAATCTGAGGATATTTTTCGTTTATTGCTTTTGTAGCCTAAAAGATAATGCAAATATTTCAAGACTCTGGAATAACTAGTTTTGGAGAAAAAAAGATGTGTTAAAACAGGTTTTTGAAAAAAAAGTGATTTTCCCGTCACCCTTAATTGCTCCCAAAGAATACAGTACTACTACAAAGAATCTACACTATGAAACCCACTTTTCTGTAATAAATCAATTTGATCCATCAAAGATTCTGTAGCGTGTAGCGTGGCCACAAACTTTGGATGCATACTCACCCACCCACACACAGACATCATCGAAAAACTTCATAAAATGACTTCTGAGAAATCAAAATATGTAATTCCGTCAAAATCTTGAGATCGATTTTTTTCACGTTCACTATACTTTACTTAGTAAAATAGAAAAATGAGTTGCAAGTAAATAAATGTTTTAATATTAAATTAACTTTTTCTGTCTAGTTTGATTTAGGTTGTTTATAATTAGTTTTTGGTAGTTTATGTACAATATTAATAATACATTATCTCAGTTGTTAATATTATTTATTTTGGATGCATTACTCAAAACTTTCGTGCAGTTTTAATACCGATTCGTTAAAATTTTTGGTATCAGTGGTTTTAAGGATCTTCTAAAAGTATCGTAATGTATTTCTTACTGGTTTTTTTTTTATTCCTGACTTCTGCGAAATCTAAGAAAGATGTTATAGGTTAATGTAGACTAATATGCATATTGATACATGTCTTTGTTTAATGTAATATTGTCTTCTTTCTATTGGAAGAAAAGTATGATACATAGTGTTTGCATTTGTGTTAAAAAAATTATTAAATTTGAGGAACCTTAATTTCCCTCTCCTGTCCTTACTTGATAGGACTGGACTATTTTATTCAATGACTCTTTGAAAAATCAATGTACATTTTTTTTGTATTGTTGTAAGAACATTTTTCTTATCTAGAAAGGTTTATCCAAAGCATAAATTATCGGGACTGAATTTATGTCATACTGTTTTGGTTTTTCAAATACAAGATTCATTACGAATTTTGTATGTTGTTAATGGTTATTTTTGATAAATATTAACCTATTAAATGTTAACTGTTTATGTATATTTCAGGTACTTCAAGTTCTTTCCCTTAAAGATGCTGCCGCCTTGACTAAGGCTCTTTCGGCATCTCAAGAAATTAAACCTGAAGAAACCATTACTGGTGACCCCTAAATTCTGTCTTACCAAACCCATCAACCTTAATTTATATATGTAAAATCTGTTCAGTAAATTAGTATTAGTGGATTCACCATAGGTTTTAAAACTATTCCGTTTGTGAAATATTACGTTGTACTGTTTTTTAATGTAGTGTACTAGTAACTTATAGATCATATTTTCTCTGACTGATACTGTAAATAGGTAACTTTATTAATGTATATTTATGTAAAATGCAAAAGGGTGATGCTAAAATTTCAAAGCATTGAAGAGTTTCAACTGGAATGATGAAATTGAATGATGACTACTTGTTGAATCTAAGCAAAAACAAAATTTGAAAAGTAATTTTGCTGAAACTCAGATTATCTTTAATGTAATAATGTGTTAAAGGAAATTTTCCCAATATTCATATAATAAACAATTTTTAATGGGAAACCTTGCATTTATAATGTTCAAATAAATAATTTTAGTTTTTATTTAAAACTATTAAATTTTATAATGAATAATTGTTTTTACAAAATCCTGAAATATAAATATATTTCCTGACATCTAGTCAATCCAGTGCATGACTGAATTTAAATGCCAACTAATCATTCAAATTATGTTTGTTTGTTAATGTTTCTTCTTTTCTTTTTTTTTTTTAAATAATTATTGAAAAATTGAACTGCCAATGGGGTGTTTGCGGATTTTGTTTCATTAATCTAGCTTGTGATAGATGTTTGTAACTTTGTTTTAAGAAGTTTCACTGTTTTAATTAAAATAACTCATTTATTTGTAATTGTTTGTTAAGTTAAAAATGCAATATGTTGTATATTTTTTAATGTGAAACGAGGCTTTATGTATTAATGTGATAAAGTAACAGCTCTCATGCATAACTATCTCACTAAAAGAACATTTACAAATTGTAATAGCTATTCTGTGGGTACACATTAAAATAATTCAATTTTTCAGTCTATGAAGTATATAGTTCTTGCTATATATGAGGGAATGGAGATGGGAAATTAGTTATTTTTTAATATGCGGGAGGTGATGAAAATATTGTTGGAAAGTAAATACGTGTTATTTTTTTGATTGGCAATGAAGTTTCAGCAGTGAAGTTTGTTTGGCTATGACAAATATTCCAGGAGTGAGGTAGTTCATGTTGTTATTACAAAGACAAAATTTTATCTTCTTTGACTATCTTCTAACTCTTCCATTGAGGTTGCATTACATGTAACATATTTCAAATGTTGAACTATTTTATGCATATTACGAGTAAATTATTAAAATATTTTTATTTATTCGACCATAGTTTCCATGCTTTGTTTTTTTCCTTGCTTTTTGAAATGTTGCAGTCAAAATGATAGAACTCAGTATTCATTAAGAACTTGTAACACAATCTGTTGTACATATATAGCTAGGGGACAGAACTAGGTTTCTAAGAATATAAATGGATACCTCTGATTAAGTGTGAATTTTAATTATTGAAAAAATTGTGTATTGTAATGAATTTAATGAAGTTTTATATATTGAAAATTGGTCGTTTGAATAGTGCATTAAAAAAAAAGTAAACCGATTATCAAAGTTGGTAGGTAGAAAAATATGTTACAAATATCTAAGAAATGGAGTTAATATGAAATAAAAAAAATATTTTTTTATGAACTACTTACATTGCTAGCACCTTTACTTCATTAAGTATTTCTATGATTTTGAAGATTCTGTACTGCTATTTAGGAAGCAAAGAAATCGAGGTTTTTTTTTGTTTAACTTAATTTACTTTTACTGAGCAAAAAGAATTTTTTTTATAAATTATTTTGTGAATTTATAACTAACTAGTACATACTCGTAGATCGGTCACACTTTTAAGGGGTGTGACCTATCCACTCGACATATCTGTAAAAGTGGTATTAACTTTTAATTAACTGACATTTAACAATAACTGACATTGAAGTAATAGTTAATTCTAGATCCAAGTACCAGAATGCCTGCATTAAGAATTGGAAAGCTGTCATCAACACAAATTATGTGTGGAACGATCCTACCGATTCACAGCTTTATACTGATCTGATGCTGTTAGAAATATATACATTTATTAAAATTGCATATTTCCATTTCTAATCCTTTTACACTTGACAGTGTTTACATAATTCGAAGATTTTATAATATTGATTTTTATCAATGGCAGTTTAATTTTCCAGATTTTAGTGCATCCTTTCTATCTACTGGTGCGATCTATCTACGAGTATGTACGGATTTCTTTGTTTTTTGTAGAATATCAATTTTTGATTTGCAGAATAATAAACCCTAATTGAATGATTTGTTGAAGTGACTGATTATTTCGTATGGTACCCTAGCACTTTTGATGTAGTAGCTAACCTTTTATTTTATTAGTGACTTTGTATGATTTAATATTTATTTGTTCCGCCTACCCTATTTATGTCTACTACTAAGATCTAAGTCTTGTTTGTTAGAATATTTGTTGATTATTGTAGTATGGTTGTACAAATGTGGCTAGACTGTTGACGTTTGAACGATATGAAATTTCAGAATCTTATTGTTTGAAGATTGCCCCGAACTTAATGTGCCAACATTTGTCTGTATTGTATAAAATGTATTAAAACTCTTGAGTCATATCCCGTATGATTAATTTAGATGATTTTAAAATTTGGATTACCGTGTATAGGGAGATCTTAATATATTCCGGAATTCCTTTGTGATTTGGAACTGCGATAATATAAACGAGAAAATGTAAAAGCATGGTAATAAATGTATGCAGAGGCTGTGACCAATTAAATAAAGGGGATACTTTTAGCTCTATAAATTCATAAAATTGGTAGAAAAACATATTAAATGTGGCATCACAAGGGACAGTGTTATGATGTAACACATGTAGTTAACATAATATTCTATATTTCCCTCAATTTAATGGAAAATTGGATATTTTAATGTGTTTACTCGTAGGAGGTAATCATTATTCTCCACTATTGTACGTCATTTGGATTTTTATCATTAAAACATTCAAAAATTTCTTTTTTTAAAACCAACTCAATAAATTTTAAAGTGTTAAAAATATATATATAAATTTGATTCATAACTCGTTAAATGTATCGGATGTAATATTTTCACTTTGTAAACTCTGTACTAAATAATACAAATCGTCCAGGTATGCTTTATGAATAATGATTCTTGGGTAAGATAGATTGAATGTATATATTTGTACAAAGATGGTGTTTAGTAACTTATGTGAACTTCATTGTAGATATGTCGGTAATATTGTTTCAGATTTGTAAATGAGATTCTTTTTTATGTATAGTTTCTTTGCAATGTAATAACTACGTTTTACAACTTGTAATCATAGTTGAAAATTGCAATAACTTATTTAGCATTGTTACGGTTTTTATCCACAGTTGGTATATGAACGCGATTGTCATTGTTTTGAGAAGTATTGACTTCACTCAGTTTGAAACTATAATTACCCATTTTTCCTTAAGAAATGTTTATACCCTTCTGAAAGTAGTATAGACAGATTCATTTAAGTAGTTATAAGATTTATATTTTTTTTTATGTTTATAAAGGTTGACCTAAAGTTACTTTTCTTTATTTTTTTGTGTCAATTTACCATTTCACCAGTGATTTAATTTGTTTTAATGTAACCTCCCTTGTAAATTTTGTTATTACCGATAATCATTTATACATTTTTCATTATTTTTTAATATCTTTGAACATTTTCAATATTCATGGATGAAATATTTGATATATTCTCTATAAACATTTGTAATTGACATAATGGTGTAATTTGTTTTCAGAATACGTAAAATGTTAAATTTATTATAAAACTTTCAATGAAATGAAATTTTTGATGATACGGAGTGCTTTGTTCAAATAGTATATTTTCTAACTATTCGTTGTTAATTCTTATGAAATGTTAGTGTAAATTAATTTGGCGGACGGCGATAGGAAAGGAAGACAAATCTAACATGAAATTTTGATAGTGTCTTGGGTAATTTTCCTAGCACTGGTGGAGTTAGGTATGGATAGGTTATTTTGAAATTAAAAGAAATAATGAATCTTGTAGCTATGAAATTTTTTTGAATATACTTCAAATTACATTCCATAGTATCTAATACTAAATTTGTTATTAGTGTTTGAAGTTTTCAAAATGTCATAATTACATTACCAATAGAATCTGATTTGTTTTGTATTTATCTAATCTATGTTGTTTTCCTTAATATTTTGATTCGCATAATTATTTGTTACATTGTTTTTTCAGATGTTGTACTTCGGTTTGTAAGAACCTGATACCATTTAATGAATATTAATATTTTTACCAAAGACAAAAAAATAAATATTTTATTTGAAGAATTAACGATTTTTTTTTGCTATGGTAGTTTACTTCAATTCATTGATTAATGTCAAAGTATTATTCTATTTTAATATAAAAAAAACTGTTACTTTATTACATGATTAGTATCGTGTTAGGTGATGGCTTCACGTTAATTCAGATTCTGTTTAGAGGTAATGATAATTTAAAACTAACTGTTTTGGACTAATCCATATATATATATATATATATATATATATATATATATATATATATATATATATCACAATAAGAAATGGGAAAACAAGACTAAGATCCAACTCAGTTGGGTTTTTGACTCTGACGAAGACCGCTTGTTACGGTTGAAAGATCTTAGTCTTGTTTTCCCATTTCTTATTGTGGTTTGATCATTGATTGTTGTTTCACGTGTTTATGTGAAATCTTTTTACATATATATATATATATATATATAATACTAATCATATATATGGATGATATATGTATGTATGTATGATCACACCACAATAAGAAAATGGGAAAACAAGATCTTTCAACCGTAACAAGTAGTCTTCATAAGAGTAAAAAACCCAACTGTTTTGACTCTGTTGAGTTGGGTTTTTGACCCTGACGAAGACCGCTTGTTACGGTTGAAAGATCTTAGTCTTGTTTTCCCATTTTCTTATTGTGGTGTGATCATTGATTGTTATTTCACGTGTTTATGTGAAATCTTTATATATATATGTATATATAGTTCACAAAAGAAAGGGAAAAACAGATATTTAGCTGAAGCTTGGTTTTTCATAAGTTTCAGCTAAATATGGTCCAATTTTTAACAATGTATGTATACAGAAAGGACTGCTACCAAAATTTACAAATACATATATATGAAGTTTAAACCACAATGAAAAAAAAGAAAACAATATAAATAAATGCTATGAGGCCTTTCAATTTATCCCATCAGAGACCAAACAAAGTAAAAACTGAGAAGCTAACATAAAAGCAACATAATCATTACTTTTATGTTAGCTTCTCAGTTTTTACTTTGTTTGCTCTCAGATGACATAAATTGAAAAGCCTCAGTTTATATTGTTTTCCTTTTTCCATTGTGGTTTAAACTTTATTGATTGCATCACGTGTTTATGTATTGTGATTTTTTGCACGCACACACACACACACACACACACATATATATATATATATATATATATATATATATATATATATATATATATATATATATAGGTGTGTTCTCTAATCGGGGTTTGGTCAATTTTCCAGGATAAAAAATTAAACTTTCGTTGCCAACGTTTCGGTTTTATTTAAAACCTTTTTCATAGGCCTACAAACAAAGGATAATAAGAAATCACATATCAACATCAAACATATACACAATCTGAAAATGGATGGTTACAACTTATGAATATTACAAATAGAAATATTTCAGAGATACATAAAACAATATTACTTACAAAAGTAAGAATTTTTTAACTAAGAAAATGAAATTTACTTATTTAAAGGAACAACAATGTTAACCGGACAAAACCTTCGACTAGACTAATAAGATAGCATTACAAATAACCTCAACACTGTTCACTCAAGGGAACTAAATAAATCAAATTTCACTAAAACTCAGCAAAACACTCCGGAATAAATATTACTTAAATTAGTAATATCACTTCTACGATTAATCGATCTTAGATCCTTTTTAATATATAACATCTCAAGTGTCTTCCTTCTTTGCTCATCTTTTTCTTTTTCTATTATAGTTGTATCTTCAAAATCGAACGTGTGACCTTCGTTTATGGCATGGCCAGCTAAGGCTGTTGCGTTACATTTATTTGTTCTTATCGAATAGTTATGTTGGTACAATCTTTCTTTGAGAAAACGACTAGTTTCACCATAGTAACACTTGTCACAGTCTTTACATTTGATAGCATAAATGAGGTTACTTTGTAACTCCTTCGGTATTTTTTCTTTCAAATTTGAAAATAAAGATTTATTTTTTCTTTTATTATAAAATGCCAGTGTAACTTCAGGTACGTTTCGTTTGAAAACTTTTCCAATTGATTGTGATAAGCCCTCAACATAAGGAAATTTGAAATACTTCCTATTTATAACTTCTAATTCAGCATGATCTTCATTACTGTTTTCCAATAATTCAATCATAACTATATTTGCGAGAAGAAGACACTATGTATAGATCTACGTCAAGCTTCAAAATTAAAATCTTACAATGGAATAGCACCAAGAATATATGGTTTAGTGAAGCTACACAAGCCAGGTTTTCCTCTCCGTCCTATCGTGTCGTTCATTGGAAGTCCAACTTATGAACTGTCTAAAAGGGAGAAATTATTGTTACAGAAAAATTGTTATCCGAAGAACTTAGTTGAACGATATTGGTTAAGATATATAAGACAGCAACCAGCACATTCAAATGAAGATACGTTCAAACGAAGATACACACGTTCGATTTTGAAGATACAACTATAATAGAAAAAGAAAAAGATGAGCAAAGAAGGAAGACACTTGAGTTGTTATATATTAAAAAGGATCTAAGATCGATTAATCGTAGAAGTGATATTACTAATTTAAGTAATATTTATTCCGGAGTGTTTTGCTGAGTTTTAGTGAAATTTGATTTATTTAGTTCCCTTGAGTGAACAGTGTTGAGGTTATTTGTAATGCTATCTTATTAGTCTAGTCGAAGGTTTTGTCCGGTTAACATTGTTATTCCTTTAAATAAGTAAATTTCATTTTCTTAGTTAAAAAATTCTTACTTTTGTAAGTAATATTGTTTTATGTATCTCTGAAATATTTCTATTTGTAATATTCATAAGTAGTAACCATCCATTTTCAGATTGTGTATATGTTTGATGTTGATATGTGATTTCTTATTATCCTTTGTTGTAGGCCTATGAAAAAGGTTTTAAATAAAACCGAAACGTTGGCAACGAGAGTTTAATTTTTTATCCTGGAAAATTGACCGAACCCCGATTAGAGAACACACCTATTATATCAAACGGTCGATATATTATTGAATGTTATATATATATATATATGTTGCGATGTTGACCAATGGGAGTAGAGTTACAGGTCCATGCGTAAGGTCCCAGTTGCCCGCTGCTCAGCAAAAAGCCTTTGCATTCTGCCAATAGGTATACAGGTTGCACAGTCCCTATGTGTTAAATGATGTTTGGCAGAAAACATTAGCCTCACTTTACAGTGAACTCCTGTTCCCTTTCTATTTTCGATTTATATATATATAAGTATAGGTTGGCAGTAAATCTTCTTGGAGGCATATTTTGTTGAAATGTACCGTTCCAATTTTCATTTGGGAATTACCCCCTTATATTCGAAAGACTGTCAGGAGACTGGAACAGCTTAGTTTGAAAGTCGTTAATACCGAATCTGCGGTACATTTCAACAATATATATATATACAAAACTATAGTTTATCGGGACTCGGTCAGTTCTTCAGGTTCAAATTAAACTCTGCCAAAGTTTCGGTCTTTATTTAAAACCTTTTTCATAGGCCTACAAAAACAGAGGAAATATAAGAAATAATACAATCATTCAAAAATCAAACATACATAAAAGTGGAATTAGTTACAATTAAGAAATTACAATAGAATATTGACTATAGGTTAGTAAGAAAACTTACAGAAGTATAAATTTCGAAACAGAAAAACTAAGTATTACATTACAAATTATTTTACAAAGAAAAATAGTATGTGGATTTTACTAACAACTGTAGTCTGAATTAACATGTGACACTGAACTGAAATAACCAAGCAAGGTAACCAAATTTCACCAGACAACCAAAAAGACACTAACACAATTTTTCATCTATCAACAATGTTTAACTTAACACATCCGAATAAATACTATTTAAATTTGAAATGTCACTTCTATAATTAACAGATGACTGGTTCTTTCTAATATATAACATTTCCAGAGTTTTCCTTCTCTGTTCATCCATTTCTTTGGCTATTATTTTTATTTCATCAAAATCAAAATTATGGTCTTCATTAATACTGTGTGATGCTAATGCAGTGGCATTAATTTTCATTTTTCTTACAGAATAACTGTTCTGGTAAGTCCTTTCCTTTAACAAACGCCTGGTTTCTCCATAATAAACTTTCTTACACTCTTTGCACTTTATTGCATATATAATATTACTCTGTAATTCCTTTGGAATCTTCTCTTTTATATTTGAAAATAACGATTTCACTTTTCTTTTGCTATAAAATGCTAAATCAACTTGAGGTAAGTGTCTTTTGAAGACTTTTTTAATTGGTTGCGACAATCCTTCAACATATGGAAATTTAAAAAACTTTCTATCTTTAACTTCTAAGTCAGTATTTGTATCATTTTCTAGCTCTTGTTGTTGCCTTAAATATTTTGACCAAAAATGTTCAATCACAGCACAGTTATTCTATACGAAAAATGAAAATTAATGCCACTGCATTAGCATCACACAGTATTAATGAAGACCATAATTTTGATTTTGATGAAATAAAAATAATAGCCAAAGAAATGGATGAACAGAGAAGGAAAACTCTGGAAATGTTATATATTAGAAAGAACCAGTCATCTGTTAATTATAGAAGTGACATTTCAAATTTAAATAGTATTTATTCGGATGTGTTAAGTTAAACATTGTTGATAGATGAAAAATTGTGTTAGTGTCTTTTTGGTTGTCTGGTGAAATTTGGTTACCTTGCTTGGTTATTTCAGTTCAGTGTCACATGTTAATTCAGACTACAGTTGTTAGTAAAATCCACATACTATTTTTCTTTGTAAAATAATTTGTAATGTAATACTTAGTTTTTCTGTTTCGAAATTTATACTTCTGTAAGTTTTCTTACTAACCTATAGTCAATATTCTATTGTAATTTCTTAATTGTAACTAATTCCACTTTTATGTATGTTTGATTTTTGAATGATTGTATTATTTCTTATATTTCCTCTGCTTTTGTAGGCCTATAAAAAAGGTTTTAAATAAAGACCGAAACTTTGGCAATGAGAGTTTAATTTGAACCTGAAGAACTGACCGAGTCCCGATAAACTATAGTTTTGTTTCTATTCCACGGTCGATACTTTTATCAATATATATATATATATATATATATATATATATATATATATATATATATATATATATAAAACTGGAAAAACAACGCATAAAGAACGATAATAGTTACTGGGATGAATATTTTAAACGGAAGTTTGTCATCTGGAAGAGAGTAGAAGGGAAGAAGAAGAGGTACGTGTGTTCACGTACTTCTACTCTGATGCGTTCACTCTTCTACTCTCTTCCTGATGACAAACTTCGAAATATTGATCCCAGTAAGTGTTCTCGTTCTTTATGTGTTGTTTTTTTTCAGTTATTTATCTGTCTGGTTTGTACTGTTTAGTAATTTCATTGATATATATATATATATGTATATATATATATTTGTAAATTTTACTAGCAGTCTTTCCTTGACACACACATTATTGAAAATGACGCCAAACTTAGCTGATACTTGTTTCTTATGAAGTTTCTCAATTTTTCTAAATAACACTCTCGTTATTTCGTCTACACAATAAAGTACATCTCCTATGGTCGACATGATTCGAATGAACAACATTCATCATGAGAACGTGAATAACTTCTTGGGTGAACTTGAAGAAAAACAACCCCTACGGTCTTCACTTTGCATATCAGAATTTTCTGGTTTATTATGTATGCAATATGAAACAGTAGGGTTTGTTTTTCGTCAAGTTCACCCAAGAAGTTTTCACGTCCTGATGATGAATGTTGATCATTCGAAACATGTCGACTATAGAAGATGGACTTTATTGTGTAGACAAAATAACGAGAGTGTTATTTAGAAAATTGTTAGGAAATAGATATCAGCTAAGTTTGGTGTCATTTTCAATAATATATATATATTTTTTCAATTAATAAACGGAAAGCGATCCAAACTGGACACAATATGAGTTCAAAATCAAAGAAGAAGAAGAGTAACACACAGAGTAAAGAAACACACTTCAAATCTCAAATTTTGGGCAATCTGTCTTCAGGGGAAAAGAGAAAAGGAGACCAAGCACGTTGTAGACGCAACGGCAAGTAACCCATTGCGTTGAGTTACCTGGCGTTGCGTCTACAACCTGCTTGGTCTCCCTTCTCTTTTCTCCTGAAGACGGATTGCCCGAAAATTTGAGATTGTAAGTGTGTTTCTTTACTATGTCTGTTACTCTTCATAGATTTTGAACTTGTGTATACATAAATATATATATATATATATATATATCAATGATCAAACCACAATATGAAATAGGAAAACAAGACTAAGATCTCTCAACCGTAACAAGCGGTCTTCGTCAGAGTCAAAAACCCAACTGAAACACTAGATGCAGAAAACATCTGGTGGGAGGGAAGAGTGGAATTTTAAAAGGGTGAAAGCACAGGAAATGACAAATGTCCAGAAAGGGATGTTTGAGAAAAAAAAGGAGTACAGTAAGAAAGAGTAAAAAACAATCCACTAGCTGTCAACCCTCTTAGAAGAGGCTATTGCCCTCGTAACGAAAGTATCAAGTTTGAAGAGACCGTTACTAATGTTTATAATATTATATCTATTAAATTTAATTAGAGACGATTCAATAATATTTCTCAACAACATTGATTTTTCATAGATAATAAATTTAGCTCCTGTCCAATCAATATGGTGATTTTCATTGTTTATATGCAAGAATAGGGTACTACTTTTTTCCTACCAATACAACGTAAGGTTAGACTACCTGTCTACCAATATCATTGAATCGTCTCTAATTAAATATAATAGATCAAATATTATAAACATTAGTAACGGTCTCTTCAAACATGATACTTTCGTTATGAGGGCAATAGTCTCTTATAAGAGGGTGGACAGCTAGCGGATAGTTTTTTACTCTTTCTTACTGTACTCCTTTTTTTTCTCAAACATCCCTTTCTGGACATTTGTCATTTCCTGTGCTTTCATCCTTTTAAAATTCCACTCATCCCTCCCACTTTTCTCAACCCCTCACCAAATGTTTTCTGCATCTAGTGTTTCTGTTGGGTTTTTGACTCTGATGAAGACCGCTTGTTACGGTTGAAAGATCTTAGTCTTGTTTTCCTATTTCATATTGTGGTTTGATCATTGATTGTTATTTCACGTGTTTATGTGAAATCTTTATATATATATATATATATATATATATATATATATATATATATATATATATATAAACGAAATTCAATAATATACCAACCGTTTGATAGAATAGGTGTATTATGTAATCGGGATTAGGTCAATTTTCACGGTTCAAAAATCCAACTATCATTGCCGACGTTTCGGTTTTATTTAAAACTTTTTTCATAGGCAGAAGTAAGCATTTTTTTTTTTAAATTCTTACTTCTGCCTATGAAAAAGGTTTTAAATTAAACCGAAACGTCGGCAACGAGAGTTGGATTTTTGAACCTAGAAAATTGACCGAATCCCTATTACATAGTGCGTTTAGGTAAATATATTAGTTGACTGTCGTCCCTCCGTCAATTCACTTCTTCTCCTGAGGACGGGCGCCATAACGGTCAAAATATTTAAAAGTGAGTCTTTGTTATGTTTCTGTCTATGTGTCATAGTTTATTTTAAGTGTTTTATATATATATATATATATATATATATATATATATATATATATATAACTTTAAATTACACAAAGCACGACACAGAAAAAAGAATAAAAAGAACACTTACAGAATTCAATATTTCTGTTGAAATTGTTGAAAACTGTTGTTCGTCATCAGGAGTAGACTAGAAGAGAGGACGAAGTGAGAGAGATCTCCCCACGTCGAAGAACGGAGCGCGAATGCGCTATATACAATATATATATATATATATATATATATATATATATATTGATGAAAGTATCAACCGTGGAATAGACACAAAACTAAAGTTCAGGACTCTGTCAGTTCTTCAGGTTCAAATGAAACTCTCATTGCCAAAGTTTCGGTTATATTTAAAACCTTTTTCATAGGCCTACAAAACGGAGGAAATATAAGAAATAATTCAATCATTCTAAAATCTAACATACATTAGTTACAAATAAGAACTTATAATAGAAATTTTGACAATAGGTTAGTGAGAAAACTTACAAGGCAATGAGAGTTTAATTTGAACCTTAGAGTCCTGATAAACTTTAGTATGTATGTATATATATGTATGCAGAAAAATCACAATAAATAAACACGTGATACAAACAATGAATTTTAACCACAATGGAAAAAGGAAAAGAATAGAAATGAATGCTCTGTACCTTTCAATGTATGTCATCAGAGAGCAAACAAAGTAAAAAATGAGAAACTAACATAATATATATATATATATATATATATATATATACACCAAGATTTGACATAAATACCTGAAATAACAATTAATGATCAAACCAGTATATGAAATGAAAAAAAAAGACTAAGATCTTTCAACCGTAACAAGCGGTCTTCGTCAGAGTCAAAAACCCAACTGTTGGGTTTTTGTTATATATATAACCAACTGTTGGGTTTTGACTGACAAAGACCGCTTCTTACGGTTGAAAGATCTTAGTCTTTTTTCCCATTTCACATTGTGGTTTGCTCATTGATATATATATATATCAATATAGAATAAAATACTGATAACTTCACTTTATATTTTTACACATACAAGCCATTCACTTTCTGCTAATAGTGTCAACTGATTTTTTGATTCTATTCAAGGCTTATAATTAATCTTTCGCTGCTCTTTACATTTACTTTAATCTGCTTTGGTGTTGTTTTTAATTTTTGTCTTTTATATATTGTTATTTAATTTTATTTCCTTTAGGTTTCTAGTACATTCGTTTACAGCATGAGCGTATATAGCTCAAAATTTTGTTAAAACGATAAACAAAGAGTACATACCAAACTACAAAACATAAATAAACGGAGATTTATACTTAGAAAAACACACATGAAATATTTTCTGTTGAACCGTCGTAGGGAATAAGAAGAGGGAGATAACACATTATGACATTTAGCAACCCATGCTGCATATATATATATATCATGATTTGCTTTCTTGACCCAATATTTATATTATGTAATTATTATTTTTTTTTTTTGAGGGTTGAGGTCTAATGATTTTAAACTAGTCCTTTCGCCGACGTTTCGACATATATTTATGTAATCTTCAGGGCTTGCAAATCTGTTAATGTTGCAGCATACCTAAATTAAATATTTTTACATGATTAACACATGATGACTACAGTAGCCATGATGTAAAAAAAAATTACATCATATATATATATATAAAAAGATTTCACATAAACACGTGAAACAACAATCAATGATTAAACCACAATAAGAATGGGAAAACAAGACTAAGATCTTTCAACCGTAACAAGCGGTCTTCGTCAGAGTCAAAAACCCAACTGAACACTAGATGCAGAAAACATCTGGTGAGGAGCTGAGAAGAGTGGGAGGGAAGAATGGTATTTTAAAAGGGTGAAAGCACAGGAAAGGACTAATGTCCAGAAAGGGATGTTTGGGGAAACAAAGGAGTACAGTAAGAAAAAGTAAAAAACTATCCGCTAGCTGTCAACCCTCTTTGAAGAGGCTATTGCCTCCGTGCAAAAATTGCCATAAAATTTATATTGGTCAAACTGGTAAATCATTAAAGACACGTGTAAAACAACACCAATATAACGTAAGTAGACAAGAAAAAAGTAGTGCCTTATTCTTGCATATAAAAAATGAAAATCATCATATTGATTGGACAGGAGCTAAATTTATTACCTATGAAAAATCAATGTTGTTAAGAAATATTATTGAATCGTCTCTAATTAAAATTAATAGATCTAATATTATAAACATTAGTAACGGTCTCTTCAAACTTGATACTTTCGTCACGAGGGCAATAGCCTCTTCAAAGAGGGTTGACAGCTAGCGGATAGTTTTTTACTTTTTCTTACTGTACTCCTTTGTTTCCCCAAACATCCCTTTCTGGACATTAGTCCTTTCCTGTGCTTTCACCCTTTTAAAATACCATTCTTCCCTCCCACTCTTCTCAGCTCCTCACCAGATGTTTTCTGCATCTAGTGTTCAGTTGGGTTTTTGACTCTGACGAAGACCGCTTGTTACGGTTGAAAGATCTTAGTCTTGTTTTCCCATTCTTATTGTGGTTTAATCATTCATATATATATATATATGAGTCATCACCCTACCTTCCTGCGGGACTCTTCACACCTCCTGATGACGACGATGGTTGAAATATCGATGTGAGTTATGTATGTGTGTTTCCTTCGTTTTGAATTTATTATATATATATATATATATATATATATATATATATATATATATATATATTATCACTTAAACATTGAAAAAGGATCTGATGTAGAACAAATGAAAGTTGAGAAATAAAGTTGAAAAAAAATTGAAAGAGACGCATTTTTAGCCTCTAGTTTTCGGTCCAACCGTCATCAGGAGAGAAGAAAGAGTGATACCAAGCACACATGTTAGCGACAGATGTAAACTAAACGGGAACGCTCGTGTTCTCGGTTAAAAAGAAGGTGTTTCAAAACAGTCCAGTATTATTATGAGGTTGAAGGAAATAAAGAAAACAAAGCATTAACGCAAAAACATTTATATATAAATAAAATACAAATGTATACATATTTTGTGAACAAACCATGTATTTTATTAAAAAAAATAGACCACTCTGTATTTATATATCAGATTGAATATTAGGACAGACAGATTGCCTTTCACATAGCTTTCAAATAGCTTCATATTTCATCGTTCTCATCATCAGAACTTTCTTCATCTAGTGAGTTGTATCTATCTAATTTTGGTGAAGATAGATGATGTTCATTTAGTGGTTCACTATTATCGACGAAAACTGGTGGGAATTTCATTAAGTAGTTATCTACGTAGTTGGTTCTATCAAACCAATGAATTTTGCAGTCCAAGAATGTTATCAGGTGTCTAAGTATAGGAAATACTGTGCTTAACTCTGAAGTTAGAGTAAATATGCAAGATGCTTTTCCATTTAGGTGTCCTATCATATGGAGTATAGTTCTGACTAAATGAATTGCCCCATACATTTTTGATGCTTTCGGTGGATGTTCATTTGTGCAATGATCTGGAAGCATACTGAACATGTGTACCCTTCGTAGAAGCCGTTGATGCATTTCAAGCTTGCTGCTTTGTGTATTAAACATGATTTTTTTTCTATAATTTTTTAATATGACTCTTTTTAATTTGATTTTTCGTTCAATATTTTCCTTTATCGGTAATTCTGAGTGATGCAGATGTTTAATTATAGGTACTCCCTTGCTGGTACCTGCTACTTCCTGCTGACTGCCAATTGAGTCTACTTTTGTGCTGTCTTCTACAGAAAAGCTATTGCAGTGCAAATATCCCTGTCTTATTGATTTCAATTGCATCCTCTCGTCTTTATAAAGTAGAACTTTAGGGATCATGTAATCTGCGTACTTGGCTACAAAATCAGTAACTTGCAAGCATTTTTTGACTTTTTTGGAATAATTGTCATAAGTGAGACCTTTGTCTAACAATAGCTTGGCATAGTGTTGAAAAAAATTATTCAAAATTATAGATATATTTGGCCTTGCCGGAAGTTTGACTAATAACTTGTCAAATCGCAGGAATCGTTCATCCAAAACCAATGTTTGTTCCATTGCCGGTGATAAAAACACATCGTAAATCTTCCTCCTACCTATCGGAGTCTTCATAACTTCCTGTTCTTCAATCTCCGAAAGACTTAAACTGTCACAGTAATAATCAGAACCTTCGGAATCGTCCATTATTATTCCTCCTAAAAAGAAAAAAATATCAATTACTTCTTGCAATGAGTTTTTTTATATACCCATACGGTCACCTTAGTAATAAAAAATCTGGTTTTAAGTGGCATTCAATCTTTATCGGATTATGATGTCATTTTCAATAAATTGGTTCTTGAGACCTCAATTTATTTTGAAATTAATGAAAATATTAAATCAATTTTAATTACATAATTACGTTTAACAAAACATTGTATTAAGGCTGTTTTTTAAAATGTAAATATGTTTGTAAAAAAAGTGTCTCCAGATAAAGTAGCAATCACTATAGGTATTAGTGGTGGTCGGGATGATTAAAATTGATTTGTCGGGGCAGCCCAGTGGCGTACTTGAGTGCCTCAGCAATGGTATTCAATACCCACTCTCAAGCTCATTTACTTCACATGGGAGTTGAAAAAAAATCTGAGCACGAATGTCCCTCGGAGAGGATATTAATTGAGTATAGTAAAGTTTAGGACAGTCGTGGGACGGTCACTGTAATCTGTCCTAACCTAAGTCATATTTTTAAGATTGAATGCTATCCTCAAACCAGTTTAAAATTCGGTATGAGAACCAAGTTTTTTTTCAAATTGAGTGGAAATGATGTAATTACCACGAGTAGTTATTAAAAAAAAAAAAGGCGACCCAAAAGCTTTAAAATAAACATTTTCAAATACAAGTATGTATTTATTTTACGATAACAAGTTTGAATTAATTTTTTTAGATATTTTGCTCGTTGAAATGTATTATATTAAAATGTGGGTTACAACTCAGTCCAGGTCGTACATGAGGGTTAAATTATTTTTACTGGCTATATTCTGAAGAGAAATCAGACATTCCCACAGTAATTTGGAATCTGAAACCATGGATTTCAAAGCCTTCAGTGTGCCCTGACTGTCTAATAAAATGTATAAAACTCGTATATACTTTTAGTTGATGGCAGTCATTCTTCCACAGCTTTAGAATTATTGCAAAAACAAAATTCTATTTGGTTATTAATTTTTGGCCTTGTATACCAGACAAGAGTCTCCTTGAAAAACTTCCAGTCCAGGTAATCACTTATGATCACTTGTAAAGTCAATCTGTAACTTTAGATTTGTTAAGCCATAAATCTGTTATTTTAGATTTATCGGCTTCAGTAATTTTTATAGTATTATCTTTTTTAAGCTTAGAATAAGCCTCGATAAAAAGTCTAGGTACACTAACAACATCGGTTTTTTCTGAAAGACTGTATACCATTCCTTTTAAGATATTTAAATTATCCACATCTATATTATTTAATTTTTCAGCATTACAAAAACCTTTAGCCACCTGAACATAATTTAAATTATTAGTTTTAGGAACAACATTTAAACCGTATCCTAAAATAATGCTGCTACTGCATTATTGTCTAATATTCTGTCTGATAAATTAAGAATTAATTTTCTATTTTTATTTTTATTCCACGGGATATTGTCAATTAAGGTAAGGTAATGTAGGAGCATTAGGATATGGTTTAAATTTTGTTCCTAAAAGTAATAATTTAAATTATGTTCAGGTGGCTAAAGGTTTTTGTAACTCAAAATTTAGATGTGTATTTAGATTTAGACAGAATATAGATGTCCTGATCCATAGGTTACCTAAAAAGTTACGCTTTAGTGTATACAGAAAATCTACGAATGTACTTGCATATGTTCACTTTTATTCTTCCCATCCAAAAAATGTTAAAATTTCTGTTTTTAGAAATATGTTTTTGAGGGCGTTAAGAGTGTGCTCTACTGAATTCCTTAATGATGAGATTAACAACATTAGGTCAATTGCCCTATCATTAAAATACCCCTCCTCTTATATCGATTTAGCCTTGAAGGGTGGTAAAAAAACTTTCTCTAATACTTCAACAGAGCCCCGTTCATTGTCAAATTCTATAATTTTACCCTATCATGACTCATTGGACCCCCTTCCTAGACTAGTTAAACAACTTGATTTTAATATAGTGTTTTCTAATCGTAATAACGTGGGTAATATGTGAATAAAATACTCTCCCTGGGAACTGGAGTCCGGTGGTATTTATAAAATTCCGTGTAAAAACTGCTATAAACTTTATATTGGTCCAACTGGAAAATCATTAAAGACACGTGTATAACAACACCAATACAACGTAAGTAGACAGGAAAAAAGTAGGGCCTTATTCTTGCACATAAACAATGAAAATCATCATATTGATTGGACAGGAGCTAAATTTATTACCTATGAAAAATCAATGTTGTTAAGAAATATTATTGAATCATCTCTAATTAAATTTAATAGACCAAATATTATAAACATTAGTAACGGTTTCTTCAAACTTGATACTTTCGTTACGAGGGCAATTGCCTCTTCTATGAGGGTTGACAGGTAGTGGATAGTCTTTTACTCTTTCTTACTGTACTCCTTTGTTTCCCCAACATCCCTTTCAGGACATTTGTCCTTTCATGCACTTTCACCCTTTTGAAATACCACTCTTCCCTCCCACTCTTCTCAATCTCCCACCCACCCACTCAACTCTCCCTCCCCCTCACGAGATGTTTTTTGCATCTAGTGTTTCAGTTGGGTTTTTGACTCTGACGAAAGAAGACTGCTTGTTGTGGTTGAAAGATCTTATCTTGTTTTCCCATTTCATATTGTGGTTTCATCATTGATTGTTTATTAAATATAATGTTGGTACTTTGTACATTTGCCCTTGATTACCACACTACTAATGGGTTCATTTATTGGTCATATCACAGCAATGCAGAGACAGAGTACAAATTTGTGGTTAACTGCAAGTTCTACCAGAAATCTCTAATAGCAGAAAGAACATTCATTGCTTTTGTTGCCTCAGTGAATCTATATGTTACATGGCTTTTTCAGTTTTGCCTTTCATCCAGTTGAACCAATCATGCTAAACATAACAAATACGACAAATATGTTCTAGGTACCAAAAACAACTTTGCCAGCTTCAAAGAAATAACTCAATACTCAAAATACTCAAAATAATACTCAAAAGTTTTACCAAAAAATTGAAGTGGGTGATAAACAACTGTGAAAAAGGAGATCTGATATCTTCAATGAAACAGTAGATATTGGTGCAAAGAAAGCTGGAGAGAGCTCTTATTTAAAAGAAAGCCCTAACCATTATATGATGGAAGAGCTGAGCCGGAGCAGACCAGGAAGCCACGCTGAAATAAATATCGAATCACAGAGCATACTGTCCTAAGCTCAGTTCCAACCCCAGCTAACCCACCTCAAGCATGAACTTCTAGTAGTGATAAAACTTCTTAAGACAATCCTATTTATGCCCAGTAATTTACACTAAGCGACAGCCATTCCTCAGAAGAACGATTAAATCGGATAAGTTGATTTTTGTAAAAGGAAAAAATAAACTTCTGCAAATCGTAATGAAGTTGAAAATGCAATATTCAATTAGGAAATCATGCGAATAATATAAGTAATGTATCTTGAAAGTAGGAGAATAAAAGTAAAAAACTTATAATGGACTACACTCAGTGGCGTAGTAAGGGGGAGGGGGGGACGGTATTTTGAGGGTTGAAAAATAGAAAAAGATTAAAATCATAAAAGCTAACAAAATATCTGAAATTGTATACCAAATTGAGTTTTTAAGATAGTAATTGTTTTTATGCTTTATTTGTGTAATACTCTTTTTAAGATTTTTCAACTGTAATATTTGCAAATAAAAACTAAATGTATTTTGAATTTTTCAAAAATATGTTTTTAAAGTGGTTGAAAGTTTATTATATTTATTTGCTTCGCCAGTTAATTTAATTTAACAATTTGTTTATGATTTTGTATTATACGTTTTTGTTTTGAAAAATGTTTAGTTTTCTTTGATGGTGACTGTATATGTATAGGAGCATTTTAATAAAATGAAGTCTGCTATTAATAACAGCAGTCTAAAATTAGATCCTTGATTGTAATTCCATGAAAATAAATATTTTGGGGACTTTCTGAAGTTTTGTAGGTTAACGGATTATCAAAATTCAGCGGGGGGGGGGGGGGGGACCGCTCTGGGCGGCAAAAATGGTTGCTACGCGCCACTATCTACACTTAACTGTATAAATGATCAAACCACAATAAGAAATGGGAAAACAAGACTAAGATCTTTCAACCGTAACAAGCGGTCTTCGTCAGAGTCAAAAACCCAACTGAACACTAGATGCAGAAAACATCTGGTGAGGAGTTGAGAAGAGTGGGAGGGAAGAGTGGTATTTTAAAAGGGTGAAAGCACAGGAAAGGACTAATGTCCAGAAAGGGATGTTTGGGGAAACAAAGGAGTACAGTAAGAAAAAGTAAAAAACTATCCGCTAGCTGTCAACCCTCTTTGAAGAGGCTATTGCCCTCGTGACGAAAGTATCAAGTTTGAAGAGACCGTTACTAATGTTTATAATATTAGATCTATTAAATTTAATTAGAGACGATTCAATAATATTTCTTAACAACATTGATTTTTCATAGGTAATAAATTTAGCTCCTGTCCAATCAATATGATGATTTTCATTTTTTATATGCAAGAATAAGGCACTACTTTTTTCCTGTCTACTTACGTTATATTGGTGTTGTTTTACACGTGTCTTTAATGATTTACCAGTTTGACCAATATAAATTTTATGGCAATTTTTGCACGGAATTTTATAAATACCAGCGGACTCCAATTCGCTGGGAGAGTTTTTTATTAACATATTACCCACGTTATTACGATTAGAAAACACTATATTAAAATCAAGTTGTTTGGCTAATCTTGGAAGGGGGTCCAATGATTCGTGGTATGGCAAAACTATAGAATTTGATAATAAAAGGGGCTCTGTTGAAGTATTAGAGAAAGTTTTTTTAGCACCCTTCAAAGCTAAATCGATATAAGAAGAGGGGTATTTTAATGAAAGGGCAATTGACCTAATGTTATTCATCTCTTCATTAAGGAATTCAGGAGATGAAACTCTTAAAGCTCTCAAAAACATATTTCTAAAAACAGAAATTTTAACATTTTTTGGATGCGATGAATAAAAATGAACGTATGCAAGTACATTCGTAGGTTTTCTATATACACTAAAGCGTAACTCATTAGGTAACCTATGGATCAGGACATCTAAGAAGGGCAAATTACCACTTATTTCTTCTTCCATTGTGAATTTGATTGTCGGCACTAATGAATTCAATTTTGTTAGGAAATCAACTTTATTTAAAGAATTGGGACAAATGCAAAGAATATCATCAACATATCTATACCATTTAACATTTTTGGGCAAAATTGAGCTTAACATTTTACTCTCAAAAAACTCCATATATAAATTACTTAGGAGGGGGGATAAACAGTTACCCATAGCAAGACCAAATTTTTGTATATAATAATTATTTTCAAATTGAAAATGACAATCTACCACACATAACTTAATTAACTCTATTATAGTGGTAGATGGAAGGGGAAGGGAATAATTAATTAAATTATTAATTAATTATTAATTAATTATTAATTATTATTAATTAATTATTAATTATTAATAATTATTAATTAATTAAATTAAATTATTTACTTAACTGTATGTTAACCCATTATTGGAGATAATGAAGAACACTTTTGTCAAGGAAGAAATGAATCAATCAAAGGCAAATACTGGAATAGTGTCTCTTTAAATAAAATAGTATTTCCACAGTGCAATAATTATATAAACAGCTTATCTACAGTGGGTTAAGATTTAGACCAGTGTTTCCCAAAGTGGCGGTGCTTTGATATTGGGGGGTGCTAATGCAAAAAGGAGTTGGGGATTCTATTTCCATAAATTGAAAATGTTCATGCAATATAATTTCTAAATTTAAGTGAAAACACCACATGTAAACTTCTAGGAAAAGATTTCTTAAAATTATTTGTTTTGATAATTTATTTTTATGTTAAAAGTATATTCTCATCTAAGTTTCTTTTATTGTGTATTAATCCTTTTGTGTAAATATGCTATGAAACAATACATATATTGGATTATAAATAAATATTCGATTAGTCATTATATTAATTTTATTATTAAAATGTTACTCATTTCGTTATTTAGTCTAATATTCTGATTATTGAGAAGTGTTGAGTATAGGTTTACGGACCCAAGGGGGCAGTCGTTCGAAAAAGTTTGGGAAACACTGATTTAGACAAACAAAATTGCTATGAAACAAAAGTTACACTCAGCGATCTAAAATAAATTAAAATATGTAGCTTGTTTGTCACAACTGAAGTCCAGTCAAGATCGTACTGAAGAAATTTGAGAAGATAAAAATGATTCACTGATACAGTGCAGGTCGTTACAATGGAAATCATAATTATAATTTAGCAATCATACAAATGTCAATTTTAAAGTATATGTAAGTACAAACAATGTAAAATTTGACATATTTCAATGTTGCTTTCGTTTTAGTCCGTTTGTCGTTTTACTAGAACTGTAGTATAAATATTTTATTATGAAACTTCTATACTAGTGTATATTAAGCAGTGAAACCTGTTAATGGAAAATACACAAATTTTGATGTTGAAATGTGCCCTGTCATGCTGAAATATTTAATTAAATAGTTTTATGCAAAAAGTCTTAATAATAAACAAACAACTTTGAGATAATTTGAATACAATAAAGTAGAAACGGTTGGGATTTAATAAATTTCTATATTTAAATGTACCCTGTTTTTAGTTTCAGCAGCCAGCATTTAGAATCAGTTTTTATGAATATTTTTTACTGGTACAAACAAATTTTTTGCGGTTATCGAGTACAAAAAATCGTCAGTTTTAAATTTTCATTTTACATTTTGTGCACGCAGTAAAATAGAAATAGTTTAGTTAAATATTTTGGCTCAATTTACATACAGATGCGAAAAAGTAAAGTACTCAACTAGTTTACAGAAGTTCGTCGTCCGATAGGACCGATATGCCTGCAATAGCAGAAGGCATATATGAGTAGTAACTGAGCCCTGGGTATATTCACTTATTCTCACCCAGTCACAGGTCCCTCAAAGCAGGTCGTAAAAGAAAGTTTCGCAAGAAACACAGAAAATTACAGTGAAAGGTGGATTTTTTTAGTATGGGACACCTCGACGTGTTGAACTGTACTATACTGTATGCATAGAGAAAGTTGCGGTACACAAGGAGTATAGCATACCACGTTATTACTCAAAGTGACAAGTTCAGTATTATAAAAAAAATCAGGGAGACTGGAGATAGGATTCAGGACACCCTAAACATGTTAACAGAGGCAACAACATTATTTTAGCAAAGCTAGCAAAGAGAGTGATTGCACAGTCGAAGCTAACTACAGGCTGAGCGTGATGATTGCTAAAGTGAGAAACGATTCGAAGACGGTGAATTTATTTTAAACAATTGCATCTTAGAATTATGTTATATCTGGAAAATAATATGTCGTATTATCTAGATTGGTATATGTCTTTAAATTTGTTAAAACAAAATTTAGAAGAAAATTACATACTTGAAAAAAAAGACTATATGAAGGAAATTTGACTTTATTTTCACTCTGCAATCAATGCGAATTGAGGAAAATTAAGGAACAATACCCATACACATTGCTCTGTACTCAAATCGAGTAAAATGAGGAATAATACACATATATATAATAACAAGATTTCACAATAAACATGTACAAAAATCAACGTCCAAATTATAATAAGACAAAAACAACTCTTGTCTCTTATTCTTCTCAATCTCATACCAGATGCTTCTACATCTTTGGCTTTGGACTGTGGTTTAGACGTTGATATGTATAATTAAAGTTACAACTTGGAAACACAACAAATAGACCAAAATTCTCAATTCTCGATCATTTCACAATGGAAGAAGAAATAAGTGGTAATTTGCCCTTCTTAGATGTCCTGATCCATAGGTTACCTAATTAGTTACGCTTTAGTGTATATAGAAAACCTATGAATGTACTTGCATACTTCACTTTTATTCTTCGCATCCAAAAAATGTTAAAATTTCTGTTTTTAGAAATATGTTTTTGAGGGCGTTAAGAATTTGCTCTCCTGAATTCCTTAATGAAGAGATGAATAACATTAGGTCAATTGCCCTTTCATTAAAATACCCCTCTTCTTATATCGATTTAGCTTTGAAGGGTGCTAAAAAAACTTTCTCTAATACTTCAACAGAGCCCCTTTTATTATCAAATTCTATAGTTTTGCCATACCACGAATCATTGGACCCCCTTCCAAGATTAGCCAAACAACTTGATTTTAATATAGTGTTTTCTAATCGTAATAACGTGGGTAATATGTTAATAAAAAACTCTCCCAGCGAATTGGAGTCCGCTGGTATTTATAAAATTCCGTGCAAAAATTGCCATAAAATTTATATTGGTCAAACTGGTAAATCATTAAAGACACGTGTAAAACAACACCAATATAACGTAAGTAGACAGGAAAAAAGTAGTGCCTTATTCTTGCATATAAAAAATGAAAATCATCATATTGATTGGACAGGAGCTAAATTTATTACCTATGAAAAATCAATGTTGTTAAGAAATATTATTGAATCGTCTCTAATTAAATTTAATAAATCTAATATTATAAACATTAGTAACGGTCTCTTCAAACTTGATACTTTCGTCACGAGGGCAATAGCCTCTTCAAAGAGGGTTGACAGCTAGCGGATAGTTTTTTACTTTTTCTTACTGTACTCCTTTGTTTCCCCAAACATCCCTTTCTGGACATTAGTCCTTTCCTGTGCTTTCACCCTTTTAAAATACCACTCTTCCCTCCCACTCTTCTCAACTCCTCACCAGATGTTTTCTGCATCTAGTGTTCAGTTGGGTTTTTGACTCTGACGAAGACCGCTTGTTACGGTTGAAAGATCTTAGTCTTGTTTTCCTATTTCTTATTGTGGTTTGATCATTGATTGTTGTTTCACGTGTTTATGTGAAATCTTTATATATATATATATATATATATATATATATATACATGTTTTGTTAAACGACTTTTGTACTGTGGCATGAATAAATTTCATTGTCCATCTTTCAAGTTTTCTCACCTTTGTTTTAAATATTTCTGGTACAAAATATACTAGTTCTCCAAAGGCTTTATTCTTTATAACTGACATGTTTCGATCTCCTTGACCATCTTCAGAGTTAATCATATTCATATAAAAAAAAACATAAAAAAACATTTTATATGAATATGATTAACTCTGAAGATGGTCAAGGAGACCGAAACATGTCAGTTATAAAGAATAAAGCATTTGGAGAATTAGTATATTTAGTACCAGAAATATTTAAAACAAAGGTGAGAAAACTTGAAAGATGGACAATGAAATTTATTCATGCCACAGTACACAGGTCGTTCAACAAAACATGTATAAAAGGAGGATTGCTCCCCAAATTTACAAATATATATATATATATATATATAGATATATATATATAAACTATATTCACAAAAAGAACACACAGAAATAAAACAGAAACTCACTACTATATTTCGATGGCCTCGTCATCAGGTATATAGAAGTAAATCACTCCGAAGACTGGTAACGACAATATATGTATATCGAAAAGATTTCACAACAAACACATAACTGAATATCAGTTTGACTCTGACGAGACCCGCTTGTTTTGATTGAAAGATCTTAGTCTTTTTTCTGACATCTTACTGTGGTTGTGACGTTGATATATATTGTCATGAAGCTTTCGGCTTGTGTCATCTATGAAATGGTTAGGTTAGAAATTAGTAAAATAGTTAAAAAAGCATGTTAAAATGAAGGTTTAATAATGAATTACTGTTGATATTTCTTTAAAGACACCTTCAATATTTCATGAATTATTAGTAAAAATAAGTTACTGATAACTAGTTTCTCAATGAAATTTTTATTTACAATAATAAGAAATAGAGTTTGTATTTTTACTTATGATATTGAATCCAGATAGCCTTGATTTTCTTTGTTTAAAAATTATTTAATAGGTAAAATTTTACTGAAAAATCGTATATTGAAAATAATAGTATATACTGAATGTGTTCAGAAAATTATAGAGAAATATTTTTTTTCTGTGAATACATTACCTTTAAAAATCACGGAGTAGAGAGGAATATCGGGTCTTCACGATCGTCAAGCCGAATGAACTAGACTGGGCTGAGAACTAAAGCGGGAACTGAGAAGGGATAAACAATAGTTCTTCTATACTCCTACTTATCACAAACGCAGCACCTTTAGTGATCTAATCTCCAAGTCCAGTCTGCATAAACCAATTGATTATGAGGAGTGGGATCCCATCAATACAATGTCTGTATTATAAACTTATTTCTAGTTTGGCTACGTATTAATAGTTGTTTGTTTTCCAACGCCCACACAAATAAGGCTTTGTTCTACGGGCGGAAATTGTGGCTCATTTTTTATTTGGTACGTATTTTAGTAATTGACGAGTCACATTACCTGTTGATTCTTCATTAATAGTCCTAAATTTTGCCTAAATCAAGTGTATTTAGAAGGAAAGATCTTTAAATAATACCTGACATCGTTTTCCGCCCCGAGTGGGGCCATGCAGCCCTACCATAGGCTGCATCGGCTTTATTTCCACAGGTTCATTGAACCAGGGGCTACAAACGCCACTGACCTTACCTGCAACTGAGCAGGTTCATAGGACCATTGGTTCGGAGTTTGATGCGAAACTCTTAAAACAAGTCGGTACTACGGGTGGCGGGGGCCCATGGAGGGTTTTCTCTCCAGCCTGCCTCAGATGTCGGACTCGTAGTGTCTGTTGGTTCTCACCCAAGTTGGGTAGACCCTTGTGGTTGCTGTGTGAGAAGCAGTAACTTCTCGGGTGGATACCTGCTTAGCATACCAGGAAGCTAGAGACCCCAAACCCCTACCAGTGGGAACCAGCCATGAACTCAGCTGAATGAACTGGACAACAGGTACTTGCTTTTATAGATGCTTTGGCTTTTGATGGGACCTCAGAGTGGGGACAATTTAGATACACCCCTCTCTCGAGCCCTTTATTTTACGAATAGAGAGACTTTAAAGGCTCTCTAACCTTTTATTGACACGAACTAGGTGGCGCTTAGCCAACGAGAGATTTTTAATCTCTCTATGAGTTGTTCTATTTGTACTGAAGACTCCCCATGATGAGGCCATGATGGGGTAAATTTACTATCATTGAAAGCCCTGGTCACGGGGTAACGGTCATTGCCCTCAAGCTAAAATTCTGTTGAAGCAAAAAGAAAAACAAAATACATAGTACATTTGTCGTTTATAATGAAATTTACTAAAAAAAGTTCCAAATTTCTTCTTTTTTTTACTTTACTCAAAGTAAAGTATAGTGAATGTGAAAAAATTCGTTCTCGAGATTTTGACGGAATTACATATTTTGATTTCTCAGAAGTCATTTTATGAAGTTTTTCGATGATGTCTGTGTGTGGGTGGGTGGGTGAGTTAGTATGCATCCAAAGTTTGTGGCCACGCTACAGAATCTTGATGGATCAAATTGATTATTACATAAAAATGGGCTGTAGATGTAGAATGGGCTCTAGATGGACTATGTAGAAAAAATAGTGTAGATTAGTCTACATTAACCTATAGCATCTTTCTTAGATTTCGCAGAAGTCAGGAATAAAAAAAAGAAACCCAGTAAGAAATACATTACGATACTTTTAGAAGATCCTTAAAACCACTGATACCAAAAATTTTAACGAATCGGTATTAAAACTGCACGAAAGTTTTGAGTAATGCATCCAAAATAAATAATATTAACAACTGAGATAATGTATTATTAATATTGTACATAAACTACCAAAAACTAATTATAAACAACCTAAATCAAACTAGACAGAAAAAGTTAATTTAATATTAAAACATTTATTTACTTGCAACTCATTTTTCTATTTTACTAAGTAAAGTATAGTGAACGTGAAAAAAATCGATCTCAAGATTTTGACGGAATTACATATTTTGATTTCTCAGAAGTCATTTTATGAAGTTTTTCGATGATGTCTGTGTGTGGGTGGGTGAGTGAGTATACATCCAAAGTTTGTGGCCACGCTACACGCTACAGAATCTTTGATGGATCAAATTGATTTATTACAGAAAAATGGGCTTCATAGTGTAGATGAGCTACTATTCTTTGGTAGCAATTAAGGGTGACAGGAAAGTCACTTTTTTTGCCCAAAACCTGTTTTAACACAACATTTTTTCTCCCAAACTAGTTATTCCAGAGTCTTGAAATATTTGCATTATCTTTTAGGCTACAAAAGCAATAAACGAAAAATATCCTCAGATTTTTTAACAAAAAGGAAATAATTTGTTTTTTCAATAAAATGTAAAGATTTTCTGACATCATTCAATATGAAAACTGTGAGAGCGATACAAACCATACCGTTTGACGGATCAAAATGAAAAAATACCTAGAAATAGAACATTCTGTGGAGAATGAGTTTAGAAAATCTTTTTCTAAATACATTCACCAAAGAGGGCTTACAGTAGATTTTCTGTTTTCAGAAAATGTTTTTTTGATGTTAAACGACTCATTGAAAAACCATGACAATTTGCCAAAAAATTAACATTGTATAAACAAAAATCACGTAATTTCAATTACGGCAAAGAGCAATAACGCTATAAATACTGATTGTTGATCCTAGACTAACGGATCACCTGCTATACTTGTCGAATTTACTGATATTTATTTTCATTGTTTACTTTTACTTACAAATTTTTTGAGTGAATCCACTCAAATTAAATTGATGTTTATAATAGATAAATTTAAATAATTGATTGCCTTATATGAGATATAAGAGGAATAATATTTTTACATGTAAAAAATTACCACCAATAAACATAAATTTCCGTTGGTGTCCATGGTATGATGGATTTGTCTCACAAAATGCTCTAATAGATCTATATATTGCACTCTTGAACAAAAGTTAATGTAAGTTGTAAATTATTTTGTGTTTATGAATATTGTATCTTTGGGTAATGTTGAAGTGTGAGGAATGGACTCTTTCCTCAAGAAAGAGGAGTTATGTTTCTGATGATTATCCAGTTTTTTCACTATTCTAGTGTAATAGTTCATATCTAATATTTTTAAAAATTTCAAGCTTCCAGCTATAAAAGTTTTAAATTATACTGAATATCCTGCTTTGCCTTTGATTTGAGTATGTAAAACTGGATAATTACCAATATATTTTTTCCAAATATAGATTCACAGCAACCTTATAACAGTGTACAGCATGCAGGAAAAAGTTAACAGCAACCTTATAACAGTGTACAGCATGCAGGAAAAAGTTAACACTCACTCAGAGTACATTGGTACATATGTTTTTTGACAAAGGGAGAGAAAAGTATATTTGATTAAATACTAGGAAGCCATAAAATTCCCAGTATAATAATTTTATAAAATCCTAAAATTAGTCAAAATTAGAAAAATTCTTTGAAGAAAAAAATTTCAATCATTGTCTGTACTACCTCTAGGAATGAAAGACTAATAAACATATCCCATTTAGACATTTATATTGACTCGAAGCGATTATGTTTAATGTTATGTTTTATTGTTTTTAGTATATTTTTATGTTTTGGTGTATTTTGATATTCTTTTAATGATAAGGTGGAGTTATGTTGCTAAGCAACCTGTTTTTTTCTTGTTTTTTTCTTGTTTTTTTGTGTTTTTTTTTTTGAGATGAATAGTAAACATATTAAAACTTGTACCTTGTACTTTTATTTCAAAACGTCTACTTAATAAGACCGAATAGTTTAAGGCGACATTTTGGTGGGGTCACCGAGCATTAACCACAGTGTTCAATCAACAACGTGGATCCTGCAATTTATTTAAGAAGAAGCTGTCGACTCAAAGAAGTTTCGCCCTAATATGAAGTCCACATCCCATCAGTAATAAGAATAAAATCCCCAAAAGCTGCCATAAGAAGTGAAACGCCATATTTTCATAACAACAGGCACCCGTCTATTTTTCGTGGGGAAGCCGGATAAGATCCAAGTAAATGGCTACGGGAATATGAGAGGGTGGCAAAACACAATTCGTGGGATGAGTTTTTCTCTCTGACCAATGTGTACTTTTCCCTCAATGGTACTGATCACCAGTAGTTTGAAAATAATAAGGAAATATAACTTCGTGGGACTTGTTTAAGGCCAATTTGAGACAAGCATTTGGTGTTAAATTGAAAATTAGACAAAAATCGGAAGAAGAGCTCAAGAGCAGAGGGCAAAATAGGGAGAAAGCGCACAGAATTCGGTAGTACAAATTTCTTCCAGGTCCTTCCATTGACCTTGCTATAGAACAGGAAAAAGACCTATGGTGTCAAAACCTCGCAAAAATAATATCTGTTACTTAAAGTTCGATTTCACCTGGGAGTCAATAAGGATTAATTGACGGGATCCTGTAAAAGATGAACTTTGAGCCGGGTGGAAAGAAATGGCTGCCAGTCATTCCGAGGTATATGCGAAAATGTATACTCGGGCATTTCCACGATGCACCTACAGCCGGACACTTAGGCTTCGCCAGAACCTACGACGGAATAAGGAAGAGATTTTATTGACCAAGTATTTATGGGATTATTCGTCGTTATATGATATATTGTCGTGAATGCCAACGACAGAAGTCTAGTCCACAGAAGCCACCAGGTCATCTGATGTCCACACCTCCAGAGGCAGTCCCTTTCTAGAGGATTGGTATAGGTCTTCTTGGTCGTTTTCCGAAATCTTCTAGGGGAAACAAGTCGATCGTTGTCTGCACGCACTATCTTAGCCCCTATGCCGTAACAAGAGCACTTCCAACTGCTGAAGCCCTTGAAATCGCCAAGTTCCTTATGGATGACATTTTATTGAGAAATGGAGCCCCAAGAACCATCATTACAGATCGTGGGCGAGCGTTTCTATCTAACCTAGTGGCAGAGATCAGCCAGTTGTGTAATATATGCCCCCGGATTACGACTGCCTACCATCCCCAGACTAACGGGTTGACTGAACGTTTCAACAATACATTAGGGAGCATGCTGTCGATGTACGTTGACGATGAGGAAAGGAACTGGGATAAGATATTGCCATTTGTGACATTCGCCTACAACACGGCCAAGCAGGAGACTGCAGGTTTTTCGCTTTTCTATCTTCTACATGAACGGGAAGCCCAGACAACTTTAGATAGTATGTTCTCATTTCGACCTGGTGAACAAGATAGCGACTATGTTACTCAGTTGGTGCTAAAAGCCAAGGAATCAAGATAGTTGGCAAAGCTGAGGACATCAGAAGCTCAATACAAGGACCACAGATGTTATGATGCTAAACATCGCTCAGTATCTTATACTCTGGGAGATCTTGCGTGGATTTTCATTCCCTTGAGGAAAGTCGGTTTGTCAGAAAAGATGTTGAAAAGGTACTTTGGTCCATATCAAGTGCTAAGAAAGTTATCCGATGTAACCTACGTAATACAAGACTTTGACCCCACATCAAGATGACACAAGAAAAAGGCATCGTACATGTCCTTCGCATGAAGCCATATTACTACCCAGAATACAAAGAGCAGATCCCCAGTCATGAAACGGAGCAGGTAGCAGTATCTTCCTACTTGTGTTTCCTGGACCTATGACTAGAACGAGGAAGAGAGTAGCACAGCGAGGCGCGATGCTTTTAAGGAAGGAGCAATGACGGAAAGTGATTATCTTTAATGTTATGTTTTATTGTTTTTAGAGTGTTTTAATGTTTTAGGGTATTTTTATATTCTTAAAGAAAGACCAGGTGGAGTTGTGTTGCTAATTAGCCTGTGTTTAGGTCCCATTTTCTTTTAATTTCCATCAGCTGGTTTAGGTGAAATAATTTGTTTCATAATCATGTAAACTAGGGGAAACTACTTTTAAAATATTTCAATTTACAAAAGGAGATGAGTTACTATAACAGTTTTACTATACATTTCATTTAATTTTTTCAACTCAAGCTCACGTTACTCTCGATTTTATTAGGCACTTTCATGGCTACGTAGTATGCAAACAAACAAATTTTACTCTGATATTCTGACAGTTATTAATATTAATCAGATACTCCACTGTGAAACCAGTGCTCGAAATTAGAAGCTCTATCGTTAGATGGCGCCCGAACGCTGATTCGAGAAGAAACCGTCGTTTCAGAGTAGGAACAAATAAATTGGTTTTTTAAATGTTCTTAAGCAAAACTTTAATACCCAGCTGTAGAGTTAATTAAAAAATTACAGTTCTATTGAAAGTTCAATGATTTTCATTTTTCAGTTATTAATACTTGAAATAATTTTCAAGTCATTGGAATTTGAAGAGTGACTATTCAAATTATGAATATTTATCATATTCCATTTTACAACATTAATAATCATTGCAAAACAGTTTCAGGGTGCCTATCGAAAAACTGTAGCTTGTTATTTTTTATATATTCATTTAAGTGTCTAATACAGATTACTTTTATTGACTTTCATGTTGTCAAGCAAAACTGTTATGATCAATTGATATGTATGAGTTTTACTTCTAATGGATAAATAATATATGCAATGATTTATATGATTATATTACAAAAATTGAATAAAATTGATCAAGTTCTTTTCTCCAAATGAATATTTTAACTACCTCACTTTTAACATCATCTAAGAAATTCATTTTCATTGCTCTTTATGAAATGCTTAAAGTCAGATTAATCAGTCGCTCCCGTTCATAGAAGACTTGGCATACGTTTTTATCAATTTCTAGAGTAAGAAATGTGCAGCGTTGGAAAGGCAGCCCTACCATATTGCAGTAAAGATTACAGAACATCTATAAGATCTGATTTTCAGATCATCAGTTTTTTCCTCCCAGCTTCTAGGATCATCACAAAATCAGTAATGTCGACATGAAATTGAATTGAAACTACATAATTTTCATAATAATTTGTGAAGTCTGAGCATTGCTTTTTAACTTTTATCTTTCTCTTGTATACCTTTAATATCATTGAATTCAACTTCGGCTGAAAAACAAAATGATGGCTTTTCAAAGAAGGAAACAACGCTCTTCAATTTATACTGGTAATCTGATCATTATCTTAACGATCACTCTATTTATTTCTTCTGCTGGTATCAGTCCACTATCACTTACTGATTCCTCCAGTCATGGTTCTTGTATCACGCTCTTCGTTAAATAGCGAATAGGTCGTGAATCTTAGGGTGGAATGCGCTTGAATTGTAAGGCATGAGATATAAGTGGGTAGCAGAGATTAATGAGTCATTTATATCAGTTTTCTATACGTGTTAAAGATCAGAGCATTACCTTAACGTTTATTCCTTAAATTTTGGTAATTTAACGATCTATCTGCTTCACATTTTATAATATGTAGATTAGATATGGGATTAGATAACTCATTTACCCATTTCTTAAGAATTAATAATGAAAAATTCATTAAATATAGAATTTCATTCATTCGGGTTTCTTTAGAGACGGCCAATACTCATTCAAATAGAGTTTCCACAATATAATTATTGTAGTGAGGTTATAAGAGAAGAGTTTATCTTCAAAAAACCTTAGAATCAACAAAAGGGAAAATGTTGAATCCAATAGGAACACAAAAAAAATTATTTTTTGTATAATTTATATTGAACTAAAAGTAATTGGATTCTAGAAACTATTTGAAGAGTCAAAAGTTAAGCTTAGAAATGAAATCTATAAATGTTTGAAAAATGGTTTTTGTAATCATCATTTAGTAATCAAGATTGGAAATACCAAGTCTGGAGAATAAGTTTTAAACTTCGAAACTAACAAGGATGAAGTTATTATATATAAGTTGTGATGTTCACATCACCCCAGATATTGTAGAAACAAAACAGTTGGAGTATTTGAAAAGAGTTTGTTGAAGAACCAAGCAATTAAATCGACGACGAACCACTTTAACTGGCACGTCGTTTCCTATGAGACTCACGTCCTCTGTGTAATGATAAAAGCAAGGCAGATAGTTCTGTTCAATGTCTTCAAGTTTACTATAACTAATAACATCAATATTAAAACAAATGAAATAATTAAATTTATTTTCTAAAAGATTGATAATACACTACTATAGATTTTGATATCACGTCTGCACGATAGCCATATTAAAATTAAAATAAAACTGAATTGATTGTCAACGGGTTTTATATTATAAAGGGTGGGGCAGAGCAATCTGTTTATTTAAATTTAGCGCCCTGAAGCAATGGTTGCTCTAAGGATGGTAGGGATGGACTTATTTGAGAGGGATGGGCTTAAAGAGTTTGGCTCTTACATGCGTTATTTATTTTTTGTTTATTTTTCAGAAGCCCCAGTGACTATCATAGAGTGGACGAAGTTGGAACGCGATATCGTTATTGAGGCATTTTTTTCAAGCGGTCGCTCAATCGTCGCTACGCACCATGCATTCCGTAGGCATTCAATATTGCCCATCGTGGTCGTGTTCCTAGCCGGTAGTCGATTGTTTTATGGGTAAACAACTTCAGGGAAACGGTGATGTAAAGAAAAAGAAACCTGGCCTATCACGAAAGCAAGGTCACACTAAAACATTGACGCGGTGGACAATCTGTTTCAGATCTCCCCGACGGCCTACCCGCAAACACGTATGTGCTCTTGAGTTGCCTGCTTGTTCTGTGAGATAAATCCTCCATGAAGAATTGAAATTTTATCCCTCCATTAAGAATTAAAATTGGCTATGGTGCAGGAACTTAATCCATGCGATTTTTTGCTCGTGAAAATGCATGTGAGGTGCTTTTGGGCTTGCCTGACGACACACACAGTGATTAGGCTCACTTCCATCTTTCGGGATCGTAAATAAGCAAAACGTTTACAAAACAAAACCCCAGAAAACTTCATCAACGTCCTCTCCTCTACACTCAAAACGTGTAACTGTTTGGTGTGCACTGTCACGAGTTAGCATAATTTTTTGCGATTTTGGCCTATGATTTTTTGAAGAAAATGAACAGACAGTATCAGTGAAATCTGACCGTTATGTCAATATGATCAATGAGTGTTTCCTGCCAACATTGAACAGATGGGCGTGGAAAATGAGTGGTCCAGCAGGACGGTGCCATGGCACACGTAGACGTGCGTCAATGACTGTTTGCGTTTCATGACATGAAATAATCGACTGCCGGTCAGGAACACGATCACGGGGGGCAATATTGAAATATCTACGGAACGCACGGTGCGTTGAAACGATTGAGCGACGGCTTGAATAATATGCCTCAACTGATGAAATGAGTAATGGTAATCTTCAAAAGAAGTGTGAACTGACATTGAAAGAGATCATTTGGTAAATTATTTTTTAAAATAAAAAAAATGAAACAGTTCAGATGTTATGTTATAACTTTCAATTGCTTGCTTAATTATTTTAGGAGTTCGTGATGCTTGTGATCGTTTGATGAGTGTGCTAAGCGCTCTGCCAGCGTAAACATATATTTTTATGGTTAAATTATATTTCACTAGTTACAATTTATTTAAACAGTTCTTTGAATAATTTTATAAGCAGACACCACTAAGTTTAGGCTTAATATTAGTGATCGGACTATACTTCTACATTTGGTTCTACTACGTTTTTACGCTGAAATTCTCATTTTTAATGTCTACTGAGACCTTTATGAAATAGACAGACAGCTTATGTAAAAATGAATTTGCATAAAGGTACCTTGGATATGCTGTCTTATTTTATTAAAATAAATTATAATGATGCATAGTATATTGGAAATGAATCAGTCCACCTCATTTATTTATTTTTCTGGGTGAGGGGGCGACCATTATTTTGCAGTGGGTCAATATGATATGAGTAACAACTCTGTTATTTACTAAATTCTACTTACAGTGCATAAAAAGAGGTGGTGACTCCCTGCATACAGTGGTTGGGGAACATCAAAAGAGATGTGAAGAGGAAATTTGACGGTAATTATGGAATTTCTGTATTAAAAGTCTTTTAGTAGGTAAATTCTTTAAAAAATCTATAAATGATATCAACTTAATGGCCATTAAAAAATCTTTTATGATTGTGCTTCCTTCTGGCCTGAAACTTTTAACAAAAAATGAGATAACAAAGAAATCTGGAGTCATGAGCAGGCAGTCCGGGAGCAGTCACGGAGTCAAGAAATCCAATTGGATAATGAACTGCTTCCTCACCACTGGAGGATACAAGTCTTCATGTAGTTATTTCGTAGTTCTTAAAATGATTGATTTATGTAGAGGATCTGACTATCTATTCTTTCATTTACGTTTTACTTTTTTCATTCTATCTTCCTTTCACTTTTTCCCTCATCTTCTCTTTTCTTACTAGCTTCATTAATTTCCTTCTTCCTTTATTTTCTCTTTGTAAACTTTGGTAAAGCTGTTGTTTCACCAAGAAACCTCCAGTATTTGTATAGACTACTTGATATAATGTTTTGGGTAATGTAATGATCTGCGAGGTCCACCTTGGGAACATTATGGGCACTGATTAACTGATTAGTTTCCTTAACTTCAGGATACGGTTGACCCTTCAGAAAAGTTAGCATGATTACTTTTTCACGGTGTATCCGAAAGACTACTTATTCTTTCAGGAATGCCCAGAGTGGTCATATGATTTGTACCCATCCTTGAGTCACTGTTTCTTGTTAAATTTGAGGTTTAACAAATTTTGATATTTCATTATGTTTAGTCCATCGTTTCACAACTCAGTATATTGGATCAGTTTCCATGAAAACTCCTTGTGCTAGTACAACTGACAATTTTTTCAGTGCAATAAAAAAAAATTCATTGGCATTATTTAAATTTTGAAAGTGCATTGGAGGCAGGAATTAAAACCGGTACATATTAGGCGAATAGTTCCATTCAATTTGCAAAATAAACCCTTAAAAACAAAGTTCTCAACCATCTTACTAAAATTTTCGATAGAATGCTGATCATCATACAAAAACTGAAAGCACCTATGCAGCAATCAAATAAATATTTATAGTAATTACACATTCTGACCTCTAGTGGCAAAAATGCAAAGATTATCGCAACTAAAAACACTGCGAAAAGTGTTCTTAAAAACATAATAAAAATGATCTTATTAGTTATGTGTAGATAGCCCTATAATGTAGATGTGGCTTATTGTTTTTGTGCAATATTTTATCATGGAAAAATCACTTCGTCGCCCAAAAGGTGATTTTAGACATTTTTTTTCTCCTAAACTCTAGAGTGTAACTAGATCGCTATTCACGATCTTCTGACTGAGATTCCATGTTCCAAACCAATTTCCTTTTATCAAGGGTTAATCGAAATAGAAGTTGGCGAAACTATAGTATTTATGTAATTTCTAATTAAGGAATCATTATGAAACTGATAACAGGATTAACTAAATCAAGGAACGTTTCGGTTCCTTCAGTGACCAAAAAGGTCATATGCCCAAAGCTCCATTGATCCAGTTTGGTCTGAATACTTGATTGCAGAAGTTACATGGACTAAAACAGGTGTTATAGTGAATTTTATAATTCCAAAATTTTTTTTTGCTGTACAACGAACTACAGAAAAAATGAAATTTTTAGAAAAAAATCTATATACAGTAATTATGCTGCAAAAAAAGAAGAAATTCTGATTATTGCCAAAGAAATATAGTTTTAAAAAGTCAACTTGAAATAATGGATAACATGCTGCTCTTCTTGGACTTGTTTATATATACACAAAAATATTGGGATGTTATTATACGAAGAGAATATATCGCGTTTTAATTTTTACACTATACCAATGAAGTATACTCTCCAAATTGTTAAAAGATGGGTTATGCAGAATTTCTTTTTATTTAAATGCAGTTAAAACTGTCCCTACATCCTCCTCTCGAAAAAAGAAATCAGTTGCAAGAAACCTCTTAATATAAAATACAAAAATGGAACACTCAAAAGAAAACACTATATATCTAATCGTAAAAACGTGGGCATACATGTTAATAAAAAACTCTCCCAGGGATCTGGAGTCCGATGGTATTTATAAAATTCCGAGCAAAAATTGCCATAAAATTTATATTAGTCAAACTGGTAAATCATTAAAGACACGTGTAAAACAACATCAATACAACGTAAGTAGGCAGGAAAAAAGTAGCGCCTTATTCTTGCATATAAAAAATGAATATCATCATATTGATTGGATAGGAGCTAAATTTATTACCTATGAAAAATCGATTTTGTTAAGAAATATTATTGAATCGTCTCTAATTAAATTTAATAAATCAAATATTATAAACGTTAGTAACGGTTTCTTCAAACTTGATACTTTCGTTACGAGGGCAATAGCCTCTTCTAAGAGGGTTGACAGCTAGCGGATAGTTTTTTACTCTTTCTTACTGTACTCCTTTGTTTCCTCAAACATCCCTTTCTGGACATTTGTCCTTTCCTGCACTTTTACCCTTTTAAAATACCATTCTTCCCTCCCACTCTTCTCAACCCCTCACCAGATGTTTTCTGCATCTAGTGTTTCAGTTTAGGTTTTTGACTCAACGTTCTTGACGAAGACCACTTGTTACGGTTGAAAGAACTTATTCTTCTTTTCCCATTTCATATTGTGGCTTGATCATTGATTGTTATTTCACGTATTTATGTGAAATCTTTTTGTATACACAATATATATATACGAATTAAATGAAATGATTCCACGCACTAAATAAACTATATTGACAAAAAGAACACACAGAAATGAAACAGAAACTCTCTACTATATTTCGATAGTCTCGTCATCAGGAAGATAGAAACGAGGCTATCGAAATATAGTAGTGAGTTTCTGTTTCATTTCTGTGTGTTCTTTTTGTCAATATAGTTTATATATATAGATATATATATAACAGATTGAATAATATATCGACCGTTTGATAGAATAGGTGTGTTCTCTAATCGGGGTTCGGTCAATTTTCCAGGATAAAAAATTAAACTTTAAGTTTAAAATTAAAAATTAAGTTTATTTTTTTATCCTGGAAAATTGACCGAACCCCGATTAGAGAACACACCTACTATATAGATATAGATATTATTGGTGAAGATAGGTCGCAAATCTATCTATGTTTCCTTAAGAAACATTTTATTAAAGTGAACCATAGTCTCGCTATTCACGATCTTCTCACTGAGATTCGATGTTGCAAACCAATTTCCTTCTGTCAGGAGTTAATCGAAATAGAAGTTGGCCAACTTTAGTATTTAAGTAATTTCTATCAAAATCCTCTTCATTGCCATATATGTACGGCTTGATCGAGACACATACAAATAATTTCCCTACACGATTAATTGTAAGTTAGGTTGGTTCGGCTTCATATGTATTATCCAAATGGGTTAGTTAGTGTTTTGAGTCAATTAATTGGTAAAATTTCTCGTATCTATATTAAAAGTGATGTAAATAAAAAGCATCAATATTAAGGAAGAATATAGATTGATTAGTTTTGATGTAAGTCCCTGCTTGCTAATCTACCTATAGTTATTATTCCTTCCCCCAAACTACCACTACGATGATTGTCTTTTTCAATTTGATAATAATTTTTATAACAAAAATTTGGTATTGCAAAGGATAATTGCTTATCCCCCCCTCCGCCATGAGCAATTTACACATGGAATTTTTTGAATCTAAAATTTTAACTTCAATTTTGCCTAATCAAGTTAAATAGTTTAGATATATTCCTGATATTGTGCATCTGTCCCAAATCTATTAATAAAGATGCCTTTCTAATAAAATTAAATTCAATAGTGCCAACCAACCAATTTACAATGGAAGAAGAAGTAAATTTTAATTCCTTTAAAATACCTCTCTTGCCTTCCACACTTATCACAACCCCATACCAGATGTTTTGAAGCGAAGACCATCTTAGGACGTCATAAGGTTAAAACATCTTAGTCATTTTTCTTATTTCGTACTGTGGTGTAATACGTTTAAACACTATATGATTGTCACTTATATTATATAACTAGCAAACGTACCCGTCTTTGACGGAATCACAAATTCTATTATACTTGGTATTCCAAAATATCATGAAATACTATACCAATTATAGTATTATACTAATACTATAATTAGAAATTATAGAATAGTAGAAAATACCATTAATAGTACAGTGTTAAACAAATGCCTCTGTATACACCATATTAGCTGTTTGTCCTTCAGGTTCACGGAAGAACAAACAGTTGGAACCTCTGACTCTTAAGCAAGTAAACTACAGTTGATCATGTGAGAAAAAATTGGTCTCGCTAACTTGAATTCCTGCGTTAGATGAAGATTCCCCTTACGACTTAGTTAACGTCATTGCGAAATAGACTGACGGGACTTTGCAATCGTTTCAACGGAAACAGACAGTGGCTCGGAATCAAGGGTATGGGTGGTATACACACAGACTCCCCATTCGACACCCAGTCATGATGGCCGCCTCTACGGCACATCTGTGCAGAGCACAAACTCCGAGTCGTGCCCCGTTGCGCATTTCCCGGGGCACTCAAGTTGCATAACATGAAATTTGTTACTGATACTAAATCGCAGCATGATGGTGCTCTACTCATCTACTACTACTCCTACTACTCATCTTGGACTCTACTCATGAGCAGGCAGTCCAAGAGCAGTCACGGAGTCAAGAAATTCAGTTAGATAATAATCGTTCCTCATTACTAATCTGCCGCAGCTGTATATTTTCAAAATAAACATGTGTGTGTAGTTAGCCATACACGGCTTAAAAGTTCATAACTTCGCTTCATCGTTGAATATTCCATCCATCCAAAGATTAGATTTTAAGTTAGACTTATACAAATCTACAATCAAAGTTTCAGCTTATTATGTCTTATGGTGGCAATATTTTGTGGACCAACCGAGAGACAGAAATTATTCTAACGGTACATGCGGCTTCTCTAAAGTATGAAACGTAAAGAAAACTTGAAATGAGTCAGTTCTAAGCAATGTACAGACAAAACCTTTCTTTTATTTATATAGATATACTTGTGCTACTATCAACAGCGAGCACGCAAGCCACTGGGCTACTCTGGTTCCATACCTTACTTTATTACCAGTGTTTATATTACGCAAATATTAAATAAAAAAAAATGTTTTTGTTGTATTTATTACAATAATACATTTGCACTACTGTCCTCGGCGAGCAAGCAAGCTACTGGCTACCCTGGCTCGATCCATTTACTTTATTACCATTTTTTATATTATTCACATTTTAAATTCAAAAAAATATTTGTTTGTTACATTTAGTTATAATACATTTGCACTACTGTCATCGGCGAGCACGCAAGCCACTGGGCTACTCTGGTCCCATGCTTTACTTTATTACCAGTGCTTTAATTAAGCAAATATTAAATTAAAAAAAATTACAGTTATATATAATATATAATACATAGCAAACGTACCCGTCTTTGACGGAATCAAAAGGTCTATTATACTTGGTATTCCAAAATGCCATTAGAAATTATAGAACAGTAAAAAATACCATTATTAGTAGTGTTAAACAAATGCCTCTATATACACTACATTAGCTCTCTGTCCTTCAGGTTCATGGAAGAACAAACAGTTGGAACCTCTGACTCTTGAGCAAGTAAACTACAGATGGCCATGTGAGAAAAACTTGGTCTCGCTAACTTGAATTCCTCCGTTAGATAAAGTTTCCCTTTACGACTTAGTTAACCTCAATGCGAAATAGACTCTCAAAGGACTTTGCAATCACTTCAACGGAAACAAATAGTGGCTTGGAATCAATGATATGGTGGTATACACACAGACTCCCAAATACCACACCCAGGCATTATGTCCGCCTCTATGGCATATCTGTTCAGAGCACGAACTCAAGAGTCGTGCCCCGTTGCACAGTTTTGGGGCACTCACGTTTCGTAACATGAAATTTGTTACTGCTACTAAATTGCAGCATGATTGGTGCTCCTACTTTAAGGTTTTACTCATGAGCAGGTAGTCCAGGAGAAATAAATTCAGTTAGATAATGAACTGTTTCCTCATCACTAATCACTCTCTTTACTGACTTGCAAGTTCTTTCTTCGGTATGATATAAGAACTTGTTTGTTGATTTTTCCTGCCTGTTCATATTAATGTTGAGGATTGCTCGTTTACAAAACTATTTATTCTTAATACACAGTACATCTTGAACTCTGGGAAACACCTTTTCAATGATGTCAAATACGAAATATATTCATATGCTCAAATGAAATTAAAATCGACAACAATACCTACTTGCCACACTTGTGTATTTTCAAAATAAACTTGTCTGCGAAGTGAGGAAAATACAGCTTAAAGCCCCATAACTTCGCTTCTGCACTGAATCATCAATCTATTTAGAGCCTATATTTTAAGTTAGGCATACACAAATCTAGTATCAAAGTTCCAGCTTGCTATGTCTTATGGTGGCTGAGTTTACTTGTGACAAACGTTTTTGCTTTAAACGTCCATAACTTCACTTCTACGTTGAATTTCCAATCAATTCAGAGCCTATATTTTAAGTTAGACATACACAAATTCACTGTAAAAGTTTCAGCTTAATATGTGTTATCAAGTTTACATGTGACAAAATTTTGCGGACAAACCGACAAACTGACAAACCGACAGAAATTTTTCTAAGGGTGGATTCGGTTTCTCCAATGTATGAAACGTAAAGAAAACTTGAAATGAGTCAATTGAAATAAGCAATGTACAGACAAAATCATTATTATATTTATATAGATATAATATATCTTATATTTATATGGGTGACAAATAAATGATTCTCACTTATTATGTCACTTGGCCAACTGCTATGTCGATTAACCACTTAAAGAAGAAAATTGGTACCTAACATCGAATATCTCAATCAGAAGATTTTGAATGCCGAGACTTCGGTTCACTTTAATTAATTATGAATATATATAAATATATGTATTGTAATTGAGATATTAGTTGCAAATTTTGGAAGGCCATTAAAAACTTATTCAACAGATACATTGAATGGATATATAAACAAACGTATATTGAATGACATAATCGATTTAGTCTTAAAATTATAATAAAAAAATGTTGATATCTGATATAAGAACTGAATCACTTTAAATGACTTGTATTAAACTGCTAAATTGAATTCAATGTATGTTAAATTTGAATAAATATATTATTTCATTGTATATTCTTGATTAATTATTCAAAATAACTGAATACGTTACCAATTCATCGTGTAACCCTTTCAAGGTCTGTTATTCGGTATGATGTATGTTCGTTTCATTTACCAATTTTTACTTTGTTTTAGAGAGTAGTTTTATTTCCCTTGTTAATTTTGAAATTTTGTTACACACATTGAAGTGATCAATGTGTGTAACAAAACCGGCTGGGCTATATCTCCCAGTGCTGCTGCGGAGAGAATTGAAAAAAAAAAGTAATATGAAGGAAGTGAAAAGATGAAAGTAAAGATAAGTTTTAAGTAACTGGAAATATTTTGATTTTGACAAGAGTCGAAATATCAAATATGGAAGCGAGCTGTCTCAGTTCTGTGTTCTTCTTGAATAATTTGACTAGTTGTTTTCGTAGAATATATACAGGCAGAAGAATCACAATAAACATGTATGGAATCAGTGAAATATAAAACCACAAGGAAATAGGAAATAAATGCATTAAGGCCTTTCACTTTATGTGAAATACATTTATATATATGCAAAATTCTACAATAAACAGACGAGACTCTATAATCAACGAAATCACTACTAAAAGTTATAAACGAAAATTAAATGTTTTAAAGGTTTTTCAGTGTTACCTGAGTAACCAGAGTTCATTGAAAAGGAAGTAATACAGGAAAACACTTCCAAACTTTTCTTTTTCTTTTACCGGTCTTATATATTTTCTTTATATATATACTAGTTGTTCTATCCGGCTTTACCCGGGAAATAATTTAATTCCAACTCTAATAATAAATTACATATAACGAAAAGAATTTAAATTTTTATAGTTCCGTCACACTTAACTTTTTTCAGATAAACGAAATTAATACAGAATTTAAATTATAGATTACGCAAAGAAGATATAATCTAACACTGATTATAAATTGCAGATATTGTCTAATACAATTGGTAGTTGACAGATTAGATTAAACAAATAATAAAAAGAATATTTTTGTCGGTTTGGCCAGTTAGTTGAAGAAGCTAAACCATATCACATTACATTTCATTCAATAATTTCAATTTGAAGACTTCACAGAGTTTTAAATGTATAATTAAAATTATATCAGTAAACAAAATTGTCTCTTGAAGGTTTGAATAAGAAAATTTTGATGAAATATTCATCAAATTTATGAAGAAGGATTGTGTGAAAAGTGTCAGTTGAGTGCTAAATGTTAAATTGTACCTACATTTTTCATTATATTATGTTAAGAATTGTGTTTATACACACAAATACATACAGTGATTAAGTTTTATATATGTACATTCTGATTTGAATATTTCTTAATTAATTTTTTGTGCTGTTTAATTAATAATTAATTTTATAAGTTTTGCTGATTTAGACATAGATCTGATCATAAACATCTAGTTAGATATCATCGATATATAATAACTTACTGTTTGCCTATATGGAGTAGGACCGGATACTAATTACTAATAATTTAGTAATAATTACGTATTTGAAACAAAACGAATTAATCAATCAGAAATAAATAAGCAGGCCTTACATCCATTAAACTTTAACAATACTTTAGCCAAAAGATTTGAATTATGGTTCAAATACTATCATTAAAATTCGTAATACTATCATGCATACTTAAAGTTAATAAGTTAGTATTTAACGCATAACTTTTTTCTTTAATGCTTAAAGCAAGTTAAACCAATTGAATAAGAAAAGTTAATGGTAAACTATTGCTAATAACTAAAGTTTCGTTGAAGTTAATAAAAAACCCATATAAAATTACAATAATTGTCTTCAATATCAATCTAAAAGCAATAATAAAATTTCTGGTACCTGGTTGTTCCAATTTAAGGCAAAACATCATGTGGAAGTTAATGCAGTTTCAATTACAGTTGAAAACAAGGTGATTTTTCATAAGAAATAGCCTGCCTGCGGCCGCCATTACCAATTAAAGTCAAAATGTAAACAAACAGGTTATACTGCAAACCTTATTTATGATGATATTTTTGGAATATTTGTTTGGTAGCATCTGAACCACAACTCTGATTTTAAAAAAAAATTATATAAACCTTCCTGGGTTTTTGAATCTATCGAGTAGAGACAGACACACATTCATTTTTATATATAAGTACAAAAGCAAAGCCTATCGGGACTCGGTCAGTTCTTCAGGTTCAAATTGAACTCTCATTGCGAACGTTTCGGCTTTTACTTAAAACCTTTTTCATAGCAGAAGTATAAATTTTGAAACAGAAGTATAAATTTTGTAAGTAAACTAAGTATTACTTACATTAGAAATTATTTTACAGAGAAAAATAGTCTGTGGATTTCAACAACAACTGTAGTTTGAATGAACACGTGACACTTCCATATATTCTTTTTATATTCTCATAGAAACCCATATTTATTATCCCAAATTATATAAATATTCATAAAAGTATCGTCCGTGGAATAGAAACAAAACCAAAGCCTATCAGGACTCGGTCAGTTTCGGTCAGCTTCACGTGTTCATTCAAACTACAGTTGTTGTTGAAATCCACAGACTATTTTTTTTTGTATTGATCGAGTCCCGATAGGCTTTGGTTTTGTTTCTATTCCACGGTCGATACTTTTATCAATATTTACATATATATAAGTGAAAAAAGAAATGCCGTCCAGGAGAAAAAACAACAAAAATAAGTTAATGATAAAAAATGTAATAATAGAACAAATTTCATGAAAAAATAATATAAAAAAATTATACGTAAAACAAATAATAAAATTTGAATTAGAATTAATGTAAAATACGAAATTTACATTCACCTACATAAAATGTGAGGAAAAAATAAAACTCCGTGCACATCTTATGATTTTTATTTTCAAATGATATAAAACAAGTATTATTATAAAATATGCCTATAGCTTTTATCAGTATATACAGTTTTATTATAAAACACTATATCATTTTGCTTGACACAAATAACATTTTTAATAATTAACATAATTAATTCCTTAATAATAACCGGACATAAAAATAAATAAACATAAAGTTTGAATGTACATTAATACTTCATAGTAAATTTCATTTATAAAATAATCTGATTAGACAAGGTTCTGAGGAGATTACGACGTAGTTGAAAATTAAGAGGATGCTCATGGATTTACAATACAATACACGGATGTAAATATTATACACCCAATCGCACAAATATCTAAGATATTTCTGTTACTATTTCTGATTTACACACAATTGGTTTAGCGAACCATAGTGGGGACAACGTAGTGACATACAACGTACGTAACTTTGTACTGAACATAATCAACAATATGGAAATACAAGTAATTATAATACTCATACTAATACTGAGTGGCCATTATTATTTTGAACTGATGCTCATTACAAATGTTAAATGAGTATAAACAGTAAATATGTTCCATTTCAGTCCCAGACAACTATTGAAATCCATCATTTTTCTACAGTCGTTGTAATCACAACTTGTGTTTAAGAACGTCTAAATGTTAATTCTATTGTTTTTTCTGTTTACACAAAATCTCTAGGTTACAGGTGGTGATTTATGCCAACAGATAGCAAATTTTCTTAACTTTTTTACTGTTGAATTTTCTTATGAAAAAGTGTTATCTTAATAGTTCAAATACAATTTTAAAACAATAACTTTATTTTTATTTTCGCAACATTTTGAATTGTTTAAATTTCTAGGCCAATTCTACAAAAGAGTTATTCACAGGTAATTTAGGGTTAAGAATGTATTAATTTCTGTTTTATTGAAAACATCATTTCTTAATAAGTAAATTCTATAAACTTCAACAATATTTATCCCTAAACGAAACATTTTTCTTAATAACTAGCCTTGTATGTCAATTTAAAATGAACAAAGGTAATACTTTTACCAGCAAAGTCACACCCTCTCCGTATAGAAGTTTGGAAACCCCTGTGCTAGATGTTTATTTTTTTGGACATAAAACGAATTATCTTTCCTAATTTTATATATTAATAAGCAGTAATAAAAGGAAATTAACTGAAGTTTAACATCTGCTTGATTTCGATTGCTCCTGTTTATCAATATCTAACTGGGGTGAAATGAAAACGAAGAGATCAAAGATGATAATGATAAGCTTCATTCCATTATTATTAGTTGGTATAAATATTTTCACCCAAGAGAAAATAAGATTCTTTTTACTTCTACTATTGGTTGAGAATCACTAAGGTTAGTTAATTTTGGTGTAATTTGTCTCCTTTCCATTATATGGTTTAAAGGAAATAACTTTTAGTTATTATTCAATCAATTATTAGTTTTTTTTCTTAATTCATAATTATTAATGTATCTATGTACTGAGTCCTTGTTGATGTTTACTTTTTCGCAATATTTTCTTAGTTACTGAAAGTATTGAAGTTTATCGGTTTATTTTGTCTATTTTTATTTCTAATATCTCTGTTAAACCGTTGTTATTTTATTGTTAAATTGTTCATATTTATAGCATCATTTTTTCCAGTTCTGTATTACAATGTACAAAATCCGTTTCAAATAATGGATTGCTGAGTTTACCCGACTGTATTAGTTTTGATGCTGGACGAGACATGTAATCTAGTATGCAAAGTTGGAGTTTTATAGAAAAAGTTGGCCGTTACAAAGATATAAACACTAGTGAAGAGTTGTGGGTGTATCGACTATAAGATCAGTAACTAAAACTAACGATAAAGACCTACACATGGGCTGCAGATTCGCAAGAAACTTTTGTTTCGCATTCTTACCTATCTTTAATGAAGCAAATATTTTACAACGGAACGTATATTTTGCAACAAGACATATTTGTCAACCGCAACTATTTCCTATTCCATTAACTATTATGAAGTCATCTGGTAATAATATTATCAAACAGTGACTGTAGTTACAGGAGAAAAACATTTTTGTATTCTATTTTTATACTCATTGAACATAAAAATTTGCACTCTATGAAAATCTTAATTTGAATCACCAGGGTACAACTACATATACACTTTTATTTTAAAAGTGGTTTTCAAGTATTCAAATTTAATTATTATAGATGATTGATGATCGGTAAGTTGGCTTTATCTTACGATATTGATTATTATTATAATTCCTAGTTTTTTTTTTATTAATGAATGAACAGTTACGGATTGCTGTCATGGCCGAGAAATATTCTTAAAGTCTTATGAATGCTTTAAAGGGACTGAGAATAAATTTCTAATAATCTAAGATAATAAGACTTTAGAAACCAATGTCTGGTACTTGTTAGTTAGTTTGTTAGTTTGCAGTGGCAGTCCCACAAGGAAACACACGTAGGCCAAGCATTGGCCCTTTGTGATACCACACAACAAAGAATGTCTGGTACTTACAAGAGAGGTTTATGAAATTAATTCCTTTCAAAACAGAATTTGAATTCACAGCATCCAACAAAATTAACATTAATTTTAAAAACAATTCATTCAGTTTTATAACTCAAGTAATGTCTGTTCCAACTTTTAAGATAATCCATTCCGGTATGAAATAATATGTATTTTTTTTTACAAAAATTTGAGAAAAATCAGGTTTTCTAACTGATAATGTAAATAAAAAAATTAGTATGAGTAATTATTTACAAAACATAAAATACAATAAAACTTTTAATAACCGAAATATGTATCAGAATTATCTTAATTATTTTGAAATACGATTATTATGTATTATAATTGTATACAATTTACAATCCTTGTCAATGAATATTACAGTTTTTAGTCGTATTCAGCTAATAATATGAGCAGAAATTTACAAAATTTTAAACATTTTTACGTTCATACTGTTCTGAAACATGGCATTTAAACTTTAAACATATATCTCAGCCTTGAGAAGCAGGTTTATCGCAATGCTTAGGTGACGTTTTTTTAGTACTTTTTCATACTCAAATTGTGATAAAATCATATTGGTATGAAAAACTAACTTGAATGGATTGAGTTAGCAGTCTCTTTTGAAAATAAGGAATCACAGATCAAAGAACAAGTGCAACTAAATCGACATTCAAATTGATGTGTTAACATTACATCCAAGAAAACTAGAATTTTATTTAAAATGCCGTAATTAGTAATTAGGCTACTTTTTTGAAAATTGGTTTAAGTTTGATACAGTCGAGAATCAACCGTGACAAGCTTCTAAAGCTTACATTCCCAGGCTAACTTCCCATTCCAAGCGATGCTGCAACATTTATAACACCTCTAAGTCCGTTATTTTAAGAACAATATTTACAATCACAAAACAATGGCCTTCACAGGTCTGTACAATTAAACCATGGCGAGCTGGTGCATCTTTTCTTTGTGACTAAGTTCCTCTCGTTTTTTCACTTGCTTTCTTTCCTTCGCTCTTCGATTTTGAAACCATATTTTCACCTGTAAAACATGATTTACAATGAATTTTTGACTTAGTTAAGTGTCATTAGCAAATATAAAATTTTAAATTTGCATTCGTTTTTTAAGAACATTTTTATCATTAGGAAATGTTAATTTAACCACATGGACCACATTTGTTTTTTACTTTAACTTTTAATTACTACAAAAAAAATAAATTTGTGTATCATTTTTGTGCTGAGTTACTGGTTGATCTAAAATAAATTATTCACTATAAATAACTATATATATTTAAAACCTCTAACCACCTCTAACCAACTTGTACTAATTGGACAATTGTACTTTGAGAATTTCACATGCTCCTATGTGTGATTCTAATAGATCCATTTTATTAACATAAAATGATTAATTACATAAAATAGATCACTTGGTCCCTTAATAGGAAACTGTATCATTGGCAAACTTGTTTGTTTAATGCAACACCAATAATTTGTAGTCAAATGTAACGGAGAAGAAGTTTACCTGACTATAAGACAGGTAAAGTAAATTAAACCATTTTCATTATAAATAAATGATGTTTAGTAAAATAATGATACATGAAAGTTAAAACGTAGAGTGATGTCTATTTGTCACACACTGCAAATCTGTTGAGACAATTTTCTTTTTAGTTTTTATTATTTTCTGTTTGAAAGGATGTGAGTACTAACTGGTATTATGTAAAATACCGGGGACTAGTTTGAGGATATAAACAGAAAACATTAATTCATCCATTCTGTAATATTTAAAGCTATCCAAAATACGGTTATATGGTGGACGCCATATTGGGATTTACTTATTATATACTGACTGCTTAAAAGTACTATCAATCGTCATAACATGGAAGGCATTCATATTTATTTTATTATAAAATAAAAACCTAAAGTAAACCTTAGAGTTACCTGCAACTCTAATTGGGTTATTAGGTAAAACCTGTAACCAGTGTAAGTTACATTAAATAATTAATCAACCGTCTTATCTGGTATACTGGTGTTGGGGTCGTTAGAGCGATGTGGATGCTATCCATCTTGAATATGGATGATGAAGGTGAGTTCCTATTGATGATCAACAACATGCAAAAACCAAAACCATCCAACAACTCCAAATATACGAGGTAAGCAGGTTTATTCATTTCTTAATGCAAAGCTTTATTTCAGTAATCATTGATTGGATTAAATCTACTTTTACTTGTATAGATACCATGTTAGGAAAAAAACCATTGTAGCTTATAGAAAATAGGTTTCACTTTACTGCATATCAACTACAGTGAGTAGTAAGGATTTAGAACGCAAGGGTCTCAAATTCCTCAAGCAAAGTTAAATGCTAACCACTAAAGAGCGAAACTATATTTATATAATAACAATGAAATAGCTTTATTTTTCTTGAATACTTGGTGAATTAATTATGAATTCCACATTAATCATTGCCATAATTTACGTTCGATTACTTCTAATTCTAGTGTTACAACATGTTATTCAATCATTTCTAAATCTCCAAGTTCTGGTGTACTCATTAGACATCTGAGGGACTGGTCTGCATGATGATAACTGAAATACTTCAAGCGACCGTTTTAAATATTTAATCATTTTTTTCTAGAAGTAGTCCATCAAGACTGACTTGTTGTCTAATGTGAAAAAATTTATGCATCCTTATTTCTGGGTAATAATCAATTTTTCCTGTCCTATTCGGAAATTTACGATTTTACCAAAGCTTATTTGTGGAGTCCACAAACGATTTCGTATTATAGCTACGGCTTTCTTCATTTTGATATATCACATACCTAACTCACAAGTCCTATACAGTGAGAAGGGTAAATATTTTTTACGTGCTTTTATAATTACAGTTTACTACTCATGCGCACACATTTATAGCTCTGTTCTATCTCTCACTGTTCCATTTTGAACCAAACTCCCCGAAAGATCATAAATTCAATCAAATCCCCAATTTCAGATGAGACTGATTCCTTTAAACTATTAAAGAAAAATTTTCTGACGTATTTTTTATTCTCTCAGTCAAGGCAGGATAATAATAGTCCTGATTATCGTGGATATACCTTCTGTTCCCTCATAAACTCGAACTCGATGATAGAAATATGTTGTCACTCCAATTCTAGCACTATGGCATACCTGTAAGACAATGTATTACATATCCTACATCATATCTCTACACAACACAAGAGCTTGTTGGTCCACTTGGATTTAAAAAACTATCTATGCTTTACATGGTTCATAATCCTTCCTTTACTCCAAGTTTACACGGGAACCGTGTATTATCTGCACCAACCAGATTCAGATGTTGAAGAAGTGTTAGCAAATCAAGCTCGCTTCTCAACTTTGCAATTTCTCAAAATGTTTTGGTGTCCAATAAGTCAAACTAGGTGAGCATTTAAATTCTTTCATCTTATTTAAGGAGCTCCTTAAGACCACTTTAAGTTGTAACTACTCCTTCAAGTGATTTGATAATTACTGAAACTTACTCGCCTCCCTTGAATTAACTAATTTTGATGAGTATGCTGTCCAAATAGCTTGACTATATATAACAAATGGATACTTATTTGAGATAATACACAGTTTCATACCCTTTTTATTGTTTCTTTTAAATATAGAAGGACTCCACAATTGTTAGAAATTAAAGAAGAGAATCTTAAGAAGACGTTTCGGTGAAGAGGCCTCCAGCTACTCTAAACGGTGGCTTTAAAGCCTTTAACATGCCTCCTAAGCCTTTAACTCACCATAAAGGCTCAAGTTTCCGTTCAACTTTTCTCTCGACCGTTTCGAACATATTACTGTACACTTGAAAGATTTTTGAATAAGCAATATGGGTATCCCTAAAGGTGTCTCAGTTGGTCAAATTGTTTACTTTGTTAATTATTGCATCGTATCGTGTTGCATCTATTTTCTATGAGAAGTATGACTGGTTAATTCCATATAAAATATCATGATAACCTTTGTGGTATTAACATGGTATAATGTTTGAAACAATGCTTTTAAGGATAGTATTGACGCAAAGTGACTATTGTGTGTTTTAGTGAATTAGAATACTAGACTGTATCATGGCATATGTTTAAAGAACAGGTAGAGTTGTGATGACAGCGGACAAGTGTTTTCTTGGTTTAGTTTTGAGTTTTTGTTTTAATTGTAAATGTATTGAACTAATAAAACTTGTTTCATTGTTTTAAGTTGTTTCTGTCAAAATTACAAATACTTTAACGTGACAGTATGTTCAAAATACAAACTTTTCAATGGTAGGGCTTAAAAAGTTACTATTAAACCGGAAAAACTCTTTATATTAGACAAATTGCTATTTCCATTTATATAATATATCTAATATTTACAAATTAATTACATATTTATATCAAACCATTCAATTATACTAAAACAAGTTAATTTATTAAATAAGAATACAAGTTGTATATCATTCTGGATATAAAAATCATTATTTAACTAAGAAACAGTATCAATTAAATGTTAGATTAAATGAAAGTATTTTATTACGAGTATATGAAAAAAAAATCAATGTAAAAGGCAGTTTGGAAAGTCTAAATTGTTTTGTTAGTTGGTTTCATTGTTCCTCATTTCACTCCTCATATGATCTCCATTATAAACGTACTCATCGGTTATCAACCAGATGGACGTGCAATAGTGACATGTTTCAATTCATTATAGTTTGCGTTATTCATTTATAAATCTAACCAATAAATCTATTCATATTCATCTGAGATACAATAAAAAATAGAAATACGAGTATGTCTACATAATGCAACACACATATTTTTATTTGCGAAGTAGAATGACTATCAACGATAAATACAATTTATTTTCATGCAAACCAAGCTGTCTTGGGAAAAACTTTGTAAAATTTTATTAAATGTTCTTTTGAATTAAAAAATCCATCTCATAAGTATAGTAACGTAACTTTTTTCTTTTGTTAGTAATAAAATATATATTTATACACAGACAACTATTTAGGGCATATTATTCATTTGTATAGCCATTAGCTTTAATGTTAGTTTTATGTTTTAATTAATATAACTAGCTAATTATAAATAGGAACTGCTAACGCTGATAGAATATTATTGAAGTGTGTGTACTACAAGGTAATTAGATACATCATTACATTAATTAACTAACATACTTTGTACATCTCTTCCTCACTCAACCAGTTTTTAAAAGTAAGTAAAAGATATTTCAACTTTCACATATGTGTAAGTCTGAACTAAGATAAATTCGGAACACTTACAAATTAGCCAAACATAGTTTTGTTAAGAAATGTAATAAAAATGAATTTCGAGCTTTAAGTTCTGAGAAGATAAGATATAACTCTGTTTAGCTAATCAAAGATGTCTCCACATCAATGCTTAATTGTTTTTCCTGGTAATGCATGTTTCAATTTAACTTCTTTTGAGATAAGTAAGTCATTCATTTCGTAAAATTAAATATAAAGCACTCTAATTAGAATAGAGAAAACCCAAATCATTTTAAAGGAACAATCAGCCGACAAATATTAGTTACTGCTTTATTGCCACAAATTCTTTTAAATTCAGATGTGCTATTTGGTGATATTAAAACAGGTGGTTATTGGTCTTTTAATTTTACTACTTATGGGAGTAACAAGTAATTTTGTTTTATTTTTGGGTTTACAGGAAGTAAATAAAAATAAAAGTGGAGAAACTACTCATTGGTAGCACTCCATATCCTTATACATATAGATGTTGGTAGCAGCCCTCCATATCCCCATAAGAAGTACCCATCACTTTGTTTCAATTGATTTCATCGTCACTAGACCATAGACCCTTAGGCCTAATTCTCTTCAGCCTTCGACGAGGGTTAGTAGGAGAATCGGTATGATGCTAGTTGGTGATTAACAGAGTTTAGAGTTGTGAGTTCCTGATTGAACGTTTGTTATTGGGATTGAACAAATAGGTCTAAATGTGTTAATACACTTAGACAACTATTTGAGTAATATTAGAGTCTATCGTATATAAGCTTTAATTAAACTGCGTTAGTTTAATGTTCGAATTAATATATCTATGATATTACAAAAAAAGGTGTTAACTTTGTAACAGTTTATTAAATGTTCTTTTGAATTTAGAAAGCTATTTTCAAAAGGTTAGTAACGAATCTTTCGTTTTTTCTTAGTAATGAAATGTATATTTCTACTGAGAAAACTATTTAGGTCATATGAGAGTCCAAGCTGTAATATTAGTTTTATGCTTGAATTAATATAACTAGTTTATTACAAATAAGAAGTACTAACGCTGTTTGGAATATAATTGAGTGGGTGTACTACATAGGTAATTAGATTCATCTTTAGGTTAATTAACTAGCATACTTTGTACATCTCCTGCTCATTCGACCTGTTTCGAATGTTGGCTACACCTAAACAGTAAGAAGTAGGTCGTACAAGGAGGAATACATAGAGCTATTCCGAGGAGGAAGTATAATAGTTAATTGGTGCATTAGAGTTCTATAGATTTACCTGAATATCCCTCCATATTATGATCTTCATCCGGACAAGCCATTACAAATATTAAAAAAAAAGGAATAAACGAACCAATTACATTCTGGTGTGTGCACGTTTGAACGAAACTCAAGAAAAAAAATCAGAAAACAATGGTAAAATAAGAAAGCTTAATGGCAAACCTATTGTATAACTGAATTGTTTCGCATCTTTTTGCCGTTAATAGCAGTTGGTGGCTCCATTAATAACAAAAATAATGCAATACCCAGTATTGTTTCTTAATACTTATATGTAAACTGACAAAAAAAAAGAATGGTTGCTGTTCTAATAAGGTAAACAAAGGGATGATACCTGTCTCTCAGAAAGACCCAACGAGGTGGCCAATTCTGCCTTCCTCCTGATAGTAATGTATCGGCTGAAGTGGAACTCCTTTTCCAGCTCCAGTCGCTGGTGGTCAGAGTACACAACCCTGTACTTATCTTTCGTCCTCGTCTTTCCTGAAAACAATAAATAAGAGTAAACCAGCAGCTTTAATGATCATTATAGCTTCTTGTTTTTGAGAGTTAAAAATATTTTATCACGCTCATCAAATGCATTTTTCAAACTATCTGACAGTGATTCTTAGGTAGAGTAAACTATCTAATAATGAGTAGGGATTAGTAACAAAAGAACTTGGATGGCAGGTTTTTTCCCTTTTCTTATTACCCACATTTGTCCACCATGGCTTTCAGAACTCTAGCCAACTCAACATTTAGGTTCAATATTTCTATTCAGGACAAAACAAGGCGACATTTACACTGAGTTAAATTAGGTAATATAAAAAGAAAAGGTCTTTTTATATTGCTTACAAGGACTATATGTTAACATTGTAATTAAAAATAATGATATTTTGCATCAAAAAAGAAATGTTTAAATTGTTATTTTCGTTTCATAATACTTCGTGCTTGTTATAATTTTTTGGAGCACCTATTCTTTCTAATAAAAGTACATTACATTTAGTGAATACAACGTTGTGTTACTGTGGATTTTCCAAAAAATACGACTCTTAGTTTCAGACAATTTTTATAATGGTTCCGTGAAAAGCAAAAGGTCAAAATGACTGCTCATAATCAGAAAATAGCAATAAGTTAGAATATGTTGCTCATAGGGGTCACGCCAAAAGCATTACGGGGTGTAGGTTAGCAAAAAAAAACACTGGCAAAGACTACATAATACCGGAGGTTATCCAGTTAAAGAGGGATAACTGATGTCCCTTTATGAATTTAAGACATCAGTTCACTTGTCGACAAGGTTGCAGTTGAAAGTGTTCGAAATTGATCCTCGTGAAAGTTCTTGGTTGTAGCAACTGATTGCTTTGATCTTGATAAAAATTGACAGAGTTATTGGTTTTCTGTTTAGTTGAAATGGTGAGTTTTATTTCTATTGTTTCTGTTTTTTAATATCGAGAACTGTAGTTAATTTACCTAAGAAATCAAAAAAGGTTAATACTACCATTCAAAATGAAAAAATAACCAACAATGAGTAAAGAGCAAGGTCTCGCAGTTTGGAGAGCATAACTGACACAAGTGTTACCAGCTGTGCTTCTGCAGACCATGACTTTGTTCCCGCTTTCTATCCGGTGGCGTTTACAACGCGAATCATCAACAGTGGGGCAGCAGAATGACAAATACTGTCCTTTGTTCTTTTCTCTCCATTAATCCTCTGCATTACATTTCCCCTCCTGACCTAACCTACTGGCCATCAGCAACAAACAAACGTCCAGCCATCTAGACTTTTTCATCACATCTTAGTAATGCTCTCGCTATCAACATGTCAGCGTACTTGACGATGTTTCCTTTGACCATAGCCCTATCTTTTTAATTCTTGATATCACCGAAAGACAGCGATGTCTGGCGATGCACATCGATAAACGACTAACATGGAATCAATATACAAGACTGAAAAGACATGAGCTAATAATGAAACGATATAAGGTACTATCCAGACTTCTCCACAAAAGATCAAAGATGTTTTGTTAAAGAGTTTTATCAAAACTCTATAAAACAAAAAGAATGATATGAACTCCAATACTTAAACCTTTGTGGACTTATGGACTCGAGATGAGCTAAGCGTACAAAAATCTAAGGAATCGAAACAACCTAATCTAGTTATTCCTTTGCAAAATTGTACAAGCTCCCTTTTATGTTTCTAACGATTCGATTGATAACGATCTGAAAATTCCTTTTATTCATCAAGAAATCCGATAACTATACTGCAAATTGCATTAATCTTTACCCACCAACCTAAATCCTTTTATTCAGCAATTATCAATCCACTAAATTCCTACCAACCCTATTTGAAGGCTATTGGTCCCAAGGACTACTGAGCAATCCATCTACTGTGACTTTCCATCATACATAATTCCTCCCAAACAACAGGGTTTTCTACACCATGAGACTAATTTTTGTGTAAAATATTAATTTGATTCATCAAAGATTATAGACTCTAGTGTGTACACAAACTTTTGTTTGTACACAACACACACACACACACACTCAGACATCACCCAAGAAACGTAATAAAAAGACATTGGTGACCTCAAAACATGTAAATCCATCAAAATCTCAAGATAGATTTTTTTGACAATCACTATACATTACTTATGTTGAAGTAAAAAATACATTAATGTTGCATTAACTTCCATTAAACCTTAGGATCGTTACTGAATCTTTACTAATTGGAATGAGATAACGGAAAAACAAAGTATTACATTTAAAGTTAGGCATTATTATTTTCTTGAAACATGGTGCAAACTGTTAAAATTTTGATGATTAATAAAACAATTCATCATTTTGAATATATAATAATTAATGTTATTTTTGAAAGACAAGTACTAATTTAGAGATTTAATATTAATTTAAAGTCTCATTTTCAATAATCAAATTCAATGTTTGCCAAATACACCGCATAATGTAAAAGGTTTGTTTAACTTGAAAAAAACAGCTTCGATCATCAGTTTCTTGTTTCAATTTTATGCCAAAGAAATGTTAAATGTTGCCTAATAGTTTGGCAAAATTAGATGATTATGTTTATTTTGTATAATATTAAACATAATGTTATACTTCAATTTTCAACAACCACCATGGCATGCTATCTGGTCTTATAGGTAAAGAGTTATAAAGTGTCTCGTGCTACTTCTAGTCAGCTATCCTGAAGGGGGTCAAGAAAAGAGGTATAGGATTTTATGGCGGTTGGAGAAGGTTGACTTTGGGATTAAGGGCTTGAAAAATCTGATTTGGACTGTCAGGTAGGTTTTTATCTTTATTGGCTGAAAGTCAAAAGATGTAGTAATCAGTGGTTTACCAATTTAAATAATTTTTTTTGTCAAAATTATCAAACATGCCGTATTTCTGCGTATAGGACAGAAATGTAAAGTGGACATATTTATTGTAGACATTTTGGATGTAGGTCTTCTTTGTAGCTGTGGTACTAAACCAGACCGTCTTCACGACATAGTAGAAGATTGAGGATCTTATAAACAAAATCTTTTACTATATGTACATGCTCCTCCCAATGGCGAAATATACATGTAAGTGTAACAAAAATGTCTACATGAGCAGATGGCAACTTGATGACCACGTTTTTACCAGGCGTTCTGTCTCTGACTGACTGAGTATTTTAAAAAAAAATTATTTATATTTTTGTATATATTAACTCACGTATTTACATGTAGGAGGAAAATTCTTTATAAAAATATTTCATTTGAAAATAGATGCTGAAATGTTTATAGTAACTAGTTTGAATAAACTTTATCGTAGTGAATTATTGTTCTTTATTTGAATAAAATATCAACTATAAAGATAGCTCTAAAAATATGATAACCTATATTACAGTTAATCCGAAAGATAAGTAGAAAAAATAGTTGAGCTTGAATGGAAAATTATTTAAGGAAGACAATATTAGAATATTCTTTCCTTTAAACTTTTGTAAAATGAGAAATGCATTGGTAAATTTAAAGACCCTTTAATGTAGACTTGATTAATTCAGATTACATAAGTAATACACACTTTGGAGCGGCGTCAAACATGGCTAGTTTATCAGCTCTCTGTTAAATATTTAACAATAGATTAATAATTTTAAGCTGAGCGTTGTTTCGTTTACCAATATGAAATTCTTTATCTAGCAGATAAAGAAGTTTAGCAAGATGATAATTTAAGCCTGGGATCAGGTCTGATAAACAATGAGCCCTAAAACTCTTCTCTTTCCAATTATTAATTAAAACATCTAAGTCTTAGTACTTTCTCGGATACCATCTCTGAAGGTCAAGGATTCAAGTTAAAACATGAAATAATAGAACCTTGGCCTCCTCGTTCCTCTGATGTAACACTCTCGTTATTTTATTTGAATTTATTTATTTCCAGGAAATCATATTAATATTTAAATGAATAAAATATTCCTCAATTAATTGAAATTAAATCTTTCAATAACATGTTTGGAATGTTAATTACTGTTACTCTGTTTTATTTTTATTGAGTTTGCAGTATAGAAAAGTCAAGGCCTATCAACATATTTAGTATAAATAAAACTAACAGATGGAGAACATTTAAAATAAAGAATTTTATTAGAAAAAATTCACTGTCGTCTTACCGTCTAGGTTTTCTCCATATTCAACTAGTTTCCGAACTGATAATAGACTAATTCAACGTGATAATAAAACATAAGCGGTACAAAGGTGCTTTTTCTAATAATATTACTAACAATCTGTTTGGTACTTACAATAATATCGTCTATGAAACAACAAAGGTATATTAGAAAAAAAAAAAAGAAATGCAGATAATTTCGACATTTAATATAGAATGTTCAGAATTTTTAACTAGATTGTTCTCTTTGCGTATTACTAGGATGTTATTAAAGTTTTTATTAATTTGATATATCTCAAGGGACAAATTAAACTAATAAAAAAATTTATTGTTACTGTTCGGTTTGTCGAAAGGGTTTTTATGAAGATTGACAGCAACCATTCCGTAATTGTGATAATTTATATACATTTTCTAAAAAGGGCGTTGTTCCAAATGGAGATGGTTTATTTGTCATCCGTGAGAGGAACGTAGTTAGTATGGAAATTTGTCATTGCTCTGAATAAAAACTTCACTCTTGATATTATGTAAATATTTCAACTATATCCAATTTATATTAGTGTTTACGTGCTCGTTTTCTGTTGTTTAAAGACATCATGGACAACCTGGCTTAATATTTACTGTTTACTATGTTGTTAAATATTGAATATAATTTTTTTTTTCATTATTAGGTTCAGAATATACACAAAAATTATTATATGAATTACATTATTTGTTGTGTTAGAATTGTTATGCTTTATGTAGTACAGTGGGATCCAACCTTTCGGATTTGGTTATTATGGAAAAAAAAACCGTATTTATTCAGAAAGATTCAGCCCCGTGCACCCCACCACGGTAAAATGTAGATAAAAGCACAACTCAGCAATTTTATCTTGTTTTGGGCTTCATTTAGCTACAACGTGTGCCTCAGAAAGGAGACATGGTTTGAGAAACAGGCAAGAGTGGGGTCTTTCTTAAAATAAAACTTTCACACTCTTTCATAATAAATGAAATAACATTATGTCGTTCTATTGTCGCATTCGTTATGTATCAAGAGCTAGTAGTGATCCATGGTCAGATAGTTGAGGACCCTTGTAGGTAAGCGGAAACCGTGTAAAGCTTTGTATATCATTCTTAAATTTAAATGAAAGGGTTAGTAAGTTTTAACCTGATATTGACGCAATAGTCATTGATATATTACAGAATTACCATGTTTTAACAAACAAAGGTTGCTCCTTCATACCATTAGATGCTCACTTATACTTCCATGTTCGAAACTTAATTAATAACTTTTCATTTCTATATATTCTTGGATTTTGAAATATCCTGCTTATACACACACACACACACACACACACACACGCACACACGCACACGCACACACACACACACACACACACACACACACACACACACACACACACACACAAAGTGATTTGTTTTGAAAAATCGAGTTATTTTGAGCTCCCGTAATTTTATCTGTAAGTACTGACTCCGTATATATTGGTGGCTAAATACTTGCACACTATTACTTTTATACGTCTGTTTTAGTATAAAAGTGTTTTCCACGCAAAATTTTCATTTCCTCCAAAGTTATAATCATTTTCATCTTTTTGTGTGTTATAAATTCACAGAGAAGTTATTGTGAACCATAATTAGTTTTTTCAACCTCCCTAAGCTGGAATATCGGCCTTAGGAGTTGGTTTTGATATTATTCTGTCATATTGATTATTATACGGCAGTGCAATTGATTTTTCGGAAATTATTGCAATATTTATATTGAAATATTTTAAAATTAATTCTAGCAAGTTATTTGTTATTACTTTCTACAGCTGCCAAGTGTTTACGTTAAGAGAAATTCTTTTGAAATAAATTATTTCACTTAAATAAAATAAAATAGTCCAGTTCGGACTTCGATTGTTGTCGGATCTATGCTTCCTTAGTGTCGCTTTTCGAGTATCCTGGTTCTTCGGTGGAGAATTATTGTCTTGTGAGATACCCTATATTCTTGGGGTAAGAATTGCCGGAAGGTTGTGTTTGTCGGCTTGATTAGTGGACTATAGCAGTTTTGAAGAAAGCCGACTAAATTGAGTGTTGGGCTGTTTATGGGTGCAATATACCCTTGACTGTGCGACTCAGCTACCTGCGCTAAGCGGTTAAGTACCCTTGTTATATTCCTTTAGAATATCTGACTGTGTATAAGGTCATTCATTTTAAGAAGCTATACTCGACTTGAAGAAAAATATCACTCTATTTTAGGTATTTTAATCTTATATTTTTCTCAGTAAATATCTAAAATGACTCTTATAGATGACAGTGACTATGATTCAGCCATCCGTTCACTTAAACATGTAACTGATGTTAGTGGCAATCTTAGAAACGATTTGAAAAGAGATATTTTGTTAGCCATCAGTAAATTGAATACTTATGTAACAGGATTAAAGACCCAAATTGAAGAACATAGAAGAAAAATTGACAAGTGCGAGAAAGACCATACTACGACTGAAAACCTGAGCAATAGAGCAGCTACTTTGCAGTCATACGCAAATGCTGTTAATAGGCCACCTCCCTTGCGTCACTCCACGGCACAAAAGAAGAACCCTACTTTTAAAATATTACTTAGACCATTAAACGAAGACAACAACTCATCAGATGATACGAAATCTCTAATAAAGAGAAACATAGATCCAGTTAGCCTGCAGTTAGGCATATGCAAATTTATTAATATCAATAAGGGTGGAGTGCTGATAGAATCAAGATCAGAAAATAACATAAAACGACTGTGCGACGAAATAAACAAAACGTGTGGATCATCAATTACAGCAAAACAACAAAATAAAATGCTACCGAGGATAATAGTGCACAATATACCAGATGAAATAACAGAAGAAAACGCAATAGACACCTTCAAAAAACAAAACAAGGAACTCATAACAGATAAATCGCAGATATCAGTAGTACGAATTTGGACCAGTAAACGAAACAATAAGAGGCAGATGGTTCTAGAAGTCGACCCAGTACTAAGGAAAATTTCACTCGAATGCTCTGTGAAACTAATGTGGAACTTCTGCAGGTGTGAAGATTACATTTCTTTATTGCAATGTTACCATTGTTGCCGATTCAACCACCACGCTAATAATTGTGAGTACAAAGAAAAAGACCCCACTTGTTCACACTGCTCAAAAAATCACAAGCAAGAAGTTTGTTCGAAGGATAACAGCATAGCGTCATGCATAAACTGCTTAAACTTTAACAAGTACAGCAAAAAGCCTTCTAAATTTACCACAAACCATCCTGCCTCAAGTAGAAGTTGCCCGTATTATCAAATGCTGCTTGGAAGAAAAAGAGACTCAATTGACTATGGCAATTAATCTAACTAAGAATGTTTTAATGGAAACCAACAAAAGCATAGAGTGTATACAAATAAATTTGCAACATAGCAGGAAGGCTACACACGCTGTAAATGAGCTAATGGAAAGGAAGAATGTGAAAATAGCTATGGCCCAAGAACCGTACAATATCAATTTCAAATTAGGAGGTTGGCCACTCCACTATCGAATTTTCAGCGCCGGTACAAAAAAGAAAAGAGCAGCGATAATAGTTCGTGACCCTAAAATAGATGTGTTATTAATCAGCCAACATTCAAATGAGGACACTGTCCTAGTAGAAGTGAACAATAGAGGTTTTAAATTCTTTATGGTTGCCATATACATGGACAAACTGAAAGACATAGAAGCAGACCCAGGAATTCTTCAGAGAGTGATCCACTTCACTAAAGGGCTCCCACTTGTGATTGCAGCCGATACGAATAGTCGTTCCAAATCTTGGTTTGACAGTCAGACTGATAGCAGAGGATTAAAATTAGAGGCATTTTTAGCACAACAATCACTATTATTCGTTAATGAAGATACAGGAACACCATCTTTCCAGACAATCCAAGGTAGCAGTAACATAGACCTAACAATAGCCAATTCACAAATGCTCAAATATATTTCTTTTTCCAAGTGCTCTACTGAAATAAGCTGTTCTGACCACTCAATAATCAAGTTTACAATCAGTCCTCAGATACCACAAAGTTGCAGACCATCAAGAGAACTAATGTCCCTAAGGTTCAACACAAATAATGAAGACAACTGGAACAAGTTTATAGAGGAACTATCCGTCAGCCTAAGTCATCTTACCCGACACACTTACAATAACAATAATAATAGTGACCTAGATACTCATCTCACAGAGTGGATAACCGAATATGACAACGTAGATGAAGCAATATCACAGATTAACAGATCCCTTACTAATTCATGTATCAAAGCATTTCCGATCAGACACCGCGGAGGCCAAGGCCGACGCTCAGTACCATGGTGGACTAACGAGTTATCAAACACTAGACATACCGTCAGGCACCTAAGAAGAAAATATCAACGGACGAGGAGAGACTCACATCTAAGGGAAGTTAGAAAACAAGAGTATTTTGCAACTAAAAAAGTCTACGAACAAGGAATTGTCGAAGCAAAACTAGAGTCATGGAAAAGTTACTGCAACGCCACAGGGCGAGAAAACCCATGGAACATAGTGTATAGGATAGCTGCAGGAAAAATGAGAACTCCTACAAATCAAACGACAATCAAGAAAGCTGACGGGACGTACACAAAAGACTTTAAAGAAACTTTAGAAGTTCTTCTAGATGATTTCTGCCCAGAAGATGATCAAACAGACAACGAACAATGTGCTAGAGTCAGAATGGAAGTAGAAGAGTATGTTTCCAATAGCCCCAACGATATTCCTTTTACGGCAGTAGAACTTAGATCTGCACTGAATGATATTAATCCACGGAAATCACCAGGACAAGATGGCATTACAAGTTCCATCTTAAGGAAATTTGTGAATTCTTTCCCACACTTTTCCCTAGCCATGTACAATATACTACTAAGCCGAGGGGTGTTCCCAACAGTCTGGAAGGAAGCTTTTATTATACCTATTGCAAAACCAGGGAAAGAAAACGTGGAAGACTGCTCTAAATTTCGGCCCATCAGCTTGCTACCGGTCGCATGAAAATTATTGGCCCTTCATGTTCCAATAACCAGGCTGAACAATTTGCCATTCTAAAGGCGTTAGAATGGGTGGCAGCATCTGTTACTGCTAGAACTACCGTGTGTGTCAAAACTGACCGTAAGGTCAGTCTACAGTCGATAAATAACTGCAAAAATCATCTACCTCTAATTGAAAAAATCCTAACATTACTATTCTTACTGAAAAACAAAGTCATCGTTTCTTTCATAAAGGTCAAGGCACACACGGGAGTAGAAGGAAATGAAGTGGCAGATTCATTGGCAAAAGCTGCATCCAGGCTAAACAACGAACCACATTACACTGGCCTCCCGCTGTCCGCAGTTCTTGCATGGGCAGCAAAACGAGGTATTCAAAAGTGGCAGGTACTCTGGACAAACTCAATCACTGGTGCAACTACAAGAGAATTTATCCCCTCAGTTGAGAAAAGAAAAAAGTTAGACTATCTAGCCATAAACTGGAAACTAACACAAATCCTAACCGGTCATGGGAGATTCCAAAGTTACCTCCACAGATTTCAAATAAAAAACACTGCAGCTTGCTCCTGCGACAACACAACTCCACAAACTGTAGACCATCTGCTATGGGACTGCCTGAGCTTGTATCCTACCAGAACAGCTTTAATACGTGAAGTAGTGGCGAAGGGTGACACATGGCCACCACCAAAACATAAACTGTTAGAAAGAGATTATTATTTTAACTTTGTAGAATATATTTCAAGCATATTTAAATTTATAGAGTAACTCTTAGAAATAAGTAAAATATTTAAATGTTAAAAATTACATAATTATAAGATGTAAAAAAAAATGTAGCTGAGGTTAAATCTTTAAAATAACATATTGTAAATAGAAAATTTTAGAGTTGTGAAAGTTGTAAATGTTATAATTTAAAATGTACAACATTATATAATTAGAATTAAGCAAGCAAAAGTGTATAGCCATAAGAAGAAAAGTGCATGTAGTACTTTTTGTGGAGCATGTTGTTGTTTAAATAAATTCCCCCATGGCAGGGGTACTGCCCGTGGGGAAAAACACACACACACACACACACACACACACACACATAAATTAACATGAAAATCACTCTACGTCATTGAATAACTATAAAAATCATCTCCCTCTGATCTAAAATATTACATCAGAACTGTTTCTACTGGAAAGAGTCCTAGTTTCCTTCAAGTCGATCAAGGGCACACACGGGAGTGGAGGGTAACGAACCAGCAGATGCAATAGCCAAAACCCCATCCGATAGCGCCGAACTTGCTGTAAATATAGACTTCCCTTACACCAGAGTTCTGAGTTGGGTAAAAAGACGAAGTCAACAAAGCTAGCAGTAAATATCGACAATTCAAGAACAGGTGAAATTACACGTGATTATAATTATGTTAAAATTGGGTTGGGCAAAATAAAAACTGTTGTAATTATCCTTTTGCCAATAAATTACAAACTAATACAGTTCCTCACTGCCTAAGGGAAATTCAGACCTACCTATACAGATTAAACCTAATAGGCAACCTTGCATGCTCATGCGACAAGAGGACGCCGCAAACTGTGAACCATCCATGGGTCTGCCAACTTCTACGCCGGTATTTAACTGCATATATGCGAGCAATTATGATTAGGACACAAGGACATATTGGCCACTTCCTAAACATACAAATTTTTGAAAAGGAATTCTTTTGTTATATCATATCATTTGTGAACAAAATATTCAGTTATCTATATAAATCAAATAATGATTTTTTGACTCTGAATTTCTTTCTCCTGGACTGCCTGCTCATAAGTAAAAACTTAAAGTAGAAGAACTAATCTTGCTGCAATTTGGTAGCAGTAACAAATTTCATGTTACGAAACGTGAGTGCCCCAAAACTGTGCAACAGGACACGACTCTGAGTTCGTGCTCTGCACAGATATGCCATAGAGGCGGGCATCATGACTGGGTGTGGTACTGGGGAGTCTGTGTGTATACTACGCTTACCATTGATTCCGAGCCACTATCCATTTTCGTTCAAACGATTGCAAAGTGCCGTCAGATTCTGTTTCGCAATGACGTTAACTAAGTCGCAAGGGGAAACTTTATCTAACGCAGGAGTTAAAGTGAGTGAGACCAAGTTTTTCTCAAATGGTCAACTGTAGGTTACTTGCTGTAGAGTCAGAGGTTCAACTCTCTATTGTTACATGCACGTGAAGGACAGACATCCAATGTGGTGTATACATAAGCATTTGTTTAACACTACACTATTAATGGTATTTTCTACTATTCTATAATTTTTAATGATATTTGGAATACCAAGTACAATCGAATTTTTAATTCCGTCAAAGACGGGTAGGTTTGCTAGTATTGAATAAATGAACCACAATAAGAAACATAAGAAACAATAAAATGCATTAAGACTAGAATACTATTAATATAAAAATTAGAATTAAGCTAATTACACTGTATTGCTTATCTATTGCTTCCAAGATGTAAACTCAACCATTTAATAAATACTTATTAATTAACCTATAACAAGATTTCACAATAGACATGTGAAATAACAATCAATGGTCAAACCACAATAAGAAATGAGAAACAAAGACTAAGATCTTTGAACCGGCACAGGCGGTTTTCGTCGGATAATTATTATTGATGTAATTTAAATTTTGATTTCATTCTTATCTCACACTAGTATTCTTCGATCATGTCAAATTGATGTGGTACTCATTGTGGAGCATACTGTAACAACAAATTCCCTCATAGTAAGGTTACTACAAATAAAGAAAACACGAACACACCTACAGACACACACATGTACACCTATTCTCTTTTCTGAAACCTATTTTATTGGACTCATTCCATTCAAAACTCGATATCAAAATTGTGACCAAAATGCTTTTCCTTTTATACTTCTATATTTCATATAGAGAATACATGAAAGCAAATTAAAAAAAATAACTAGCATTAAAAAGTATTTTGTTGTACTAAATAGTTGGATACAAAAAAAGAAATATTGCAGGAAATTTGGAGACTTGTTGAAAAAGGTATATTATAGGGCGAAGGATGAGGACTGTTTGACATAGACTATCAGCTCTTTATCAGGACCAAAGGGCCGACCTTTCACCCTATCACCTGCTCCTATAATCGTTCTCTGCGGCACTTCTTCAAAGAAAATGTTACACCACTATATTCTCATGAACATGATATTTTCAGATATGCAATCATCTTGTATTATAGTTAATTTCAAATCGATGTATACAAGTTAGTAAACTTTAAATCAAAGAAATAATGTACTCTGCTAATGAAAAAATTAATTATTTTTAAAACTGATTACTGTAAGTAAATCCATTATGACATGTAGTGAACAATCAAATTAAATGATTAATTTAATATAATGGGGTTTATTTAATATGTTGCCAAGTATGATGAAGATGTAATTGGGATGATTGGTTATATTACTGAAGGCGTGTTCATTACTTCTTTATGTAGATGGCTTCCAAAATCTGCAACTGTAGTGGATTTCTATTAGAATTTAAAATCGAAGTTCCATCTACTAGCATCTTACGTGTGAGGTACGATTGGTGTTCCTTCTTTACGTGCTCCGTCGGTCCTCCAGTAGCGAGGTGAATAGTGAGACGCCTTGAGTGTTTAGTTTTGGTCTGCCGATGTATCTGGATGGTAAGGTTGCACAGTCCCTTCTTTACATCAGGTTTAGCTGTTGCCTTGGGTTTCCAGATCATGGGCTGGTAGAAAGTCCGCTCATTCATGCAACTGGTTCAAGAGTTACGAGTAAATCCCAAACTCCTCTTTTCTTCTTCCGTCTCCCGTCTGTATTTTTGAAGGCATTTTTCTCGCCTTCAGTGAAACCTGGTAACTTTGTTTACTTATCATTTATTCAGAGGAGGCCAGTTGCGGCTAGTTCTACCAACCTTAGATTTGCCTGGCCTGTCTCGATGTATTATGGTCTGGATGTTTCTCCTACTTTTCCCCTACACATTTTCCTGTAATCTCTGATCCCTTCCATCCAGTAACCATGAGTCTCCTAGAGACTAACAGGTTTATGTTTGATAGCTTTTCTTGATGCAGCCCGCTTTCACGTCAGTTGATAACAGTCAACTGATCAATACCAATTAGGGAGTTCTTTAGTTTACTGTTGGGTCCTCCGCCAATTCAATAATTTCCCTGAGTACGACCGCCATAACGGTAGAAATATTGAAAAGTGAGTTCTCTGTTAAGTTTCTTATGTGTCAGAGTTTATTTCAAGTGTTCATGGTCCTATTAGATCGCATTTAGTTTATCTCACACACACACACACACACACACACACACACACACACACACACACAAACTTTAGGCATGCTGATGGACAACTATGTGCCGTATGATGATCCTCAGTCTGACACTGAGTATAACAAAATGATAAGAAGATCAACTGAAGAATATGTACCATCAACACACGACGACGTTCTCTTCACGGCACAAGAGGTCAAATCAGTCATTGGAAAATTTGACCCCAAGAAAACTCCCGGGGATGACGGTATAAACCAAACAATAGTAAGCCAAATATATGAACTGTTTCCCTCCTTTATATTGGCCATGTACAATGAATGCCTAAGGCAGGGTGTCTTCCCGTCTTGCTGGAAAAGATCATTCATATTGTCTGTGGTCAAGCCAGGCAAAGAGAAAGATGCACAAGTAAGTAAATACAGACCCATCAGCTTGATATCAGTGTGGGGGAAGATCCTGGAAAAGCTACTAATAAACAGGAGTATGCATCATTTATATAAAAATGACTTGTTAAGTAATAAACAATATGGTTTCACACCACAAAAGAACACAGTAGATGCCATCATGACAGTAAAGGACTTTGTTGAAAGTGCCTTAAGCAAAAAACGGATCGTTCTACTGATAGCACTAGATGTCAGAGGGGCGTTCGATGCTGCCTGGTGGCCGGCAATCCTGAGTCAACTTAAAAAATTCAACTGCCCACGTAATCTGTATATGCTCAGCAAGAATTACTTTACAAATAGACGAGCTACAATTAAAACAAACACTTTGAGCTTTTCAAGGAGTGCCTCAAAGGGATGCCCTCAGGGATCTTGTTGTGGTCCAGGTTTTTGGATTATCCAATATGATTCTCTCCTGAAGGAAAACTTTCCTCAAGGGACACTGACCGTTTCATTCGCAGATGATTTGCTGATTGCTGTGGAAGGAGATGACGAGTTGGACGTTGAGTGTTTAGGAAATCTCTGCATGCAAAGAGTAGAACGATGGTCAGGTAGGAATAAAGTAATTTTTAACACCCAAAAATCAAATGCCATGTTGGTTAGTAGAAGGAATCGCAATCGAAATGAGGTTTCTGTTTTCCTAAATTGCCAGAAGTTAAATATGGTCCAGGAGATGAAGTATCTGGGAGTGCTTTTGGACGCTAGATGGACCTGGAATAACCATATAAAATATATAACCGAAAGGAGTATGCAACTGGTAAATCAACTGTAGCTGCGATCAACACACACCACAAACATGGAATCATATTATTCTGGACTGCCCCAAATTTGAAAGAGAAAGAATACCAATGAAGCAAAAAATTATACTGACTTCTAACTACCTATGGCCACCATCAATGGACAAATTTGTGACACAAGAAGTATTAAATGAATTCATAATGTTCATAAATCAAATAGATTTTAATCAATTTTAATGTATGTAATATGTAACTAATAATATTTGTTAAATGCATGTAATATCAATAAATGGAGCATGCAGTTGCAATTGCTCGAAAAACACACACACACACACACACACACACACAAACACACACACACACACACACACACACACACACACACACACACACACACACACACACACACACACACACACACACACAAACACACACACAAACACACACACACACACACACACAAACACACACACAAACACACACACACACACACACACACACACAAACACACACACAAACACACACACACACACACACACACACACACAAACACACACACACACACACAAACACACACACACAAACACAAACACAAACACACACACACACACACACACACACACACACACACACACATACACACACACATACACATACACACACATATATACATATAAATATATAAATATATATATATATTTATTTATTTATAAAAGTACCGACCGAGGAATAGAAACAAAACTAAAGTTTATCGCGACTCGGTCAGTCCTTCAGGTTCAAATAAACTCTCATTGTTTCGGTCTTTATTTAAAACCTTTTTCATAGGACTACAAAAATATAGGAAATATAAGAAATAATACAATCATTCAAAAATTAAACATACATAAAAGTGCAATTAGTTACAATTAAGAAATTGCAATGGAAATTTTGACTATAGGTTAGTACAGACTATACTATACTATATGACTATATGACTATACTACTTACAGAAGTATAAATTTTGAAACAGAAAACTAAGTATTACATTACAAATTATTTTACAAAGAAAAATAGTATGTGGATTTCAACAACAACTGTAGTCTGAATGAACACGTAACACTGAACTGAAATAACCAAGTTACCAAGGTAACCAAATTTCACCAGACAAACAAAAAGGTAAGTTCTTTTCTTTAAAAAACGACTGGTTTCTCCATAATAAACTTTGTTACAGTCTTTGTACTTTATTGCATATATAATATTACTCTGTAATGCCTTTGGAATCTTCTCTTTTATATTTGAGAATAACGATTTCACTTTTCTTTTGCTATAAAATGCTAAATTAACTTGAGGTAAGTGTCTTTTGAAGACTTTTTTAATTGGTTGCGACAATCCTTCAACATATGGAAATTTAAAAATCTTTCTATCTTGAACTTCTAAATCAGTATTTGTATCATTTTCTGGCTCTTGTTGTTGCCTTAAATATTTTGACCGAAAACGTTCAATCAAATTTCCTGGATAATTATTTTTCTGTAGTAACTCTTTTACCCTTTTCTTATTTTACTTTACTATAAGTAAAGTATAGTGATCGTGAAAAAATTTTGACGGAGATTTTGACGGAATTACATGTTTTGAGGTCCTAGAAGTTATTTTATGAAGTTTTTGCGATGACGTCTGTGTGTGTGTGGGTGGGTGGGTGGGCGGGTGGGTGGGTGAGTGTGTTAGCATTGCTTGTTACCACGCTACGGTCCAGAATCTTTGATGGATCAAGTTGATATTTTATACAATAATGGGCCCAATAGGGAAGAAGATCCCTATTGTTTGGGAAGAATTATGCATGATGAGAAAGTCACTTTTTTTGCAAAAACCTTTTTTTTTTAAAGATTTATTTCTCCTAAACTGATAACCCTAGAGTTTTGAAATTTTGACATTATCTTTCAGCTTACAAATGGAACAAACGAAAAATATATTCAGAATTTTAAAACAACAGGAAATATTTTTTTTTTAATAAAATGTAAAAATTTTGACTTATAATTCAATCTCAAACCTTGCGAGAGCGATACAAGCCATACTGTTTGACGGATCAAAATGAAACTATGGCTAAAAATAGAACATTATGTGGAGAATGAGTTGAGATATTTTTTTTTAAAATTACATTAGCTAAAGGGGCGTACTCATACAGTACGATTTCTGTTTTCAGAAAATGTTTTTTGACGCTAAACGGCTCATTAAAAAATAATGAAAATTTGACCAAAAATGGAACAAAAAATTAGCAATTCATAAAAAAAAATTCATGAAGGTTCAATTACGGTAAAGAGCAATAACGATATAAAAACTGTTTGTTTATCCTAGACTATGAGAACACCTGCTATATTTGTCGAATTTTTTATATTTTTTTACATTGTTTACATTGACTTAGAAATTTTTTGAGCGAATCCACTGAGATAAAATTGATATTTATAAAGGAAGAATTTAAATTGTTTATTGACTTATATGAGATGTATGAGGAATAATATTGTGCAGGAAAATGGTAACACTCACTCAGTAAAAATTCGTATATATGTTATTTGACAAAAGGGGAAGGAAAATAATCTTATTAAATACTAAGAAGCCATAAAATTCAAAGTATAATAATTCCGTAAAAAACCAAAAATGTAAAAGATAATTTAAAATTGATATCTTTCGTTTAGAGATTAATAAATGTAATTATCGTACATCTTTAATTATAAATCATCTTAAAACAACATTTCTTCGCTGTTTATGATGTTTTTCAGAGAAAAAAAGGGTATTTTCCTGTTTATATTTGAAAATTTTACTTTAATATTCAATGTAGAAGGACGTCAAGTAAACGATGTAAGAAGTCCACTGGCTATTTGAACAAAAGTCATGTTCTCTTGTAGGAGAATGTTTCGTATCAAGAAATGTTCACATTGGTTTTTCAAAAATGTTATTACTGTTGTAGTTATACTAATGAAATTATTTGCATCAGCTGTGTGATGTACAAAAATAAGCATATATAGTGATATGTCCTTCAATCACTATCTTTACCACCTCAGGAATGAAAGACTAATAATCATATCCCATTTAGATGTTTACGTTATGCTTAAATGAGACGTTATGTGTTATATACTCAAAGAATTTGCTATTAAGTTACTTATAGTAAAGTTGAGTGTAGGCCACTCCAGATTTTTATTTAGGTGTTAATTGTTAATTCAGTGCAAGATTTAGTAGTAAATGACAGTCCTTTTCATATAGAAATGGAGAAAGTGGTAAACCGGTTTAAGCAAAGTGTATTGAACATTGAAATCAAGGTTACAATTTGGCGTATTCATATTATTAATAGGACTACTAGAAATATAATGAAAAGGCAAATGAGAAATTACCAGATATTATTGTTAGAAACTATATAGATACAATGGCCAGGCTCAGAGAAAGTACATTTATGAAATCGAAATATAATTTAGACAAGAAGATATCTAACCTAAAAGGAAAACAAGGCAAAGGTTTGTTTAATTACTCTTGAGAGTTAGCAATAACTAATTTAAGTAATGTGGATTTTCCCAAGGAAAGTCTCCATTTACTTTCATTAGGTGAAAAATTTGCTATAGAATGTAAACGCAAAGAAGATATTCCTACATTTGACATGATTGGAGATTTAGAAAAGATTTTTACCTGTGTTAATGTTGAAAACTGTGACACAATTAGAAGTAACTGTGTAAATAGCATAACAAATTATAGTCATAGGTTAAATAATACATCTAATCGATTGAAAAAACAGAATTCCAGTATAGAAGGTTGTTTTCAAAAAACTAAAAAGTTCTTAAAAGAACTTTTAAGTTTTAAAGATGTAATTCTGTGTAAAAGTGATAAATCTGGCAATACAGTCATAATGAATGAAGAAGATTTTAAGACTAAAATGATGACATTGTTGGAAGATACAGAAACTTATACTATTTCAGAACTGATCCATCTTCAACATTACGTACTAAAGTAAATAAGGTTGTTGATGAACTTAAAAAGAAGAACTGGATAAATCTTCGTCAAGCGATATTAATTAAATCATATAGTGGATTAGCTCCGAGGATATATGAATTAGTGAAATTGCATAAGACAAATTTTCCTATGCGCCCAATTGTTTCATTTATAGGTAGCCCAACTTATGAACTTCAAAATACGTAGAGACATATCTAAATTATATTATTGTCACAATGAATTCAATTTTAGTTTCCTGTTCCTTTTTTTTGTTTGATATAGTTTTAATGAGTTTTTAGGGTTGTTTTGAGTTATCAAGTCTGATTAGAAGGTACAAAAAACTGTCACTAGGGCAGCACACTAGCTGATTTGAACACAACCCGTTATGTAGTTAGTTCCTCATAATAGAAAAATACCAAGGTAATTATGTATATTAATTAAAAAATGTAATATAATTTTGTTTAATGTTATAGTAACTAAACTTTGTATTGATGTAGCCCTGAAGATGTCTACAAATATAGACGAAACGTCGGCTTAAAGGTGTTGAATTATTGAAGCTAGACCAAACCTCTATAAGAAAGAAAAATACATATATAAATATTGATAAAAGTATCGACCGTAGAATAGAAACAAAACTAATGTTTATCGGGACTCGGTCAGTTCTTCAGGTTCAAATTAAACTCTCATTCCCAACGTTTCGGTGTTTATTTAAAACCTTTTTCATAGGCCTACAAAAACAGAGGAAATATAAGAAATAATACAATCATTCAAAAATCAAACATACATAAAAGTGCAATTAGTTACAATTAAGAAATTACAATGGAAATTTTGACTATAGGTTAGTACAGACTATACTATACTATATGACTATATGACTATACTACTTACAGAAGTATAAATTTTGAAACAGAAAACTATTAAATGACGATCTCCAACCGTCTCTGTACCAGTGCGCTTGGTTTCCCTCCCTTATATCTCCTGAAGACGGTTTGAACCGAAAATTTGAGACTGTAAGTTTGTGTTTTTAATTTCCCTATGTTTCTTTATGTACATTGAAGTGTATATATATATATATATATGAAAATGAAATGGGAAAAAAGACTAAGATCTTTCAACCGTAACAAGCGGTCTTCGTCAGATTCAAAAACCCAACTGAGTTTTTGACGAAGACTGGTTGTTATGGTTGAAAGATCTTAGACTTTTTTTCCCATTTCGTTTTGTGGTTTGAACAATGATTGTTATTTCACGTGTTTATATGCAATCTTATTATATATATATACAAATAAAACTATAAAAGTATCCACCGTGAAGTAGAAACAAAATAAAAGTTTATGAGGACTCGGTCAGTTCTTCAGGTTCAAATTAAACTCCCACTGCCAACGTTTCGGTTTTTATTTAAAACATTTTTCATAGGCAGAAGTATAACATTTTTGAACCAGAAAAACTATATTATAGAAAATTTATTATAATCAATATCCCATTCATGAATTTTACAAAATATTCCACGCTTTTAACAAATTTGATCAAAATTCCAAGTTACTCAGGAAGTGTATGTGAATATGGAGTAGTATATATATATAGAAAGTATTTAGCAAATTTTTATGCATAGTACGAGAAAAATTTTTCAAAACCATTGAAAAATTATTGGATTTACAACGATTTTGTATACATACTAAATTTTTTAAACTGAAATCATGATCAAGTTAATTGTTCTGAATTATTCAATTTCATTGAAGTCACAATAAAATGGTAAGCAGATGTAGAAACAGTTTTATTAAAATATAAAGCATTTTATTTACTTGTATGTATGCACTATTTTCAATATCTTTGAACTTTGTTGAAATAGTAATTCAAATCAAAAAATTACTTCACCAGAACGAACAAAAAAGATGATGGAGCATATCTAAAATGCAATAAAAAGCTGACTATTCTAGTTTTATAGATAAATGATTGCTTCATTATTTTTTACTGAGTTAGTGAAGAAAAATATCTCAATTTGATTTACAATTATAAATATTATGAAGAGTTATTACCCTATGACATAAAAATGGTCATACTAAAGTAATAATACTTAATAGTTTATATTTACTACCACAAATTATACGAGTTATGAAGTGGGAAAGAGAAGAAAAGCCTCAAATTAATGATGACTATAATAAACAGAAGTTTTTTTCTTCACCTATGCAGTTAAATTTTATTTGGTCGCTGCAGTAAAACGAGCATATATATGTAGGAATGCTTAAAGAAACATATAGAGAAAGAGATATCTTGAGAAACCAATCGAGGGAATAGATTACAAGGGAATTTAAAATGCATCACAAAATAATTTTGAAGATGGAAACTATTTTAATGGGTCGATAATTCTGAAAAGTTGCCAATAAATGCTAATCACAGTGAACATTCCATTTGAGTCCAGAAAATATTTTTAAAAGCGGTGAAAGAATACGATTATTTTTTTATGGAGAAAGATACCATTGTCGTATAATTGAAATAGTCTAACTTATCTAATCTAAAATATATAATTGTATATAGGTATTCCATTTCAAATGAAAATCTTGCCAAAACGAACAAATACCGTTAAAATTGAACTAAGCAATAATATTGTTTATATGTTATAATTATATGTAATATAACACTTGTGTGAATCCAGTTGGAGGCTATTTAATTAATAGTGATTAAGCCGTAAATTCATTATGTATTAAGCCGTAACTGTAGCTACCAATCATAAATTATGTCATCAAATGTTGTTAACTTGAAGAATCCACTTAAAATTTACGCTGTGCTGTTTGTATTAGAAACTACATTTTTTTTAACTTTACTGTAAGTAAACTATAGCGATCGTGAAAAAATACGATCTCTAGATTTTGACGGAATTACAAGTTTTGATTTCCCAGAAGTCGTTTTATGAAGTTTTTTCGATGATACCTGTATGTGTCTGGGTGGGTGGTGAGTATGTATGCAAAGTTTGTGGCCACGCCACGGTTCAAAATCTTCGATGGATCAAGTTAATAATTTACAGAAAAATGGGTCTCATAGTGTAGAATATCCCTGTCGTTTGGGAAGAATTATGCATGACGGGAAAGTCACTTTTTTTGCCAAAAACCTGTTTTCTGAAAACATTTTTTTTCTTCTAAACTGCTAATTCTAGAGTTTTAAAATTTTGGCATTATCTGTGAAATTACAAATTCAATAAATAAAAATATATTCAGATTTTTAAAACTACAGAAAATGTGTTTTTTTTAATAAAATGTAAATATTTTGACTTATAATTCAATCTGAAAGTTTGTGAGAGTGATACAAACCATACGGTTTAACGGATCAAAATGAAACTATACCTAAAAATAAAACTTTATGTAGAGGATGAGTGAGATAATTTTTTTCAAAATTACATTCACGAAAACGGCGTTACAGTACATTTTCTGTTATCAGAAAAAGTTTTTTTGAAGTTAAACGGCTCATTAAAAACCATGGCAAGTGCCAAAAAAATAAAAAAAAATAGCAATTCATAAAAAAAATTCACATAATTTCAATTACGGCAAAGATCAACAACGCTATAAAATTTGATTGTTTAGCCTATACTAACGGATCACCTGCAATACTTGACGATTTTATTGATATTTATTAACATCGGTTATATTGACTTGGAAATTTTTCGAGAAAATCCATTGAAATAAAATTGATGTAAAATCGAAAAATTTATATAAAATAAATATAAAAAATGAAAACATGAAAAACATGAAATATAAAATGATCAAACCAAAACAAATGAAAAGGGAATTTTTACGCTTTTCATATTGTGATTTGATCATTGATTGTTATTTCACGTGTTTATGAGAAATCTTGTATCTCTGAGATATAAGGGGAATACATGTAGAAATCACCGCCAATAAACATAAATTTCTGTTGGTTTCCATAGTATGATAGATTTGTCTCACAAAATGCTCTAATCAACCTTTATATTGCACCCTTGAACAAAACTTAATATGACATGAGAATTTTTTCTCATTTTTATATATCCATCATAGTATATTTGGATGATATTGAAGTGTGATGAATGGACTCTTTTCTCGAGAAAGAGGAGCTATGTTTGTTGACAAATATCCAGTTTTTTCACTATTCTAGTCTAATAGTTCATATTTATTATTTTCAAAAATTAGAAGCTCCTAACTATAAAATTTTTAAATTATACTGAATAGCTGGCTTTGACTTTGATTTGAGTATGTAAACTGGCTAATTACTAATATATTTTTTCTCAATATACATTCATAGCAACCTTATAACAGAGTTCAGCAGGCATGAAAAAGATAACACTTGCTCAGAAAAAATTGGTATATATGATTTTATATACAAAAGGGAAGGAAAATGATTTTATTAAATACTAAGAATCCATAAAATTCCCAGTATAGTAATTCTATAAAAGTCTAAAAATGTATATAATAATTCAAAATTGGAAACATTCTTTGGAGAATAATAAATATAATTATCCTACATTTTAAATTAAAAATTATCTGAAAAGATATATTTCTTAGATGTTTATGACATTCTTCAGACATTAGGAACATTTTCAAGTTTTAAGTGGGAAACTTTGTCTGAAACCTTCAATGTAGAAGGAGTTCAAAGAATTATGTAAGAGATCCATTGGCTATTGGAATAAAAGCCATTTTCTCCTTTCGTAAGAGATTATTTCGTAACACGAGGTCTACACTTTCGCTTTTCAAAAATGTAATCACTGCTGTAGTTATAGTAATGATATTATTTACTTTTTTTGCTTTTTACTTTGCTTACTCTCTGATGACATAAATTGAAAGGCTCGGAGCATTTATTTCTATTGTTTTCCTTTTGGTGTAAACTTCATTGATTTCATCACGTGTCTATTTATTGTGATTTTTCGGCTTGTAATATTACATAATACACATTCTTACAAACTGTCGATGACTTTGAATTGGTGGCAAACACAACTTCTGGAATCGAATGAGAGTTACAATGCTATAAACGAATTCAGAATGTAAATGATGCTTACAAGAATCAAAAAAGTTCTCGAAGTAATTAAATACATTATAGACTAAAGACTACCAATGAAGTATATAATATGGTTTCTTAAGTTAGTTTTATGTTCTGTCCTGCTTGATTAAAATTATATTTGTCACTTGGTAAACTTGTCAGGATATTATCATAAGACATTGAACTAAGAACACAAAATGCATTGAAATTTATCAACGAAAATATTATGTTAGCTTCATGATTATAATTAAAAAAACTTTACCTGTTTATCTGTTAAACTTTTTTAATTCGATAAGAAATTAAAAATTAACAGTACTAATTAGTACTTAGAAAGTAGATTAGTACCTTCTGTGGTATTAATTACAGGTAACTAATTACAGTTACTAATTAATATTTACAGGTAGCGCAGGAACATTACATGTAAAAGTAATATTTTACATTTGACAAATGGAATACTGAGATTTCCATTTGGCACATGTATCTAACTGCCTTGAAGAGTTTTACTCTATGTAATTTTGAACTGAAAAAAAGAAAATATAATTGAAATGAAAATAAATGAAGCTGAGATATCAGTTAGATAGTTAAATTAATTATTTTATATTGTATACGATTTGCTACATTGACTAACTTCTTGTTGATAGTCCCTTGGATGTTGATTAATATACTCGTAGTTGTTCAGTCATTTTTAGTTCATTAGTGTCGACCTCCAGAACCATTTGTTTACAGTGAATGGGCTAACTTGGACTGGGAATTACTGAAAATCTAGCAAAGGAGTGAGTAAATTGGAGGAAGAATTTGCAGAAGCCACTGCAGAAGTTGCTGGAAATTTTAATTTATATGTTTAAAAATCGATTTGTTGCCAACTTGTATCTGCAATTTTATATACAACATCAGTGACTATATGTTGGGAAAATGAATTATGTGGATACACAGTCACAGTCACATTGATTGTGAAAATACTCAGTTAAAATCGATCTTTTTTCAGCGGTCAATTTAATTTATCAACCTCTTCTCCGTGGAGAAATCTCATTAAGTTAATCAAGAAACAAAAGGAATATTATCAAATAACCCTAACTTTACTATTTGATATGACAAACTTCTTTTCTAGAGCTCGAGTTTATAGAAGTGATTACTAAAACCATTCAAAAAATAGATGCAGTCCAATCATCCAAGCAGATCTTTTTTGGGATTTAACATACCGCCATCTTGATCAGTTTCTAAATTCCCTCTTCTCCTCCAATCACGCCTAACAAAATTAATTATATTTTGGATTATCAAATGATTGATTGAAATGTAGAATAAAGTGTGAAATATCGGTAATACTTTTACCTATAGATATTCTATGTAACATCCTTATATTATATAGAAAGACCTATGTATTACATAGTAATATAATTACATTTATATTCATACTACATTACATCCAGGTTAACTATAAACCCAGAAGAAAATATTCAGACTTTTAGTATCTGCAGAAGGACACCGTCACAGTTATAGATGCCACCTCCTACCAAGTATAAGTTAAGCACGTTGAACTCAATGATTCGCCGTCATTTTTTGTGCCCTTATCCAACCAAAACTGGTAAAATGAAAAACAAACTCTTAAAATGATATCAAATAACAACTAACAACCTACTAAATCAACAATCAAGTTAGTAATAAGAAAACGGAGAATTTATACCAGTTCCGTTTTTACTTTAGACGCTCCAGAATATTCAACGTACAAACCTAGGTTTCAATCCCATTTGTTTGTTACCAGTGAATCTAAGTTATCAAAATTAAATAAATATAACTTTAAAGTTAGTTTTAAAAAAAAGGCATTCTTAAGTTCTTATTAACCCTCAAAATAATTTATGAATCCCTTTCACTTAGTGGAGTACTAATTGTCTTTCTCAACCTACTCCATTTATTATACAGGTAAGATAAATAGGTCATTTAAAGAAATGATAAAAGATATATCAAAGAATATAATCAAAAAAGTTAATATACCAGTCACAGCAATGTTTTCATACATTACAAAATATTTTGTCAAAAACAATAAACAGTTTGATTTGAATAAAAAGATAGCCGTATTGGCTAAATTACACAAAAAATTTGATATTGTTTGAATAAATATAATTTTGGTTTTTAAAATCATTAATATGCGATCAAAAATATGAAGAATTGTGTAAGATTTACGAAGTAGTGTGTTTTCTTTCTAAGGTACTAATCTACTGATTGTTGTTACGATTTGAGCGTACGAACTTCCAAGAGAGTCACTTGAGGTGATGAAAAGACCTGTAATATTGAGCATCATATAACCCCCTGGTTAATATTATATTAAGCCCCTGGTGAGGGAGTTATGTCGTCGGTCCCGAGCTTGTACGATGTCATGTACACATTTTAAGTTCTCTACTCTTAATACACTTGAGTTAGGTAAAATTTAGTGCTCTGATCTAGGACCAACGGGTAATGTTGCTCGCCCATAACTAAAATGGTAAATGAACCACACATTCCACCCCTAGAATCGAAATGAAAGTGAAAGCCTTTAAGTGTGGACCTTGGTAATCAATGAACCAATGCGTTATTTTATTAAATATTTATTTAACGGCACTAATCTTCATGTTGTTTTGTTACAAATATAGTCCCAATAAATGTGATTCACTTTAAGCAAAAACCCATTTAGCAATGGTCAAGCTAGTTGGATCAGTTCTAAATTGCATCTACCACAGTTAATTTAAGTTAATCTACCACAGAGTTAAATACTTAGCTCTGCGCATTTAAGTTCATTTCCGTGAGCCAACACTGAGTAGCCTTTTAAACCAGTCTCAGACCCACGAATAATAAATACATAAAACTTTTTTGATGTATTCATATAAATAAATTTTATTTTTCTGCTTTCTTTTGCCTAAACAATGTAGTTTGAACGTGATTTTTAAACAATTATTACTGAAAATTAAATACAGTTTCTGTGAAGTTGAGAGCAGCAGTAAAATTATTTTCTATTACCACTTACTTTTCTGGATTCAAAGAGCTTTGAGTTATGAAAACTATCCAAAAGATAGCAACTGGCAGAGGCCAATTGCTCATCTAAAATACGTGAAAACCATTTGGGGTATGATTCTTCAAGTCCCGCTCTTTTGGTGTCAGAGGTGAACTTATCAAACTCCTAATAAACTTGTCTTTCCGTTATAAAGAGGCTGAAACTAAACTTTACTCTTTTCAAAATTCTCTTTGCAACAAAGATAACTAAGTCTCATTGGTTATTTGGAAATAAGATTATCATGAATCAGATTTTTGTTACTGAATATCATGAATCAACTGTGATATCGAAATAAAATGTCTTAGTCTCTGTGTCGTTCCTAAAATGACACATGAACTTGAGAGAGGCTAATTATGTTATAACAATAATACTTATTTTGTTATTTTTCAACTGAAATTGCACTTGGTAAGCAACTAACTTAAAAATAAGTTTTCTTTTTATATACAGCGTAATCAATGTTCTTAGAATTCCACTATTGATAACACTGTTTTGATGATTTTATCTTATAATTACTGTGTAAGGATTAAAGTGTTCAATGCTTGTTACACTTGTTTCGAAAAGCAATAATTTATCAAATGTTGGATAACATTTGATCGGAAGATATTGTTTCTATAAACGCATCGGAAAATATTGTTTCTTCAGTAGTATATTCAAACATGAAGATGCGGACAGTTTCATGGAGATGTAAAAATTTATAACAAACTTTTCACGAGTTGTGAAAGACATATAATGCAGATGAATGTTAAATCAGTCTTTTCATGAGATACTCAGTTGTCCATTATGACCTTCCCATCCTTTGTTTGTGCCATTTATTACAAGCCTAAACACCAAAGAAAAAAGAAATAAGAAATCGAAGAGGCTAAAGTGGCAGTTGGTTTTATTCATTTCCATTCCAGTATGTTTTCTACGGAAAAACTTTTAGCTAATAATAATTTTTTTAATCTTAACCTTCTATAAAAATTTATGGAAAACTTCATCTTGTATGAAAGTAAATACAATTAAAAATAATCTGAAGTGTGTTCCACTCAACTTTATTGTAAGCAAACATATTCTAAAAACATTAAATTCATTTAATATTGTATACTGTTTAAAGTGACTGTCATGTAGACGTATTATCAAACTATGTAGTGGGATTATTATTAAACTCACAGACAATGAATTTAATGACTTCATATAGTTTAATGTGGTTATATCCATTTGACCATTATAACAAAAGGGAACAAATTGTTCTTCAGCAATCTGATAAGTTAAGTTACTGCAGATGGAACTTGGAAGGATATCATTTTCATCGCAATAGTTACTTTTCCATTATTCTAAGTACATAAAATTTTATCATGAAAAGTTAATATGAAGTATGTATTTAACACCAAATTTAAAATTTGTAGAATTAGTTTACATCTTGGCGTACATGCTTTTTGAACAATTGAAAAAGTGTTATATCATAAATAGATTGAAAACTAGCAAATACTACAATACACTAAATAGTATCCTAGTTACTAAATCGAAAAGTCGTAATGCCTATGATAGTACAAGTAATGTTGTGTACTCGGTAAAATGTTTTGATTGGATACAATATTTATTGGAGAAACGAGACAATACTTAAAAAACAGTATAATCTAACATAAAAATGATATTAGAAACAAAAAAAAAACAGTTTATGAACAAGTGGAACATGCATGCACTAAAGGACAATCATTTAATTTCGAAAACGCAAAAATACTGGAGCATGAAAACATACAAAAAAAGACACTTTAAAGAAATGGTCAACATTATAAAAGCATCATATGCCTGAGAGAAAAGCTATTGGTATTCTGATTTAATCTAATCTCCTACAATGAACTTTATACCAGTATATGTAATATTATTTCATTTATTGTTTTTTTTTCTTTAATGCACTTTTATTTTTCGACTCTATTATTTAGCAATTTTTGAGTTTTGTCAGTAATGGTTTGTTTTTGTTTACACAACCTGCCTGCATTTCCTGTCTGTGATGTTTATTGACTATGTGTTAGTAGAATTGAACTCTTAGCAAATTCAACATAAGTTTATGCCTTTTTCTCAATTTATTGTGTAGAATGAAGAAATGACAATAAGTCATAAGTTGTCCAAAGGACATTGAGACACTTAGTAGTCCTTTGGACAACTTATTTGGGAATTACCACCTTATATTCGTAAGACTGTCAGGAGACTGGAACAGCTTAGTTTGAAAGTCGTTAATGCCGAAGCTGTGGTACATTTCAACAAAATATGCTTCCAAGAAGATTTACTGCCAACCTATACTAATATATATATATATATATCAATGATCATTGATTGTTATTTCAAGTGTGTGTGTTCTATTAAAACTTATGTCTATTTCTAATTTAACACCTTTTCGGATTGATTTTTCCTATCTTCTCACCTCTGGCTTCCATAAGTGAGAAGATTGGAAAAATTAATCCGAAAAGGTGTTAAATTAGAAATAGGCATAAGTTTTAATAGATCTTGTATAAATGAAGGCCTGTTCCCCAAATACACTAATATATATATATATATATATATATATATATATATATATATATATATATATATAATTAATTGTGGAAGTGATTTGAAAACTATAATCTACAAAGGATGTTAATAATGTATGTACGAGGAAGTGATCAACATGTTTGTTTTACGGCAGATCTCGTTAATACGAAGAGGGTAATTCGTCAATATAAGCTTTTCAAAATTGTTTATTTGGAGATAGAGAATAAAACAATATTTACAGCTCAAGGTGGGTGGAAAAAATGAAGGTGGCCTGTGGGAGGGACCTGTGCTTTACAGCCCTCCAGGGATTAGACCTACCTGGATGGTCGTTGGTCACAATTTCACCCCTCAAGAATTGGTTTTTATTTGTGGCTGACGACATTTATCTCCGACCGTATCTGGACAACGAATAACTCCCTTTTTATATGTCCAATTAAGCACAATAAAAGGTGTTTTTTTGACGAGGAGGTGACCGGCGGCCATATTATCAGGCAGGTCCAATCGGAGTCGGTGGGAGGGGCAGGCCTCCATTACCCACTCTCGCCTCGCCGCCTTTATCGCTCCATTCACTTTTTTAACTTGGCGATAAAACTAACCTACTTAGGTATGCAACCCGAGTCAACTTTAACATTGGAACTGTCATATAAAGAAACAAACCTCTAAATAAGAAATTTACATTTTCTTAACGAATCAAATTCAAACCGGTTATGACATAAAAGATAGAAAATCCTAACACTGAAATATCAAAGTCTTCTACAACTAAAACTGACATCTCTAACAAACAAGTTTTATATAATTGGCCATCAATCTTATCATCAATGGGACTAAAACTCAAGCATAGAATATACATGTATCGATTAATATTTTTTAATGTATTTTTCAATACATTTATCTCTTACGTAAGGTGAAAGCACTTGATAGTAAATATTTCAAACCATTAGGGCTAAATTGTTTTAGTTAAAAAATAATTGTTAACTTTCAGTCACATAGAATGAAAAATTAAAAGATTTCTCACTCTTAAATAATCTTAACCCTCAGTAATATGAAACATTTATATGAAATATTTTGTTATATTTCAGTTGCTCGATAATATTTGAAATCTAATTCATATTCATTATTAAAAGCACTATAGTTTTACTTGTTATATAGTGTTCATAAAAGACCTACGTGGTACTTAACCACGTAATGACTTGAGGGAAAAAGTAGACCAAGCACAGCACGTTAGTGACGGTCGGAAACTCAATAAACATATTATTTGTTTACTTACCTGAATCGTCGTAAAATTTTCAGAAATGGGACTCAGACCTTCCGACCAAGTAACTAGTCAGACAATCAATGTGTCGACAATGAGTCAGTCGAAAGAGCTTAGTTTCATTTCTATATTTCTTACTGTGGTCCAACTTCAATTTTTATTTGAAATCTATACAGGATTTATATATATATATAATCATTTTTAATATATATAAACACGAGTATATATATATACGATTCAGAATGAACCATAGCTATACAGTAAACAGAAAAACACACTTTGAAACGTTGTGTTTATTTAACACTATTTAATCTAAATAGATATTAGTATATATGTATTGGTGCCCTTGGTCTCCCTTTCTCTTTTCTCCTGGAGACGGATTGCCCGATAATTTGAGTTTGTAAGTGTGTTTCTTAACTTTGTGTGCTACTTATCCTCAATTTTGAACTGTTATATATATGCATGCATATACCATCACTTTTTATCTGTTGGTGAACCCTTTCACGTCACCACTTCTGTGTTTCTTCTTCTTTTTCTTTTCCTCCTCACAATCATCCTCAGACAGATCGACTCGGCCAGTGCCACTCTACCTAAGGACTTCATCTACTTGAGGGTAATGGATGTCCAAATATCATAGTGATATTCGAGGCCTTGAACCTTGGTTAACTTCGTCCCATTGGTTTAAATTCGAATGCAGAAGTACTGGCGTCCCTGTCGCAGAGGTGGCGACTGCGACAGGGATGCCAGTCTGTAACTTTTAAAGTTCTTTTTTATTTTTATAAAATTATTTATATAGTTTATAAAATTATTTATATATATATATATATATACGTTTCCCATAATAAAATGATCCGAAACGGACAACTAATGATCAATATAAACAAAGAAACATACGTAAATTAAAGAGCACACTTATAGTCTCTAATTTTCGGTTTGAACTGTCATCAGAATACACCCTTACAGTATCTAATGATCTCCAACCGTCTCTGCACTAGTGGGTTTAGTTTCCCTCTCTTATCTCTCCTGATGACGGTCCAAACCAAAAATTAGATACTTTGTGAGTGTTCTTAATTTATAAACATATATAAAGTGTCAAAATAAACACACGTGACATTATAATAAAAGAAATCACTGCAAGAAGTAATAAAAGAAAAAAAAGGTTCTGAGTGCTTTCTACTGTTATAGGGTTTCCAAACAACTGTCGGGTAACACTCAAAAACGCTTAGAACATCTTTTTCTCTTTTTTTTCCACTTAATACATATATTATCATAAGATTTCACAATAAACATATGATAGACATAGTTTTTTTTGTATAAATATACGCAAATGCAATCATCAACTCCTGACTCTACAATTAAAGAAACCTCTACAACTTCAACATCAATAGAAATATTAAAAATGTTCTAACCCTTTTCGATGCAGCTCATTTTCAAAGTACTGAATTCTGAGTTCTTTGACAACGACCTACCTCAAAAACCCTTAAAACTATTTCTTTTTTTTTCTAAATTTTGTGTGATCTGATATATATATATATAAAACAAGATTTCACATAAACACGTGAAATAACAATCAATGATCAAACCACAATATGAAATGGGAAAACAAGACTAAGATCTTTCAACCGTAACAAGCGGTCTTCGTCAGCGTCAAAAACCTAACTTACTCTTGGTTGGGTTTTTGACTCTGACGAAGACCGCTTGTTACGGTTGACAGATCATAGTCTTGTTTTCCTATTTCATATTGTGGTTTGATCATATATACATATGGTGTTGAAATTAATAGCAGATTCTGCATTCATGACTTTTTTTACTTATCGCTTCTATTTTCCTCACGAAGTGGTGAATGCATAATCTGCTATTAATTTCAACACAATATGCTTAAAAGAGGACTTGCTGCCGAAATAAACTAATGTATATATACATATATGATGAAGCCACAATATGTAATGGGAAAATAAGACTGAGATCTTTCAACCGTGACAAGCGGTCTTAGTCAGAGTCAAAACCCAACTCACTCTTGGTTTGGTTTTTGACTCTGACGAAGATTGCTTGTTACGGTTGAAAGATCTTAGTCTTGTTTTCCCATTTCATATTATGGTTTGATCACTGATTGTTATTTCACGTGTTTATGTGAAATCTTTATATATATAATATATACCTTCCTGCGGGACTCTTCGCCTCCTGATGACGACGATGGTCGAAATATAGAAGTGAGCTATTCCTTTGTCTATCTGTGTAGTACCTTCTTTTTAATTTAACGGTTACTTACCGTTACGTCTACAACGTGCTTCGCCCTCCTTTCTCTTTTCTCCTGAAGACGAATTGCCCAAAAATTTGAGTTTTCAAGTGTATTTCTTTACTCTGTTTGTTACTCTTCTTTGATTTTGAACTCGTATATATACATAAAACGTCTAAACTACAGTAAGATGTTTCATAAAATATAAAGTTTGGAGTTTTTGAATAGTTTTCTCCTCTTTTCAGTAACAGTATACAACAGTTCACAAAAAACTCAGTTACTCCCTTATAACGAGCCAAAACAGCATAATATAAACAAATTTTACTAATATTCCTGTTTAGATAATGTTAATGCAACTTTAGTTTTAAAGTTTTAATTTACCCTTATTTACCCTTATTCCAGGTCAAATGGAACTGAAACATATTAGCCCAGTTATTATATAACTAACATTAGTGTTATTTGTTATTAGACGATGGATTACTCTAATACAAGTTTTGATGAACAGGTGCATCCTGTTCCTGAAAACAGAAGAAAACTATTCAGAAAACTTGAAAACCATGCAAGAATAAAATTGGTATTCGGTCAGTTTTCCAGGTTTAAATCGAACTCCCAAATTTTGTAGTTCCGGTTTTTATTCAAAACAAACCATTTTCACAGACATACTAAACAGGCAACACTCTGGAATGTTTATATTATAACTAAATGGAACATTATATATTATATACCGAAAAAGTATGAGATTATGTTTACTTATAATAAAGTTGAGTGTAGGACACTCCAGATCTTTTTATCAGGCGATTGACAAGAATTATTGATTTGATAAAATTATTTCCAACATTATTTATTTCTCTAATTTTCTCTAAATGACATGCAACCAGGGGGGTTCCTTGCCTTCTTTCAAAGCGATATAGATTGAATCAGTTGAACTAGGAGAAAAGAAATTTAATTTAGAAAGCTTTATTAATAACCTGTAACATCGTGTTTATTAATCTTTTCTTTTATTATTATATAATCATGATAGAACACATCTTGAATGCGGGAAGGGAATTGAGTCGAAATAACTTTCATGACTCACTGGCACCTTTACAAACATAATTAATTTCTTGATTAAAGACATGAATTGCGAACATGGTATCGTGAATCCTCTTATACTTCTGGGTCCCTATATACATTTTTTTGAATTAAAATATTTGATTAAAAACATACTAGATTCGTGATGATAGTAAAGGTAAAGATTGAGAAGTGGTAATTTTCATCCCAGTATTAAAATTGTGAGAGTAAACATATTTATTTTTTAAACTAGTAGTGTATGATGAAAAACAAGGGTAACAATTGAATTTAGACATGAGCCGCAGGCCGGTCAGTAAGGGAATGGTTTAGATGTTTATGCGGAAGCAGGTGTCATGACTCCCCACCATTAGAAGCCAAGGAGAGATAAGGTCGAGTCGAGATACGGCTCTTACCGGAGTGCATGAGGCAGTATAAGATTTAGAAATATCTCATTCCGTGAAAACTTTCTAAAACAATCAATGAGACGTCAGAAAGGCGCCGCTCTAATTCTATCGCTATAATCTCAAAAGACTTTCAACTACCACCATGACGTAAGGGATAAGTTTCCATTAATCATTTTTCATACATTTATGTTTTACTTCAATTTTACAAGAAAATTCATAAGCTGCTATATTTTTCACTTAATATGGAATGAGAAACTAAGGTCAATATTATCAGCAGCACTGTTTCTAAAGGATTACTAGTATCAACCATAGAGAAAGGAGTGACACCAATGGGTGACCACTCATTCCCGTTATAAATCCCCGCTAATTGTAGGAACAAAATTACAATCACTTCTTAATATAAATACTTTGTAATTGAAATGAAAAAAAGCACACAAAGGAAAAAGAAAACTGAGCGCTTTATGGATTACCCTAGAGTTGTAATTTACTGCGTTTACTGGAATTGATTAATTAAACCAACCAAGTTTCGACACCAATTTTTTTTAAGCAATAGCAGTCACTTAGCTCTCTTCAAAAAGAATGAAGCCCTCAAGTCTTTGACTCATATTAATGAAGACCTTTTTGAGTTAATACCGCAGTACCATGGTACACAGCGCTAAATATATTTCTTGATTTCAGTGATGTACCTCGAATGAATTGTTTAAGATACTTCAACGCAAACAATTCGATTCTACCATTGCAGTTTGATGTTTAATTTAACCTCTTCCTCTAAAATTCATTTTTAATTAAACTTTGGAATTTATAGATATAAATCAACATATACTTACTTAATTAGGAATACCATTTTTCACTCTAAGAGAAGGAAAGTACAGTCAAAAACAACTCAGTGTTCTAAATCAACAAAACAGTGTTCACTATAGCTCAATGATGCAGTTCATCAATACAGGTTGTCTTTGACTAGACTGAATTAACACTGCTGATGAAGTTGAATTTTCAAATGAAAAACAACAGTACTTTATGAGATCAGGAATAACCTTTTTAATACAGTTGTACAATTTTATAATTTATTAATCATTTCCAAAGATTATAATAACCATATTCATATAAACTAAAATGTAATAAGTAACACTTATATAACTGTAGCTCATTACATGGTGTTACTATGAAATATATTTTCTCTCACTTCACCTTAATTCCATTGAAAAGACCAAAATTGGAATTTATACCAGAACAACAGTTGAAATTGAGGTAAACCTACATGAGAAAACACTATTTCATTATTCGTTTTTGAAGAATATATTTAGAAAACAATGTGTGTTTTAAGTTATGATAATCAAAGCATTTTGACAGCAAGGGGTTAGTACATAGAATTGTAATATTTATTTTATGAATGCATAATTGTGTGTAGGCTTTCAGACATTGCAGGGAATCATCATTCGAATGGCGATCATTATTAATGTAGTTGAGGTTTTTCTTTTTCGTATTTTATTTTGCAAACTGAACCAAAATACTTATGTATTTAATGTGAATTGATTATTTTGCGATTGTATTTACGTTTGAAATGAACTCGCTCTTACTTCAAAAGTTTTCATTTGTATTAGTGAGAATTTTTCAGAAAACTAATTCGATATGCCGGTCTGTTGGTATGGTATGGAATCGTCTGTTGGTACGCTGGTCTGCTGAGAACAAAGGTTGAACACATTTAAACCTAGAAATTACTTAAATCAACAGACAGCGTGGTGGGTAATATGATTACTGTGTTTTGAAGGGAAAAAAGAGTTGCTACGATCCCGGCTAATGACTAATAACTAAACCTGTCAATTTACCTTGGATTCATATGTACGTATAGCTATAATTCTATTGATAATAAATTTAAAAAATATACCTATGACACAATAAAATGAAGCGAAAATTCAAATAATCTAGGTTTTGAATTGCAAATAATTTGCTTGGAGACAAGGAGGTGATAAAAGATCTTAGCTTTATATTTCCTTACATGAGAGATTATTGGAGTATTATTTTCTCTATGTCTATTAAGTGGTATTATATAAGGTATTTACTGAAATACAGTGAATTCTTTTTGTGAAGTTGACAGAAATAAGGACATTTCTGAAGAGGTGGAAAGTCGATTTGGGACAGGATAGTCCTTAGAGAGAGGTATTAACTTGAAGGGTAAATTTTAAAATAAATGGGGTTGGGTTGGGTGGAGCAGGTAGGCAGGTCGGTGTAATACCCTTGTTGTGACGAGCCGCCGGCAGGCCCAAGTCACTCCAGAACCCTTGCCGACAGCCTGTCATTACCTGCCAAACTTGTTTCCCAAAACATCTCCATTTCAACCTAAATCTCTCCATTGTCCAATTTGCTTCGCCACTTGACTTCTCTTAACACACATGTTATTCTTTCCGAACTGGAATCAGGGTTTCCTGGACCATTTGCTTCAAGCAATTGGTAAAAACAAATGGTAAAAACACCATGTAATTTACTTTAATAATTTTAACGCATAATTATTATAATTAAAATGTCCTTTTATCCAAGGAAAGTAATTTACATATGAAAATGGAGGTCCTCCGGGAGCCCCGTGTCCCTTTAACTATCAATTGTTTAAATCAGCGACCTTCCAACCTTCTCACCACGGACGAACCTTCAAATTACTTTTGAAGTAATGAATATAAAATACTTTTATTTGACCATTATAAAAAAGATTGCATATGTTAAATAACAACTAAAAAATAAGGTATTTGTTCGGTGCAAAGATAAAAGCAATTACAAAAAGCTATGAAAACACAACATGTCAGTTTAGAGTTTCTTTAAGCCAAAATTTGATGTTAAATAGAGGATTGGGAGAAACAAACTGGCATCAATTCGGTCATATGTATTTCAAGAGAAAATATCTGTAAAACTCTAGTAATCAAAGAAATGAGAATAATAGCATTGTAATGGTTGGTGTGCGGTGTGGTACTGAATAACACACACAATAGAAGTAGTCCTCGACCGGCCGTTGAGGAACTTATGACGACACTTGAGTTTTGCCACACACGATACTCAAGTTTGTAGTCTCTAAAAAAATCAAGGCAAAGAAAACAAATCATTAACAGAATGGCTTTTGGGTAAACTTGTTTTAGCAGTGTTTCACCCCTCATTATCGCTTCTTTCTTCGACCATAAAGTATATGGTCGAACAAATAAAACAGATTTTGAAGCTTTATTTAGAGAAGTTGCCATCAGGGCAACAGATGAAGTCTAACAGGTTTTTGTTTTAGTAATGAAGGTCGGGCGTTTGACCGTCGTCGGACGTTACCTATTTTGTCTAAAATGTCTTTTTAGATATTTTTTTCTTCCCAACTACTTACTAACTCTAGAATTTTGAAATTTTGACATTATCATGAAATTGACAAAGGAAATTACTCATCCCGAGAGTTTTAACAATTAAAAATTAACAACTAAAAATATTTATTTTTCAATAGAATGTAAAAATGCAGAAGAATTACAATAAACACGTGATGCAGTCAATGAATCAATGAATTTTCATTCATTGAAACCACAATGAAAAAGGAAAACAATAGATGTCCTAAAAAATGTAAAAATTTGACTGAAAAAATTGAATCTGAAAACTTGTGAGGACATAAATCATACCGTTTGACGGATTAAAATGAAATTATACCTAAAATAGCACCTTATATGAGGATGAGTTGAGGGATATTTTTTTTTAAAATTACATTAACAAAAATTAATCTTATCGTAAATTTAAGATTCCAAAAAAAAGGTTTTTTATTGCGCTGTTAATTAGAGAACAATTAAACTTTCCCAATATATTGAACATAAAATTAGCAATTTATAAAAAAAATGTTGATCGATTCCGATTTCTGTAAGCCTTTAAAAACTTAAAATGCATAATAGAATAATGGATCACTTGCTCTACTTGTCGGATTTGTCTTCAATTGTGTACATTGTTTACATTGATTTAGACATTTTTTAAGTGAATGAGTAAAATAAGATCTTCTTATCATATATTTTCTGGTACTTTCCATGGTATGATGGAGCTATCGCCATTGAGCAATTAATATCAGATATTGGTGTGCTTATGAACCCTACCGTCTTTGAGTTATATTGAAGTATGAGAAATGTACTCTTTCTTTATTACAAAACGGATAATAATTTTAAGCTACTCCTTGGTGATTGGATGAAAGGTGATTTTTTTTTATATTTTTCTGTCATTCTTCTGACAAAATATTTTGAAGTCTTAAGGAATCAATACCTAGATTCGTGAATGTAGAAGGTGATCAGTAATTTACAGTAATAGTGTAAAAGAATTAGTGCAAGTATTAGATCTACCACAGTTGTGAACACTAAAATTTCAGGGAGGTGTGCTGTCGATCCTATTCTTGTGATTAGTTAGTTTTGGATTACCCATTGAATTCTCTATTTAATAATTCTTATGATATGCAAGGATAGAACAAGACATTTCAATATAATAAGAGTAATGTATTATTGATATGTTTTCTTATAGTAAAGTTATAATAAAGTTGTACTCATAGGCCATTCCAGATTTTTTAAAAATGTTTTCAAGTTCATGTATCACATCTCTAAGTCAGATTTTATGAAAATAGATTCATTAGAATTTGGTATTGTTTTAGAGGATTTGTAATTATATCCCCATAGTTAGTAAAGTCTTAAAGGTGTTAATAACGCTCTTTAATACGGGCATTTTGAGATTAGTCTTCCGTAGAAAATATTTCATAATTTAAGAGGGTGTAAATATGTCCCAAATTTAATATAGATAGAATATATGTGAAGAAGGAGTTTCTTTCACCTATAGTATCTTAGAGATTCGCTACTTTCATCGGAAAGTCTTACATAAGAATTTCAGGTTTTATGTGTATTCCGCAACCTTTCTTTCGTAGAGCACACAAACGTATACATACAAATAAATTATGTTTATATACGTTTTGTTTATGGAATTTGTTCCTTCAGCAAGTTAATGGAAATTCTGATTTGTTTAAAATATAAAAACATTTACTTATTACTCTATATATCTAACTATTTTATGCGTGAATGTGGATCAAAGTTATTTTTATATAAATAGATTAACGTGATGAATGTACTGTTTTCAACACGCGACAAGTACTTGAAGGTTAATGTGTTACTTGTACCTAGGAGTAGCATGCACTCTAATTTCAATAGAATCATATATTTTTCTTGGTTGACGTTGACACTTCTAAAATAAGCTATTGCAAACCACAAAACGATAAGCATTCCACAAACGTTTTCACTGGTTGGTTAAAGAAAAATAAGGATGAAAGGACATTAGAATGCCGTTATTAATCAATATTAACTTCATCCGTTTTTTAATAAAAGCCGTAATATTTTTCGAAATATATGACGGACCTTTTAATGGATGTAAATTTGTTTGAAGTTTACTCAATTGGTTTATTACATTAATATAATTAAAATAAAGTGATCATGAAAAAATTTGATTTTGAGATTTTGACGGAATTACATGTTTTGAGGTCCCAGAAGTCGTTTTATGAAGTTTTTTCGACGATGTCTGTGTTGTGTGTGTGTGTGTGTGTGTGTGTGTGTGTGTGTGTGTGTGTGTGTGCGTGCGTGTGTGTGTGTGTGTGTGTGGATGATTATGTATCCAAGGTTTGTTACCACGCTACGGTCCAGAATCTTTGATGGATCAAGTTGATATTTTACAAAAAAATGAGCCTCATAGTTTAGATGAGCCCTATTCTTTGGGAGAATTATGCTTGATGGGAAAGTTCCTTTTTTTGCCAAAAACCTGCTTTTAGACTAAATTTTTTCTTCTCCTAAACTACTAATTCTAGAGTTTTGAAATGTTGGCGTTATCTTTGAGGTTACAAATGCAATAAACGAAAAGTATATTAAGTTTTTTTAAAACAACGGAAAATATTTTTTTTCAATAAAATGTGTAAAAATTTTGACTTATAATTCAATCTAAAAGCTTGTGAAAGCGATACAAGACATACCGTTTGACGGATAAATGAAACTACACCTAAAAATAGAACATTCTATGGGGAATGAGTTGAGAGTACTTTTTCAAAATTACATTCACCAAAGTGTTACAGTACATTTTCGGTTTTCAGAAAACTTTTTTGACGCTAAATGGATCATTAAACAAACTATGAAAATTTTCCAAAACTAGATCAAAAATATTTACGTAATTTCAATTATGGTAAAGAACAATAACGCTATAAGAACTGATTGTTTATCCTAGACTAAGGGATTACCTGCTATACTTGTCGAATTTATTGATATTTTTTTTTTACTTTACTATAAGTAAAGTATAGTGATCGTGAAAAAATTCGCTCTCGAGATTTTGACGGAATTACATGTTTTGAGGTCCCAGAAGTTGTTTTATGACGTTTTTACGATGATGTCTGTGTGTGTGTGGGTGGGTGGGTGGGTGAGTGTGTTAGCATTGCTTGTTACCACGCTACGGTCCAGAATCTTTGATGGAATAAGTTGATATTTTACACAAAAATGGGCCTCATAAAGACGAAGATCCCTATTGTTTGGGAAGAATTATGCATGATGGGAAAGTCACTTTTTTTGCCAAAAACAGTTTTTTTTAAAACATTTATTTCTCCTAAAGTGATAACCCTACAGTTTTGAAATTTTGACATTATCTTTGAGGTTTCAAATACAACAAACGAAAAATATATTCAGAATTTTAAAACAACAGGAAATATTTTTTTTTCAATAAAATGTAAAAATTTTGACTTATAATTCAATCTCAAACCTTGTGAGAGCGATACAAGCCATACTGTTTGACGGACAAGAATGAAACTATGCCTATAAATAGAACATTATATGGAGAATGAGTTGAGATATTTTTTTCTAAAATTACATTCGCTAAAGGGGCATTACAGTAGGATTTCTGTTTTCAGAAAATGCTTTTTTTACGCTAAACGGCTCGTTAAAAAATAATGAAAATTTGGCCAAAAATGAAACGAAAAATTAGCAATTCATAAAAAAAAAATCATGAAGTTTTAATTACATTAAAACCATTAGTTTTAAAATCATTAGTTTAAATGAAATTTTAAACTCTTTGTTTATCCTAGACTAAGAGATCACTTGCTATACTTGTCGAATTTTTTGTATTTTTTTTACATTGTTTACATTGACTTAGACATTTTTTGAGTGAATCCACTGATATAAAATTGATATTTATAAAGGAACAATTTAAAACGTTTATTGACTTATATGAGATGTAAGAGGAGTAATATGTGCAGGAAAATTATAACACTCACTCAGAAAAAAATCGTATATATGTTATTTGACAAAGGGGAAGGAAAATGATCTTGTTAAATACTAAGAAGCCATAAAATTCCCTGTATAATAATTCGGTTAAAAACGAAAAATGTAAAAGATAATTCAAAATTGAAATCCTTCGTTTAGAGATTAATAAATTTATTTATCGTACATCTTTAATTAACAAATCACCTTAAAACAACATTTTCTTCGCTCTTTAAGATGTTTTTCAGAAAAAAAGGGTATTTCCCTGTTTTAAATTTTAAAATTTTACTTTATTATTCAATGTAGAAGGATGTCAAGTAAACGATGTAAGAAATCTACTGGCTATTTGAACAAAAGTCATGTTCTCTTGTAAGATAATATTTCGTATCAAGAAATATTTACATGGGTTTTTCAAAAATGTTATTACTGCTGTAGTTATACTAATGAAATTATTTGCAAATAATAAATTATTTGTGATGTACAAAAATAAGCTTATAAATTGATATGTCCTTCAATCACTATCTGTACTACCTCACGAATGAAATGCTAATAATTATATCTCATTTAGATATTTATGTTATGCTTAAATGAGACGTTATGTTTTATATACTCAAGAAATTTGACATTAAGTTACTTATAGTAAAGTAGAGTGTAGGCCACTCCAGATTTTTTACATTGTTTACATTGCATTAGAAATTTTTTGAGTGAATCAACTGAAATAAAATTGATGTTTAAATGGAAAATTTAAATAATTTATTGACATATGAATTTGTCTCACAAAATGCTCTAATCAATCTATATATTGCACCCTTGAAACAAACTTAATATGAGATGAAAATTTTTTTCATGCATCATAGTATATTTGGATGATATTGAAGCGTGAGGAATGGACTCTTCAATGGAAAGAGGAGTTATGTTTGTTGACAAATATCCAGTTTTTTTCAGTATCCTAGTCTATTATTTTCAAAAATTAGAAGCTCCCAGCTACAAAAGTTTTAAATTATACTGAATAGCCGGCTTTGACATTGATTTGAGTATACACAACTGGCGAATTAGTAATATATTTTTTCTCAATATACATTCATAGCAACCTTATAACAGAGTTCAGCAGGCAGGAAAAAGATGACACTCCCTCAAACTAAACTGGTATATATGACTTTTAACAAATGGAAAGAAAAGTGATTTTTATTAAATATATGGAAGACAAAAAATTCCCAGTATAATAATTCTATAAAATACCAAAAATGTAAAACGTAATTCAAATTGAAAACATTCTTTGAAAATAATAAAAGAAATCGTCCTACTCCTTGAATTAAACATTATCATAAAACATTTTTTCTTACATCTTTCTGATTTTTTTCAGACAAAATATCAAGCTTCTCAGAAAAATATCTGACTTAAATATAGTCAAGTTTTAAATGGGAATCTTAGTCTTAAATCTTCAATGTAGAAGGTAATGAGATAAACTATGTATGAGATCCACTGGCTATTGGAAGAAAAGCCTATAAATTATTATTTATAAGATTATTTTCTATAAGATTATTTATTACACGAAATCTCCACTTATACTTTTCAAAAATATTATTACTGCTATAGTTATACTAATGAGACCATATGCATCAGTGCTGTGTTATACAAAAATAAGCATATATATTGATAAGTGGATCAACCTATCTGTACAATCTCCAGAAATGAAAGACTAATAAACATATCCTATTTATTCGTTTATATGATACCTAAATAGAACATTATATATTATATTCCCAAGAAGTACGATATCATGTTTACTTACAGGAAAGCCGAGTGTAGGCCACTCCAGATTTTATTTATTGGTTCTTTCCTTTTCATATTTGTTTTTTTGACTAAATTCGATTTGTGTCGAACACAATTATTATATTTATCTCTAATTTTAAATCTAAATACAAATTATGTTGCCTGGGATATCTTGAATTTCCTACTGAAATAGTTCAAACACCTTTGTTCAACCAGTAATTTCATCAGTTTGTATCAAACAGAAAATAAGATGTTATTTCTTTGGTTTCATTCCAAAAATTGCATGTCTTAAATAAATGAAGTTAACAAATAATGAAAGCCTAATATATTTCATTGGTGTAATTTTAATAATAAGAATAATTATCATTATTTTAAAAATCAAAGATAAAGGGACAATGAAATAACATTCAGTGCTAACTGAATAATAATTACTCTAAGAACATGTAAAATAAATTCTAGTTAAAAAAAAATTTTTAGTACTTTGTTACAATTTACAGAAGTTTAAATGCGTTGTTTTATTTGGTACAAAAGAAGTATTTTTTTTAACATCTTCAAACATATTTTGCAAATTTACGTGGCTTATAATTCTACGTGTAAATCACATCCAATCATCTATAGAGGTACTAGATTTATTATAATCACATAAATGGGTTTAACATACGTACTAAAATTGTTGTGGAATTTATTGATTTCTTATTAACATTATTGCCATTGCATTAGTCCTTGTTTCACTTTGTCCAAAAGCCACCCAAAATATATCATTCTCTAAATATATTGTGTATAATATAATACTATTCATTTTTAAATTTAAATACAAATTATGAGTTATATTGTTTCATTTTACAAAGATTTTTGAGTTTTGCTTCATGATAAGTTGAGTAACTTTGATAAATACACATTAGAAAATTATAAATATTACTATTTTTTTTATTTTATATTTTATTCCAGCATGCTCCACTGTGTATTACATTCATCAACATCAAATTGTACACAATACTTCTTTCATTTACACTACAAAATACTTATTTTAACTTATTTTACATTGATTCATAATTCTACAATATGATAATTTTTTTTCTTATATGTCTACACTGTACAAAAATTTCAGTGTAGAAATATAGGAAAAAAAATTAGTAATATTATTACTTTATTTCTTAAAATTAAGAATACTCCCAATTCTTTGGGGCCAGTGAGACTTGGCGGAGTACATGGACGGGGAGGTAGGGTGGTAGGTCCAGGAATGCATTGGAGTATAGAATTCAATAGAAGGAAATAAAATCGTAATTTCAAAATTTTAGCACAAATAAATCAAGTTTTCGAAGCCAACCGCTGGCTTCAACTAATTTATAAAATTGTTTACAATTCTGTTCAATTTTTAATATATATAAAATGTGCTTTAGAAAGAAAGTTATAAGCTAAGAGTATTTTTTTACTTACACTTACTTTGTTTTTGAATTATTACAGTAATACACTTCACTTCAAATCTAGTACCCTACAGACAGAAACAATCTGTGCAATTAATTGTTTATAATATTGTTCTAATTTTTTGACAGTCAAACACCGTGAATTCAATTTTGAAACAGACATCGATAAGAACACATCGTGTGTTCTTCTGTAACACAGAACGACTGACCACCCTGTTTATAATAAGCATTAAAAAGAATTCTTTATAACAAAAGTAAAACCTAAAGTAATCATGTCTTTTATAGTAGGTGGTTCATTTGAAAAAAATAACGGAATAAATGTTATTTATTTGTTTTGAGCCACATCTAATAGCCTATATAATATTGTCAATATTAATTAATTATTTAATATTATTAAAAATATTTTTCTTTTCCATAACTTGGAGTTTTTTTTAGCCGTCATACTTGAGTCTTTCTACAATGGCATATCCAGATTAGCATCGGGTATCAACAGGTCTATGTAAGGCCCTGGACAGGCACTAACAAGATCCATTCAATTCTTAAAGCAATGTGTGTGTGTTAAGTACTACGTCATTAGTGAATTTTTCGATGTTATTATGTTAGATTTTTGGAACCAGTGAAGTTGACACACTTTGAATAAAATGAATCTTCCTTCAATAAAGAACATATTGTTTACTGAAGTATTCTTTTTTTCTATGTCAGGTTCTTAGTCTATAATATTTATGTTAAATTTTTTTCTTAAATCTCTGTAAGTTAGTGAAATTTTATCTTCACGTTCAGCAAAAAAATGAAGAAATTTTTGTATCAGCGGGAGCTATACTTTAGTAAATCTTGGAGCCGGGGTCAGAATTTTTTTGAGTCAAAAACCCTATTTCGAAAATCTTCATAGTTTCATAATCTTCATTTCAAAAAAATAATTCATAACTTATTTTTACTAAATTTCACGATCACATTTATTTAAAATTATTAGTTCATTATTCCAGTAAGTTCCATGTGATGATCTTTTGTTCTAATTCTTTGATATAGTTATTAATAATTAATTTATAATTTAACTATATAATTGTATTGTTCCAATGTGTCCTTTGGCCAAGCATAATTATCGTCAATAGTTGAATTCCTACATTATTTAATTATTTTAAGCATTAACTCTGTGTATAACCCCTTAGTCAGTATTCAAAAACATACGACTAAAGGTTCTGAGCTGGTAACATACATATTTCTAGTAAATGCTTCATAAGCTTCCTCCTTCCAGTGCTTTTTATGACTAGTCATTATTTTTTATGACCTTTAGGAGAGGAATTTGGTCGTCATGGTATCAAAGGGTATCTTTATCAAAAACGGCTGAAAAAAATCTGGAGAGGCCTACACTTAACTATAAGTAAATGTGATAACAGGCTTGTTGACAACCAATTGAGTTTGTTTTTATTTTATTGTGGCTATAGTGTAGACGTAGTATTCAACGTCTACACTATATCATGAAAATTATAATTGATTGGTTCAATGATTTCATAATTTTAATGTGACTATATTTATTACATTAGTAATAACAAACTTGATATAATTGATTTAGAAGGATGACATATTATTATTATTAAAATGTGACGCCAAGTCTCATCGAACTCGTACCCACAGCTGCTACATTTTTCCTACTGTGCTTCATTCCCTTTTTTCCTAAAATCAACTTTAGATTTTAAGTTCTTTAATGAATTTCATAATTGTCTTCAGGATTATGCTCAAGTTTCAATCTGAGAGTGCATTTATCTTACTGGTTACACTATTAAATCTTGACCCATCAATACACCAGGCAAGAACCACTTACTTCAAAGCAGAAAACTTACAATCAAGCTGTTCATTTCTGACCATTTTACACTCTTAGACTCTTCTATCAGAAGCAGACCAAATTATTAATGTTCCTGCATATTGTTAGTACCACTGAGATTAGTAAGATTTATATTAAAAACAGAATAAATCAACATACCTCGTATAATGCTCCTGAAGTTGTTCGACTGGTTTTGGGCATCACGCATGTTCGAATGGAGTTCCATTCGAAGATGGGTAACGCCCGAAACAGCAAAACTCCAACAGCATAATACGAGGTATGGAGGTTTGTTCTATTTCTAATATAAACATTAATGTTCCGTTCTATTAAATTTTTTTAGTTTTATCTCAAAAAGAGGAATTTCTATTTTATACCAATGACAACAATCTGGATTTTTTTCTTGATGAAAAATATCAAAAACAAAAACGATTAATAACTTATCTGTGTTGAAGGTTTTGAAAAAGTTCATTTTATGTTATCCTTTGATATGCTTGTCTGAGTAGATTAGTAAGGCTAATATAGATACTACTTTGATTTATTTAGGATAACATAAAACTAATGCATATCATACAATTGGTTTTATGACAGCAGCAGTAGTAATTTTATAGATAAAGTATAGATTTATACTTCTACCGAAGAATTCCTTCCCTTATACAGTCCGTTTGTGATAATACTCGATGTAACTCTTGCAGGCTTTTCCAGTTTGGTCTTTAACTAAAATGATTCCAAGATGATTTTCATAACCTTGATATTTTCTATAATATTTTAAAGCGTTTAAAATATTTGCCTCTTTTTCTCATTGAAAAATGTATAAGGACAGTATTAGAAGGATTTATATCTAGGTATTTATCTTTTACCGATCTTTCAACAGTTTGTAGATTATTTTACATAAACATATAGTTAGTTCCATCTGGTACGGTACTTCGTATAGTAATGACAACTTCATCTACTTATCCTTGTGTTTAGTAATGTGGTTGTTTAATGTATCTAGTGAGTCATCTACAAATAATATCCACAACCGTGTTGATGTGACGCCTCCGTGGAGGAAAGTCTTTATTAGTGATATTTCCAGTGTGGTAGAGCCAACGATCACATTAATTATTCTTGCATTCGATTGTTGTACTCCAATATATAGTTCCTGGAGTAATACATTACTACTAATTTCATTATTACGAATTTAATGCATTAATTAATTATATAATAACTAATAATCAAATAAATTTAATACATAATTAATAAATTAGTATTAATTTAATTATTTCAAGAGTATATTATCAAAACTTCATGCTCATCGAATTACGGCAAAAGTATCCTAAAATTAGTATCCCTTTTGATATAAAGAATGAAAGTTACTTCTATTACCCAAAGACATGGGCTCCTTGAACACCAAGAACTTTGTTCAAGGGTGCAACATGTAGTAGTTTTTTTTATCAAACTTTTGAAAAACAAATTTATTTCACTTGATTTGCTTAAATATATCTGTCAATGTAAACAAATTCGACTAGTACAATCTATTATTATTCTGTAAATACATCTATTATTCATAGAAACGGTTTTTCCGTTTTTATTGCGGAAAACCTTCCTGGTCATTAAAATATCATGATATTTTTTTTATAAATATTATTTAACTTTAGGTTTAAATGTCATTTATACAAATAAAGGTTTTGTCTGTACATTGCTCAGAACAGACTCATTTCAAGTTAACTTTACGTTTCATACATTAGAGAAACCAAATCCACCTTTAGAAAAATTTCTGGCTATCGGTTTGTCCGCAAAATTTTGTCACAAATAAACTCAGCCACCAAAAAACAGCGAGCTGAAACTTTGACAGTAGATTTGTGTATATCTAACTTAAAATCTAAGCTTTGAATGGATTGGAAATTCAAAGTAGAAGCAAAGTTAAATTTCAAAACAACTTTTAAGCATAAAATTTTATCTTAAGTCAATTCAGCATCATAAGGCATAGCAAGCTGAAACTTTGAAAATAGGTTTGTGAATGTTGAACTTAAAATCTAAGCTTTGAATGGATTGAAAATTCAGCGTAGAAGAGAAGTTATGGACGTTTAAACTATCTTTGGCTAACTTCACAGTCATGTTTATTTTGAAAATATACAGGTATAGCAAGTAGGTATTGTCAGTTGATTTCAGTTTCATTTGCATTTAAACTCCCAGCAAGAGATAATTGACAAAGTTTTTCCGGAAGTTCAAGATCGGCCATCTATTCAGAATAACTGACTTTGTGAACGAGCAATTCTCACTCCTACTAATGAAGAGGCAAGAAAAATCAATAAACAAGTTCTTGCACTATATCAATCTGAGGAAAGAACTTACAAGTCAGCAAACAGAGTGATTAGTGATGAGGAAGCAGTTCATTATCTAATTCAATTTCTTGACTCCGTGACTGCTCACTGAATTAAGTGAGTGAAGTAAGTGAGACCAAGTGTTTTTCCCATGGTTTAACTGTCTGTTGCTTGCTCAAGAGTCAGAGGTTTCCAACACTCTGTTCTTTCATGCACCTAAAGGACAGACAGCTAATGTGGTGTATACAGAGGCACTTACTTAACACTGTGCTAATAAATTTTTTTTCCTATTCTATAATTTTTCTAATAATATTTTGATATACCACGTATCATCTCTGAATTTTTCTGAAATATCTGTCAGAGATGGGCACGTCTGCTAGTTGTTCTATAATTATCTCTTTAGCATTAAACATTTTTTTATGAAATTATAAAATGTACTATAACACCCATTCTCGTCCCTATAATTTTAAGAAAAAGGCATTGATCTCATTCTCAAATAAGGTTATTTTTAAGTATAACTTCATTTTAATCTCTCAAAGGGTATGGCTTGTATCCTCCTAACAAGCTTTCGAATTCCGTCATAGGCCAATAAATGTACATTCTATTAAAAAAAAATCTTTCCATTTGTTTTAAAAATCTTCACTGCCTTTTTGTCCATGTTTTTCACTTCCTTCATTTCCATGATAATGTCAAAATTTCAAGGCTCCAGAATAAGTAATTTAGGAGAAAAAAATCTTGTTTAAAGACACATTTTGGTCAAAGAAGTGACTTTCCCATCATGCAATATTGTGTACAAACAATAGGGTATATCTAAAATATACGATGCATTTTTATGCGGTGCAGAGTGTAGCATCTCCACAAACTGTTGGGTACGCAACCACACACACACACATACGCAGACATCAACGAAAAAATATCAAAAAAGGACATCAAAACATTTAAATCCGTGAAAATTTTGAGATCGAATTTTTGCATGATCACTATATCTATCTCTATAAATAAAAGAAAGATTTTGTCTGCACATTGCTTAGAATTGACTCATTTCAAGTTTTCTTTACGTTTCATTAGAGAAACCGAATCCACCAGTAAAAACTTTAAAGTAGGAGCACCAATCATACTGCGATTTAGTAGGAGTAACAAATTTCATATTACGAAACTTGAGTGCCCAAAAATGTGCAACGAGACAGTACGCTGACTATTAAATCAAGTATCGGGGAAGTTTCCGATGTAAAAAGTCACAAAATATTTTCCTACGTATTTAGGTTAGCCATATTATTTTTCTTTTCAAAAGATACGACTCTGAGTTTGTGCTGTGCACAGATACGCATAGAGGTGGACATGATGAATGGATGTGGTACTGGGGAGTCTGTGTGTATACCACGCATAACATTCATTGATTCCGAGTCATTGTCCGTTTTATTCAAATGATAGCAATGTCCCGTTAGCGTCTGTTTTGCAATGATATTAACTCGCAAGGGGATACTCTATCTACCGCAGGAATTAAAGTAAGTGAGACCAAGTTTTTCTCACATGGTCGACTGTAGATAGTAGATATTTTCTACTATTCTATAATTTCTGATGATATTTTGGAATATACCCGTACCCTACAAACGTACATACGGGTACATACTAACAAACGTACGTTTGCTAGTATACTTATAAAAGTCTTGTTCTTGTTTGGTTGTTTACGCACAGGTGAAAATCGGAATACCTGTTAATTCTAGTTTATGATGAATTATTCAAAGAAATATTAAAGAAAACCGTGAGTAATATATTACTATACTTATAACAGCATGAAAAAGTAAGAAGAATGAAAATAAATTTTCGCAACATAAGTTAAGTAAAATGAATGACTCCAGATGTAAAATCTATTTTATGTTATGGAATAAATCTGATCAGTAATTTTCTACACGAGATCTTAGTCCCAGTTTTGGAAATCTTATTGTTGTTTAGATGTTTTTTTTATTTTACGTATTCATTTTTAACTTTTGTGATACATATATACATATAAAACAAATTTTATTTATCAGGAACGGTCAATTTTCCAGGTTGAAATCAATCTTTCAGAGCCAACGTTTTGATTTGAAATCCGTATTTGGAACTTTCGTATTTCGCATTAATTGGTTGTATGAAATTACAATAGTATATATAATAAACTATTATATTAGAGGTTTAAAATGAATAATTTTAGGAATACAAACTTGAACACAAATGTCAGCTTAAATACGAATGTTTTAAGGTAATATTATAAAGACACATTCTTTTCATTAATGTTATTTTATGTTTTGTAAAATAACTGGAATGTTTCAATTCACAGGTTTTGTTAGTTTTAAATATTGTTTTATTGTATATATACCTTGAATTGATGTTCTATTTATTTATGTAATTAAATAAATGATTTTTTTTGTATTAAATGATTTTTTGTTTTATTACATATACTTATTTTGTATATATCTTGATTCATGTTAAGAATACTATATTACAAGCTAGGGCCATAAAATAATATTTGTTTCCATTGTTTAATCACAAGAAACAGCAGTAACAATTATTCCTGTCAATCACATTCAGTGAATGTATTTTATTAATTGTCGCTATAATTTCTTAACACTGACTGACACAAGGTGTTACGGGCCGTCTAGTTTTACTTATAGTTAAGTAAAAATGCCTAATTGTTGTTGGTAAGAGATGTTGTAATGTGATTTCTTAGCAATAGCTCAGTATGTGTCTATGGGTAAGCCTTCTCCTGAGATCATCAGTTAATAATATCTAGCAGCCTGCTGATCTCTGTTTCTACACCATACTATTTCTCCTGATATCTGCACGATGTCAGTTACAATGGTAAAGATCACTACTCGACATTCAATTGAGTTAAGAGAAATTTAGGACTCCCAATGTAAAATCATAAAGGAGACACAATATTCCCTTACGGAATTAGTGCCAGGAGCAAAATGATCTCCAATAATCCTAGATTAAAATACGATCGAAAAGCCTTGGACCACTTCAACAGAGGCCGTTTTCTTTCCGAATGGAACAATCAGACCATAGGATTAAATAAGTGATTACATTACATTTAAATTTAAAAACCTATACAAGTATAATTCTCGAGGCAGTTATTTATCAAGTTTATTTACTTAATCAATATTTTTTGTTGAAAATTGATAGCTGAAAAGACAGGTTATTTGGAAGGAAGTTGCTTCAGAAGAGATATTGAGAGTGCAGTTGGACGGTGCGATATGGAGAATACTTTCAGGGACAAGGGTTCTGGGTGGAAGGCCTGCTACACCTAACGGTTCTTATTGGTGGAAGCTTTGTCGGCACATCAAATACCTGGAAGGGGCATTAACCAACCCATTTACGGCCAAACCGACTTCTGTTTTACTTAATACAAATCATATTACTGTAAGGCTTAGTGAAATCATATACCTCCAGTGGTGCTTCCAAAACAACTAAATATATTAATTTTTTTTATAGAAAGCTAGAAATTTCAATAATGAAATTCCTCAAAATTTATTCAAATACAAGGGAACAGTTTTTTTTACACATGGTAAAAATTTTTATTGCAAAAAATATCTTTATTACTATTGAAGTAAGTAGTTAACTAAAGGTAAGAATCTTTCTGAACTGTTTTTTCACATACAAAAGAAATAATACAAAAACCGAGGTTGTTTTTAAACATTTTTACGCCAAAAAATCATTCCATTGTTCCATAAGTCATTACTCAGCTCTGTCAATATATTTCGGTTGAATTAGGAGTGGTAATGACTCTTTTTGGTGGTAATTAACACAATAATTAGTTTGTAACATAAATTGAATCAAAATTAAACGGGCAACTAAACACATTCAAACACTTTTTACCTCGTTTCGTAACTATTACCACGGTACAACTTGTAGGACTCAACAAACTTGTTTCAATAAAAACAACAGCAATTGAAACTCTATAAAGCGAACAATATAATTAAACACCAGTTTCACCTTAGTGTTCTAATAGTTTGATCGTTCTTTCAATTCAAAATACTAAGTGCAAAGTTTTTTAAGTAAATATAGTTATAAAATCTAAGGTTCAAACATTTTTGTTGTAAACAAAAAAAAAACGTTCAAACCAGGCGTTAAAATTATTATTATAATTAAAATTACCTTTTATTATAATGAAAGTAATCACAAAAATACGACTCCAATGGAGAATGAGTCATACACTCGTAGTTCTTCTCCGAAATTACATAGACAAAAAAAGAGCATTATTACATATTTAGAAAATATTTTTACTATAAGTAAAGTTTTGTGATCCTGATAAAGTTTTGACAGATTTACATGTTTTCAGGTGCCGGAAGTCTTTTTTTGAGTTATTTGTGGTGATGTCTGAGAGTGTGTGGGTGGATGGATGTGTATCCCTAAGTTTGTTACCACACTACAGTCCAGCCCACAGTTTACAATCGTTGATGGATCAAATACATATTTTACAGAGTAGTGTAGAAGAACCCTATTTTTTTGTGAGCAATATTAGATGATGGCAAAATCATTTTTTTGCCAAAATGTGTTTAGATATTTTTTTGTTCCTAACTACCAATTCTAGATTCTTGAAATGTGTGTATTATCATCGAAATAATAAACTTAATATGTGTAAAACTACTCAAATTTTTAAAACAACTCGAAAGATTTTTTCCTTTAAAAGACTGTATTTTGTTTACCCATGATGGAATCTGAAAGCTTGTTAGCACGATTGTAGCCCTACCGTTTGATGGATCAAAATTAAATTATACCTAAAATACCTAAAAATAGCACTTCAAGTGGGGATAAAGTTATGAGATTTTTTTTGCAGAATTATATTTTACAGAAATGGGCATTATGGTATATTTTATATTTTCAGAAAAACGTTTTTACTGCTTCGAGTAATTAGAGAACATCTAAATATTGCCAAAACATTGATGATGAAATTGGTAATTTATGATCAAAATGATAATATTTTGATTACCAAAATTTAAAAAGCTATAAAAATTGTAAATTCATCTTTGAATAACTGTACTTGTCCTTGAATAATTGTAATTGTAAATCTCCTGTACTTGTCGGACTTGTTTACATTTGTATACATTGACTTAAGCATTGTATGCTTAAGAGAATAGCGCGAAATTAAATTTGTTAAAAACCTCAATGTTTTAATTAATTAGTTAATGATATGTAAAAAGAATAAAATTTACAAATGTTAAAAAACAATACCAATCAAACCTACGTTTTTTGATGCTCTCCGTAGTATGTATTTTGGATTCTTTTAAGAAAGCGTTCTAAACAAAATATTTGTTGCAGCCTTGAACAAAGCTTAATGTGAGATATAGTTCTTAATCTGTTTATGAACCCTATTATTTGAGGATAAAATTGAAGTATGGTAAAGTACTATTTCATTCTTTTTTAAAAATGAATAATAATTTTAAGCTACTTCTTCGGTTAATCGACGAATCTTTTTTTTTTTCATTTTTCAGATAAAATATAAATCTTTTGAAATATTAAATGATTGACTTAGGCTTAATCTTAGACGCATAATCGCATTCGAATCGATGAATGATACTAATATATAAATGGATTGTAAATATATTATGGATATAAATATAGTGTAAGTACTAGGTCTACAACAGTATTTAACACTAAGGTTGTTCTCAGATATTAGTTATATCGCTCCAATTCTACTGATTATATACAGACGTTTCTATAAACTTAAAATATCAACAACTCTAGAAATGTTGACAGTGAAGTACGGTGAGTTAACTTGAGAAAGAAAATGTGTATAAGTGGCTTGTATTCTCCTCACAAGCTTTCAAACTCAATCATAAGTCAATATTATTTCAATTTCAATTTTAGTTGCTTTAGAAAGCTGATAATTCTATTATTTCTTTTTTGATTACCATAATAATGGCACAATTCCAAGACTCTAGAGTTAGTAGTTTCAGAGAAAAAAAAATTTAAATATATTTTCGCCAACAAAAGTGACTTTCCCATCATACGTATTCCCCCCCCCCCCCCCCCACAATATGGCTTATCTACACTAAAAGACCCATTTTTTTTGTAAAATATGATTGATCAAACTGTGTGGCTGCATCTACACAAACTACATACACACATCAAAAAAACTTCAAAAAGGAAACATTGGAGACCTCAAAACATGTAAATCCGTCAAAATCTCGAGATCGAATTTTTCATTTTTACTATACTTTAGTTAAAGTAAAATGAAAGAGTCATATAAATCATATAACCCTCCCCCCTCTCTCTATTTGTTTCTTGTGATTTCCTGACATACACAAAATTCTCCTAATTCCAGTAAATTTTCGTCAACCCCCTCTGCCGGCGTGAAAACTCAAAGTTGTAAATATTGTAAAGTTTTTATTTTGAAACTTTTAATGTCTTTTTCTGTTCTCTTTCTGAAAAAACTCCCTTCTTTACGAAAAATTATACCCTGGATAACATGACTCATTCACATACTTATAGACTAATAGCTCTCACCATGAACAAATAATCACGATAATTAATTGACAGGATTTTCTGTTCACTTTACTATAATTCCTCTTTCATCATTTCTGCATAGTAAAGTATCTGTGCTAAATTTCAAATAAAAAATGAATTTTGAATATAGTTAGAATTAAATGATCAAACCAAAATGAATAAGATTATACTAACACATGAAATGTTATCTATATATTTAAAGTTATATTCATATAGCTTAACAACCACTGATTCTTCAAATACAAATCATTTCTGCATAGTAAAGTATCTGTGCTAAATTTCAAATAAAAAATGAATTTTGAATATAGTTAGAATTAAATGATCAAACCAAAATGAATAAGATTATACTAACACATGAAATGTTATCTATATATTTAAAGTTATATTCATATAGCTTAACAACCACTGATTCTTCAAATACAAAATAGCTTTTTGAGGATTAGGAGCAAAAATTAATTTCTGCAGATTATTAGTCGACGTTTCACCAAAAATTGTTCAGCATTCTCAAGGCCGAATTGTTTTTTTCAAAAATAATCAGTGAAAAAATAAGTACTACTATAAACTATCCTCTGAAAACAAATACATCCACAGAATATCAACAAACAGAAAACAAAAAACACAATAAGTAAGAAACATAAAGTAAAATAAAACCAAAAATGGACAGTGTTATTATTTTTTTTATACAACAAATGTGTTTCTAATATAATTACTTTTATTAATTACTAAGTCTAAATAATGTAAACGATTAGTATTATTGCAAAATAACTCTGCGAGGATACCTCCACATATAATTCAAAGAAACAGACAACAAAAAACACAATAACTAACAATACAAATAATAGAAATAAGACAACTATACAACACGCACAGGGCAAAACAAATATCTACAAAGTTATTACCATTTAGAAGGAACTATTTACTGCATTTAGCACATCTTTTCTTTTTTTTCTGTAATATCAGAACAAATATGTACCAATGGACATTCGTTTACGTTTTTAATAATACCAAAACATGCATGTACCAAAGGGCATTCGTTTACAAGAGATTGTAAGTCTAATTATTCTATTAGCTAATTGTAGTCTAATTTATTCAAATCTCCTGCTCTAGTTTGTAAAATAGTCAGTAAACTTATTTCCTTTATGTAGTGTTTTTATTTTGGTTTATTCTGTTCCTTTATCTCCCTTTTTTGAACACTGCTATTTAGTAATTATTTTGAACTTATAGAGGGTGTCTGGTTTTGTTTTATGATTATGTAACTTCCCTTTGTTTCCAGTCTATTAAGATGGTGTTGAATAACTTATCATGTGTAATCCTTGATACAACAAAGTTATACGTCAATTTAATTTATTTTTATCAATAGATATTACAAAAAAAAGATAAGGTATGATAAATGCAGTAAATAGTTCTCTCCAAAAGATAATAACTTTGTAGTTTTTAGTTTTACCCTGTGTTCATTTTATAGTTGGCTTATTTGTATTGTTTGTATTGTTGCTTATTGTGTTTTTGGTTCTGATTTTTTGAACATTCTGTGGAGTTAACCTCACAGAGTTATTTTGCAGAATTACTAATCGTTTACATTGTTTTAGCCTTTGTAATTAATAAAGTAATTATATTAGAAACAAAATTGTTCTATAAAAAAAGAACAACACTGTCCATGTTTGGCTTTCTTTTACTCTGTGTTTGTTGCTTATTGTGTTTTTTGTTTTCTGTTGGTTGATATTCTGTGGAAGTATTTGCTTTCAGAGAGTTGTTTATAATGGTACCTTTTTTACAATAAATTGTTTTTAGCCTTGAGAATGTGGAACAATTTTCCACGAAAGGTGGACGAGTAATCTGGAGTAATTAGTTTTGGACCTAATCCTAAGAAACCTAATTTTTTTCATATAAAAAATGTATATATGATTATACGCATGAAATCAGAAAAAAATTGTTTTTAACACTTAAAGTAATTTACAAATAAGTTAAACGAATGAAACATAATCATATCTTAATGTAATCAAATTTGCGAAATTCCATACTACTTTTATGAACCTAATTATAAAAGAGTAGCGGATTTCCTAGGGTATCCCTAGTTGTATCAGGGTAGATCTCTTGATACTTTTGGTCCTTATTATTATTCCTTGAACGAATACTAAATTTAGTAATTATAGCTCATTTTGTTTTTGGATACCCTGCTCACACACACAGATGGAGACACCGACTTGTCACTTATACCTTTTACAGATTTAGATGTAGACATAATTTTAAAAATCACCCACATAAACTCACCAATACGTAATTAACGCTACCTATTTCGTTTATTACTATCATAAACACAGAGTTGAAGGATCGTTAAAAGATTAACTCTCGTGCTTTTTTTTTTCTCACCGGATGCTTTCTGGGAACTTATTATTAGGCAAACAAATGTTCTTCTTCTGATTTATCTCATTCAGTTTGATCAATTTGGATCAAATTTATGCATTTATTATCTATATTTGACTGTTTTTTGTTTAATATTCGTATCGACCTAAAACAATTAAAAATTAATTTATTAGTATTACAGAATTTTCTTTAATATTTTGGCGCTAAAGTACAATTTTTCGCGTATCGCAGCCTATTTACATTAAATGAGAACTAAAAACGCGAAAATCAAAGCAATTTTAATCAAAACTCGAGATCCAAAACTGGACCCGAAAACTATGTTCTCAATACTTTATATTTCATACGGAGGGTAAAATACAAAATGTTTTTCAATGTAAGTAAATATTTGTAAGTCTACAAACGTTTGTGGACTATATACAGAGAGATCGAGTATAAAATAACTGTGTCGTTTGATGAAACATTTTGATAATACACCAAAAAAAAATTAAGAGTTTTATTTCTTACAAGAACTACTAGTGAGGGAGGCGCTGTTGTTCTTTAATCGTTAAGTGCTTTTTAAAGCGTCTAACCAAAGAACCTCAAATGTTCACCTGGTTAGAACTAGAATTTTAGCATCAAAAACAAGAGTAATCAAAACATATTTTAGTTAACAATGAGCACTGACACATATCTTTCCACAAGAACTGCATACAATTAATTGTTATTAAGATCCAGGAAAGGAAGCAACCGGAAAGCCGTTACTAGAATAACACACAACAAATATTATCAACTTTAATATAAAGTATCATATAATATGGATAATTACAAATGTAAGTCAAAATATTATGGAATAAAACTAATAATCCACTAAGAAATAAGTAAAATTCAAGAGCAAGCTGGTGAACCGAAAAATCAACCAACAAAAGACCTTAGCCTATAAAATAGTCCATAGAAAGTGAATATCATACGTAATGATATAGATACAGCATGATTACAGTAACTCTGATAGTTTAATTATCAATAACAGTGGTTTATTTAAATTATACAAATATCTGGTGACAAAATTTTAGTTAAAGCTCGACTTCCCCCACAGTTTTAAATTAATGGAATTAATTACCCTTATTAATGGAATTACCCTTCTTAGACTCTCTCATACTGCTTTTATCATGTCACAATAAGTACACATGACTAAAGCAAACAAATTACCACAAAATCAATGGTCATAATGAAGGACTTAAAAGTTTATCATTTTTTTTATTTAGTTTTCATGGGTCGTAATAATTTTTTTAAGATACAAAGAACTGACGATATAACAAAAGATTTACAATAATCACTATTTAAATCACAGTTCATCTTCAGGAGAAAACTTTTGAAGATGGCAAGGAGGTTGGTTTTGAAGAGTTTACAAAATGTTTCATGTGTTTTGTAGACTTCAGTTTGACCACTCTTTCCTAAGTTTTAAGTTTTTGTATAAATCTAACGCAATTTCATGAAAGATATATACAATAAAATCAGCAGAAACAAATACTTCAATTTTTTCAATAATTTCAACTCTACAATTGAATGGAAAGTTGTAAAAATCATGGAGGTATTAAATATCTATTCCCGTATGTTTTTTTATATTTATTGAAAACTATATGAATATTATAACTCCAATATTTTAAATTTATTTTTTTAGGAACAGCCTACCAAGCAATGTGAACACTTTCTCGTTATTATGCTATAAAAGGAGCCGATTTTATGGTATCAATAAATATCGGTTGGAAGCTACTTGATAAAATTAGGTTTAGAAATAAATATTTTATTTGATTTAAAGCGTCTTATTTCATTTCAATATAAATTCTCCTTGAGGTTCATTGAAATGGAAACGAGAAGGTGTAATCTATGAATTAGTGTGATGATGTGATGAATGTGGACCTTGTGAATGTTGAATGATTAAGCATCTAGGCTGTACCATAGGAGGATATAAGTGTCAAGGTGACAAAGCGTACCATGTGATAAGACTGGCCTTGATAGATAAGCCTACCGATCTGACTACACCTGAGAGAGAGAACATCCTCCTTTTCTCTTCATCAGTGAAAATTTTATATTACGGCACAACACATTCATTTTCAACTTCACGTAATGTTTAGCAAATACACTGAAAACATTAAGAATATTGCAATATAACTTATTCATTTAGTTTATGAATAACATAACTTATTCATTTAGTTTATGAATAACATAACTTCTAGAATATTTCTCTTTCATTTAGTATAATTAGAAAAAATTGAAAATTAAATTTAGACAAATATACAACAGATTTATTTTCAACTCACGATCTATGTAAGCAGTTATTGTATGGTATTTACTCATGATTAGTCAGGAAAGATACAATAAGTCTTCACATACAAAAATTTAATTATACCTTAAATAATAATGAAATTCTTGAGGTATAATGAAATTCTTGAAGTATAATGAAATACTTGTGTGTGAAGACATTCTTTATCATGTATCTTTCCTGGCTTTCATGAGATTTATTTTTATTTTCTTCAGGTGCACTTTGATTTGTTAGAGTATTGGTTTCAATTATGCTGTCCTTCACTCCACCTGGTAAAATGAACAGTTCAAGAATTATAGTTAACCAAATACATTGAATTTCCCCGAACAGTTCTCCCCAGTTTTGCACCAGTGGTACACTTCAAATTTAAGCTGATTTGTACGACACACCAGGAATGAAGAGAAATCAAATCAACCAGAGGAATCAAAACTAAAAAATCTGGAGTGGCCTACACTCTACTTTACTATAAGTAACTTAATGTCAAATTTGCTGAGTATATAAAACATAACGTCTCATTTAAGCATAACGTAAACATCTAAATGGGATATAATTATTAGCCTTTCATTCCTGAGGTAGTACAGATAGTGATTGAAGGACATATCAATTTATAAGCTTATTTTTGTACATCACAAATAATTTATCATTTGCAAATAATTTCATTAGTATAACTACAGCAGTAATAACATTTTAGAAAAACCAAAGTGAACATTTCTTGAAACGATTTATTCTCCTACAAGAGAATGGCTTTCGTTCAAACAGCCAGTGGATTTCTTACATCGTTTACTTGACATCCTTCTACATTGAATATTAAAGTAAAATTTTAAAATTTAAAACAGGAAAATGCCCTTTTTTCTCTGAAAAACATCTTAAACAGCGAAGAAAATGTTATTTTAAGGTGCTTTGTTAATTAAAGATGTACGATAATTACATTTATTAATCACTAAACGAAAGATTCCAATCATGAATTATCATTTACATTTTTGGTCTTTTATAGAATTATTATACTGAGAATTTTAATCTTTAAAATAATAATAATAATAAGCTTCTTAGTATTTAATAAGATCATTTTACTTCCCTTTGTCAAATAACATATACACGAATTTTTTCTGAGTGAGTGTTATTATTTTCCTGCACAATATTATTCCTCTTACATCTCATATAAGTCAATAAACAATTTAAATTATTCCTTTATAAATATCAATTTTATCTCAGTGGATTTGCTCAAAAAATTTCTAAGTCAATGTAAACAATGTAAAAAAATCTGGAGTGGCCTACACTTTACTTTACTATAAGTAACTCAATGTCAAATTTCTTGAGTATATAAAACATAACGTAACATTTAAGCATAACATAAATATCTAAATGGGATATAATTATTAGCATTGCATTCGTGAGGTAGTAAAGATAATGATTGAAGGACATATCAATTTATAATCTTATTTTTTTACATCACAAATAATTTATTATTTGCAAATAATTTTATTAGTATAACTACAGCAGTAATAACATTTTTGAAAAACCAATGTGAACATTTCTTGAAACGAAATATTATCCTACAAGAGAACATGGCTATTGTTCAAATAGCCAGTAGATTTCTTACATCGTTTACTTGACATCCTTCTACATTGAATATTAATGTAAAATTTTCAAATTTGAAACAGTAAAATACCCTTTTTTTTCTCTGAAAAACATCTTAAACATCGAAGAAAATGTTGTTTTAAGGTAATTTGTTAATTAAAGATGTACGATAATTACAGTTATTAATCTCTAAACGAAAGATTTATATTTTGAATTATCTTTTACATTTTTGGTTTTTAACAGAATTATTATACTGGGAATTTTATAGCTTCTTAGTATTTAATAAGATCATTTTCCTTCCTCTTTGTCAAATAACATATATACGAATTTTTTTTTAATGAGTGTTATCATTTACTTGCACAATATTATTCCTCTTACATCTCCTATAAGTCAATAATATATTTTCATTTTTCCATTAGAAACATCAATTTTATCTCAGTGGATTCGCTCAAAAAATTTCTAAGTCAATGTAAACAATGTAAAAAAATACAAAAAATTCGGCAAGTATAGCAGGTGATCTCTTAGTCTAGGATAAACAAAGAGTTTTTATATCGTTATTGCTCTTTCCCGTAATGGAAACTTCATGATTTTTTTTTATAGATTGCTAATTTTTTGTTCCATTTTTTGTCAAATTTTCATTATTTTTTTAGGGGCCGTTTAGCGTCAAAAAAACATTTCCTGAAAACACAAATCGTACTGTAACGCCCCTTTAGCGAATGTAATTTTAGAAAAAAATATCTCAACTCACCCTCCATATAATTTTCTATTTATAGGCATAGTTTCATTCTTGTCCGTCAAACAGGATGGCTTGTATCGCTCTCACAAGGTTTCAGATTGAATTATAAGTCAAAATTTTTACATTTTATTGAAAAAAAAATATATCTGTTGTTTTAAAATTCTGAATATATTTTTCGTTTGTTGCATTTGAAACCTCAAAGATAATGTCAAAATTTCAAAACTCTAGGGTTATCAGTTTAGGAGAAATAAATGTTTTAAATAAAACGGTTTTTGGCAAAAAAAGTGACTTTCCCATCATGCATAATTCTTCCCAAACAATAGGGATCTTCGTCTTTATGATGCCCATTTTTGTGTAAAATATCAACTTGATCCATCAAAGATTCTGGACCGTAGCGTGGTAACAAGCAATGCTAACACACGCACCCACCCACCCACGCACCCACGCACGCACCCACCCACCCACCCACCCACACACACACAGACATCATCGTAAAAACGTCATAAAACGACTTCTGGGACCTCAAAACATGTAATTCCGTCAAAATCTCGAGATCGAATTTTTTCACGATCACTATACTTTACTTATAGTAAAGTAAAAATTCGACAAGTATAGCAGGTGATCTCTTAGTCTAGGATAAACAAACAGTTTTTATAGCGTTATTGCTCTTTTCCGTAATTGAAACTTCATGAATTTTTTTTATGAATTTCTAATTTTTTGTTCTATTTTTGGTCAAATTTTCATTATATTTTAATCAGCCTTTTAGCGTCAAAAAAACATTTTCTGAAAACAGAAATCGTACTGTAACGCCCCATTAGCGAAAGTAATTTTGAAAAAAAATATCTCAACTCATTTTCCACATAATGTTCTATTTTTAGGTATAGTTTCATTGTGATCCGTCCAACAGTATGGTTTGTATCGCTCTCACAAAGTTTGAGATTGAATTAAGAGTCAAAATTTTTTCATTTTAGTGAAAAAAAATATTTCCCGTTGTTTTAAAATTCTGAATATATTTTTCGTTTGTTGCGTTTGTAACCTCAGAGATAATGTCAAAATTTCAAAACTGTAGGATTACCAGTTTAGGAGAAATAAATGTTTTAAAAAAAACTGTTTTTGGCAAAAAAAGTGACTTTCTCATCAGGCGTAATTCTTACCAAACAATAGGGATCTTCGTCTTTATGGGGCCCATTTTTGTGTAAAATATCAACTTGATCCATCAAAGTTCCTGGACCGTAGCGTGGTAACAAGCAATGCTAACACACGCACCCACCCACCCACCCACACACACACACACAGACATCATCGTAAAAACTTCATAAAACGACTTCTGGGACCTCAAAACATGTAATTCCCTCAAAATCTCGAGATCGAATTTTTTCACGGTCACTATACTTTACTTATAGTAAAGTAAAAATTAAACACAAAAGAAATATAAAATAAAAAAACAAAAAACTAAGAAATGAAAAACTAAAAGAAAACCTCGGTTTCAACATAGCCAACAAAGGATGGCAGCTTTAAGAAATTAGGATTCATGAATTCAAGTAAGAACTCGACTTGGGCTAGCAGAAAGGAATTATTGTTTGTAAGAAACTAAGAAATTCAGGAAATACCTGAGAATAGTCACAATGTCGATATAGTCCGGTATATAAAAGTTTGACAAACATACAAATATTACATTTTACTTTACTATAAGTAAAGTATAGTGATCGTGAAAAAATTCGATCTCGAGATTTTGACGGAATTAATTAGTCGTTTTATGAAGTTTTTACGATGATGTCTGTGTGTGTGTGGGTGGGTGGTGAGTATGTTAGCATTGCTTGTTACCACGCTACGGTCCAGAATCTTTGATGGATCAAATTGATATTTTACACAAAAATGGGCCCCATAGGGAAGAAGATCCCTATTGTTTGGGAAGAATTATGCATGATGGGAAAGTCACTTTTTTTGCCAAAAACCGTTTTTTTTTTAAAACATTTATTTCTCCTAAACTGATAACCCTAGAGTTTTGAAATTTTGACATTATCTTTGAGGTTACAAATGGAAAAACGAAAAATATATTCAGAATTTTAAATCAACAGGAAATATTTTTTTTTCAATAAAATGTACAAATTTTGACTTATGTACAATATCAAACCTTGTGAGAGCGATACAAGCCATATTGTTTGACGGACAAGAATGAATCTATGCCTATAAATAGAACATTATGTGTAGAATGAGTTGAGATATTTTTTTTCAAAATTACATTCGCTAATAGGGCGTTACAGTACGATTTATGTTTTCAGAAAATGTTTTTTTGACGCTAAACGGCTCATTAAAAAATAATGAAAATTTGACCAAAAATGGAACAAAAAATTAGCAATTCATAAAAAAAAACATGAAGGTTCACTTATGGGGAAAGAGCAATAGCGCTATAAAAACTGTTTGTTTATCTTAGACTAAGAGATCACCTGCTATACTTGTCGAATTTTTTATATTTTTTTTCATTGTTTACATTGACTTAGAAATTTTTTGAGCAAATCCACTGAGATAAAATTGATTTTATAAAGGAACAGTTTAAATTGTTTATTGACGTATATGAGATGTAAGAGGAATAATATTGTGCAGGAAAATGATAACACTCACTCAGAAAAAATTGTATATATGTTATTTGCTAAAGGGGAAGGAAAATGATCTTTTTAAATACTTAGAAGACATAAAATTCACAGTATAATAATTCTATAAAAAACCAAAAATGTAAAAGATAATTCAAAATTGAAATCTTTCGTTTAGAGATTAATAAATGTAATTATCGTACATCTTTAACTATAAATCATCTTAAAACAACATTTTTTTCTTCGCTGTTTATGATGTTTTTCAGATAGAAAAAGGGTATTTTCCTGTTTATATTTGAAACTTTTACTTTAATATTCAATGTAGAAGGATGTCAAGTAAAAGATGTAAGAAATCCACTGGCTATTTGAACAGAGGCCATGTTCTCTTGTAGGAGAATATTTCTTATCAAGAAATGTTCAGTTTGGTTTTTCAAAAATGTTATTACTGCTGTAGTTATACTAATGAAATTATTTGCATCAGCTGTGTGTTGTACCAAAATAAGCTTATATATTGATATGTCCTTCAAACACTATCTGTACTACCTCAGGAATGAAAGACTAATAATCATATCCCATTTAGATGTTTACATTATGCTTAATTGAAACGTTATATATTATATACTCAAGAAATTTGATATTAAGTTACTTATAGTAAAGTTGTTTGAAGGCCACTCCAGATTTTTTGTTTTCGTTTAGATAACAATGATCTATCTATAAACTTATGAAACTCTGATGACCGATCTTGTTTGGTTTTTTGCCACCGTGCATTGTCTGAATAAATAATGAAATGTACGTAATTTTGTGGGAATCGAACCCACGACCTTTGCATTGGAATTCCAGCGTACTACGTACGCTCTGGGATATGAGGGCTTTCTTACAATGTAATTCAAAACCTGATATAAATAACGTAAAGTTTGTATAAGTCAACTAATGATAAAGCCTTGGATGTTGCGCACAGATGAAACTTGAAATACCTGTTAATTTCAGTTTATGCTGGATCATTCAAATAAATATTAAAGAAAACGATGAGTAATATATGATTTTACAAATAGCATAATTAAAAAGAAGAAGAATGGAAAATAAGTTCTCTCAGCATAAGTCAGGTAAAATTACTTACCTCAGATGTAAAATCTATTCTGTTATAGAATAGACCTATACAGTTTTTTTTCTAGCAATGATCTTAGAGACATTTTTGGTATCTCATTGTTGTTTAGACGATGTTTTTTTCATTGCACGTATTTACTTTTAATTCTTGGCGCTACTCTCTGCGTCAAGGGGAATTTTTGCTCTTCACTTCCAAAACATAAGTATGAATTCAAAAAAGGAGCTCCTGTCATATGAACTAGAAATGCTTATCTGCAGCGCTTATATAATGAAATAAGACTAATAACTGAGGAGCTTTACGATAAAGTCATTGTTGTAAAATTACCGCATCACGGTTTCAAGGGGAAATAGTTTTAATTCTATGATTGAAATTTGTTTTATCTAAAGAGAGTAACATTTCTTTTTCAAGGATTCAATTTCCAATTCAGTTAGCATTTCCCATGACTATTCATAAGTCTCAAAGAGAGACTCTACAGAAAGTTTTAGTTCATTTAAGTAAACAGTATTTCAACATGGCCAACTTTCTGCACATCTAGCTTGAGGAAAAGTATTTTTTCTGGTTAAAGAATAATTGGTTATTATCCAGTATAATCAACAGTTCTAAGGGCAAAATACAGAGTCAGACTCTACAACTGTAGAGCAAAAAGCCGGCTCGAGTTCCAGGTAATCATTTTTCACTGTTCATAAATATTAATTCAAGAACATAATAATAGTTAATAATTATGCATTGCAAAGAATAAAAAAATTATTGCAAGCACCATGAAAAGATATTGCATAGACACAGTGAGCAAACAGGTTTATCAAGCAATTTGATTTAAATATAACTTAAGTTTATGGAATACATCATTAATTCACAATAATAACTTTTTCAAATATCGCTCTTGGTTAATTATTTTATTCGTACGCTCAGGTTTTCACTAAAATCCAATATATAAATTTAATAGGAAACATAAAAAGACGTCAAAAACCATTTTATGTAAAAGAAATGGACATGACAGATTTTCCATATAAATTTGAAGAAAATAGCTTGAATTCAAATAAAACATATGTAATAACTGTTACATACCAGGTAAAAGGCCTGAATTTCCTTTCATACAAAAGCTATCAATACTCAGTAAACATGCCATCAAACTTATGAGAAACTAATTTATTTAATTATTCATTCCAATTCACTATTATCATTTTGTAAATCATTATAAAAAAAAGATTGCATTTTTATAATATAACACACACACAGACATAATCGAAAAAACGTCTTAAAAGGACTTTGGGAACCTCAAAATTTGCATCTTGTAACTATATCTAAAATTCGCTACTGAAGGTGTCCACAAAGTTTGATAATTGGAAGACTTTTTTAAATTAACCCAATCTAAATAAATCTTGCTGTATTAACTTCATTTTATTTGCTGTGAACACTTGCTCTATTAGTAAAATATGCATAAAGTGATTGAAAATGGTAGGCAATAACTACATAATTTACAACTTAATTAGACCTGATATGGAAAAAGTGAAACATATTAACTGTATTTCTGCAAAGGTACTTTTTTAAGTGATATATTCAAAATACTTTCCTTTGTTAATTTTGGCTGTAGTAATTGAGTTTTTAGTGTTTTGTAGAGTTTGTAAACGTGTTTTGTAACCATAATTTAGTACAAGTATCAATTTCTCGTCTAATTATTAAAAACCGTATAGAATAATTGGAACGATTCAAAAATTAACAAATCCTTGCCCCTAGACAAGGACTACACACAATCAAATTTATTATGCGGTCGTTTTATTGACTACATTCTATTTATTATAATAACTTTACAATCAAATATTTCTCAAAGCTAATGGCACGAATTTAATCAACTTTCTGATTCTTGTTATAAACACCCTTTTTTGCCGGCATGATAGCTAAAAAACTATCACCTCTCGGACTCTTAATGGCGCGTCTCTTATAAACGTTAAGGATGTCATGGGAGGTTAGGAAGTTGAGAAATGTAGGATGAAACAATTTTTGCACAAGGGAGAAGATGAATAATTTGAGGAGATATAAGATAGAAAGTGGTGGAAGTTGATTGTGAGGGAGAGATTTAAATCTGTTTAAGAGGTGTAGAGTGCAGGAACGTTTGAACTGTTCCTGGGACTTCTAAAAGAATTTCTGACAAAAAGATCTACAACGTTTGTAGATCTTTTAAAATCTTCAGATGGTAGGAGACTTAACCTTGGAGACTTAACAAGGACGCTGCTGAGTTTATTACTAAGAAGATTGACATATTGCATTTATTGCTTTTGACATAGGTTTCAGTGGGGCTGCAGGAGGAATAAAGTTGGGTGCGAGGCGTAACAGCAGAGGATGGGGTATTAGAATTCCAAACAAAAGTTTAGATCTATGACTGAAAAAAATAGTATGAATCAAGGGAGAATATGCCAAAGAAACAGAGTTGAACTTCTTTTCTTTGTGCTCTTAGGCTGGGCACAAAGTCTTTTTTTCTCTACTCTCTTCTTCCTCGTGTACTTTCTCTATCAACAGGAACGCACCTTCCATCTCTTACTGTGAACTCCAAACCTCAGGTCTATCATTTCACATAATTTTTCTCTCAATATTTCCAATATTCCATATGGTATTGATCAATATGCACGTCGAAGTTGTTTAACCTGTCCTGTTCCTTCTGCCATTTCTTTCCTTAATAATAACACCAATCCTACTCTTCATTAGAACTCCTGTAACTGTTTATCGTTTGGACTGCACCAAACGTGATATGTTTTAACTGGGCTTGGCTTCCAGAACGCAGATTTTGTGTATGAACGAATAATTGTGTATTAAACTGGACAATGTGTTTTACATGAATGACAATGGGAAAATTTACTTTTATCGTCATTCATGTAAATTCTCAAAGAATATTTTTAACATTGTTCCCATGTGAAAATTCTAAAGCAGATCCTTGGTTCTAACCCTAATGTCACTCTGTAGATTTTCAAGAATGCTTCCATATTTTTTTCCTCAATGGTAGATCTGAGAAATGTATGATTTCTCCCAGGCAATAGGGCACATCTACACCATGAGACCCATTTCCCGGTAAAATATTAATTTGATCCATCAAATATTGTTTACTACAGTGTCCCAACAAACTTTTAGATGGATACACACACACGCAGGCATAATCGAAAAAACGTCCCTAAAGGACTTTGGGAACCTCAAAACATGTAAATCCGTCAAAATCTCGAGATTGAAATTTTTCGATACCTTTAGTATACTTATTGTGAAGTAAAAATGAGTCAGTGTTATGCAAAAATAACCTATCGTCCTAATACTACTAGTTTACATAATAATATAATACGAATAATTAATAATTTGTGCAATTCAAACTTAGTTATGTTTTATTAATAGACATTTACTTGATCATTAAAGAAGTTAATCTAAACCACACTACACAGTATTAGGTATTACAAGATATTGGAAGGGTTTTTTTTAGTGTGGCTACAGTTGTCTTCTTTTGAATACCTGATATTTCATGGATTTTGTTGGTATTCTTCGTAGCGTTTGAATTAAAGAAAATGAAAGACGCATGACTATTATGATTGGTTATCATTGCAGTTCATTTGCATTCACAACAACTGCAATCATCTTTTCAAAATAGAATTATTGTTTCCATCTTTCGTCCAAACATTGGGATCTTATCGTGTACTGTGTGTCCGGGGTTTATGTTAATATAACACAAGACTTATTTTTTTAATTTTAGACAACATGAAAAAATTATCGTCAATTTGCTGTTTTGCTGGAATTATTAATGCATTTTTTTAAATAGGAGTATCAACACAGTTTTGTTGAACGTCATTTCAACAGATCAACCATAAAATCTAAACAACAAAAACAACTAAGAGATTTGAACTCTCTCCTCCGTAGTTGTGGTAATTGACCTTGCCATCGAGGAGCTATTAATTGTAAAAAATAAAAATGATTACTATAAGTTTGAATTCAGAGGTCAGGTGGAGTCTAACAGACAGCGTGATTACCATTTAGTAGCGAATATTCGAGGTTCGAATCTTGGGTATTACTCAGAGAATATATACCATATATTGGACAATTATGAAAGATGTTTCCTTTAATCTGTTTGAGTGAGTTAAGATTCAGGACTTTGGATGTAAAATAAACTCGATATGTGACTCACGTGTAACTAAAATGAGTACCAAATAACCCATGAGCCACTCTTTCCACCTCTAGAACAGAACTAAAGGTGAAAACCTTTACCTGTCGGCGTTAGAAGCAAACAGTCATTGAATTCATGGAATTAAAGATAAATAATCAATTAAGCTGAAAAGGTCCAATAGTTTGGATGAGCTAAGGAATGGCGTCTTCAGCCATGTTTCCAAAGTCTGTGCCTTCACTGGCCATTCACGTCTCTATGCTATAGTCTCTTACAGCATTGTTGTGGTATAACTTCTATCAACTGCCAATTCTAAAAAGTGTTAGTGCCACCAATTCGGTGTTATTGTTTCTCTTACATGTTTTAAATTCCATTAATTTTTAAAAGATATTAGATCATTGCGTATGACGTAAATATAATAAAAAAATACTTCATTTGGAATTTTTCAAAGGAAATTGTTAAGAACATTCAGAGATAAAGTTAATACTATCTACAAGTAAAAGCTATTGATATGCTTGTTTTTCAAAAAACACTCTTATTAAAAAGAACAAACCAGCAAGCAATTTAACTATTGGAGTGCGTTACAGAACGTTTAAAGGATTAGCACAGGAAAATGCAGGATGTTACTCGTATATATCCTCGTCTTCTATAAAATTGAAATATTGGGACAAGAAAACTGCAAAATTAACTTCTTTTGAGACCTTACCAAGCATAGTTGCTTGTATCACTTGGCTTACGTATATCTTTATCACCTGCAAGGCCCTTTACTCTCTGTTACAGTCAACATAATAGCTATGTAGTGGTAACTAGAATCTGGAATGGTTGATCTCTACTCCAGGTCAAAGTAGAGAAACTTGAAAAACCTAAAAACCTGTTAGAGATACCTAATAATTGTAAATAAAGATAAATTTTTCTCGAAGACTTTCTTGAAATCTGAAGATATTAACAAAAAGAATATAGTTTTGGTTCATGAAATCGGGGATAAACAGTTCATCCTGGGATATATTGAACAGGTATATACTTTTGAAAATCATATAAAATATTGTGTTAATTAAATAAGTGTTGTTAAATAATTTTAGAATGCTAAACAAAATTTTAATTTTTTTTTCAATCTGAATATAAATTATTGTCAAGGGAGGGGCAGCAAAGGAGGAGTGGAGCACCTAGTTGATGATCAATTATTATTTTGCTCTAGAGGCTGTCAGAGCGCTATTAATAGTCGGTCCTAGTGTAATAAGAACAACAGTTTGCGGGAATTCTAAACACCCGACTGAATTGAGTTGTTAGCGGAATGGGCCCCAGGGGTGCCCTTGCCTCCCCCTCCCAGACAGACCGCTCCTGCCAGCGCTTCTTTTAGTTTATACATGCTTATCCACTTCATCCAACAGTAACATTGCACATGTCACAAACTACCTTCAAATCCAATTACCAACTATTACCACTCGAAGAGAAATTTTAGAGAATGAATAAATTATTAGACTTTCAACAAGATTTAATTGCTGAGGGACTGACTTCATTATCATACTATCTAAACAACCACTTGGCTCTATTTACATTAATACTAGAGATTCATGTGTTTTACGATATATATCTCTCAAATTGTGCGATGATTAAAAAATTAAAAAACCTCATATGTATTATTCAAATACAGTGAAAACAATCAGATAAACATGATAATTTGATATGTACATAGTCAACATTACATAATAAATAAAAAACATTGTATAATTATGATGATACTCTAAATTTAAAGGAGACATTCCAAGATCGAAACAAATGAAATAAAAAAACTACGAATTTACTAATAATCAGAAAGTCAATATACCTATTAATTAATGTTTAATAAATAACTAATCAATGTATATCTTTTTTTCATGAATTTAAAAAAGCTCATCTTTTAATAAATATTAAATTGTTATAATTATATTTTATTCTAGGTTTCAGCGTTTAAAGAACATTAGACAGTTAACAATTTAATTAATAGAAAAATAGCCTTCAACTTGGCTACTTTGTTAAATAGTTCGCCTATTTCACTTAATATGTTTTCTTAAGCCCTGATTTTTAAGTATAAAAAAGACTAATTTCTTTAAAGTTAGATAACATAAATAATTTTAACAATTAAATTTAATTACTAAACCAATCTATTCGAGGAAGAAATGCAATTTCTAAAAATACATATGTTATCAATATTTTAACTAACAACTCCAAAAAAATTGGAGATAATAGTTTTAAGTGCTATTTTTCTCTATTTATTAACACTGTCTGAATATGCCAGCCATTCTAAACATGTAAATGTGGGATTTGAAACCAAACCTCTAAGCACCCGAGGAGCCCATTTGGTTCTACTTTAATAATAGACGTAGACAAGCTATGGAAAGAGAGGCCTGTAATCCCTTAAAAACCAAAAATATATTTCTAACTTGTTTTTGAAATAGTAAGATGATTCAGAGCTGTAGGAGTTGTTAGATCTGTAGTACAGTTTAATTTTTGTGTGTACTGTGTTGTTCAGTGAACAAGCTTGGACTATGTTTCCTTCCTATGGTTACACCTGCAAAGTGTGTTACGAACCTAATCCCAATAAATGATTTTTCATTCATTCACTGTTTAGTTTCTATCTATGAATTTAATCGTCTCTATTTAATGAAATACTTTATTCAAAACAATGCGTGACTCTATGCTAACAAAATGCATTCCTTTAACATCATTAGTTGTGCAATCCGTAATTGTGTGGTATTTACTCATTCTGAGGTAAAATGGATAAACCATTTACCTCATTTCTGAGGTAAATGAGGTAAAGTCTCATTTGTGTGGAGACTTTTGTTGGTTTATCCATTTTACCTCAGAATTCCTTTAACAATTTAATAAAAACGAGTAAAGGAGATTTTAACTAACAGTTAATCATATTTTAATCAAATTTAGAACCCCTAGTTTCTGTTTTTTTTGCGGTTGTTTATATCATATAACTGTCCCTATGTTTATTTTGTATAAAAATTTAAAATCGAAGAAGAGTAACATGGAGAAACAAACCGACTAACTTAAATTTTCGGAAAATCTGTCTCCAGGAGAAAGAGAGTGGATGGTCAAGCACGCCAGAGGCAACAACAGCAATTGAAAATGTAAAAACATAATTTACAAGAATGCAAAAATGTACACAATAAAAGGGAATACTTTTTCAGGACTGACAGATGTAACCATTTTAAAGATAAAATTTCATCACTGATTGGCATTATTATTTCAGATTTTAGAGAAATCTTTTAATTTATCATTCTTGAAGTACAAGGAATCTACGGGGCTAATGTATTTCGTGATTTTCACACTGTGGTAGCACTTTAAATCATGGAAAAATATGATCTTACTTTGCTGTACACATTACGATGAGTTAAAACATGAATATGGTCAATAAAAATATATTTCAAAGATGATCTTAATCTCTATAATCAATAGAATGATTTCGTGACACACGTGCTACATGATATCCAAGGCAATTTCAAAGTTCTAGAATTGGTGGAATTACCTGAAAAAACTCTCCATTGTAGTTCTCTTGACAAGATATTCTGTGTTCGGTAATTGTTATTTTAATTCCTGGGACAAAACATTCAAACGAATCAAATTCCTCTGTGCTGCAATAGACAGCATACTTTTCATCCATTATTTACAGAAAACCCGTTTCACGTTTGTTCACTCACTGGAACTCGTAATGGTCGTAAATTTAAACCAATAAACCTACAGAAACCATTAAAGAAAATAAAGTAAGTTGTACAAAATGGTTAACCAATATAATTTATTTAAAAAAAATCTAAAATTTACTCAACGTTTAAAACTTTTGGATTTATCATGTTCAAATGATAAAAATAAAAGTTTTTTAAACTTAGTTTTACACCAAAAAATAAAATTACAAATGCATTATTCATTTGTTCAAAATTATTTAAAAAAAATGTAAGAGGTTATGTATTTTTTATCCAAATTCATATAATTTATCATTAAAAATTCACAGAAAACAGATTTTTAATTTGAAGAAAAAAAAACAAAAATTAATGTCTGGTGTGGAGTCTGAAAAGTACCAGTTTAATAAAATATCGAAGTGTTATTAAACATCTGTTTTATATTGAAAATCAAAAAAAGTTAAGGGGTTGTTACTTCTAAGAGGGAAAGGTTTATACAGAATTTCATTACAATCTAAAATGGTTGGGGGTTATACCAGAACTAGTTCGCAATGGCACCCTTATATGAATTTCCATTGTGCTCTCTTTAATGACCTTTCTCTCCCTTTTGTATAACTTTATAGACAATCATTATTATTTGAAGAAGGAACAAACTAATTCAAATTTCTTTATTTTACGGACAGGGTATGTTGCTAACAGGGGGTTGTTAATTACACTAACCTATAACTCATCATACAAATTTCGGTACGATTGGTTAGTAACTTTAGTTTTAAACAATAACCATAATTTGAGGTTGGTACACACCCCCCTTCCTTTGAGTAAATTAAAGAATCACTTAGTATTGAAAAATGTCGCCTGAGAGTTGAAGTGAGGTTGTCGACATCAGTGTATAAGAATAATACATGTATCTCAAAATTAAAATCAAAATGGATCAAGATACTGATGTCATCTTGACAGGGAGGGTCCCCCCCCCCCTGTTCCCAAAAATTATTAAACACAATAATGGAAAATTATTGTTCATATGCTTGGAAATCTATCTTCCAAATTCCATGCATATGGATCATAAATTACTTTCATAGAATCACTTATGTTAATTTATAAGATCAACAATTTAATAAATGTAGCTTGATTTGAAGTAATAAAAATGTATTAATTTACGGAATCCAGGGAGGTCAGTGTTAAGGGAGGGAGGGGATGCAGAGAAGGGGTTGATTTCGCATTGTTACTGCGTGCCACCATTCAGGGACTAACTAGCTTCTCGGCCAAACATCTAAAACTTACAACGCTTACAATCTTACACAATTTTCTAACATTCCTCATTTTTTCCCTCTCTTTGGTTGATAAATATTTGTTGAATATTATAAAATGTCATTGTTTACCAACAAGCCCTTTTCTGGGTTATGCTGTTTCAGCCGTCAAATCTTTTTTTTATATTGAAGTTTAGTACATCATAAATATTGAACCATTTTATTTACAAGAAGTTCATTTTCTTAGCGAGCAATTAATACTTTATCAATAATCCTTGTCTCTCTGTTCTTCTTAGACCATCGACAAGCAAATAATGCTCGGAAATTATTATTTTAATTTTTAGATAAAACTGTTAAACGAATGAAAAAACACTATGCAGCACTAGACAGCATAAGCTTGATCAACTGTTTATTGAAAACCCATTTTCAATGGCGAGAGTTTACTCACTGAAACTCGCAATCACCATAAATTTCAATTAATAATCATACGGAAGCCATGTACCTCCTTTCATTTTTAATTTACAAATCTTGTAATTTTTTCTACTCACGTAATTCATTAATTAAAACATTTTAATGAATTAAGCCTAATCTAATATCCACATTATAGATCAACAGTTATAGTTCTTTCTATGAATACCATACCTATATGAAATATTTACACACAATATGATTTTATATTCTCTAATTATTATAAAATCTCTTTCTTAGATTGAAAAATTACGTAAACGGATAAAATTGAGATTGAATAGCTCCATGAAATTGCATCAAATGTTAATGGAAAGATCTTTCGAAGAAAATGATAACAATTATGAAGTCAAAAATACAGCTCTAAAACAATTGAACGTTTTTTCAACTTTATTAAAAAGTCTAAACATGAACGGGACTTCCTTTGCTAGATCAATCAAATTTTGAACAAATCATTCCAATAGTGAAATAATATAATCATAAATGTTCCGAAATATTTGCGATTCATTTTCAAATAAACTAAATGTCTAATTTTAAAATCTATATAAATAAAATAATGATTTTGTCTGTACATTGCTTAGAACTGACTCAATTCAAGTTTTCTTTACGTTTCATACATTGGAGAAACCGAATCCACCCTTAGAAAAATTTCTGTCGGTTTGTCTGTTTGTCCGCAAAACTTTGTCACAAGTAAACTCCGCTACCATAAGACATATAAAGCTGAAACTTTTACAGTAGATTTGGGTAGGTTTAACTCAAAATATAGGCTCTGAATTATTTGGAAATTCAACGTAGAAATGAAGTTATGGACGTTTAAAGCAAAAACGTTTGTCACAAGTAAACTCAGCCACCATAAGACATGGCGAGCTGAAACTGGATTTGTGTATGCCTAACTTAAAATATGGGCTCTAAATAGATTCATAATTAAGTACAGAAACGAAGTTATAGGGCATTAAGTGTATTTTCCTAACTTCACAGACAAGTTTGTTTTGAAAATACACAGGTGTGGCAAGTAGGTATTGTTAGTTGATTTTAATTTCATTGGAGCATATGAATATATTGCGTATTTGACATCTTTGAAAAAGTGTTTCCCAGAGTTGAGGATGTACTATCTATTTCGAATAAACAGTTTTGTAAACGAGCAATTCTCAACTCTGAATACGATCAGGCAGGAAAAATCAACAAACAAGTTCTTACGCTATATCATACCGAGGAAAGAACTTACACGTCAGTAAAGAGATTGGATTAGTGATGAAGAAGCAGTTCATTATCTAATTGAATTTCTTGACCCTGAATTTATTTCTCCTAGACTGCCTGCTCATGAGTAAAAACTTAAAGTAGGAGAACCAATCATGCTGCAATTTAGTAGCAGTAACAAATTTCATGTTACGAAACATGAGTGCCCCAAAACTGTGCAACGGGACACGACTCTGAGTTCGTGCTCTACACAGATATGCCATAGAGGCGGACATAATGACTGGATGTGGTATTGGGGAGTCTGTGTGTATACCACACATATCATTGATTCCGAGCCACTGTCTGTTTACGTTGAAATGATTGCAAAGTCCTTTCAGAGTCTATTTCGCAATGACGTTAACTAAGTCGCAAAGGGAGACTTCATATAACGCAGGAATACAAGGTAGCGAAACCAAGTTTTTCTCACATGGTCAAATGTAGTTTACTTGCTCAAGGGTCAGAGGTTTCAACTCTTTCTTCTACCATAAACCTGAAGGACAGACAGCTAATGTAGTGTATTTAGAGGCATTTGTTTAACACTATAGTAATAATGGTATTTTCTACTGTTCTATAAATTCTAATTATAGTATTAGTATAATACTATAATTGATATTTTAGAATACCAAGTATAATAGAATTTTTGATAAATACAACAAAAATATTTTTTTTGAATTTATTATTTGCGTAATATAAACACTGGTAATAAAGTAAGGTATGGAAGCAGAGTAGCCCAGTGGCTTGCGTGCTAGCTTTTGACTGGGAGCACGTTAATTAGAACTAACTCATTTCAAGTTTTCTTTACGTTTCATACTTCACAGTAGCCACATGTACCCTTAGAATAATTTCTGTCTGTCGGTTTGTCCACAAAATATTGCCACCATAAGACATATAAAGCTGAAACATTGATTGTAGATTTGTGTCTAACTTAAAATCTAATGTTTGTATACAGAGGCATTTGTTTAGCACTGTACTAATAATGGTATTTTCTACTATTCTATAACTTCTAATTGTAGTATTAGTATAATACTATAATTGATATTTTGGAATACCAAGTATTATAGAATTTTTGATTCCGTCAAAGACGGGTACGTTTGCTAGTAATAAAATAAAACTAATAAATATTATATTATGATAAAAATTATTTAATAAATATATTTTTCCTTTATTGCTTTTATTAGAGTAAAAACTACTAACATAAAAACATGCTGTAAATTTTCCCTGTTTAAAATGGTTTTAATTAAATTACATTAAATTACTCGTTGAGGAATACTAGACGTTAGTACCTAAAATAATAACTCCTACATTAGAATAAAGTGTTATGCACAGGTATAATTAATTAGTTGATTGTTAGTAATTGCGTTTAGAGTATTTCAAAATAGTTATGGTTTCATATATCACCAAGTAAAATTCCGATATAAAATTAGTCGACTCATCAAAACATGGTTTGAAAAACTTCATGGAACTGAAGGCTGTTGTCATTGTCTACTCACTTTAAATATACTCTATTTACTTTTCAATTGCACATTACTGTAATAAGTAAAGGTTACTTAGGTACAATATCACTTTCATGATACTATAGTTAACCGATACACCAGGATAGCGGTGTATCAATTATTTGGGATGACATACAGAGCAGTTACACTGACTTTATATTATGTACTTCTTGTATATATATTTCTTGTATTATAGTATTTACCATTGTCCTGTGGCCTTTAGTAATTTCTACTATCGTCATTCTAGAATCATCATCATGGTTTAGTATGCGATCTATCTTACCCACCGAAAACTACTATTCAACAAATATCCTCTACCTTTGTGTAAGGTTAGTGTATATAATATTAATACAATTCGTTAATAGCTTCCAGCCACATTAATTACCGAAATTTATATATTTTTCTATTTTAGTATATGACAGAATATACGAGTATATGCCATATGACTGAAAACAAAAAAGTGCATGTGCTAGAATGGTCCAATATCCCACTCCCCTCACCTTCCTACTATTCTTCATTTGAATATCAGCAATTTGTACTGTACGTTGTCACAAAAGAGAAATGTATCTTATGTTATCTAAAAATAGGAAAATTTAGATGTCGGATATTTTAGATAGGGTCAATGAGATTGAACACCATCATAAATGAGTGAATTATTTAAATTAAGTTAAAGAGTCTGTGAACAAGGATTTCGTATCCTTTAAAATGCGCTGATAATGGTTTCTAATCAACTGGTAGTGTTAGGATTAGTAATATTTAATTTCTTTTTACTAACCTTAAAAATCACACTTCTATAAACAAACATAGCGTGAGCTCTCAAGCCGGTAATCGAGTGCATCAAACCGCACAATAGACAAATAATGCTGGTCAGGATGGTAAAGGACATGCTATACCTGAAACGATGGTAGACGTTATAGATATTATACCAAAATCACTATGGAATAGAGTGTACTATACCAGAATCATTATGGTAGAGCGCATACTACACCATAATCATGATGGTAGAGCACATGTTAATTCAAATCAGTACATTCGAACACGTACTAAACCAACATTGAATTAACTGAAGCAAGTAACAGTATAATCAATGAAAATTAATAGAAATTAGAGAAATATACTGAATAATTGTAATTATTTCTTGTCTTATTAGCAAGTTTCAATATATCAACAATAACATATAGTGAAATTACTTTAAAAGGTTGGAAGTTGAGAAACCAAATTTAAAAATAAATCAGTAACTTCTACAGCATTAAGCAGGTTACATTTAAGACGAAAACAGCTATACTTGGATATCACGAGATTAAAAACGTAAACTAGTTAATATTTTTTTACATTTTGTTGTAAGCAGATTTGTATTTTCAGAGTTTAATCAAAATATCCATCGGTAATACATTAATTACAAACTTCAAAAAGCCAAAATATATGTACTTGAAATAAATAATACCGTATAAAAATTACCATTCAAAACATTTACATGATTAATGACACAGAAAAGATATTCATAAAAAATATATCCAATAAAATGGTTTCATAATGTCAAAATAGCATTCTGATTTTATCTTTTTATTATGTGTATTCAGTAGTATTAAAATATTTATGCTCATAATTTAACGATTGGATCAACAGAAATTAGGTGAACACCCATTGGTGGCACGGCACTCTCTGATATGATATTACCATGGCGTGTCAATTTAGTGTTAGTGAAGGTAAATAAACTTATTCGTTCCAACTACCTTTAATTTGAGGGGATTATAAATATGTATTTAGGTTTTTACAAATGCGTTTTGGTAAGTTCACAATATGTTGTGAAATAGTTTGTACCAATCGATTGCTAAGTTGCAAACAAAGGAGACATTGAGTTTTCATTAATTATTTGGTTTGTTCCATAGAATGGTAGGCACGAAAGTTTTCTAATAATTGAATTGAAGATCTTGTAAGCAACGTAATTTTAATGATTTGGCGAAACTCTTAATTTCTATGTCGTAGACCGAAAATGATTTCGGAATCGGTACGTCTGTCTGTGTGAGTATTGATTTTGAATCTCTATAAGACTTACCAGAAGTTATTATAGTCTGTTAATCTTCGTAAATTTCAATTTTGAGCGGAAGTCAAAGTCCAGCGAGTTGTTGTAAGAGGGATGAAGTAATTGTTTAGGGATGCTGGTGGGAGGAGAGGGGGAGTAGTTAGGATGAAGAGTACAGGAACCGGTGAACTTTTCTTCTTGTTACTCTCAACAAGACAACATGAAGGAGGAGCTATTTAACTCGTCAAGAGCTATAGTAAGATAATTTGTTGATATATTGCTTTCGTTAGCAAGCATTGACAATAATATAGATGGGTGATGAGAAATGTCTGGCTTATAAATATTACAAAGAATGAAAGAGAGAGAATACTCTCTCTCATCCTCTAGAAGTTAATCTCTACCATGGGAAACTCTTAGATTCACAAGACTAAGCATAAGCTCTAACCAGTTCTTACCCGAAATAACTGTATAAGAGAGTTAAGGTTTTTTGATAAGTAAGTAAAAGAGATAAAACTCTTTCATTTCTACAGTAATGATTGTGCCAGATTCTAATGAAGTCTGGAAGATGTACCATATGGAAGAAATACACTATACGATAGTGCTTCCTCCAAAACATATAATATATATATATATATATATATATATATATGGCCTTCCAAGATTAGCCAAACAACTTGATTTTAATATAGTGTTTTCTAATCGTAATAACGTGGGTAATATGGTGATAAAAATCTCTCCCAGCGAATTGGAGTCCGCTGGTATTTATAAAATTCCGTGCAACAATTGCCATAAAATTTATATTGGTCAAACTGGTAAATCATTAAAGACACGTGTAAAACAACACCAATATAACGTAAGTAGACAGGAAAAAAGTAGTGCCTTATTCTTGCATATAAAAAATGAAAATCATCATATTGATTGGACAGGAGCTAAATTTATTACCTATGAAAAATCAATGTTGTTAAGAAATATTATTGAATCGTCTCTAGTTAAATTTAATAAATCTAATATTATAAACATTAGTAACGGTCTCTTCAAACTTGATACTTTCGTCACGAGGGCAATAGCCTCTTCAAAGAGGGTTGACAGCTAGCGGATAGTTTTTTACTTTTTCTTACTGTACTCCTTTGTTTCCCCAAACATCCCTTTCTGGACATTAGTCCTTTCCTGCGCTTTCATCCTTTTAAAATACCACTCTTCCCTCCCACTCTTCTCAACTCCTCACCAGATGTTTTCTGCATCTAGTGTTCAGTTGGGTTTTTGACTCTGACGAAGACCGCTTGTTACGGTTGAAAGATCTTAGTCTTGTTTTCCCATTTCTTATTGTGGTTTGATCATTGATTGTTATTTCACGTGTTTATGTGAAATTTTTTTATATATATATATATATGAATTAAATAACCACAATAAACAATATAAGTTCATTAAAATGCTCTAAGGCCTTTCGTCACAACATCATCAGAGAGCTAAATGAAACAACCAAAAAAAAAACACAACATAATAACAAGTTAACCTGGCTTACTGAAGTCTTCAAGATTTCTGAGATTGATTGTTTCAGCAATCTTGAAGACTTCAATCAGCCAGGTGAACTTGTTGGTATTTTTTTTTTTTTTTTGGTTGTTTCATTTAGCTCCCTGATGATGTTGTGATGAAAGGCCTTAGAGCATTTTAATTAATTTATATTGTTTATTGTGGTATTTAATTCATATATTAAATCAAGAGTTATTGTTGATTATTAATTTATATATATATATATATATATATATACGAGTTCGAGATTAACAAAGAGCAACACAAAAAGTAGGGAAACACACTTACAGACTCAAATTTTCGGGTAATCCGACTTGGGTTACTTGCCGTTGCGCCTACAACGTGCTTGGTCTCCCATTCTCTTTTCTCCTGAAGACGGATTACCCGAAAATTTGAGTCTGTAAGTGTGTTTCCCTACTTTGTGTGTTGCTCTTTGTTAATCTCGAACTCGTATTGTGTCCAGTTTGGATCGTATTTCGTTTTATCAGTGAAATATATATATATATACGAGTTCGAGATTAACAAAGAGCAACACACAATGTAGAGAAACACACTTACAGACTCAAATTTTCGGGTAATCCGTCTTCAGGAGAAAAGAGAATGGGAGACTAAGCACGTTGTAGACGCAACGGCAAGTAACCAACCCGGCAACCGCCAGTGTTGTCAACCGTACCCGGTCTTAAAGTATAGAATTAGGAGAAGATATAAACAGAAATTCAGATAAGCAGTACTGGTTGGGTAAAACTATAAATAGGTAAAAAATTATAAGCAATATAAGATAAAAACAAACTATAAAAAACAAAAATAATGATAGAGAAAAGAAGAAAAAATAAATAAATAAATAAAAATAAATACAATGCAAAAAACTTGCATTGGTTGTTTTAGTAAATAAAAGATAGAGACTGAATAAAAGGGTAAGTATGGGAAACTAGTTAAGAATAAGAATTTAGAAAAATAAAGTAGTATAAAACAAACTAGTAGTAAGTGAAGAAGACAAAATAGATATACACAAAATATACGAAAGAGGAAAAAAGAAATAAGACTAGAGAATAAAGAATACTGGAAAATAAATACATAAAAATAAGAATTAAAAAAAAAAAAATCTTTTAAGGTTAAGTCCAGGTGCACTGCGCGCCCCGAGCAACCAGATGTGAGCCTCCTCAGAGGCTCTAAGGGTCACGGTATTATCACCAGGAGAAAATATAAATAATATAATCACCAAAGGTTACTTAGGTACAATATTACTTTCAGGATACTATAGTGTATCAATTATTTGGGATGGCGTACAGAGCAGTTACACTGCTTATAATATTTCTTGTATTATAGTATTTTAAGTTTTACCATTGTCCTGTGGCCTTTAGTAATTTCTACTATCGTCATTCTAGAATCATCATCATGGTTTAGTATGCGATCTATCTTACCCACCGAAATCTATTATTCAACAAAAATATTTTGAAAGTTTTCAAAGACCTTCCTCTTCAAAGTAGATGCCATTTGGACATTTCTACTGTGCAAAGGGATAGGCACAATTGAAATTATGAAAGGCAATGTCTGGTGACTAGGTCAAACAAATTGAAAACTATTTGAAACCTTCCAGTTCCTAATAACTGTAAAAAAAACTTTATACACAATGTTGCTTAACCATTCCAACATTTTGGTCTTTTCTAATTTTTGTAATTTTTTATTAAAATATTCTTTTCCTTCTTTTAAAAGGGATACAGCAGAGTCTGCTTTAAGTCAATTATATATTTAAATACAAGGCGAAATTGAATAAACAGACTAAGTGGTTGAAGTGAAGGTTCCCACGATCATCAGTGACTAAACGTTCACAAATTCATGTGGACTTGAAGTGTGAAGAGTTGCTGGTACAAAGTTGAGAGAGGAGGGGATGGAGGAAGGCATTTTGTCCAGGCAAACCAAATAAATAAATGGTTTGTCGGCGGCGCGCGCAAGGGTAGAGAGCGGCGGCCACTAATAAAAGCGGCACCAGGGACGCCCCCTTAATAGCACCCCATCCTGGGCCAATAAAACTTGATTGCACCCTCTCAAACCCTCTTTATTACACTTACTTGAAAAATCCATTCCACATACCACACTCCCATCCTGTCTCTTTAATTTTTTTTTAACTCCTCTTCCTACCTAGACTAAAATGCATTCCTATGATTTGATCATGTTAAACACGTAGTCAAAAATATTATTACTACCCGCATGAAACGTCAAGAATGTATATACTCAATTGCAATAGTCTAGCATGACACCATGGAAATTTGATAGACTATCATTGGTATGGTTATGATAAAACGGAAACTACATCGGGGTGGTCAAAAAGATTACCAGTCTCTTTAAAAAAACATTTGAGTAACTTCTTCTACATTAATTGTAAACTTAGTATACAATATACTGTGAAACGTCCATTCGAAATTCATTTGAAACCTTTCACACAGGTTGTAGAAACGAATATAGAAAATGAAGATAATTTATACAAATAAATAACTAATTTCTTTGCACTCGTGACTATGGGATTGTCATTATGTTTCTACTGTGAGTTTGTTTTTTCATCACAGAAATAATTTTGTAATTTAATCAATACCAATTTTTTAAATAGAAATACCAGTGATTTAAATAGAAGTCATTACAAAAAAAAAGCTTATTGGTATTTCAATATTTAAAATTTTGGTTTTTGGTAAAATGTACATTTGAAGTAGAAAATATATTTCTGAAACAAACAAAAAAACTCAGAAAAAGGAAAGTTTTTAAACAAAATTACAATGCAATGATTAATTACCGTAAACCAGTTAGTTAAATGTTTTATGAACATTTTCATTTTCAATATTCGTCTTTTGGATCGGTGTAATTATTTGGTAAATTGCGAAAGAATTATGAATAATATTTAAATTTTGTTTTCAGGGCAAAAAAAAGGGGTGGTACTAAAGTGAATATCATACGAAATTACAATCAATAAAAAACAAGTTACTCTGATATTAATTTTTTTAAAAAAAAGTACATTTTTCCGGCCTCCTGATATAGTTCTTTTTAGCATCGGTTTTCTTTTTCATATAATTAAAATAAGTTAGATATGGATAATGTGAAAAGGAATAGTATTAATAAAGTTTATGGTTATTTATTGTCATTTAAATTGTATATCAAGTTTGTATAAAGTACGAATCAAAAGAAAGAAGATCCTCTTCTAACGAATAAGTCGTCAAATGCAGTCTTGTGGGAAGCTTGTTTCTGTTAATGAATTCTAAATATTTGAGGTTTGAATCTTAGTCATGACCCAATGAATATTTCTTACTTAATAAGTAAATTAAAAGTACATTATGGCATATTTTCACGTTTTCAGGTCTCCTGAGTTTATTTCTAAAGTTTTTTTTAATTAAGTCATAGAAGCTATGCTTAGTCAAAAGTAACTGTGACCAGTAAGTAGTTGTGCTCAGAATCAAGTAACTCAATAACATGAATTAACGGCTAATTAAGAATTAATCTCTCCAGTTATTTTCACCTAGTTTATATAAATAAGATATTGAAAGCAAGAAAGCAAATTTACCATTTGATGACTGGGGAACAGCTGAAACATGTCGTCTTTAGGAAATTCTTCACGCAGTAACAAACATAGTAACAACAACTATGAAACGCGCAGTAATTAGAATGTTACATATGTTTAAAAAAACCTATTAAAAACAGATATCAATTAAATATGGTTATATTTAAGCATTTAAATGTAAAATTTATATAAAATAAAACAATTTTGAACAATTAAAATAAAAAAGAGACATTTAGGAAAAAATAAATAAAAATATTTAAATATTTCGGTTTGGTTCCAAATGTGTGATATCTAAATTATGGTGAATACAGGTAGATATGGTCAGAACAATGATCTTATGACCAATGATTATACATACGACCAACGTGTCGTGTCGTTCTTTCAGTAATAACACTTGCTCCATGCCACTGAACATGGTAAAGAAATGTGGGTAAATTTAGAACTTCCATATCGATGGTCACAAGGGTACAGGCTACTGATAATCCTGAGATTTGATGAATTCTTCTCCGTAAATCTGTTAATATTCCTATTGTTTTACAAGCTCTGAGATGCATGTGCTCATAATCTAAACCACACTCAAAAATGTTCAAGAAATCCTTCGACTTTTTGTGCGACTACCAGTTTCTGAAAAATGATCTGTGCATTTATAGTGGCTAGTTAGTTTATCATAACAAAAAGAATTAGCATAAGCCATCAAGTTTTGAAATCGTGGTATCTTCTGTGTCAGTGGTACTACAGATATTACTCAAACTGTCCACCTTACAATCATTATTCGTCATACAGGTGACAAATTATGAACCACTGGAGCGTTTTCTCATACTCATCAAAATTTCCAGTTAGAATTTTCATAATACTCTACTTCAATAATTGTCATAACAGAACATATATTTCAATAATTTCTGTGGACAGACACATGACAATACACACAATATGCCTCGTAAATACTTAGGAAGGCAACAAATCCTGAAAAACAAGAACAGTCTGATAGATCATATTCCGTGACAAGATCAAAGACTAAATCTAGTTCGTCAATCAGGAATGGATTGTTGTGTTATAGTTGTTTCTTACTTTGGGTTTTTGCAATTGTACTTTCTTTATAGCATCTATACATTGACTATTCTGCTAATTACACAGAACAGAAACCTGGTTGTCTTGTTCCTGGACACCCACCAATCTGTTACCCGATGTACTGCTTGGGATGATGCTTTTAAGGTGTATTGAAAGGATATCAGTTATTGATATTTTAAAGAGTTTAGCTTAATTTCTAAGTGATTTTAGACAGACTCGTCCCTTAGCAATGTGCGAACCGGGGCACCGCCCTGGGTTCCGCTCTTGTGGTGGCCCCGTGGGACGACGGTAGTGACCTCGAACAAATGACCTATTCACTGGTTAATCTGACTGGACTCCGCACCTTCCTAGGGACAGCTCTTATTTTTGATTATATTTCTGAAAGTTTCACCTATATGTCTGAAAGTGAAACAGCTGAGGACCTAAAAGGAAAAAGAAATAAAGAAAGAGTCGCTAATGCTAAGGATAATATGGCAAGAAAACAGAAATTGTTAAAAGTTAACACTTTCAATGTCACCGACGATCAACTGAACAATGCTTTAAAAAAAAAACTGACTGATATTCACAGTGTAGCAGCGGTATGGCGTTTGGAATGGGGTTAATGATATGAAGCTACAAATGAATGAGTTTTAATGTGTATACATGTGATCTTTTCTCTGACTTTTACTCAGACTCTGTAAGTTTTTGTTTTGATAAACTGGTGTGCTCTGGTATTTTGCTAGAAAACACACAAAGAAGAAATACAGCAGGTACGCGTCAACTGATATTGCTCAACATTTGATCAAATAGCTGGGTATAATTATAGTTTCAATTGCATTTCACAGTACTGATTTCCAAATACTAACTGGTCTGGAGAAAGGTCTTTCAGCTTACTGGAATAGAGGATATAAAGCGATCCTTGGTGTACTTAAACTCTGTCCACTGAAAAAAAGTTCCTACACGAAGCATATGAGTTCGCTCCTTCTAAAGCAAAAAACTGTAATTAAATAATGTATACATAAACATATGTACCTTGTATGTACATTTTTAAAATAAATATTCAACCCATATTAAAAATGTTTGAAATTTTCCTTAGGGTATCCTCCATTAGTTAAACAACAATTATTTCAAGACATGGACTTGATTAGCGCGCATTAAGTTAAATGATGTTGATTGTTGTATAAAAGTAAAGTTATATTGAAAATACCCAATACCACAGTCAATGTAACCTGAAAAAGGACATTAAGTGTTTGTGTTGTTAATATAAACAAATATTTGTATTGGAAGGTTGCTATCATTCTTCCTAACAAGTTATGCGCATAATCTACGGATACAATTATTCTCAACATTTACTATATTGATCTTGCACTAAACTCCCACTGACAAACGCCCACCTCAATTGTACCACAAATCGATCATTTGTCAAAAAACTAATTTTTTTTTGTTCGGATAGGATATATTCTCTATAAACACATATATCAAGGCTCTTAAAGAATTTTTGAACGTAATAAGGTATATCTGTATTAACTGATTACTTGAATGAACTTCAAAGAAAAAAACGGGAAACGCTCCCTTTTTCTCAAAATTTTATAGCAGAGAGCTAAAACCATATTTTACTTTTCATGTCTTTACTTATAAAACTTTTGATTTCCAGGAAACAAACACAGTAGCCAAAGAAAAACGTTAAAATGAAAGGATAACCCCTGAAATGTTGTATATTAAATAGGACCGGTCATCCGTATTATAGAAGTGGCATTTCAGATTTAAATGACATTTGTTCAAATGTGTGAAGTTAAATGATGTTGATAGTTTGTATATTGTTCAGTGACTCTTTCTTTTGTTTTTTCTGATAAATTTAGTGTTTTCCTTTGTTGTAGTTTCACTGTCGCCTACTTATTGAAACTAGACAGTTGTTTAAATCTGAAATTGTTTTTTAAAATCATTATTTGAATAGTTAAGTTTTTCTGTTTCAAAAATTGTATATTTTCTATATGTTTCCAATGAAAATTAAGTGAAAATTCACTTGCTTGTTTTCTAGAATTGCTATTGTATTTACATGTTGCAGTTGTTTGCACTTTTTTATGTCTGTTTATTGGTGGAATATTTGGATTATTTCCTATATTTTCTCTGTTTTTTAGACCTGCGAAGAACCGTAGGCATTTAAAGTTTGATGTGAAGCTCAAGAACTGACAAACTGCTGATAAATTTGATCTTTTTTTAGTTCACATTGATTACATCACCTGTTTATTTGTTAAGATTTTTCTGTATATATATGTGCATATTAACTCTTCTCAACCCCTCACCAGATGTTTTCTGCATCTAGTGTTTCAGTTGGTTTTTCAACTCTGACGAAGACCATTTTTTACGGTTAAAAGATCTTAGTCTTGTTTTCCCATTTCATATTGTGGTTTGGTCATATTTGAAATGTATTTTGAGAGCTAGGTCTTGGTAATGCATTTTTCCATATTCCGCCAACGTTTCGATGTATTTATACATCTTCGTCAAGGCTATAACAACATGAAAAGACTATAATATTTTCAACATGTTGTTGCTGTTGTAAATAGTCTTATCGTATTTTTGTAGCACTGATGAAGATGTATAAATATATCAAAACGTTGGTGGAATAAGAAGTTCATTATCAAGACCTAGCCCTCAAAAAATATTTCAAATATTGTGTTGAACTAAGAGGTCAAGAACAATTTGAAAATATATGTATAGTTCGCAGAAGGAGTTCTTGAGGATTTTGGTCATAGGATTTGACCAAAAGAACCCTTCTGTGAACTTGATAAATCAGTAGTCGAAAAGTTAAATCAATATATATACTGAAAATAAAGTCCAGTAGGGAGTCTATATATATATATATATCAATGATCAAACCACAATAAGAAATGGGAAAACAAGACTAAGATCTTTCAACCGTAACAAGCGGTCTTCGTCAGAATCAAAAACCCAACTGAACACTAGATGTGTTCAGATGACGAATTCAGATTATTCAGATGACGAAGACCGCTTGTTACGGTTGAAAGATCTTAGTCTTGTTTTCCCATTTCTTATTGTGGTTTGATCATTGATTGTTTCACGTGTTTATGTGAAATCTTTATATATATATATATCAGTTGGGTTTTTGACTCTGACGAAGACCGCTTGTTACGGTTGAAAGATCTTAGTCTTGTTTTCCCATTTCTAATTGTGGTTTGATCATTGATTGTTGTTTCACGAGTTTATGTGAAATCTTTATATATATATATATATATATATATATATATATATATATGTGTGTGTGTGTGTGTGTGTGTGTGTGTGTGTGTGTGTGTGTGTGTGTGTGATTAATAAAATGGTGAGACTAACTAAATAAACTTAATTCCCTGAAAGAAAATATATACAAGAAATCATAAATACTCACTACTATATTTCAACCGCGTCATCATCAGGTAGAAAGATGTCCTCACTTGTCCACTCTGAAGACAAAGTTTATCTAATTCAAGATGCAATAGGTATATAGACATAATGTATATTGCTATTTATATAGCAATTTTAAAACACTTTCAGTGAAACAAATTTTCATAATAAATTGTACTAAACTCTTTGAACGAGTTCGTAGTTGAAGTAAATACGATTGAAAAAATGTCTTAAAAAGAAGAATGTCTTCACAAATAGACGTAATTTAGGAAGAAAGGGAAAGAATATATTTGTTTAGTTTGGTAGGAGTTTTAAAAATAAATAAAGGGATGGCGGCGGAAGGGCCGGCTTCAAGAGACTACCTGGGTGTCCCTTGGGGACAAATGACTGACAACAAGGGAGATTTATGGCTACTCCCTGCCGCCTGTGACACCACTGTTTATCCTGCCTAGTCAATTCAAAACCCATATACACATTAACATGCTTTTCCACACCAAATGTACACATTTTTTTGTGACAAATATGTAACTGACTTCATTAACATACCTTACTTGTTTATTTAAGAAAATATATATGATATAGTAGAGCATCTAAAATCCCAATCCTTGACAAGAGATAATCAAATGCTATCTCATCAAAATGCACTTCATTATCTCATGAATAAACCTATCTGGCGCAAACTCTTTTCATTTTGAAAACTTTTGATTGAAAAATCCTACATTGGAAAATGATCGACTCTAGTATGATATTTCTAGAAATATCAATTAGAATTTAATTTCAATTCTTTAAATTTGTCTAATTAAAATTATTCGGCTTTTTGATTTTTGATATCGATTTGGATATCAAATCAGAGTACGAGTTTATCCTCTATTTCAAATGTGTTTAAACTTATTATTTTGGAGTTTCATTATCTTTTCTTCCTAAAATATAATATATAATAAATAAGAAGGAAACTCTTTAAGTCATTTCCCTTTTTTTATACATTTTCCTCAGGTTAAGGTTTGTCTCAACGATACTAAGGAAAATAATTTTTTATTTTTGAAACCATAAAAACATCTGTTAAAGTAATATTAAATTCTTATAGCATTAACAAATTAATCATACGTAGTTTGAAAAAGTGTATATATTTATAATGTAATAATTCAAATATATTATATTGCAATACATTTGTAATAATAATATAATATAATAAGAATATATGGTATTGCCTTTCTCAGCTGTGAATTGCAATCTACAAATAGTATATCGTCAAAACAAATATATCTTTATTTCTTCGTAAGAACAAACCATTTTTCCAAAATCACATTCTTTATTAATATTTAATTAAATATATTTAAAAGGTTTATGTTATAAGTCAACATTAAATAACGTTAAGTTAAACTGTTATTTAAATTAAAACACAAGAAATTAAAATAGACGAACCTATTGTTCTCAAATAAAGTCCTTCTGGTGAGTTTTCTAAGTAACCTGGAACTTGTACTTATAACTGATTCTAGTTGAACTTTGATTTTTCTTCTTTTTATTTATTCTTTTAAATTAGAGTTGGATTTTTGGATCAAAATTAAAAAAATATGTTTGGTTCAATTTTTTTCCATTGAAGTTTAAACAATATCATTTTAAAGGCTATTCAAAATGTATTCGATTCGATTTCCCAGATCTGTGAAAATATGCAATATCTCAAAGTAAATCATAATAAAGATTAATAGTTTAAACTTAATTAGTCACTATTTCTATTTTGGTATGAGTTATCAAAAGATAACTTAATTTATTTAAATAAATAAATTAGCTCAAATACATAAATAATGCTTTTTTTAATACCAATGTTTCGATTTTTTTAAACGCTTATTTTTAAAGCATAAAACGTCAGTGCGTTATAAATAAATAAATTCAAAATACAATGAAATTGTTCATAGAACTTAATGACTGATAACAGCAAAAGCTTACAGAAATGTTTACAGGAATGCATAAGCTACAAAAGCAGTGGTTCTATGACTGCATTTGTAGCTTATGCCTAAAGAAAATATAATTATATTATATATTATAATTCATTCGATACCTGGAAAAATTAAAATGAATGATTAATGAATCAGCTAAGAGTTAATTTAGAAGTTAACATTTTCCTTCACTATTTACTATTCGGTAAATCTTGAAAAACATAGAACTTTTTCATGTTTATACTAATTTGTTGTGATTTCTGTAATTATACATTTACAAATTTCACCCTTATCGATCCTTTTCTAATTATCGAAAATAAGTTTCTAATTATTTTCAATAATACTCGTTATTCTAATGTAGTGCAATCAGTTATTATGTGGTATTTACTCATTGTAGGGTAAAAATCTAATGAAATGGTCTCCACATATAAAAATTTAATGATATAAACAACGCGTTTCGAACACGTAGTGTTCTTCCTCAGGCATTAACTAAGGATGAGTGCCTCTGAATAAGACTTATTATTATGTGGAGACCATTTCATTAGATTTTTACCCTACAATACTCGTTATCTTACCAGTACAATATAATACATTTTCAACTGACACCTCTCCCACTTGAAATTAATATATTTTTTTATTTTCTATTTGTATATATTCTGTTGAGTACGGTTCGGATATTAGGCTCTTTGTTCTTAATGCAGGTAGGTAGGTGGCTTAAGTTGTTTCAGGGATAAACAACCTTAAGTGGTCCTCTCCGACCTTGAGTCGATGAAAAGAGTTGTAACGTTATTTCATTATTTTCTAAGTAAATATTTATATATGGCATCACTCTGGTATGAGGAAGGCTTCAGTTATTCTTAATGTTTGGTGTTCTTTTTCATTTGTTTTCGGCACTTTCCACCAGTTATCCACTTGGTCAATTCAGTTAAGGATTTTTTCAGTTTTCTTTATTTTGTTTTTACTCATTAAGGGTATTTCCATTCTCCTAGAGAGGAAAGTGTAGTTATTTCAGTACACGAGTGTTAACGCTTGTCAAAGCCATAGCCATGAGCAATACATTACATCAGACCTCATACAGCATATTTATTTCCTTCAGTCAAAACTCTTGTATTTAATTTCAAAGAGGAGCAAAACAATTAATCATTTATGTTAAGTGTTAGATCTACTTTGTCATTTCTGTTTGTGAATTTTCATTGTTTTTGATTGTGCTTTACAGTATTCTTCATCTAATTTAATCTCTTCAGAATACCGATTTCTGTCATATAGTTACAGAAGAACTCGAGGTGTTTCTATATTAACTTCTCTGTTTTAGAAGTTCAGAAAGATTGAGAATCTAATTAAATACCAAATATAGCCAAGACGGTTATATTTTTGATAATATCAGTATTCAAAAAGAAATGCGACCAACATTTCTACAATGTTACGGCATATATAACAACGTCTAAGACAGCTGATCTTCGTCAGAATCTCACTCACACTGACGAAGTCCGTTGTTAAGGTTGAAAGATCTTGGTCATATTTCTGAAATTCTTACTGTCGTTTAGACGTTGATTTTTATTTCATGTGTTTACTCCGAAACATTGTGAATATTTAGAGAAATATCAAAATAACTTTATAATCACGTAGAAAAAGTTGTTAAATGCATTCAAGTGTTGTTATCCCGTTTTTAAAATAACTAAAATAAATATAAATTTCACTGAGGTTTAATTTATATATATTATATAATATGTCTCTGGCCCATTATATATCGCAATTACCTCAAGAACAACGTACGGTAGTGAGGAAACTGCAGGCCATCAGCAGAAAGGTCGTTAATGCAGAAGCTGCTGCATGTTTTAATTTTATATGTCTCCATGAAGACTTACTCCCACTTATACTATAATATATATATATATATATATATATATATATATCAATTAGAAGAAACGATTCTTCGAACTGAATAAACTAGAATTTAAAAAACACATAGAAAGGAAACCACTGAACTCACTACTATATTTCGATGTCCTCGTCTTCAGGAAAAGAAGTGAATCGCTCCAAAGGCTGATAACGACTGTCGTTTGGAGCGAAATATAGTAGTGAGTTCAGTGGTTTCCTTTCTATGTGGTTTTTAAATTCTAGTTTATATATATATATATATATATATATATTGTTTTAAATCGGCAGCAAATCTTCTAGTACGCAAATATTGTTAAAAGTAGCAGGAGCTTCTACTCTCACGATTTTTGAGCTGTTGGCCTCGATTCTTCTATCTTGCGGTTGGAGCTTCCACATTAATTGTCCAAGGATGAGCCTTGAAGCTCCAACCGCAAGATAGAAGAATCGCCCAAACGATCGAGGCCACCAGCTCAAAAATCGTGAGAGCAGAAGCTGCTGCTACTTTTAACAATATATATATATATATATATATATATATATTATATATATATAATTAGGGAGCAGATTTTCATTCAAACATATTTCATTAAACACTTTTTGAACCTTTGTTCTAATCTCTTTTTACTTTACTACAAGTAAAGTATAGTGATCGTGAAAAAATTCGATCTCGAGATTTTGACGGAATTACATGTTTTGAGGTACCAGAAGTCGTTTTATAACGTTTTTACGATGATGTCTGTGCGTGTGTGGGTGGGTGCGTGTGTTAGCATTGCTTGTTACCACGCTACGGTCCAGAATCTTCGATGGATCAAGTTGATATTTTACTCAAAAATGGGCCCCATTTAGACGAAGATCCCTATTGTTTGGAAAGAATTATGCATGATGGGAAAGTCACTTTTTTTGCCAAAAACCGTTTTGTTTAAAACATTTATTTCTCCTAAACTGATAACCCTAGAGTTTTGAAATTTTGACATTATCTTTGAAGTTACAAATGCAACAAACGAAAAATATATTCAGAATTTTAAGACAACAGGAAATATTTTTTTTTCAATAAAATGTAAAAATTTTGACTTATAATTCAATCTCAAACCTTGTGAGAGCGATACAAGCCATACTGTTTGACGGACAAGAATGAAACTATGCCTACAAATAGAACATTGTATGGCGAATGAGTTGAGATATTTTTTTTGAAATTACTTTCGCTAAAGGGGCGTTACAGTACGATTTCTGTTTTCAGAAAATGATTTTTTGACGCTAAACGGCTCGTTAAAAAATAATGAAAATTTGACCAAAAATGGAACAAAAAATTAGCAATCTATAAAAAAAAATCATGAAGTTTCCATTACGGGAAAGAGCAATAACGATATAAAAACTCTTTGTTTATTCTAGACTAAGAGATCACCTGCTATACTTGTCGAATTTTTTGTATTTTTTTACATTGTTTACATTGACTTAGAAATTTTTTGAGCGAATCCACTGAGATGAAATTGATGTTTCTAATGGAAAAATGAAAATATATTATTGACTTATAAGAGATGTAAGAGGAATAATATTGTGCAGGTAAATGATAACACTATAGGTAAATGATAAAAGGGGAAGGAAAATGATCTTATTAAATACTAAGAAGCCATAAAATTCCCAGTATAATAATTCTGTTAAAAACCAAAAATGTAAAAGATAATTCAAAATATAAATCTTTCGTTTAGAGATTAATAACTGTAATTATCGTACATCTTTAATTAACAAATCACCTTAAAACAACATTTTCTTCGCTGTTTAAGATGTTTTTCAGAGAAAAAAAGGGTATTTTACTGTTTCAAATTTGAAAATTTTACATTAATATTCAATGTAGAAGGATGTCAAGTAAACGATGTAAGAAATCTACTGGCTATTTGAACAATAGCCATGTTCTCTTGTAGGATACTACTTCGTTTCAAGAAATGTTCACTTTGGTTTTTCAAAAATGTTATTACTGCTGTAGTTATACTAATGAAATTATTTGCAAATAATAAATTATTTGTGATGTACAAAAATAAGCTTATAAATTGATATGTCTTTCAATCACTATCTGTACTACCTCAGGAATGACAGGCTAATAATTATATCCCATTTAGATGTTTACGTTATGCTTAAATGAGACGTTATGTTTTATATACTCAAGAAATTTGACATTAAGTTACTTATAGTAAAGTAGAGTGTAGGCCACTCCAGATTTTTTCATTAACTTTTCTAATTTTCTTATAAGTATTTTGATGTTTTCCGGGATATGAAATAACAACTGTCCAAATGTTTTGTCTTGAAAGCTTAAAAAAGTGTAGATTGTGAACAATGAGCTTTCAAGACAAAACATTTGGACAGTTGTTATTTCATATCCCGGAAAACATCAAAATACTTATAAGAAAATTAGAAAAGTTAATGAGAAAAGAAATTAGAACAAAGGTTCAAAAAGTGTTTAATGAAATATATATATATATATTCATGACAGGATTTTGCAATTAAGTCGTGAAACAAAAAGTAATGTCTCTACCAAGGTAGGAAGTTTGTGCATTAAACTACAAATAATTTTTAAATATTTAATTTTTCAACTATAAACTTTAATCTAGTCTAGTCTTTAAGCAGGAATAGTTAATTTTTAATTGCATATTCCTGAATCGTCATATACAAGTAACTTGAGACATAAGGAGTACAGAAAATTAAAGTTAAACAAAGGAAGAACGCCAGTGATAGTGAGAGGAGAAAATATTTCAAAGTTCTGGAAAGAGGTAGTATCTGAGAAAGGTCCTAATCCGATTGGGATACCTACCATATTACCTGATTCAAAATACCTAACTGTGTTTAAGTCGCAATTCCTAGCTGCATTAGTTGCCTCTGAATTTACTTAACTAAAAAGTAACATTTTTGTTATAACATCTAATAAAAGTGATATTCTTCTTAAAAGCTACGAAACAATAATTTCTCCTAGCCGGGTATCTTGTGATACCAGGCCATCTAACCAAGAGTGATTCTACGACGCAAATTTTTTTTTTCTACATCAAACAATTAATGACATTATCATTCGAATAAATATTAGTTCAGTTGTTGAATAATTTTGTTTCTAAGGTATAGAGTGAATTCTTCTTGAGCAATGTACAAATAAATGCAAGATAATAAAAAGTTTCTACTAACCTAAAAGTATTGTTCCCTCAATAAATAGGATTATTATATTTTAAATACTTGCATATTGTTTAGTGCCTCAGGATTAGTTAGTACAAGTTACACACAGAAATGGATGAACCCTCTTACCCCTGTACACGTGTTGGGGTGGTTGGACATTCTGCAACCAACCGGTACAACTACTCCCAACACCAGTAGACAAGGTAAGACGGTTTATTACTTTACTAGAAGCAAATTATAACAATCATAAAAAAAATCCATCTCAAGATTTGACAGATTTACACTTTTTGAGATCACCAAGTCCTTTATTTACGTTTTTTCTAAACGTAAGTTTATAACTAACTTACGTTATATCCGTCTATGTATGTACGGATGGGTGGGTGTGTATCTAAAACTTTGTGGGAACTCTACAGTCCACACCATTTGATGTCAACAAATCATATACAAAAATGGATGCTATTGTGTAATTGAGCTCTGTTGTTTTTAGGCAATATTGCTTCATGGAAAAATAGCTCTTTTAGCCAAATGTGATTTTAGAAATTATTTCCTCCTAAACTACAAACTCTAATACTACTACTATAACAATATAACTACTATATTGGTTATATAATGCAAGGATATGCAAATGGCCTTGTTATTAGAAGAAGGGGAATATTTGACACAACTGCTTTGAGATTATGCAGTATGTACAACAAAACTGTTGAAAGATGGGTAAAGGAATAAGATTTGGATATATGTCGACCTAAAACGGTCCTAAAGCTGATCGACTAAAACGGAAGCTAAACTTTTGGAAGCTGATCATATTTTATCTGAATGAGAGGCCATTGCATTGAAGAGGATTAAGATTTTTGGCAAATAACAGAAGTTAAACATACTGGCTTTATTATAGAAAAGTTAAGTATAGATCACTACAGATTTTCAATTTTTTAATGTAATATTTTATATAAATCCTGATCATTCTAGAAGGAAAACAAAATCACTGAGGAATGCAATAAAGACTAACGGGCAATTAATTAAACGTATTGTTAGTAACACAGAGGTTCCTAGAATAATTTAAATTATTTATTAAAAAATTTTATTATGACTGAAATTCCGCAAAAACAGTCATCTTTTAGTGGATTTATTTTCGACAATATGCAACAAAAACCAGATATTACTATTATTTAATAGTGATATTGATATAGTGAACATTGATATCATTAGTAAATTGTAAACATAATAAGCTAAATGAGAAATTAATCCGGACAAGTGCTTATAGCACGTACTTAATGTACCTGAAATACTTTATCCATGTAATACTTGCTTTGCAAGTATTTGATAGAGACCGCTCAACTAAAAGTGTCTGCCAAGTAAAAATATGTCAAACTAATTAAAAACTTACATTATATTAAGTTGTGTTAATTGTGATATTATATCACACCTGGAGTGATTTCAATAAGTAAAATATCATACTAGATTTTGAAATATCAAAATGGCTAGAAAGAAACATTTGACACCACAATCATTCATGTTCTGAAGCAAAACACCAATCAGACTTAAATAGCAGTAGTTGGTAGTTATTAGTCAACCAAAACCCTAATTACTGAAAATCTCCATTAGATAAAACTTTATTAAAAGAGGTTCGCAATTTAAACTATAGAGAATTTATTGAAATTCTGTGAGACCTTGGAACTTGAGGTAAAAGAATGAATGTTTTTTAAGTAGAGACATGACTAATGATGCTATATGTTTTAGTGATGAAAAATCAAACGATGGTGAAAGTAAGTTATGAACAAGAAGTGATAGTTATGAAGAGATATCCTTCAACGCTAGAATAGAAATTAGTATACTTTCTTAATTATAAGAAAGTATAATCTAATATATATAACTTAATCAGATACTTGTACATAGAACACAAGGTATACTCTACATAGATAACATCTATTACTTAAGATAATCACATGTTACTATTCAAGCTTGAGTTATTTAAGAAAGGATTTGTTGAAAAAGTGACGAGACGTAAGTATAACTATTTCAATTTTATTATAGCTTGGGGGAAGGCAGAATGTCTTTATTTGCTTTCAATTTCTCTCATTTGACGAGAACTGTCAAAGTGAAGAGAGCTGGCACCTTAGTCAGGAAAAGAGACCCAGCTGTAATAAATATCCCTTCGCCTGACTATAACAAGCAGGCAGCTATCTTTCACACTTTTAACAAACAAATTTATCAAGTTCTTTAGGTAAACTATTCCATTTGTCTCGTAATTGTTCATAATTCTTTGTATATTATTACAAATAATTTAATTGACACTATTCATTTTAAATATAAAATTGTAAATTGTAATCAGTACAGTTCAATCCATTCAGTTTACCAATTCACCACTAAGCTGTTTAAGTTGTTCACTACTAAACTGAGAAAGTTACTTTAAAATAATCACATTTTAAATGTTATTAATATAAAATAAAATAAAGACATTTATTTGATAATAAAAAAGCATGATTCATTAATGATAATAAATTTGTACAGCAACTAATAAGAAATGTTTACAAATTTTTATTCAAGTCATTATATGAACAACTTTGTCTTAAATTTAGGAAAAGAATTAATTCTAATACTATCAAATTCTGGGACTTATTTAATATGGCTTAAAATTTAACAGATTTTAAACGAAATGAAAAAAAATGATATATCTGCTGCAGAACTATCATATCAATATATAATAAAACAAAACCATTGTATTATAAAATAGAATATTTATACAATAAAACAACAAACAGAAAATTTCTGGAAAATTGTTTATTTATAAGAAAGTAAATGGAAAACAGTTTTACAAATATTTACCAATATTACGTCTGTTATTTAAGGAGTATTGAATCAGAAATACTTTTAATTCTGAAAATTATTCAAAGCACAAGTGAGTGTTAAATAAAATAATATATCATCAGCAGGTGCATTAATTAGACGTTACCCTTAATGTAAGAGTACTGAGTATAAAATCCTGCACCACTTTTCGCTATAAGCAAACTTTCATTAAACTATTCTTTGAAAAAAATGACATCAAGTAAAACATAAATTATTGTTGTCGTATCTTTTTTTTATTGTTGTTGACAGGAGAACGAAACAGTTGTTTAATTGAATATACATTTCATAGTAATTGTTCAATTACTTTTCGAACATTCATATCATTTTATTAAACATATTAATGACTATCAACATTAACCAAAACTAACGACTTCTAAGTGGGTTATACATTGTTTTATTCTAAGAATTAATATTAAACCAAAGAATTTTTAAAAGGTAAATAACTTTTAAATAAAAATTGTTATTCATGTTACCTAGAGTTTTAAACGTTGAACCAAATGTACAAATACGATTTTCAAATCTAGTTCCCATGCTGTACATAGCTTTATTTTATAAAAAAGGAAGTTGTAAAATATAAAATATCTCTTTATTAGTTTAAGATACGAACAAATTTGCGAAAACTAATTCGAGTTGGTTATTTATCTTTATGGTAGGTTATCATAACTTTATATTGAAATAAAATGCCATGTATAAGTTTAAGAAGTCCTTCAATAATCAGTTAAGAATAAGAACTATATATGATTAAACATTTTTGTACCGAACAAATAAAGATATAAAAATTGTAATGGTCCTCTTCAGCCAATTGAGAGTATGATACAGTAGACGGTGGCACTTCACATTCCGGAGAAGTAACGGGCAGAAATAGCGCTGGTCATACCGTCAGTCTGACAATCTTTTTTTTTTGCCGAGTGGTAGATTAAAAAAAAACAATATTTTTTTTAAAACTTTCTGAGTTATGTGAAAAAATTAAAAAATGTATGGATTCCAAATAAGCAAATAAGGCAAGTGCGTTATTAACGCATTTAATTAATAATTAATCTGCTAAAGCAAATATTGCGTCAAAAAAATTGATATATCTATAACATACTTCATCATAGTATATAACATACGCTAAAATAATTATATTATAAAATGGAAGATATATTAATAATACAAAAAAAGAAAGTTATATGGAAAATTGTTGTTACTGTAAAATAATAGAACCGTTATTTCTAAGTGTTTAAAAATATTTCATCCTTTAGCAAATACATTGTTAAATATACTTGAAAAGTTATCTTCAAAGCACTGGAATCATTGAGTCCTATAAAAAACTATTAGAAATGTATTATTTTTGACCAAATATATATATTTGTTTTGAATACCTTCAGTTCGTTTATTTGAACGGTTTGTGAAAAGATTTGAAACTGATACCAAGGTAAAAGATTTCCACTATAATTTAGTGTTTTAATTAATATGCGAATATTACCCACTGAACGGGATAAAATTAAAACTGAGTTTAACATCGGTTCTTGACCACTTTCTCAATTGAAGCAGAAAGTAAAGTTGGTTATATTTTTTAACAAATTTACAAACAAATATAAGATTGTCTACTATATTTGCCTGAGCAGATTAAGCATAAAAATGAACAAAAATGGGTCAAAATATTTTCCAATAAATGTTACTTATCACTTATCCTACAGCTCCTACGGTTTTTATTTGAAAATATGGAAAAAGTCTCCACATAAACAAGTTCAATATTAACAAAAAAGCACTACTTGTTCGAAACACGTGGTTTTGTTAATAACAAGTTTTTACATGTAGAGTATTTTTTTATTATTTCCAGTACGAGTAAATACAACATAGTAACTGACTTTACTACTATAGACCTAAACCTTACTCCAAAACGAGAACTCATACTCAACTCACTTTTCCTAAATATTTCAACTAGTAGTAAATTGGAAATTTACACCTATCAATTACTCTATGTTGCCAGGCTTTATATATATAATCAATTTTTGCAAAAAGTGAAATAGAAATCAATTTTCATTTTGATAGGATCTGTTAAAGTTGGTTTCATACTGAAGTACATTAATATATGCATTTGACCTATATATAGTACCATGCGACAAAATATTTACAAAAGCAAGAACAAAACAATTAATAGTTTCAGAACCACGTATGATAACTGATAAAAGCTATAGTGTTCCTAGATTTTTGATTTTTCCTCCATGATATTAGATCCTCTTTAGATTTGTTAATGCTGTTTATTCATTCCTGTATATAAATGTGCTTTTTGTAGTTTAACAGTTAATTTTGTAGCCTGAAGATGGCTCAAATATATAGCTCACTAAAAAATAATTCGTTTTTAAACATTATTTTTCTTCAAATTGTTGTCACAAGTTATATCCACGAAAATAGTTTGTATATACCATTACTAAAAGTACAATTGTCACAGTGCTCAGAACAAATAAATAGTTCAGAAAACATTTTACTTCTTAAACCTAATTAATTTAAGAAACAAAAAGAGTCTCATCTAATAGACAAATATATTTAAATTACCCTTATTATTTGACTAAAGTATTAATTAATAAGATCTTAGACAAAGTTATTTCAGAACTATAAACAATAAAACAACAATTTCCAAAAAACTGCAAACCTGGTAGATAAACAAGAAACCTTCCCATTATAGAGATTGATAAAATCATTTGTATTGGGTTAATAGTTAATAAGCATGTTTACAGACTGGTTAGATATCTCTTTGATTTAGTCAGTGTTTGTACTCTTAGTGTAAAATCTAGTCATTTCTCAATTCATTTTCTGTAGTTGTATTTTAAAAATGATTTCTCTAAACCCTGGAATAAGAGCAGGATGAGTATATAGGACAAATAACTGCTTTTCAATATAGAAGTAGGTGAACCTTTTATTTTACTAGATTTATAATTGTTAGTTTGATGTTAATATCAAGGGTTACTCGTTTTCCTTTGTTTATGGGTTTCAATTACTAAGTAAATAAAAAAAATGTTACTTTCAGTTGGAATAACTTGGAAGAAATTCAATATATGTTAGAACTTGTATTATTAGTTAAGGACGTATTTCACAATGATATCCTAAACCCGATTCCCTGAACTTTAAAACCAATGAAATATTAATGTCAAAAAAGAAGGTAGGGAGAGATTCAAAATGTTACAAGCGAAAGGGGGCATATTATTTGACGATTGTCTGTCGCAAAGAATATCAGATTACGGTTCACTAAGCCAATATCTGCTTCTTAAAGTACCTTCAAAGTGAAATTCAATACTCTAAAATGCACATTATTCGTTTAGTGTAACAATATTTTTTAACTCAGTGAATAGCCCTGTGGTACAATTGTCACAGTCAATGGTACTTGATTGTTCTTGTTGGCCTCCTTAATTGGTCTTAAACGTTTTCAATATGGTATCTCTTCTTGATTTGTATATATTCCAGAGGATGACGTTAAAATCTCCCTTACACGAATACTTAATTATGAAGTGGTGTATAATGTAAAGGCCTCTGACCTGGATTGGGCTGTGTCTGGTAGGAAGGCTTTTTCAGCCAGTCGTAGGAGGGAGGCTGGTGGGGTGCTGACTCCGAGGGCCACAGAGCCAAGGGAGGCTGGTAAATAGCCGCCGGACTGGGCTCGTGCCACTCAGACTGGCCCTCTTCCTGCACATAGTCCTGGTAAGGATGCCAGCCGGTGTTGCCGCCTCCGTATACGTTGTACTGCTGGTAGTACATGGTCCCTGCGACACGACCGATAGGACTCCACTGCCGCCCGATGGAGAGTCACTGCCGCCCCCGACCCGCCCACTTGTCCACGCCACTCCCACTTTCCCCTCCACATCCCTTATCTACCACTAAAACCTCCCCATCCACTTTCCTCCTTTTTATCCACCTAAGAACCCTAACTTTCTAAAAATGAGTTGTACCTACAAATTCATTTTACCTTTCATCTATTTCAAATCAATTTCCAGAGTAATGTAAGCGTATTTCAAATAAACAGTTCCTATTGAAATGTTCATTTACTTCCATGCTTATTATTATAATGATCAGATAACATATTTCAATATTAAATATGAATTATAATAAGAAAACTGTTTTGTACGAATAATGCAGGAATCCAATACGATTCAGTACATTTTAAATATGATCAAGTACAACTACGCTGTAATATCAATGTCAAGCAGATTCTATTTCAAAGAAATATATATAAACATATGAGTCTCACTTGGAGTGAGAGAGAAAAGGAGGAGGGGGGGGGGGAGATTACTGTGTATGTACTATATGTATAACCAACAAAAAACTAACAGAGTTACCTTACGAAAATTCATTTAATAGAGCTGAAATGTTTAAATAAATTTTATTTTCTTCCATATTTGAATGTCCCTTTCACAATATGGTCGGAGTGACCTTGCTGTCCCTAGAGCCTCTCACTCTCTCTCTCTCTCTCTCACTCACTCAAACATACTAATTTGTACATATGTTAGTTTCGGTTCTCTTAATTTATTGATGAAATCAGGTGATAAAACGAACTTATTTCAAAGTTTAGTATGTATGTTTGAACTTTTGGGTTACAATAACATGTTTTATTAGGATTCACAGCTGCTTCAATCTTACATACAGCCTTTTTATTAATATACAATACCTAATAATGCAGATTTTAGAAGCATTTTCACATTTATTCCTTCAACTTTATTTCTGAAATATCTATCTAATTTTCTTGTATTTATTATCAGCAATCCCATTAAAATGTTTAATGTCAGTGTATTAAGAACTATTATAAACTATTAATAACATAATTAACTAACACACAATATTCTAGGAAAAATTGTACAACCATTCCTCAATATGTCTAAAATGTACTGATTTGTGTAAATTTAAAAAAAATTAATAATAATAATTATATTATATTAATTATTATTATTAATATAATTAGTATATTAATGATTTCTTGTAAACATGAAGTAATACAAGAAAAGAATAATGAATTTCTTTTTATTTTATTTTGGAAAAAACTATCGATTATTTCAATATTGTAAATGTAATATAATTGAATTACTAGATGAGTCTTTTTTTTTTAAGAATTCCGTCATACGGATGTTGAGATTACTTATACAACTGTACCATCATGTCATACATAATTGACGTGTTGCTAATTTTGTCCAAATTTAAGTAACTGCAAAGTCGACCTAAAAGGTTATGCACTGGGTGAATTCAAGTGATTGCAGCATATAGCCTTGTAAAACGTGACTATTTGTCATTATTTATATTTCAGTTTTAGATCAAAAATCTGCTGTAGGTCTTTATGTCTGGAATTACAATATATAGTCCCATAAAAGCTAATCTAAAACATGTAGTCTCACAACGGCAGCTAGGATGAAGTTTGGGGGCAGAAAATAGACAGTTGCCTAATAATCTCAAAAAGGCAAGTATTTTATTTACATACGTCTACGTTTTGAAGGTCAATAAAATAAAACAAGCATTGTAAAAGGTATAATATGTTATAAATAGGTACACCTACGGTAATCATACGTGCATTTTAAAGATACAGCTATCGATGTCTTTGTTTTTCAAAATTTAGACACACAAAAATGTTAAAGCAATTTAGTTAAGTTTGATAATTCAGGGATTGATTTAAGAAATACTTATGCATCTGATGTTAACTATCACATTCAGTGTAAACTGACTGTGTTTCCATTCCTAAGCCCAGATCTAATTGCATATACATTTCTAGAATAAAATAAAACATTTTAAAATTGTTAATAGGGGAAAGAAATGCAAGCTCTATATAGATATTTTGAAAAGATTTGCTTAGGAAGACCAAAAGGAAGAAAAGGAAAATATTGTTACTCCTTTTCGTTCAAATTGAACAAGAGGTAGAAGAATATACCGAGGATAATTTAATTAACAAACTAGAGAGTTGTTCTTTTTCCCGTCCTTTAAAAGACATTTGCAATTATGAAGCTATACCAAGTTCAAATTATCTTCTTGTTTGTCAGGACAACGATAGGCTTCAAGTACTTTAGATTGACTTTTAAATCAGACTTTATAAATTAGACTTTAATTTTATTGACATAAACATATATTTTGCAAATAAAATAAATACAAAAAGACACAGCAAAAAATATTTAATACGAAGACATCAACTTGATGAAAATTTGTACGTTTATATTTATATTTATACTTTTTACTATAAAGTTCTAGTATTACATACAATGCTCGTTAAAAACTGAAATTACATATGGATTAATTTTGCTTTAAACTCTTCATCTATATTATGACAAATCACATAAAAAAAAATTAACTTTTTACTTTACTATAAGTAAAAAATATAATAATATAGATCGTGAAAAAAATCGATCTCGAGAGTTTTACGGAATTACATGTTTTGAGATCCCAAAAGTAGTTTTAAGAAGTTTTTTCGATGATGTCTGTTTGAGTGTAGGTGGGTGGGTGAGGGAGTATATATATCCAAAGTATGTACCAAGCTACGGTCCAGAATCTTTGAAATCGAGATGATATTTTACATAAACATGGGTTTCTTTGTGTAGATGAGCCCTATTTATTTGGGAGCAATTATGTATGATGGGAAAGCCACTTTTATTTCCAAAAACCTGTTTTTAGACTACATTTTTTTTCTCCTAAGCTCTTAATTCTAGAGTCTCGAAATTGTTGCATTATCTTTGAGGCTACAAAAGCAGCTAACGAAAAATATATTCAGATATTTTGAAACAACAAGAATCATTTTTTTCAATAAAATGTAAAACTTTTGACTTATAATTCAATCTCAAAGCTTGTGAGAGCGATACAAGCCATACCGTTTAACTGATCAAAATGAAACTATGCCTAAAAATAGAACATTCTAAGGAGAGTGAATGTTCTTCAAAATTACATTCACTAAAACGGCGTTACGGTACATTTTCGATTTTTAGATGATATTATATGTATCAGTGGTGTGATATACAAAAAAAGCATATATATTTATAAGTGGATCAATCACTATCTGTGCTACCTCCAGGGATGAAAACTAATAAACATCTCCCATTTAGACATTTATATTATGGCTTTTATTTATTGAATTCCCAAAAGTCGTTTTATGATGTTTTTCGATTATGTCTGTGTGTGAGGGTGTGTGAGTATATATCCAAAGCTTGTTATCACGGTCCACAATCTTTAATGGATTAAGTTGATATTTCACACAAAAATGCGCCTCATAGTGTAGATGATCCATATTGTTTGGGAGCAATTCTGGATGACGGGAAGGTCACTTTTTTTGCCAAAAGCCTGTTTTTAGACTACATTTTTTTTCTCCTAAACTACTGACTCTACAGTTTTGAAATTTTCGCAATAACTCTGTGGTTACAAATTCAATAAACGAAAAATACATTCAGATTTTTAAAACAACAGAAAATATTTATTTTTTCAATAAAATATAAAAATATTGAACTGAATAAAGTTTAATATTAGATGAAAATTTTTTTGTGTTTATGAATCATAGTATCGTTGAATATTATTGTGTGAGGAGGAATGGACTCCTCTTTCTTGAGGAATGAGTCCATTTGTTCAGTAGATTTATTCAAAAAATGTCTAAGTCAATGCAAACAATGTAAAAAGATATTTAAAAAAAATCGACAAGTATAGTAAGTGTTTCCTTAGCCTAGGATGAACAAACAATTTTTATATATTTATTCCTCTTTGCAGTTATTGAAATTTCATGAATTTTTGTATAAACTGCTAATTAATTTTCTATTTTTGGACAAATTTTTCATGGTTTTTTAATGAGTGGTTTAGCGTCAAAAAAACATTTTGTGAAAATAGAAACTGTACTGTAACGCCTCTTTGGTGAATGTAATTTTGAAAAAAAGTTATCCCAACTCATTGTCCACATAAATTTCTATTTTAGGTATAGTTTCATTTTGATCCGTTAAACGGTAGGGTTTGTATCGCTCTCACAAGCTTTCAGATTGAATTATAAGTCAAAATTTTTACATTTTATGTTTGATTATATGTTTGATATGCTCTATTTGTTTTGATTTTTTACATATAAGAATTTTATTCTTGTTACATCACATATAAGTCGTTAAACGATTTCAAATTTTTCATTATACCTCAAAACATTATATTATTTCAGTGGATTCAATCAAAAAATTTCTAATTAAATTTAAACAATGCAAATAAATATCAATATATAAAGCTATAAAAACTGATTGTTTATCCTAGACTAACGGATCACGTGCTATACTTGTCGAATATTGATATTTATTTGCATTGTTTACATTGACTTCGAAATTTTTTGATTGAATCCACTGAAGTCTACATAAATAAAATAATGATTTTGTCAGTACATTGCTTAGAACTGAGTCATTTCAAGTGTGAAATGATCTGAGTTTTCATTCCGTTTCATACATTGGAGAAACCGAATCCACCCTTAGAAAAATTTCTGTCGGTTTGTCTGTTTGTCCGCAAAATTTTGTCACAAGTAAATTCAGCCACCACAAGATATATCAAGCTGAAACTTTTACAGTAGATTTGTGTATGTTTAACTTAAAATATAGGCTCTGAATTGATTGGAGATTCAACGTAGAAGTAAGTTATGGACGTTTAAAGCAAAAACGTTTGTCACAAGTAAACTCAGCCACAATGAGACATAGCGAGCTGAAACTTTGACACTAGATTTGTGTATGCCTAACTTAAAATATAGGCTTTAAATAGATTGGTAATTCACTACACAAGCGAAGCTATGGGGCTTTAAGCTATATTTTCCTAACTTCAGAGACAAGTTTGTTTTGAAAATTCACAGGTGTGGTAAGTAGGTATTGTTAGTTGATTTTAATTTCATTAGAGCATATGAATATATTGCGTATTTGACATCATAGAAAAGGTGTTTTCCAAAGTTAAGATGTACTATTTATTATGAATAAATAGTTTCGTAAACGAGCAATTCTCAGCCCTTAATATAAACAGGCAGAAAAAATCAACAAACAAGTTCTTACGCTGTATCATACCGAGGAAAGAACGTACAAGTCAGTAAAGAGAGTGATTAGTTTTGAGGAAGCTGCAAAGGGACACGACTCTGAGTTCGTGCTCTCCACAGATATGCGAGTCTATTTTGCAATGACGTTAACTAAGTCGCAGGGGGAAACTTTATCTAACGCAGGAATTCAAGTTAGCGAGACCAAGTTTTTCTCATACAGTCAACTGTAGTTTACTCGCTCAAGAGTCAGAGGTTCCAACTGTTTGTTCTTCCATGAACCTGAAGGACAGACAGCTAATGTAGTGTATACAGAGGTATTTGCTTAACACGATACTAATAATGGAATTTTCTACTATTCTATAATTTCTAATGGCATTTTGGAATACCAAGTATAATAGAACTTTTGATTCCGTCAAATACGGGTACGTTTGCTATGTATTATGTATAACTGTAAACTTTATTAAGTTTAATATTTTCTTAATAAAAACACTAGCAATAAAGTAAGGTATGGAACCAGACTAGCCCTAGTGATGGAACCAGCTAGCTGTTAACAGTAGCACAAGTATATCTATATAAATAAAAGAAAGGTTTTGTCTGTACATTGCTTAGAACTGACTCATTTCAAGTTTTCTTTACGTGAAACCTTTGTTTAAGTAGATTTGTTTATATCTAACTTGAAAATTAAGCTTTGAATGGATTGAATATTCAATGATGAAGCGAAGTTATGAACTTTTAAGTCGAGTTTGGCCCAATGATCAAGCCTTACTAATGAACAGGCAGGAAAAATCAAAAAAAAAGTTCTTACGCTGTATCATACCGAGGAAAGAACTTACAAGTCAATAAAGAGAGTGATTAGTAATGAGGAAGCAGTTCAATATCTAACTGAACTTCTTGACTCTGAATTTATTTCTCCTATACTGCCTGCTCATGAGTAAATACTTAAAGTAGGAGCACCAATCATGCTGCAATTTAGTAGCAGTAACAAATTTCATGTTACAAAACGTGAGTGCCCCAAAACTGTGCAACGGGACACGACTCTGAGTTCGTGCTCTGCACAGATATGCCATAGAGGCGGACATCATGAATGGGTGTGGAATGGGGAGTCTGTGTGTATAACACCCATACCATTGATTCCGAGCCACTATCTGTTTCCGTTGAAACGATTGCAAAGTCCCGTCAGAATCTATTTTGCAATGACGTTAACTAAGTCCCAAGGGGAAACTTTATCTAACGCAGGAATTCAAGTTAGCTAGACCAAGTTATTCTCACATAGTCAACTGTAGTTTACTTGCTCATGAGTCAGAGGTTCCTACTGTTTGTTCTTCCATAAACCTGAAGGTCAGACAGCTAATGTATTGTATACAGAGGCATTTGTTTAACACTGTACTAATAATGATATTTTCTACTATTCTATAATTTCTAATTGTAGTAATAGTATAATACTATAATTGGTATGGTATTCCATGGTTTTTGGAATACCAAGAATAATAGGATTTAGTACTTTGATACGAGCTGCATGCAAAAGGGTTAGAACATTTTTAATATTTCTATTGATGTTGAAGTTGTAGCGGTTTCTTTAATTGTAGAGTCACGTGTTGATGATTGCATTTGTGTATATTTATATAAAAGAAACTATGTCTACGAGGGCGGATTGATAATTCAGTGACTTTTTGAATTTCCCGCGCAGTTACTCCAAATACAACAGTTCAGCCGTCATCTGTAATCTCTTAGTGGACATTTATCTAATTATGAGCCAACTACCACGTGGAGTCGGTGTTTGATAGTTATTCATGTTGAGGGTCCGTTATCAAATAATTTAACGAAAGGAGATTCTTGATGTCAGCTTTTATTTTACACAGTTCAAAACAACACATTCAAAGCTACACATTTAGTCAACGTATACAGAAACACATGGTTCATTTACAGGTTGTGCAACACTGGTTCATTACAGGTTGTGCAGTCCCCTCAGGCATGTTTTTAAATGTCCCACAACACTCTCCCTCATTTAACAACATAAAAAAAAAACTGAAAAACAAACAATGATTTACATATCTACAAGTCCCAATCGGGAACACAAATCAGAATGTCGGGGCCTAGGCAGAGCTTTAGTTAAAATATCGGCAAGTTGGGCGGTTGATGGTACCTTTTGTACCTCCACTTCTCCATCCAGGACTTGCTCACGCACAAAGAAGTGTCTTAATTGTACATGCTTAGTACGCTTGTGATATTCTGGATTCTGAGCAAGTCTTAGTGCGGCTTCATTGTCAATGTGGAGTTTAGGAGTATTGATATGAGTCACCTCAAGCAACAGTCTCTTCACCCAGACCATTTCTTTGACAGCTTCACTCGCAGCCACTACCTCTGCTTCAGTAGTAGAGATTGCAACCGATGACTGTCTTTGACTGGCCCATGAGATAGCACCACCAGAATACAGACAGAGTATACCAGATGTAGACCTGCCTGTCTTGCTGTCTCCTCCATGGTCCGCATCACTGAAGCACTCAAGATTCCCATTATTATATTCAGACTTATAAAGAATACCATAGTCCACAGTTCCCTTAATGTAGCGAAGAATCCTTTTGATTTTTGACCAATCATGCGCGGTAGGATTCTCCAAAGATCTGGATGCAACTCCAACTGCATACGAGATGTCAGGTCGAGTACCAGTCATCAAATACATGAGTGACCCAACGGCTTGTCGGTAAGATGAAGCCCCAAGTTTACTGCTTGCACACGAGTCTTTGACAGGTTCCGAAGGGCAGTTGATAATGGGAGTTGAAATAGGGTTGCACTGGTCCATTCCAAGCTTTACGAGAATCCGTTTGGTATACGTGGACTGACTGATCTTCACAGATCCATCATCAGTCTGGTTTATTTCGAAACCAAGGTAGTATGAGGCAGGTTTGTAGGAAATTTTAAATTGTTCCTTCAAATTACAAATGAATTTGTTGAGCATGACATTGTTACTGGATGCAACTAAACCGTCATCAACATAGAGAGCCACCAACAGTTTATCAGACCCCTTTATTTGAATAAAAAGGCAAGGGTCAGCTGAGCTTTGTTTGAAGCCCAAGTTTAACATGAAGGTACCAAACCTCTTATTCCAGCAACGTGGTGCCTGTTTCAACCCATATAAACTTTTGTTTAGTCGACAGACACGGGAGGAACCATCTTGATAGCCTTCAGGTTGTTGAATGTAGATCTCCTCATCCAGACTTCCATATAAGAAGGCGGTTGAAACGTCAAATTGTGTTAGACTTAGTTTTTCACTTGCTGCAACGCTGAGAATTGTTCTAATTGTACTAGCTTTAGCAACAGGACTGAAAGTTTGCTCATAATCAGTCCCTTCCTTTTGAACAAATCCTCTCACCACAAGTCTAGATTTGTAGCGCTCAATAGTGCCATCAGAATGATATTTTAATTTATAAATCCATTTACAAGGAATGGCTTTCTTACCCGCAGGTAGTTCTTGCAAGTCCCAGATGTTGTTGTCTTGCAAGGAGCGAATCTCAGAGTCCATTGCCTGTCTCCAAAGCTTTGACTGACGACTCTCAATAGCTTCCTCGTATGAAGTAGGTTCTTCAACATCTGAAATGTTTTCATTAATCATGACAAAATCCGAATATCTTGCCGGCTTTTTCAGTATGTTGCGATCCCGAAGAGCAGTCCTATTTTCGACAGATTCGTCTTCTGAAACGTGCTTCTCAAAAGCACGTTTTGGAGATGTTTCAGAAGGCTCGTTAGGTGTCTTGTCACATTCCTCTTTAGGTATATTATCACGTTGAACTCGAAGGGGAGTCTCTTCAAATGTAACGTCACGAGATCGTATAAGCTTGTTAGTGCTTTTACACCAAATCCGATACCCATCCGCTTCATATCCAATCAAAACACCTTTGACAGCCTTAGGATCCAACTTGTTACGTTTTTCTTTAGGAACATGAGCGTAACATTTTGATCCGATTATTCTTAGGTGTTTCAGGCTAAGTTTTCGTCCTTCCCAAAGCTCAAATGGGGAGATACGAGGTTGACTGGAGGTACCGGTCAGGTTCAATACGTACACAGCAGAATTTATCAGCTCTGCCCAGAGTGCTTGAGGCAATTCTTCATGAGCGTGCATCATCGCTCTTGCAGTCTCCACTACTGTCCGGTTGTCCCTCTCTACGCAGCCATGTTGTTCAGGGGTGTAGGGCATAGTGAGCCTCTGTTTTACTCCATGTTTTTGTAAAATCTTCTTTACAGCGAGGTTATTGAATTCCCCTCCGTTATCGGAAAGAAGCTCTCTCACAGTGTACCCAGCAGTTTTTATTTCAGCTAAAACAGTTTTCAAAGTATTGATCACTTCAGATTTATGTTTTATGAAATAGACAAAGCGAAAACGTGTATAGTCGTCCTTGAAAAGAACGAAGTATTTGTATCCTGAATAAGAAGGTACAAATGGTCCACAGACATCCGCATGTAACAGGTCACCCTGTTTACAGGATCTAACCCTTGTTCCAAAGGATTTTCTATGTGCCTTACCGTAGATACAGCCTTCACACAGTTCACTGTCAAGTGGAAGGTCTATACCAAGCTCTCTCTTAACCGTTTCCCTTACATGGCGTTTATTCTGATGTCCCATACGTTCATGATGAAGTTGAAGCAGGTTTTCATGACAAGTAGAATAGAGCGCGGGTGGTTGAGTTGTGACAATGTGAAGCTTATAAAGGCCTCCAAATCTATTTCTGGAACCAACCAGTTTGGTCTCACCATCAATGGTCAAGCAGCATTTCTCTCCCGTTGACTCGAACTTGCTACTCAGAATTTTATCTTGAATAGACAAAACAGAGAATAAGTTTTTCTTTACATCAGGTACATACCACACATCACTCAATGTGATATTTTCTTGTCGCCCATCCACTAGAGCAACGATGTCCACTGAGCCCTTCCCAAAGGCTCTCATCAACTCTCCATTCGCTATTGTCACCATGTGATCCGTCGAGAATGGTTTGAAATCACGTATCATATCTTTCCAGTGGCAGACGTGGTTCGTGGCTCCGTTATCAACAAACCAGTCTTGTTGATTGCACTCAGCTGACAGTTTGCAGGAGGTGGTGGCCAACAACATCATGTTAACCCCCTTTCCATGAGATTTTTGGGTAGATTTCTCTGTTTTTGGTGGTCTTCCATCAGAAATCCACTTTTTACAAAATATTATTTTATGTCCAGGAAGCTTGCAGTAGTTGCACACTATCTTCTTGGATGGATGCTTTAGAGAACTGTTAATACTTTTCGATGACTTTGAATACTCAGTTACCAATAATTCATTGGCATTACTGCTCTCTGCTTTTCCAGACAGGGCCCTTTCATATGTGCATAGCTGAGTGGTCAAGTTTGCCAAGGACCTCTCAGACTTGGCTATCAGAGTCCAGCTAGACTTGAATGAAAAATAAGGCTCAGGCAGAGTCTCTAAAATTTTGCACATAAGGAGCAAATCAGGGAGTTCTCCATTATTCTCCTTCGACAACTCAATATTCAAAGCATTCCAAATATTCTTCAATTTGGACGTGTGTCCCATTATGTTATCAGAAGGATCCATTTTATAGCAAAAAAATTGAATACACAAGTCAAATGCTTTGTCCTCCCTGCAGCCATCAAATAACCTGTGTAATTCCAGCCAAACATCCCTAGAATTAGAAAAGCGCATCACCAACTTCAAAGTGTCCTCCGTCATGTTAGTAGTAATAATCAATAGAGCAATACTATCTAACTTGGTAAAAGTTTCATAATTTTTTTCAAATGCCTTTACCACTGATGGACTTGCATCCTTTGAAGGATCTTCAGGTGCAACCACTCTCCCTTCCACAATATCCAGTGCACCAGGAGTACTTTTCAATAAAATTGTTACTTTATATTTCCAGGTAGACCAGTTTTTCTTTCCTTCAAGAAGGCCAATGTTTACTTTTGTCGCTTCCATTGTTCAAAAATACAAACAAAACAAATTGCAACACGAGTCCAAGTTCAAACACACAACTTTGCTCAATTAACAATATTTAACGGCCTGGGCCCATAACCTGTTGAGGGTCCGTTATCAAATAATTTAACGAAAGGAGATTCTTGATGTCAGCTTTTATTTTACACAGTTCAAAACAACACATTCAAAGCTACACATTTAGTCAACGTATACAGAAACACATGGTTCATTTACAGGTTGTGCAACACTGGTTCATTACAGGTTGTGCAGTCCCCTCAGGCATGTTTTTAAATGTCCCACAACAATTCAAAGCAGACAACACCGTATATTTTTACGAAAATAGAAAAAATTGAATTTCGTGTGCTGATTAAGTACCATATTACTTTTTACGTAAAAAATCCATCACTGAAACTAAGGAAAGATTTGATAAATACTACGGGGACTCGGTACCATCAATTTCAATGGTTAAGAAGTGGTTTACAGAGTTCCGTTGTAGTCGTACCAGCACTAGTGACGCCGAACTTTCAGGTCGACCAAAAGAAGTGATCACGCCGGAAATCGTCGATAAAATCCATGAAATGATATTGGATGATCGGAGAATGAAAGTGCGAGAGTTGGTTCATGCTGTAGGTATCTCAACTGAACGGGTACATCATATTTTACACGAATATTTGGACATGAAAAAACTCCCCGCGAGATGGGTGCCGCGTTTGCTCACACTTGACCATAAGCGCAATCGTGTGACCACTTCAAAAGAGTGTTTAGCGATGTTAAGCCGTAATCCGGACGAATGTTTGCGTCGTTTTGTTACTGTGGACGAAACATGGATCCATCACAACACACCAGAGACCAAGGAACAATCGAAACAGTGGGTTGCTGTGGGCAAACGTGGACCAAAGAAAGCCAAACAGAGTCTGTCAGCCAACAATTCACATCGATTACCTCAAGAAAGGTAAAACGATCACCGACGAATATTATTCAAAGCTTTTGAACAGATTCGACGTTGATTTGAAGCAAAAAAGGCCGAATTTGGCAAAGAAGGAATTGCTGTTCCATCAAGACAATGCACGTGTGCACAATTGTCTAGTCACGATGGCCAAAATCCACGAATTGGGATACGAACTGTAGTTCGTACCGCCCTCGTAGTAATATAATGGTTTAGAGGTATAATGGAAAAATTTGAAATGGTTTAACGACTCATATGTGATGTAAGATGAATAAAATTCTTATATGTAAAAAATCTAAACCAATAGAGCATATCAAACATATAATTTCTGATTCTTTTCATGGTATGATGGGTTTGTCTAACAAAATGTTCTAATCGATCTGTATCTTGCACCATTCTACAAAACTTAATTTCAGATGGAGATTTTCTTACGTTTATTAATGACATTATTTTTGGGTAACATTAAAGTTTGTGGAATGAACTTTTTCGCCTAATAGAACAGCTTCTATGTTTTTTACAAATATCCAGTTTTTTCACTATTCTAGTGTAATAGTTCATACCAATATTTTTAATAATTTCAACCTTCCAGCTATGAAATTTTAAATTATACTGGAAAGTCGGCTTTGAACTTGTTATGAGTATGCTAAGTACTAATATATTTTTTCTCAATATACATTTACAGCAACCTTATAACAGAGTACAGCACGTGGGAAAAAATAACACTCGATCAGAGTAAATTGGATTTTTATTATTTTTGACTAAGGGAAAGAAAAGTGATTTTTTAAAAAACTCTAGCATGTCATAACATTCCCAGCATAATAATTTGATAAAAGACCAAAAATGTAAAACATAATTCAAATTAAAAAATTGTTTAAAAAAATAAATGAAATTATCCTACAACTTAAATTAAAAATTATCTGAAAACGACATTTTTTTTCTTACATGCTTTTGACATTTTTCAGACAAAAACTTTGTAATCTTTTTTTAAGTACTTAAAATATTTTCAAGTTTTAGATGGGAAACTTTGTCTTAAATTTTCAATGCAGAAGGAGGTCAGATAAACTATGTAAGTAATCCGCTGGTTATTGGAAGAAAAGCGATGTTCTCGGGTAAGAGTAATATCATAATATGAAATCTACACCTGCAGTTTTCAAAAATGTTATTACTACTGTAGTTATACTAATGATATTATAGGCATCAGTGGTGTGATATAACAAAATAAGCGTATATATTGATAAGTTAATCAGTCACTATCTGTACAACTTCCAAGAATGAAAGACTAGAAAACTTTCCCTTTTTTAATTTTTTTAAAAAACACTAGCATACCATAAAATTCCCAGTATAAAATTGTATAAAAGGGCAAAATGTAAAACATAAAAATGGAAACAATCTTTGAAAAATAATAAATGAAGTTATCCTACAAGTTAAATTAAAAATTATGTTAAAACAACAATTTTCTTGCATGTTCTGACATAATATAATCTCAAGCGGGCCGGGCCAGTAAACTCACTGCAAAACTAACAGTAAGTCAACTTTTTTCTTTGCATTAGTTTCTAATACTAATACTAAGTTAAGAAAAGAATAAGTCAATTATAAAAATCTCTATTAAACGAATTAGTAAATTTCCTTTTACTAAATACATTATAAACAACCAAATTATAACTTGAAAAAAGCATGTGCAATTTTAACAACAATTTTTCTCATTTTAACATTTATTTATGTGCGTTATAAATAAAACTGATCACAATGATAGTAACAATGTTGCATAACTTTAGTCACAGCTTTGTGAACTTAAAACCATGGTTTTTCCAACATCTGTAAAGCAATTTGAACAAATGAAAATCAATATTCTCATCATTTGCAGCAGAAGATGCAAAAAATTACTTCACTTTACGTTTCAGTTTTGGTGGTCTAAATCTGGCTATAGTTCCGAAATCCTGTCTTTCACGTTATTTCTTGGCAAGCTTATATTGGCAAAAGCATATCCTTTCCTAGGACACACAATTTCGACAGCAATCAGCATGCAGTTTTTTACGAACTCGCCATCACTGTACGGCTTTGATGCTAATGCTATTGGGCTCTCAATTAAGCAGCTGTCTTTCACCGCAGCATCACTGGCTTCTCGATTCCGGTTGGAAACAGATTACTCTTCCTCAGATGCACCAACTTTTCATTTAACTTCCGTTTTCTCTGTTGTCCGTGCAATCTGTTGTATTTTTCACCATTCTAAGTTCCATAATGTCCCTATTATTTTATCCTTTAAGCGCCGAAACTTGCTCCAGTCATACAGGTTTCCCATTCACTTCCGTAAACATTTTTCTTGAAAAATCCGACACTCTATGTCCATATTCTCAATTTTGACGGAGAGATTTTGTTGATCAAAGTGCGAGGACAACGCAAAAGTGGATAATATGATTACCGCCAACAGACTCTGAACAGACGTTTAATGCTACCACATCCTTGTGTTAGTTCCGCCGCAGTGTTGCTTTTCATGTTGTCTACGTGTCCTAAAACACTGTACCCCCAAGTGAACAATATAGGAACCAAAGATTTTACAGAAAATTACAATATGTTAATTCTTCTTTTGTATAATAATGTAAATTTAACCTCCGGGTCGTACAAAAACCAAAGGCGGGCCTGTGGTTTACTACTCTGCTGCTTTAAACCAATTATAAGTCATCAAAAACTATTATTTAAGCCACATGTGGCGTAGAGTTGAAAACCCTGATCTAAATGAAAATAATTGTATGTCTTTTCTTTGCAGGGATAGCACTAGTTATTGTTTGAGTTGTATTACCTTTTGAGCTACTTAAAGTCATAATTGTACTTTCAGCCTGATTTATCTGCTAGATAGACCAAGGAAAGGATGCATGCTGTGGATGTTAACCCCTGCTGCAGGTACCTATGAATAAATAGTGGTCTCAGAGTACTTAAATGAAATATTTGTCCCTGAAGAAAAACCTGACTTTGACAAGAACATGTAGTACCGTGACCTCTTTGCTCCAAATGCTCTGATTAGCTGCTTGAACCTGTGGCTATATTACTCATTTCTTATCCAATATGACCCCCAAGTATTAGACCTGTTTTTAGTTAAACATTTTTACTCTTTCACAACAATCTCTGGTGGTACTTGGGCCTTTTGTCTTTACAAGCATAAGAGTGCATTTGCCAGGTTTAAAATAAAGTCTACCATCATCTCTATACCTTCCTAACGTACGACCGAAGTACCATTTGAACAGCGTTTAATTTGTGAAAACTGACGTTCATTAATATGTCGTCCACTTAGATGGCGAGAGTTAGTCAGTCTTCTTGTAGTTTAATCCTGCATGGTAAAATCCTCCATAAAGAACAAAAAGAGTATTGGCTCCCATCCCTGAGCTCTGTCAAACCTACCCTCAATAACGTATTTAAAAAATCTGGAGTGGCCTGCACTCAACTTTACTATAAGTAAACTTAATATCAATGTTCTTGGGTGTATAATATATAATGTCTCATTTAAGCATAATGTAAACATTTAAATGGGAGATGCTTATTAGTCTTTCATTTCTGAGGTAGTACAGATAGTGATTGATCGACTTATCATTATATAAGCTTATTTTTGTACATTCCACAGCTGATGCAAATAATCTCATTAGTATAACTACAGCAGTAATAACATTTCTGAAAAGCCAAAGAGAAAATTTCTTGATACCAAATAATCTCCTACAAGAGATGGCGTTTGTTCAAATAGCTAGTGGATTTCTTGTATCCTTTACTTGACCTCCTTCTACATTGAATATTTAAGTCAAATTTTCAAATTTAAATCAGAAAAATACTTTTATTTTCTCTGGAAAACATCATAAACATCCAAGAAAAAATGTTGTTTTAAGATAATTTATAATTATGGATATACAATAATTACATTTATTAATATTCAAACGAAAGATTTCCATTTTGAATTATGTTTTACAAATTTAGTTTTTTATAGAATTATTATTCTGGGATTTTTATGGCTTCTTAGTATGTATTAAAATCATTTTCCTTCCCCTTTATGGAAAATCATATATACCAATTTTCTCTGAGTGAGTGTTATCTTTTTTCCTGCGTCTTGTACTCTTTTATAAGCTTGCTATGAATGTATATTGGGGAAAAATATATTAGTAAATAACCAGTTTACATACTCAACTCAAAGTCAAAGCCAGATATTCAATATAATTTAAATCATTTTTAGTTGGGAGCTTCTAATTTTTTAAAATAATAAATATGAACTATTATACTAGAATAGTATAATTTTATCTCAGTGGTTTTGCTCAAAACATTTCTAAGTCAATGAAAAACATTGTAAAAAATCTGGAGTGGCCTACACTCTACTTTGCTATAAGTAACTTAATGTCAAATTTCTTGAGTATATAAAACATAACGTCTCATTTAAGCATAACGTAAACATCTAAATGGGATATAATTATTAGCCTGTCATTCCTGAGGTAGTACAGATAGTGATTGAAAGACATATCAATTTATAAGCTTATTTTTGTACATCACAAATAATTTATATTTGCAAATAATTTCATTAGTATAACTACAGCAGTAATAACATTTTTGAAAAACCAAAGTGAACATTTCTTGAAACAATTTATTCTCTTACAAGAGAATGGCTTTCGTTCAAACAGCCAGTGGATTTCTTACATCGTTTACTTGACAACCTTCTACATTGAATATTAAAGTAAAATTTTAAAATTTAAAACAGGAAAATACCCTTTTTTTTCTCTGAAAAACATCTTAAACTGAAAATGTTATTTCAATGTGATTTGTTAATTAAGATGTACGATAATTACATTTATTAATCTCTAAACGAAAGATTCAGATTATGAATTATCATTTACATTTTTGGTCTTATATAGAATTATCATACTGGGAATTTTAATCTTTAAAATAATAATAATAATAAGCTTCTTAGTATTTAATAAGATCATTTTCCTTCCCCTATGTCAAATAACATATATACGAATTTTTTTTTAATGAGTGGTATCATTTTCCTGCACAATATTATTCCTCTTACATCTCATATAATTCAATAAACAATTTAAACTGTTCCTTTATAAAATCAATTTTATCTCAGTGGATTCGCTCAAAAAATTTCTAAGTCAATGTAAACAATGTAAAAAAATACAAAAAATTCGACAAGTATAGCAGGTGATCTCTTAGTCTAGGGTAAACAAAGAGTTTTTATATCGTTATTGCTCTTTCCCGTAAGTGAAAATTCATGATTTTTTTTTATGAATTGCTAATTTTTTGTTCCATTTTTGGTCAAATTTTCATTATTTTTTAATGAGCCGTTTAGCGTCAAAAAAACATTTTCTGAAAACAGAAATCGTACTGTAACGCCCCTTTAGCGAATGTAATTTTAGAAAAAAATATCTCAACTCATTCTCCACATAATGTTCTATTTTTAGGCATAGTTTCATTTTGATCCATCAAACAGTATGGCTTGTATCGCTCTCACAAGGTTTGAGATTGAATTATAAGTCAAAATTTGTACATTTTATTGAAAAAAAAATATTTCCTGTAGTTTTAATATTCTGAATATATTTTTCGTTTGTTGCATTTAAAACTTCAAAGATAATGTCAAAATTTCAAAACTCTAGGGTTATTAGTTTAGGAGAAATAAATGTTTAAATAAAACGGTTTTTGGCAAAAAAAGTGACTTTCCCATCATGCATAATTCTTCCCAAACAATAGGGATCTTCGTCTTTATGAGGCCCATTTTTGTGTAAAATATCAACTTAATCCATCAAAGATTCTGGACCGTAGCGTGGTAACAAGCAATGCTAACACACGCACCCACCCACCCACGCACCCACCCACCCACCCACACACACACAGACATCATCGTAAAAACGTCATAAAACGACTTCTGGGACCTCAAAACATGTAATTCCGTCAAAATCTCGAGATCGAATTTTTTCACGATCACTATACTTTACTTATAGTAAAGTAAAAATATCAAAATTTGACAAGTACGAGTATAGCAGGTAATCCCTTAGTCTAGGATAAACAAACAGTTTTTATAGCTTTATTGCTCTTTTCCATAATTAAAACCTCATGAATATTTTTTTACGAGTTGCTAATTTTTTGTTCCATTTATGGTTAAATTTTCATGAGTCATTAATGAGCCGTTTAGCGTCAAAAAAACATTTTCTGAAAACAGAAATCGTACTTTAACGCCCCTTTGGTGAATGTAATTTTAAAAAAAATTATTACAAATCATTTTCCATATAATGTTCTTTTGTAAGCATAGTTTCATTTGAACCGTCAAACGGTATTGCTTGTATCGCTCTCACAAGCTTTGAAATTGAATTATAAGTCAAATTTTTTACGTTTTATTGAAAAAAAAATATTTCCCGTTGTTTTAAAATTCTGCATATATTTTTTGTTTGTTTCATTAGTAACTTCAAAGATAATGCCAAAATTTCAAAACTCTAGGGTGGTCAGTTTAGGAGAAAAAAATGTTTTTCAAAAACGGTTTTTGGCAAAAAAAGTGACTTTTCCGTCATGCATAATTCTTCCCAAACAATAGGGATCTTCTTCCCTATGGGGCCCATTTTTGTGTAAAATATCAACTTGATCTATCAAAGATTCTGGACCGAAGCGTGGTAACAAGCAATGCTAACACACTCACCACCCTCCCACACACAGACATCATCGAAAAAACTTCATAAAACGACTTTTGGGAGCTCAAAACATATAATTCCGTCAAAATCTCGAGATCGAATTTTTCACGATCACTATACTTTACTTATAGTAAAGTAAAAATAACATATTTTTTAGCATACATCCCCAACAATTCTGACTTCTATTTTAAAAGAATTAATGAGCAGGTACTAAATGGTTCTCTCTGTTTCCCATCTAGTAAACCTTGTGCCAGCATTATGTTTCACGTTAAAATGAGGAAATGTTTTGAAATACGCAACTTTACAGTACGTACTCAGACATGGACCAATAATCACTGCTTTTGGTATATAAGTAGCCTATATATATAATATAATATATCATGAAATATAATATAATAAAAAAAATATAATATATAGATTTGTATTCATAGATAGTAGTTTATCTAGCAATTTTGAAGAGGAATTAGAGGTTCGCAGCCCAAAATGGGGACGTTTAGTGGAAGTATTTGGAGAAAGGTCAGGGCTTGGTAACGTATTGTGGTGCCAATAATGTCAGTGATGATGATGATTGATATTGAATTATAAGATATCAAAATATAATATTTATTATATTATAATCAATAATATAATACATAACGATAAAAACCTTTTTAATAATAATATACTATTAATCATGTATATGTTCATAAAAAGTCCTTTGAGAAACTAAAAAAATTAAAGAAAGAGATATCCTCATGTTACTCAAGAGAAAGTTAACAAAATAAATAAATACTTCAAAATACAAAATTATAATTGAAATAATTTTTCAATTTAAGTCTAATTAAATTAAATTCATGCATGTTAGTACGACGGGTGTTATTGAAAGTTAAATTATGAAAGGGAACCTCGTACCGTTACGTTACCAACATTAGTATGCGATGCCTTGCATATCTACAAGTCTAGTAGATTTTATTGTTAAAATAACTTTCAGGTATTTTTTTATAAATACTACTATATAATCATACTTGTCTATTTAAAATGCGAATTACATTTGATTTTTTTATTTATTGTAACTCAAATAACTTTTTTTTATCGGCTTCATTTGAAATGTTGTTCACGTTAATTTTTTTTTAAGTTGAATGTTCTACTTGAAAGATAAATAATTTCGTTTTGGATTCTCTGATTGGTTAGTTAAAATGTGATGATATGTTATCATTGGCTGGGGATGAGGCAATAGGAATGACGAGCCCCTTGGGAGTGCTAAAACTGAGTTACGTTCCCACTTCCTTTATCACACCTCCCCTATTGAAAATTCTGCACCAGCATTTGGTAATATTTTTGCACCTTCTTATTTTTCCCAAAACCTTCAAAACTTTCACGTCTTTGCCTCCCAGTCTTCAATTACGATTTCAGTAAAAAAAATCTCCTTTTAAACAACGTTTACATAAAAAGAAGAAAAAATAAAAACACTTAATACCACAATACATGCTAGATAATTTAGTGGAAGCAATTTTCTTTAAAAAACGACTTGTCGAAATAAAAATCATTCTTTGTAATTTAAATTATTTCAAAAGGTAAATTATTATAGATTTCCTTCACTTTTATACGAAATAAACAGTTGAAAGTGAAATTTGTTCAATCAAATTTAATACATTTATAAAAAGACAGTCAACTTTTGGATATATTTTGAGCAATCAACTTCGAACACTGCGTGCGTTCAGTTTTCCTAAAACGTTTCTAGTGACTTAATTAATGAAATGATCTCAGAGCCGTGTCTCCTTGTATGGTTCAGCATTTAACAGTAACTATTTCCTTAGGTGTTACTGTTTGCTTACCACTTGTAAGAGTTGCCAGGATCACAAGAGGGAGTGCAGCCGGTGCGCCGCACCAGGACCCATAAGAGTCTTGAGAGCACCTGAATATGAAAGTTAAAAATTGAAATGGGCAACTATGCATGATTTTTTTTTATTGTTGAATTGAAGAAGAAAGGGTATGAATACATTGTCACAAGCATTACTCCTTACTCTCCAGGGTTGCCAGGTTGATGAAAGTCGATGAAGTTATTAATCATTTATGATTTATAATGTTAATAAAGTCCTTTATTTGATTAAATCCACAGACCTTTCAATAATATTTTTTTTATCAGAATAGTGCAACTGAATTATCTAGATATGACCAGTGATGGAAAGGGAGGTCCAGAAAAGATCTTGCACCGGCACATTTTTTTCCTCTCAAGGGCCCGGAGAGTTGCACTTTGTAAGGTACAATCTAAAGCTCTTGTGTATTATTCTATAAACCTTTATAATCTACTCCTGTCGTTCAAAAATGTTCATAAGCTAATATTGCATGTGTTTTATATTTCAATTAAATTAAAATTCAATTCACAAACGTACGGTGATTGCAAAGTCTGACAATCATTAAATACATAGTAGAAGTTATTATAATGCACTATATAATATCCTTTTATATAAACTTTTTAAATTGTCAGTTACCCTATATAACAACAATACCTTAGCTTAATTTATAAAAAAAAATGTAAAAACAATGTTAATTTTACGATATTGTCATGAGTACTACAGAAATTAGTAAGTAATTATTAATATAGTCATTATTAATTACTATATTATTAATTATTACAAGTATTAATTAGTAATTGTAAGTAATGTTATTAGAAAAATCTGGAGTTGACTACACTCAACTTTACTATAAGTAACGTATTATCAAACTTATTCACAATTTAATTATTTTTTGTTTTTTTTTTTTAAATGCAGCTATCTCAATTCTCTCAATATGACAATATAATCACTGTTACATCGCAATTGTAAAAATTAATACAGAGAGAACTTAATAGTTGTCCTCTTTAAGGAAATGTGTAACATTTCCTTATCCAGGATTCAAAATTTTTGAAACTTTTCAATCAATATTCATATTATGACAAGTAATACGAATTTTTTTGATCTAAAATCACCAAAAGAGGGGTTAACGTTAGTGCCCGTTTTAACATAAAATACGATAATGTATCTTTGCTCTCCTTAAATATTACCCAGAAACAATACCGTTCCTTACCATGGAAAGTGCTCTATGTTTGTCAGCTGTCATTACGATTTGTTAAGCGGCGAGACATGTAGATTTGTTTCAGCATTTGCAATAAACAACCAACCAGCGACAGGTAAGTAAACGTAATCAAAAATTAGTTCAGATGCCTCGAAATGAATAAATCCGTAAACATTTCAAATTATATATTTTTTTTAATCATTACTATACTTCATAGTAACTAACTAAAAAATTCTGGAGTGGCCTACACTCAACATTGCTATAAGTAAACATAATATCATACTTCTTGGGTATATAATATACTAGCAAACGTACCAGTCTTTGATGGTAACCTTTTCAAAAATTCGGAAATGATACGTGGTATTCCAAAATATCATTAGAAATTACAGCACAAAAAGTATAGTATAATAGTAGAAAATAGCATTATTAGTACAAGTTATTAGTGTTATGCAAATGCCTAGGGGCCAGGTTAGCTCAGTGGTTAACGTACTCGCATCTGAACTGATAGGACCGGAGTTCGATCCCCAACTAGCCCTCGATTTATTCATGCGGGAGGTGAATAAATCTAAACACGTCGTCCCTCGGAGAAGCACGTTAAATCGTCGGTCCCGAGCCTGTACGATGTCAGATATTCGTTAAAGATCCCTACTCTAAATATACTTGAGTTAGGCAAAATTTAGGACTCCCACTGTAGAATCAATCTTCATTGTGTGATATCACGAAGGGCCAATGCTCGGCCTACGTGTGTTCCCTTTTGGGACTGCAGACTACTGCAACCTAACCTAACCTAAGCAAATGCCTCTGAATACACCACATTAGCTGCCTGTCCTTGTGGTTCATGAGTATACCACGTATACCATTGATTCTGATCCACTATCCGTTTCCATTCAAATGACTGCAATGTCCTCCAGCGTCTGTTTCGCAATGACGGTAACTAATTCGCAAGGGAAAACTCTCTCTACCGCAGGAATTGAAATGAGTGTATACCTGTCAAATTTTTAGTTTAGGTTAAAAAAACAGTTTTTATAGCTTTATGCTATAAAAAAAGTCAATAAATTTTTATTAATACTAAAGGCAATATACCTTTAAAAACTGATACTCAACTGGGAATAATGATAACCTGATGTACTTGTTGGATTTACATTGACTTAGAAATTCATGAAAATAATATTTTGTTAAGCTGTTATCCAAACAGAACTATTATTTGAAGGTTTAATAATAGAAATTTGGAGATCTTATACAGAGTTACTGTGTTATGTAAAAAGAATGAAGTTCTTAAAAATACAAATTTGACACAAATCAACCATATTGTTCTCAAGCTTTGATGATGGTTGTGTAACGAGAGTGTTGTAATCAATCTACACGTTGCACCCTTTAACAAGTCTTAATGTCAGGCATATAGTTCTTTGTATGTTTAAGAACTCCATTGTTTTTGGGTAAGACTCAAGCTTAGGAAATGTACCTTTTAGTCTTTGTGACAAAACGATTACAAATTTTAAGTCATTTCTGAGGTGATTCAAGAAGCTTCAAGTTTGGTATTAATTATTGTCTTAGCATAAATATTGCATGAACTTAAAACATCGGAAGAATAATATTACCAAAAAATTTACCACTACTAAGGTCCATCTAAGACAACATGAGTAGGTTTTGGTAAATTAGCTCTCCTCAGGGAGGTACACTACCGCCCTTATTTTAATCTCTACTTGTGGATGATCTACTAGATACTCTAAATAATCCATGTTACGACACACAAGGACATACAGATCACATTATTACGGCAAGAAGAGAAATGTTTGATATTGTTGTCTTTGATCCTATGCATCATGCACTTCAAGTCGTTGAAATCATAAGAGGTCTGGATATAAATCCACAAAGAAAGTAGATTTCAAAGAACTGTTAATTAAAAATACTAAACCAAAACTCCCAAAGAAATGGAAATACTTGGAATCTCTTCAGATGAAAGAATAAACTAAATCAGCCATGTAACAAATACATCAGCTAAGGACATAAAAAAATGTTCTCTCTATATGATCGTTTGGTAGAATTAGGGATCTTAACCCCAGATCTACACTTTGGCTTCACACTGTTACAATAAGACCGATGTTATCATATAATAGTTTAGTAGTACCATTTAGGAGTTTGGTATCTAAAAGTTAATGAAAATGGTACACAAATTAGTCTTTATAAAATAAAAGACAAGCCTGTCTAGTAATAGCAGGAACAAAAACTACTTGACCTAAGTCCAACATGAAGAATTTATAAAACCTCCCCTAGCCCTCGAGTTAATTTTACTTTTTAGCCTCAAGTAAGAGTCTACCTGCAATCTATTGAGACTTGTTTGGGATGAAAGTGTCTCTGTGGGAGATTATAAGATAATGAATTTACTGGTACGAAACATTACTAGATTTTCTTAGATGTTTTTAAATACATTGCCCTCAATAAACATTTTATAGGGGGCTTCAAAGTGTTATTAACTGATTGCCTGGATCGGAAACATCCTGATTTCGAAAATGGCTCTTTTGACTGGTGTACTTATAGTTCAAAAATTATTAACACAACTGCATTGGGTATTATAGACCCAAATCGCTACTTTCTAAAGCTCTGAGATGAATAAGCACTATCTCCAAGGCCAAGATAGTTTTGATATAGGGGAAATTAGGCAGTGGACAGGTTGGAAATGGTTGGAACCTAATAAACCTTCTACGTCCTGAAACGTTTCTAGAGGAAACACCACATCTTTCTCAAGGATGCAATTAATACACGTATATCAAAGAAAGTAAATAAAAGGTGGCTCGAATAGCCAGGTGTAATTTAAACTAAAAAGCTCATAACGGAATTTAAATTTAAGAAGAAAATGACAAAATAAACTCGCAGAATTGAGAGATACTGCCCAAAGACAATTGTAAAGTTTATCAACAAACTTGAAATCTGAAGTCGTTTTTAGCAACGACAAAGAAAATCACAATAGGTCAGGTATGGTCGCAGTCATCAGTTTTATAATATTCATCTCAAATACGAATATTTTAAAAACTAATCCAGTGTTTCTCTATTAGTAAAAATATGTGTAGACATTATATTACATTAAATGTAATTAATAAAGCAATTAAATTCCATTAATTAATACGCAATCAATAAGATAATAAATTAATCCTAATCAATATTAATCATATAATTTGATTCAATAATTCCTTTTCTAAACGAGTTCTTATTTGAAGATTGCCAAATAAAAGTATTTCTTTGGGTCACTCTTCAGTGCAAGGAAAATGTTTGGCGTTTTATTTGGCTAATAATTTTTCAACATATATATAATTACAAAAAATTAAGTTAAATTTAAATAATTGCAGTACAAACCGTAATAAATTGAAATAAACTTGTGAATTATTATCATATTCACCATGTATTATTGCTTGTTAAATTCTTTCATCTGTCAACTATTCTTTAATGAATTCAATCATCCCCAACCTTGTTTCACTAGTTTTTAATTTTGTTACATGAGATAAAATATTAATATTGAAAGTTTGTGTAACTAAAAAGAACTAATATAAAGTTAAAAACATGAAATATTTAGTTCAATTTATGTCTAAGCTATATTTGAGACCAAAAAGGGCAACATTGTAGCTGTCTAGGAACTAATCTTGTTTTCTTGTATGAGACGCAAGAGTTGTCAATAAGCGATTTTCTATTTAGTGATATGTCTAACTGAAGATTCAACTTTTTTTCTATCAACATGCAGGAATCGAACGTCCTTTTCCTTTGCGTAAGAGCCATAGCATTTTGTAAAGTTAAGTTGTTAAGCCATGAGAAACATATGAAGTGAATAATAATTTTATGGAATTAATTTTGATTACATTTATATATATGCAATACTTTATTGTGAACTATGTTAAACTAACTATTAAATTGCAATGCACTCTACTACCAAGGAATAGTAAATTAGATGAAGATATATATATATTTAATGATAATAATATTTTATAAATAGATTAAGTTATAATTTTTTTACAAATTTCATTAGAAAATGTGAATTTTTAATAAGTTTTTTGTTCACTTTGATTTTCTCTAGTTATTATACACTTTCGGTTCCTCATCAAATTGACTTCATATATGTTATTTCATGTTAGTTTGAAATCTTGTTTTTTTTTCAGTATTTCATGAAAACCTTTTAATGAAGAATATAAATGCGTGTGAGTAGTTTAAAAGTTATTTTGAATCCTTTAATCTACATAGTGATTGTAAATTAGTTTCAATGAATTTTGCAGTATTTTCATTCCAGGTGAGTTATGGAGTTGTGCCTTGAGGGTTTTACTCTACCATGAAAACAAGAAAGAAAAGAAATGATTTTGATCTTGTGTTATATCCTCTTTGGGCTTTTTAGTATTGGCTACCAGTTTGACCATTGTCCGACAGGATGTGAATGTTTAGAAGATTTGAAAAATGAATCACTGTTCTCTATAATATGTTCAAATATCGAAGTTTCAAATATTATACCTTCATCAAAAGCTGTATCCCTTTATTTCATATCAGTCCCTGTAATCAAGTTAACTAATTCGGTTTTAGTACCTAAAGGGAATAGTGAATCAGTTGGCACCTCCGTAACTTGGAAGAATAGTGGCATTGAAGAGGTTGATTCCCATTGTTTTGATAACATTCCTCATTTAAAGGAATTGGACTTAGGTGAAAATTGCATTCAGAAGTTAAATTCTCAAACGTTTGCCAATTTAAGTGAATTAAAATTCTTAAACTTGACAAAAAATTGTATCAGTTCATTCCCTCCTGGCATATTTAATTCTTCAACCAATCTAAAAACGGTATTTCTTTCATATAATAATTTTGAAATATTACCTACTGATGCGTTGAGATCTGTTCCCGGTTTAACATCATTGGATGTTTCTTGGAATAGATTAGTTGGTGTAGAAGAATATGCCTTTGATTTGAACGTTTACTTAAAGACATTAAACCTTAATGGGAACAAAATTCAATTTATTAGTCCTTATTCATTTGTTGGTCTCGACTCACTGTTTTATTTGGATTTATCACGAAACAATCTTAATAATTTACCTAATCAAATATTTAGTTTTCTAAAATCTTTAAAACGCCTAAATTTAAGATCAAATCAGATAACTGATCTCCATCCTGGTTTATTTAGGTATCTTTATCAATTAGAGTACATTGATTTAAGTGATAATCCCATTATTGGAATTCCTAGTAATATTTTTAAATCTTGTACAAACCTAAATGTCATACATATGGACAATACTTATTTACATTATTTATCTAGCTCTCATTTACAAGATCTCCCTAATCTTGATACATTCAGCGTTAGAGGTTCCAGATTGACTGACGTTTCTAGTGAGCTGTTTAGTTTTAATAGGGCACTTAAGGTTGTTGATCTAAGTTATAATAATTTATCTTCCCTCCCATTTTCTTTAATAGGTCTTACCTCATTGGCTAGTGTTAAATTATCTGGAAACCCCTTCATTTGTGATTGTTGGCTTTCTTGGTTTAGCAAGTGGGCACTTCATACTGTTGCTCAAAATCATATTGAAGAATTGGTATGTCAATTTAGTGGTTCATCGGAAAGAATTAGTATTTCGAAAGCCCTTGCCAATTCTTCATGCTCAAATTCTGTTAAACTGCATAAGAGTAAAGTATTTGAACTTGGTCACCCCGTAGTTTTAGATTGTAGTATATCCTCTTATCATTATAGTTTAGTTTGGTTGACTCCTTCAGGTCCCCTTGATTTTGAGACTCCTCAGCCGATAAGTGAATTTTCTGTTGTAGATTTATCGTCTACTTGTGATGATGTTTATGCTAGTAAACCCCATATTTCTGTGCTTTGTAATGGTAGCCTCTTTATTCCACATATTCTCAGAGAAGATTGTGGCTTATATACTTGTTTCTTAAATGATACATTTCTAAAGTTGGCTTTGCAAGTTACAGTTCAGCTTGATCCGATTACATTTTATAGAATTAAAATTGCTAGTATTATTACGGGTTTAATCTCAGCAACTTCATTTTTAACTATCACTGTCATTGTTCAACTTCTTAGAAAATGTTTAAAGAGGTATGTATGATTATAAACTATGTTTCAGTATGGATATGTAGGAGCTGGTTTTTCACTTTGCTGTTCCAATTTCAGGTGTTGTTGCTTCTCAAATTCTTGCGTGGATGGATATGATGATTCTTCTAGAATAAAGCAGTTTTATCAGGTTATGGATAGCATCGAAAGTTACAAAACTCAACAGTTGGACAAGTTACGTGAAAACTATACGTTACAGGTATTCTTTTTCCTGCAAAGTAGTATACAGTAATCCACTTTCTACACAAATTTTATTTACTTCTTCGTCTGTCCGGAAGAACTATGAACAAATTGTGTTTAGATATTACACACACGTCTTTCCATGATGACAATACAGTAAGTATTTTCATGATCATGGTTATCATGACTCCAGATCCTGCTGAACCAGATAGGCAAAAAAACAAATATGAATGTTGATTATTGAATGACTAATTGTAAATGTGGGTATGTAACATAGATTATTTATTATCTCTAGAAGTGGTGATTGTTTTATTGTATCAAATTTCATTTCATTCTAAACAGACACTGTTTTTTATGATATGAAAGTAGAATGATTCGGCTACCAATAGCTGGATTATAATTTCATTGGGTACTTAATCGATTAATGAGAAGCCACTCATTTAAGGACAGTTATTTCAATCAAAACAAAAAGAAAATCACTTTATTATACAATAATAATACTCCTAGAATCTATAAATAACAACATATTTGTTGATATTTATTTTTTATTTATTATATTTATAATTTTATATTATATATATTTATGTTTTTTAATTGAATTTAATACAGAAACTGTCCCTGAGGACTAAATAAAGTCATCTCTTTTTCTGATGATTCGTCCAAATATTAAAGTGAGTTTTTGTAGTGTTTATGTTTATTTATTTATATTTCGCTATTTTGTTTGTTCAAGTCTCCCGTTATCGATAAGTATCTTTCATTGTAATAAAATATATAGATGTTACATGTGTTTATATATATACAAGAAATTTAACAGTATATTCGTTTTTGTGATAACTATAATATGAGGAATTTTAGGTACAAAGGATTAAAGAAAACTGCGCTCAGCAGGTGGATTGGATATGTGATAGTTATCACAATCAGGTGAAGAATTTGAAAGACATCCGTGATTATGGTACTAGTCAACTTAGTTCAATCAAAGATCAATACTATGATCAGGTAATAAAATATCAGCTTATTAGAATTCTAATATAGACTTTTTGCCATAAAATCCAGTATTTAACCATTTCTAACTTATATATTTGATTATATTACATGCTACGTTTGCAATAATTCTCTAATTATTCTTATACTCTTTATATCCTGTTTTGGTGCAATAGGTATGCCGGGATCTTTCGACGATAACGGCATATACATACAATAACGAACCAGACCGATGCCTTTTTTGCGTGAGAGCTCTTTCGTCGTCTCCTGAAAGGACACAACCCAGAGCCGAAGATTAGGATTTTAAACCTCTCAGAATACACCCAAGAGGAAGCTCGCGGAGGCGAGCTCCCACGACCCCACATCGCGACGTATTGAAACTATCTAACTCCTATCTTACCTACTGCCTAAAATAGATTCAGACTTATACCACGGTGTTGGTTCTGATGACTCTATTTTCTAACATCCCATATTCTTAATTTTGGCTATCTTGTAAATGAAGTCTAGGTAATGCTTTATATCTTCCTTTAGGAAAGCTGTCTTGTATTGATCCCCAACTGATCTTCCTGTGGCTCATTCCAAGTTAAACCTGCTCGTTGCGTGCCTTGAGCATACCTCAGTTACATATTTTACGGACTCCTCGGGGGCCCCACATCTGCAGCTCTGATATCAGTCTTCTTATATTTGAACAAGTAGCTCCTGAAATCACCACGCCGAGACAATACTTGCGTCGACTAGTAGGACGCATCCACATCCTGCCTTCAATATTGGCAAAGAGGCAATATATTAACTTCCCAGTCTCCCCATCATCCCATCTTCGCTGTCACTGATTTATTTCTCTATGCATTTATTAATCATAACATATGATTTCTTAGTTCCCATATGTTATAAATAGAAGCAAAATTTGTCTTTTGACCCAAATTTCTCCCTCCTCATTTGCACTTATATATCTACACGTATCCTGCCCGCAATAACCTGAAGAAGCCAGGGCTAAAATTGTCGTATAAGCTTTCGTTATAAATATCAGTCTTCATGTTTGTTCCGTTACTAATAACTTTCTCATGTTTGGATTCATGTGATTTGCCCAAAGCAGGGAACCGTAGCATATTGTGTCATAGACAATGGCAGCATATATCACTGGGCATTTCCTGAACCCAACTCTCCATGTTTGTTCTGAAATTTTATTTAATCTAGCTATTTTGGCTTGAGCTGTACCTGAAGGCTCCTTAACATGTTGGACGACACTCATACCCTCCCTTGTGATAATGTCTAAATACTTAATTTCTTTTAAAACTTTTATTTTAGTTAATATATAATAAATTCTCGGAAGGCTGAATCTGTTGAACTTACGCTTGAGGAGTGGTGCACGTTTACTCACGAATAACTTCACTTTGACGTAATTACACCACTTCTCAATAATGGCTATGATCAACCTGCTCCTCTCTTCTAAATTCGTCATAGTTATCTCTCATTATACTGGGATTCAATACATTAACTAGTTAAGAAGTCGATCGTATAAATTACCTTCCTTGTTTCATAGCCAATTACTCATGCTCCTTTTTTACTCTTGATGGGAGGCCAGGTTAGCTCAGTGGTTAACGTACTCGCATCTGAACTGATAGGACCGGAGTTCTATCCCCAACTTGCCCTCGATTTATTCATGCGGGAGGTGAATAAATCTGAACACGTCGTCCCTCGGAGAAGCACGTTAAATCGTCGGTCCCGAGCCTGTACGATGTCAGATATTCGTTAAAGATCCCTACTCTAACAAGTAGGGATCTTTATATGTTTTTGTATTTGTAGGCCAATACTCGGCCTACGTGTACGTGTGTTCCCTTGTGAGACTACCACTGCAACCTAACCTAACCTACTCTCGATAAAAAAATCCTCTAATCCTCTACCGTGATCCTTCTTTCAATGACATGTTATATATCATAAGTGGAAATAATATTCCTTGCTAAATAAACTACATGATGGCCATTCCAAGGAGCAACACGATATAAAATTTATCTTCAAAGAAATATAATAATCCAAAGGATTACACTCTTTTTGCTGAAAAACTTGGAATTTACTTTTCTTAAACGCAGCTTCACTTTTATACCAGTTATTCATACTATCTAAGATTTATAGAAATAAATTTCAAATATATCGACCAGAAATCATGAAATGATAATCTTTAGAAAGTTGAAATTACAATTGAACTAGAAAAATATTTCTGTAACAATTGAATTTAGTTAGATTTCATAATTTCTACTAAAAAGGCCAATTCAAAGTCCTTCAGTTTACAATGTTTAATTAATGTCATTTTTTTATATAAACCTTAGTTTCTTCAGGAAACATTAGGGCTCAACTACATAAGCCTGAGCATTTCAGTAGTTTTGGCGCTGTTGCACTAAAAAGTAAACTTATTATTTCTTATTAAGAAGTAATAAGTTTTTTCTTATTATCGTTCTTTGATACTTTCATCTTAGGAAATGTACTCTTAAGTCAATAAATTAGAACCTTTTAACATAAATTTCCTTATTTTTCTATTTATGTGAAATTATTTAACCAGTTGTATGTCTAACTTAAATTGGGTTTATATCAAGTATTTTTCAAACAGTAATTCTAAATTTACTTTAATTTAAAATCAATATATGATAGACTGTGTTTCGAACGGCCTTTCCTAATATTATTTTACATTTGTTTTAGGTGAAAAAAGTGCGAGAATATTCTGGATCACAAATCAGTTGGGTCCGAGAAAATTATGTATTTCAAAGAAATAGGATTAGAAAGTTCAGTTCTCATCAAGTTTTGAGGTTTAGAGAATCGTATAAGTATCAGCAGCAAACTATAAATAAAGTATTAGAAAATTTGCCAAGTTTATATTTGGATAATTGCCGAAATGGTTCCTGTAGTAAGAGCGAATCATCTCAGTGTAATCATGAAGATAATAGGAGCATGGATGTATACATAAAGATTCAGAAGCAAGCGTCCAAACATAGTTTGAACCAAGAATATTTTGAAAGTTCGGGTTCCTCTGTGTCTTCTTCACAAGGTTCAAGTCCTTCTATTCGTAAAAAGAGCATCCTTTCTTTTAATGAAAAAAACTTAGCCAAACATGGTATAGTGTGTAAATCGTCATCTCATTTGTATTTGGAACATTTAGAAAGCAGTAATCCATTATTAAGAAATAACAGTGAATGTAAAGTGTTCAAAGAGAAAAAGACCCGCTGCAACAGTGTTTCTTACTTACCTTGCTCTGACAAAGATAATTCTGAATCTTTCAATTTTAGCAGAAAGAATGTAGTTAATAATGTTCATCAATCTGGCCAAAACCAAGTTCAAGAAACAGTGGTTTAAAGTTATGGAATATATTCTTCACGAGCTCATATTTTATAGTACTTCCTAGAAATCTACGTAGGAAAAATCACAAATGTGTATAGTAAAAGTACTTTCATATTACTTAAAAAAACTCTGTGCAAGTATCAATTGATATTTCAAATAAGTAATGCTGCTTTCTTGTTACTTGGTGTGTCAGACATCTGTTTCCATGTAGATTATTTAAACGTGACATTTCTGGTTTTCTTTTTTTGTTGATTGTTTACAAAATTGTTTGATAATAAATGTGTGAAAACAAGCCTTAGTTTCTAGTTATTAGCCGAAAAATAAATAAAACCTATTCTTTCTATTATAATAACAACTTTTATTGTTGTTAGCAGCAGTATTATTTATAACTTCAAATGTACATGATAATTTAGGATAGATTTCTTGTAAGCATTGTTTCTTAAAAAGCCGGTCAATGGTTTTTATAAATTTGTTTCTCTACAGTTCTTCATAATATGTGTGATCTTACAAAGGATGTGTTGGTAGCTGTATTATCCTAAATGAATTAAAAATGTGGTGAAGACTTTAGAACTTCTGAGTCAATATCTGTGATATGTACTTGTTATCGTTTGTAGTGGTACTCAAAGCTTGCTTTGAAATTTTTATTCTGATTAGATAGCTTGAATGATGTAAGTTTTTGAAAATAAATATTGAGAAATTGTTGGGAATGTTATGGACAAAGAATGATTTTTTTTATCTTGAAAGTGGTTTAATATTATCAGAAATAATCCATCGTTTTAAGTTATGTTGCTGAAATCTGTTCGATAAATAGAGATAATTCAATTTCTCAATCAGCATAACTTTTTAATTTATATATTATAATGTATTGTTGAACTATTTTCTTAAAGGTTATGATTTTTTTCTTATGAAATAATTGACTTATGAGTATATTAATCGGTGGGAGTTATAATTTATGTCCGTACAGTTTTGTAAAAACTTCAATGTTTAATATCAGTATAACTTGCTGAACTATTTAAATATAAGAAGATGGTTTATTTTATTTTTTTTTACTTTGAGTTTTTTGGAGTAATTAAATATTTATCAATTTTAGCCGTGTTGGACTCATTTTATTTCTACTGTTTACAGTTGTGGTTATTTTACTATAAAGAGTAGTTGGTGAATGCTTTGTGGAAAGTATAAAAGTTATAGTTGTCATAAAAACATAATTTTTTTTGAATTGGTATTGTTACTACTTAAGAGGTCGACAGTCCCTTATCCGAAAAGCTTTGAATGCCGTGGTCTGTCAAAAATCAACTATCATCTGAACCAAGTAACAGCCCTTTGGTAGCACACTCTCAGTTTGTGTGTCATGGAAGTCCACAGAGTGTTTGGTCTCAGGACTCTTACAGTACTCTAGTAGTCAAATACGCATTTATTCCCCAACTTTTAATATAATTATCACATCTATCCACAGACTATTCCATAGATAAATTGTTATAGTGTTGTAGCCTTGGTCCCACTTGGTCCGGTATTCGTAAGTTTTTGTGCTATTATTTTGAAATGTAAAAAAAGTCGGGGCCAAGGATTTCGGATTAGGGATTGTGCACTTGTTCCCAAAAATATCTTTATCACTGACACTAATTTAGTATTTTTCTGTAATAAATGTCACAATCCTGTGGCGATTTATATTCTGAATTTGTTCACTATTTGAATTGAGTACTACCATAATTTTTTTATTAAATCTTATAGTGTTGAAGTTTCTCTGATTGTTATTTTCTTGGTATATTTGAAATAAAGGTATATAATCCTGCAATGGTATTATTTTTTTTAATTAAACCATAATTTTTTTACCAGTAACACTTAAACATTTAAGAAAACAAAATATGTAACTTAATTGGTTAGTTCCTTTTAAGTTCTATTCTCGTGATATTACCGTTCTTCTTATTTTACCAAATCAAAGATTCTAACCTTGAGAACGTTTTTTTTTTTTGAGTTAACTTAATTAAATAGATATATAATCATGTATGAGAGTTCTTGTAAGGCTACGATAGAGATCAGTAAGAAGAGGTAAATAAAACAACCTGCGATAGATCATCTCAAAGCTTTTGGTATACATTGTCGTACATTTTGCAGCATACAGGTTCACGATGCCTAGTGCAGATAAAGCTTGTTAGTATGTAAGTTGAAAACTATTTTTTAAAATTTACTTCGTGAGGAAATAATTTTAAGTGGTTATTAAAGAAAACGGGGTTTATTCCTTTAAATATTCCTATAAAGTCAACCCTAGTTAATCGTGGGTGTCACATTGAAGACATCCCCCTCCCCAACATTGTTAACAAAAATGCTTAGAGTGGAGACAATGTATTTATTTACTGGTAATTGAAGCCCTTATGAAACCCTCCCACTGAATGATTAACCTTTCAGAAAGCTCTTTATGAAACTTTTGGCACACTACTGTAAGTAAAAGCAAGTTAAGTAAGTGTTTACTACAATGAAAAACAATAAAACCACTAATTAACTTATCCAAAACTATTATACGATGTACTTAAAGGTAAGGTTATGCTTAAAAAAGAGGTTTGTATCTTTCAAACTCGAATCCCGTTCAAAATATATTTTATTTCTTTAATTACTTGTTCTCATTTTTTTCATCATTAACTACTGTTCATAATTTGCTAAACAAGAAAATGCCTATTATATTCTCTAAATAATGATAACTAAGAAAATCCTATATATACCAGAATCTCACGCATGGCCATAGATAAAGACTATGGTACAATAATCTTATTATGAAAATATCAGTTACTACATTTCCTCCACATCACATGTCTAAAGAATGTTAGCTAACCTGTATTTTAGTTAACAAAAATGAAAGGTTCTGGACATAAAACAAGTACTAGGGCAGAAATATGTACAGGACAGGATATTTTTAGTGATCACATTCCCAAGTGGGTAACCTGTTTACCAACAGTAATACTGTGAAAAGACTTGGGCTTATTAGAGGGTATGATGTCTGTAATATATAATACTTAATATTATATATACTTAATATTAATAGTATATATACTTAATATTATATTATAGTGAAAGTACACATTAATTAAAAGTTAACCTAATTATAATCGTCACAATATCATATATGGATTTTTTAAAAAAATCTATTAGATGTCACTAGGTTTCAGTACAGCAATTTTGATTCTAATAGGTCAGATTATCTTCTCTTCATGACTCATCAATAGTAAAAAATAGAAGTGCAATATAACTTTCATTTTAAATTATTTTGGAGGAAATATACTCTGATTGGAAAATGAGTAGTAGAGAACTTCTTTTATTTAACATGGAAAAAGATTTAATACTGATTTGAATTAGAAAGCTTTTACATTTGATTTTCCTATATGTTAGGAAGAGTTCATCATTTATTCCAGGCCCGATTGCAACAAGCTGCTAATATTTCTGTTATTAGAGTTACTTAGTAGACACATTATATTCAATACATTGTTTATACTGTTAATCATTGAATTCCCAAAACTCGTTCAAACAAGATTTAGTCACGTAATTTCATTAAGTTACCACAAACTTGTTGGTATGTTCATAAACTGGCATGGTGGAGGATACAGGTACTAGTCACTATTAAGGAAGCAAGAAAATTCAAATTTGTTAACATTTTCTATTTGTAAAAATCAAATATAAAACCCTTAAGTATAAGTGTAATCTCTACCAATGAAAATATTTTGTGATATACTAACCCCATCAACGCGAAAAATGAATATTTTGCACAAAATATTAAAGTTTGTATATGCCTATGAAAAAAAAAACAAAGAAATAAAACATAAATACATTTATCTATGATGAAAATAAGTAATTTATTAAATTGCCTCTTAGCGAAATAAACAAAGGCTTTATTGCTTATTGTTAAAATAACATTAAATTTCCTGCGACTAATTCTTTTTAATATTTTTGTTCTTATGAAGTGACAAGTAAATTTATCAAATGATTTGATCTTAAATCAAATTGAGGATTCGATAAAATTTCTTAACAACACCGATTTTTCATAATATTTAACATCGACAGAAGCTAAAATGACTACATATGAAAAATCGGCTTTATTAAGAAATGTTATCGAATCCTCTCTGATTAAATTTAATAAATCAACTACTATGAACCATTAATGGTTTATTAAAGCTTGGCTCAGTTCTGACGAGGACAATAGCTATATATGGCTAAAGGACCTACGGACCATGACTATCATCCAGAGGGTGGAAAACATTGTAAAACTTCAAATCTTAGAAGCTCTACATATAAAATAGAGAGATCTCTCTATTAATCTCTAAGTGTAAGAAATATTTGTAATTCTGACAAACAGAAGCTGAATTTCTTGTGAATATCAAACCTACAATATACTGCCGATATGTAGACGACTGTTTTGTTATATCAAGAAACACAAACCAAATGGACGCACTGAAAAATGCATTTGAAAAAAAAAATAAGCCTGAAATTCACAATGAAAAAAACAAAATCAACTTTCTTGATGTCAGTGATAATGTGTTACATGAGCTGAACATTAATAGTGATTAATAGTTCATTAATAGTGTTTAAGCTGAAACATTAATAGAACTAAGCGAGGATTGGTTAATAACGGTTACTCTAAGAAAATTTTGATCGCATTTTGAAAGAATACCTACCTTCATGTCAGAAGAGAGAAACAAACTAATGAGGATAGACAAACAATAGTACATAAAGTCTATGATCAAAATCAGTATTCGGAACAGCACAAGCTTGATGAAAGAGTATTAAAAGACATTGTAAGGAACAATGTGAGGTGCAAAATTATAAATGAAAATGTAACACTGATGACTTATTAAAACAGTGCCCACCTGTGAGTAGCCTGTATTTAAAAAAAAAATAGAATAACCAAGTAAAAAATTCGCCTTTAATGGAAACAAATCTAGTGTACGAGTACACATGTACTAATGGGGAAACCCAAAAACACTCCTACATTGGTATAACTACTACCTCCCTATCAAGAAGTCTCTCATCATGCATTTAATGGCTGGAACATCCAAAAAGCATATCCAAGATAAATACAACGTAAAATTAACCCTAGAGGATGCTGGTTACAAATACAAAAATAATTCAAAAAAAGTTAATAATCTCCATAAACTGAGAATTTTAGAAACTATAATAATTCAAAAACTGAAATCACTTTTCAATATTCAGGTTGAAAATAGCAGCAAAATTTTAAAGCTATTTCATTCACATCAATGGCAAGCAGGAGCCCTGCTGGTAACTCAGACCCCGGGGTCTGATATCCAAATGAAAAATGCGAAAGTTCTAGAACGTTTCGAGACACTTTTTCCCATTTACCTATTGAATGTATGGTATTTCTTTAATATTTATATAAATCACTACAATATCAATCCAAAAAATGGGAATGATGATGATTTATTTCATTGCAGAATAACCCATATTTACAATGTACATAAATTTTCTTCACATATATGTAATATCAAACTTGATATAGGTTTCTACCGTTTTAATGGAATAGAATCACTTATGGAAATCGGTTGGCTTTCCAGATTCAAACCAAACTTTGAAGGTCGAGGTACCGGTTTTGTTTAGTACATATTTTATAGACCTACAATCAGAATAAATATAAGATACGTACAGTATAAATAATAAACATACATCAGCAGACGCAAAATTACAACGTATAAAATATTATAACTCCTGACAAAGAATAAGAGAACTTACAGAATTTTTTTTAAATATTTGTTCTTATATTATGCCTCCATCAAATATGAGAAAAATTGGCCTCACATGTAAGATTTACATATGAGAGCTGGCATGGAATTGCCATACAAGATGTTTAACACAACTCTCAATGGGTATGGGAAATTCAAAGTGTATATGCCTGCTTTCATCATTAGGAACGATCCTGCTTGTTCGTAACAATCTGCATATCAAATTTGGGTCCACTTATTGTTTGAATGTAACCGGTTAGCAAATAAAAGAGAGTGAGACTTATTAGATGAGACAAATCGTTGGTGATCTTGAGTAATAGGTAGATACCAATTTTCCTTCACAGCATTCTCAATTTACGATCATTTATCGACGATGAATACTAATGACTGAGTCAAGTATCGATATTGACACCAAAAAAAGGTTTTATAATATGACCGACATGTAACCTTATGCGTACCCTAAATTAGAAATTATCTTATTTAATGTACAGTATATATATTTATATATATATGCATATGTGAAATGATTACAATAAAATATATTGCACGATACAGCAAATCACAATAAAGAAAAAATAATGAAGCAAAAGGAGGAGACATCTCTGAGGAAATGAACATCGTTATATTCTGTTTGCTTTCCCTATCTATCTGAAGACGTTAATAGAAAGACTTTGGGCGGTTTTGTGTTCTTTTGACGTTTATAAAAAACGTTATATAAAATACACATTTTAGAGATCTGAAAATATTGTTCCTCTTAACTACTTGTTTTGAAATACTACAACAGTTTCAACAAAAGTAAAAACCCAAGCAATTATTCATTAAATATATTTGTAACGGTCAGTTATTAAATTTTTAATGACTAAATGATAAGATCTTTATAAATTTGAAGTAATGCTTTCCATTTCACTTCCCTTGTGTCATAACAGTGAAGAAACCTCCCAGAAAAGTTACCTGTACATTTCTTGTGTTTTTAAAGAGCGGAAATAACTTTTCTTTGTTCTTTAAATTAACTGCTTTGTTGAGTTTTTTTATTCATAATTGTCTGTTTCGATTTCACGGGATGAAACATTTTGTTGACTGATTGTTATCCTTCCTAGCGAAAATACATACAAAAAAATTATGTCTCAAGAGCAATCCCAGGAGGAGGTAATGTCTGTCCATGAAAAGCATGCTGAAATGCTTAAAGAGCAAGCTAATGGGTATTTTAAAGGTAAGACATCATGCACATGTACACCAATATAACATGTGGAGGAGTGAAACTAGTGTTACATCACCACTTGAAGTTTTATTGGTGCAAAACCATTCTTCTTAAGCTTGTTTAATGAGACATGAGTATGGGGATATGTTGTTAATGAAAATTAGCTAGTATTTTCGTATTCACATTAGATATATAAAACTCATAAGACACAACGAGGGGTAATGTACCTTTTTGCTGTCTATTAGCCGGTTAGGAGTATAATGTGTATGAGTAATTGAAATATCGCTGAGTACTTGATAAGGATCTGTTTATTACCAATCGTTGAATGGTTTTTTACAACAGAGTAACATTATTTGGATTGTCACCATTGATTTCCCGAATAGGCAACATGACAAGCAACTAAGGAATCACTTCAGTGGAACTGACAATTTAATAGTTCCACTGTAATAGTCCCAATTAGTAAATCAAGTAAATCGTACAATTTTATTTTAATTTGAACTCGTGTCTTTACCTGGCTTCATTTTTTAGTTAAAGTTGAAATTGTAAAGGAGTCATAAAAAATTACATTGTATTTCGCTGAACTGTTATTTACAAATCTGGGCTAAGGTCCCTAATAGCCAAGACCATGACTTTGCAAGTGCAAAAAAGTTGTCAACTCTTTTGTTTGATACTAGTTAGCAGTCTACGTCATATTTTCATTATTTGTGATGTTAGAAATTCAAGTAATGAAAGAAAAAGGAAATAACGATAAGAAACCTGTATAGGACGAAAAATCATATTATTAGGCCTTAGCTCTAGATATAAAGATTTAGATAAAACTAAAATCTACGGAAAAGTTAAGGAATATTGTTACAGACAGATGTCATCTATCATAAGAAATACAAAACTAATTAGTTAAAAAAATCAATGTATTATTAATAATGCTTATAAATATCGAGCTATCTCCTTAGTTTTGTATCAACTGATGTATTATTTCTCAAGGAATATTGTTTATATAATATTACCAGTCATGAGTATGAAAAGAATTAGTGTAGTCTTCATTAAGGAATATATTGTTTATTGTAATTACATTCCTTACGTGAATGACCTTATGACCTTAAAATGAAATACACTAATTAAGTCACCATACTGATACTTTAGATTTATGTGTTCGGATAGATAGACACTAAAGTTGATGAAATTATATCTGTGGGTGTATGCGAATAAAAAAATTGTTAAATGTATGTGGAAGTGTGGTAGCTGGTCTGTCATGTGTACGTTAATACAGGATTAATGACGTTTTTTAACCACTACGGTTTAATAGTCAGCTGGTTAACGTGGTTAACGTGTGTGACTATAGTACCGAAGATTGCAGGTCCAGTTTTTGGAATGATGCTAATTTTTGGTACTCTAATGCTATTGGTGCCCTATTTAATTTTCTAGCTTATATTATTTACATGGTAAACTATGTAACAGTGAGAAATTTGCTAGTCGTTTAAATTAGACCCAGATAGTATTTAAAGACCCAACATTTTTTATGTGGGACAAAGAAAATGTCCATGATACCTTGTGAGAGGACTTAAATCTTTTGGTTCGTAGCCTGTTTTCTTAGGTACTTGTTAAGGAACCCTATTTAAAAAAGTAGCTAAAATCCAGAGCTTATATTAAAAAGCAAAAAGAGAACTAGAGAGGCCATATGGTAGCGCTGTTCACGACTTTAGCAGGCCCCATCAATCCAATCTCAGTAGATGCTAACAATAACGACTTGTCTGATAGTTCTAGATCGATGGTTTAAAATTGTCTAATTGGCTTAATGCTTATAGCTTCAATAAAACAAATGAAATCATTAAATTGATTATCTGTAAGTCGATAATAATTTTCCAGGATGTATATTCTAATTCATAACGATAGTTAAATAAAAATCAATTTGTTGTCAAGAAGTTTGATATTATACTTACTTATAGTAAAGTTGAGTGTAGACCACTCCAGGTTTTTTTTCATTAGTGCTGCCATTTCATTCTAATAAAATTTTATTTCTAATTTCAGAAAGAAAATATAATGAAGCAATTGCATTCTATAGCGAGGCAATAAGTTGCAATCCATTAAATCCTGTTTATTACTCCAATAGAAGTCTCGCATATATAAATATTGATTGGTTTGGAAGTGCATTAAGTGATGCTACAAAAGCTATAGAACTCGACCCAAAATATGTCAAGGCCTATTATCGACGAGCTACTGCCCACATGGCTCTTGGAAGGTTTAAATTGGCTCTGAAAGACTATGAGGCTGTCAGTTTTTTTCTAAAAATGCATATTATATTATGTATAAATTAAGTATATTTAATGGGAGCAAATGTTTTGCATACTCACATCGCTAATTATTTTGTGTTGATTATGCTTACAAAACCTTTATTCTTACAGGTATATAAAGCAAGGCCTACTAGCGCAGATGCTAGGGAAAAATTTGTTGCCTGTAATAAATTAGTTAAAAAATTAGCATTTGAAAAAGCTATATCCTTGTCCGATACGGAGAAAAGCATAGCGGATTCTATAGATTTAGATTCTATTGGTACGTAATTACTTTTAATGGTATTTATTTTTATTATTGTTGTTAGTTAATTATTCCTCTATTCTCATATGCTACTAATGTTTATAGATATATTATATATCATAAATAATTTATAATTCATGTCTGAATATTAAATATGTATACTGTAATAATTCACCTTCACAGCCTTAATACTGCTTAATGGAAAGATTAATTTCTCTATCTTTACAGTTTCATTTTTTTGTCTTAATAGTTTTGTGGGACAGTTTTCCTTCCAATAACTTTCCCTTTTTGAATGTAATCGTCTAAACTTAATAACGCAATAAACTTTGGAAGATAAAGAAAGGCAATGCAAATGTATGCTATTTAAGTAAAATACTGCGTAATTATTTTGTCAAAAAACTTACATTAACTGACAGATGAGTACGTAAATTTAAACAGTCAGCAGGTAAAGGTAAAAATGTATTATATCTTCCCTGTGGGTAAACCTTTAGACGTACAATCAATTCGACATCAAAAAAAAAAAAAACTCTCACAGAGTCTACCTATACATACATGTAAAATTTTATCAATAATGCATTTAAGCCATTTTAGAATGCATAGCAGACAAATATACAAAGAGTCATATATATCTACATAGTTGATTATATCTTAATATTTACACTGAATTAATTAGCCTTGTTTTTTTTTTACAGTTGTAGAGGAAAGTTATACAGGACCTAGAATGGAGGGTAAAATTACGTTAGATTTTGTACTTGCCCTGATGCAGGCTTATAAGGAGCAGCAAAAGTTGCATAGAAAGTACGCGTATCAAGTAGGGATATTACATTTTATATTTTGTTAGGATTAGTTTCAGTATTATTTTGTGGAATGCATGCACATATAGCTTTATTCCTTATTTCTTATTTACTATCTAGCAATTATAAAAAATATTCATTTTGATTCGGTTTAAAAATTTCTTACCTCCGTGATTTCTAATTTTACTTGTTTTAATGGACAAAATATAATCGAATTCTATCAAAATTTAATTGTTCATGTATTTTTGCAACAGTATTTTACGTTGGATTGCAATAAAGTGTCTTATATAATAGTCTACAATCTGTAGTGAGTGTAGTGATTCATTTAGTAAAATAAACAAATAATTTTGTTGTGAAGTGCATTATGTACAAATCATTATCTAAAGATTTTTTTTTAAATAAATCTTTTTGTCACATGTCACCTAGAGTTTCCCCATCTATTTTGTCCTTAGAAAGTTACGTTATATTAAATTTTTTGTGTGATTTTAGATACTTTTAGAGGTAAAGAAATATTTCGACTCAGCTCCCTCGTTGGTTGACATTGAGATTGCAGATTTCCAAAATTTTACGGTTTGTGGAGATATTCATGGACAATTTTATGATCTTCTTAATATATTTGAAATGAATGGTGTGCCATCACTAAATAATCCATATGTATCCTTTATAACTTATATTGTTATTTGGATTCTATGTTCACTATTTTATGTTGGGTATGTTGAGTTGTGTATTTTGTATTTTAACTATTTTTGGGTGTAACGTTACTCTTCTTCGATTTTGAACTCATTTATATATACATATATATATACTTTGAATTGAAATTGAAATCAGACGGTCCAAATGGACAATATATATATAAATCAAAATATTAAAACGGTCCAAAAAGGACGGATATATAAATGAAAAAAGACAACAAATAGAAGAAGCGAGAAAACTTACTGGGTCGATATTTCGAACTGAAGTTCGTCGTCAGGGAGAAGAAGGGAAGAGGAAGAGGCACGTTCGTCCACTCGCGCTGGCAGAGAATGACTGGGGGCTCCAGGCGGCGGTCACTAGTTCAAGTAGCTCGAAGCGCTGCAGGCTGATACCCGAATGACACCATCCACCATGAGTGTTCGCTCATGGTGGAATGGTGTCGTTCGGGTATCAGCTTGCAGCGCTTCGAGCTACTTGAACTAGTGACCGCCGCCTGGAGCCCCCAGTCATTCTCTGCCAGCGCGAGTGGACGCACGTGCCTCTTCCTCTTCCCTTCTTCTCCCTGACGACGAACTTCAGTTCGAAATATCGACCCAGTAAGTTTTCTCGCTTCTTCTATTTGTTGTCTTTTTTCATTTATATATATATATATATATATGATCAAACCACAATATGAAATGGGAAAACAAGACTAAGATCTTTCAACCGTAACAAGCGGTCTTCGTCAGAGTCAAAAACCCAACTAAACACTAGATGCAGAAAACATCTGGTGAGGAGTTGAGAAGAGTGGGAGGGAAGAGTGGTATTTCCCCAAACATCCCTTTCTGGACATTAGTCCTTTCCTACGCTTTCACCCTTTTAAAATACCACTCTTCCCTCCCACTCTTCTCAACTCCTCACCAGATGTTTTCTGCATCTAGCGTTTAGTTGGGTTTTTGACTCTGACGAAGACCGCTTGTTACGGTTGAAAGATCTTAGTCTTGTTTTCTCATTTCTTATTGTGGTTTGATCATTGATATATATATATATATATATATATATATATATATATATATATATCATTAAATTGCTTGCCTATCTTTATCCTCTCGTATTTCCTCGATACTTTTTCCAATCTTCTTATTAAAGACTTCCATTGGCAGGGAAGAGCATAAACAAGCTCACCATGAGATTTGATTTTATAGTTCATCAATATTTATTTTTACTGATAACTACACTACACTAAAAATAAAAACAGACCGGTTTCGGTTATTCAATAACCATTATCAATGTATATTCTACAAGCAATCTAAATAACATCTAAATACAAACTACAAAAAACATGTTAAAAGTGAAAAGTGCTATTATTGGAAGCTGCAGTTGGGTTGGCAGTCTCAACTGGTGATATCAGTGTTACCTCCTTCTCCAGGCTTCTCATTCTTCATGTAACTTTTTTTCTCCATATCCACTAGCCTGGGCATTTAATGATGGTTTCTTGCCTAGGATGTGCAGCGCTTCTATAATCAGAGGTCGTTCTCCTGGGTAATTATTTCAGTATTACTATTGAGCATTTGTCTTGTTAACTTCACATGGTGACTATTCCATGTGTGCTCTTTGGGGGCTCCTGCTGCAAGATGCATGGTTAACCTCCTGGACAATGTCATTGTCGTAGAACCAATGTAATTAGAATTCTGGAACTTACAGTTTCCAATTTTACACGTATAATTATATATTACATTGGTTCTCTGGAGTGCTTCTTTCTTTATTGAGTTATTTCTGATAACCATGCTTGCAGTCGTTGAACTCTTGTAGTAGGTGTTAAGTTTCAATCGGTCATTTGGGTTCCGGCATGTCGTATTTGCATTAATGATAGTTTTTAAAATCCGTTCATCGGTTTTGTAAGCCCTAGAGTATTGGTTTTTATACTGTACCATATGGGTTGTTCCTTCGTTATTGGCCTCTTGTTGTCTTTCATTGTTTCGGTGTATTTTGTTTATATATTCTCTCATACATGTATCATATTGCTTATTGCTGTACCCATTATTAACCAATACTTTTCAATCTCTCTCCTGTTTGCTGAAAGAGCGCTCAGCTGGATGAAGTTTTATATGCTCTGTGAATAAGTGCCTTTATAACTCCGTTCTTGTATTTTTCTGGACATTCACTTCGAGCGTTTAAATAAATATCCGCATTTGTGGGTTTGACATAAACAGATGTTTCATATTGTTCTCCATTTTCTTTGATGGTAACATCGAGAAAGTTCATGTTTCCTTTATTGTTCAATTCAAAAGTGAATTTTAGTACTGAGGCTGCTTGCATAGATGACCTGAAAACTTCAATGGTTATTGAATAACCGAAACCGTTCTGTTTTTATTTTCAGTGTAGTGTAGTTATCAGTAAAAATAAATATTGATGAACTATAAAGGAAATCTTTTGGTGAGCTTGTTTATGCTCTTCCCTGCCAATGGAAGTCTTTAATGAGAAGATTGGAAAAAAGTATCGAGGAAATACGAGAGGATAAAGATAGGCAAGCAATTTAATGAAATATGTTTAAAAGAAGGCCTGCTCCCTAAGTACACCAATATTAGACTTTATGACCCAGCAGTCCGAGAAAAGAAATTCACCTTGGAATACAGAAGTCTTCTGAAACATGAAATTAGTAAACAAGAACAGCAGATTAAGGAATATGAGGAAGAAATTCTTAAGATAGGAAAAGAATTAGAAAGTTGGAATCATGAACCAGAGCTGAAGGAGGAAGTAATTATTAGAATAAACAATTTGAAAGACAGTGAATATGAGGTCACAATGAGAAGATCCCGTAAATTAAACAAACTCTATGGTGGCAATATCTTCTTTCCCAAAAAACAGGTTACTTACTTAAATCTGTCTAACCATGAATTAAGCCAAGATGAAATTTAATTCCTGTCGCTTGGAATTAATTGTCACATACAAACTAAATTCGATTCAATAAGGAAAAAAACTGAACTTGAAATATTATATAATAGTTATATAATAATTATATAGAAATATATATTATATTTATAGAATTATATAATATTAAATAATAAGCAATTTAATGAAATATGTTTAAAAAAAGGCCTGCTCCCTAAGTACACCAATATATATATATATATATATATATATATATATATATATCAATGATCAAAACCACTATAAGAAATGGGAAAACAAGACTAAGATCTTTCAACCGTAACAAGCGGTCTTCGTCAGAGTCAAAAACCCAACTGAACCCGTTGGGTTTTTGACTCTGACGAAGACCGCTTGTTACGGTTGAAAGATCTTAGTCTTGTTTTCCCATTTCTTATTGTGGTTTGATCATTGATTGTTGTTTCACGTGTTTATGTGAAATCTTTTTATTTATATATATATAAAGGAAAAGAGGAATAGGGTTGGAAAGTTCTTTTCCTCAAGAACTTAGTTTCTCTTCTTAATAACAGTGCTGTGTGTGAGGGCCTTTCTCCCCAGGATATTGACACCCTCATTCCCTCAAATCCCCGATGTCCTGTTTTCTACCTGCTCCCTAAAGTCCACAAGCCCTTCAACATGCCTGACTCCCCTCCCGCCGGTAGACCTATCGTTTCCAGTTATGGCTGCCTTACAGAAAGACTTTCCGCCTTCATTGATCACTTCCTACAGCCTCTAGTTCGGAACCAACCTTCTTTCTGCAAAGACACTTTCCATTTTCTCCAAATTCTTAAAAATCTTTCTCTTCCCTCTACCCTTGATCATCCTCTTCTCATGGTTGCCATGGACGTCACTTCTCTCTATACTTCAATCATTCATTCTGAAGGTCTGGACGCTCTGCGATACTTTCTTGATGGCAGAACCGCACCCCTTAATCCTTCCACATCCTTTCTAGTCTCTTTGGCTGATTTCGTGCTACAGCATAATGTCTTTCAGTTTGAGGGTCGTTATTACCTTCAAACCAGAGGCACAGCTATGGGTACGATTATGGCCCCTTCTTACGCTAATCTTTTCATGGCCAAATTAGAGCAGGATTTCCTGGCCACCTGTCAACTTCTTCCACTCCTTTATCTCCGTTTTATTGATGATATTTTCTTCATTTGGCCCCATGGCAAACATAACTTAGAACTTTTCCTACACTCCTTTCAAAATTTCTGCCCCTCCATCACTTTCACTTACGACATCTCCGACAGACTTATCACCTTTCTTGACGTTGACGTTACTTTAGACAATGGACACTTCTTGACTTCCGTACATATAAAACCCACCAACTCCCAACAGTACCTCCATTACAATAGTTGCCATCCATCCCATGTTAAAAAGTCTATACCTCGATCCTTGTCCCTCCGTATTCACAATATCTGCAATAATCTCCAAGACCGCAGACATCACCTTAACCTCTTAAAGGACAAATTTTCTGAACGAGGCTATCCTCGCTCCTTCATTGATAGTCGTGTTTTACCGGCTGACATCTCCCACCAACCCAGACCCAAGAGGGATAGAAGTAACACTTCCTTCTTCCTGACAACCTACTTCCCTGGCGCTTATAAGCTTCGTGCTGTTATTAAGGAGTCTTTTCCGATTCTGTCTACTTCTACTTCTACTTCTTCCATCTTTATTCACCCCCCTTCTATTTCCTACCGTAAACCTGCCAATCTAAAAAGCATTTTCTCTCATATTTCCCCTCAGCCTTCCAATCCTGTTCCTGGAATGAAACAATGTGGACGCCGTGGCTGTCAAACTTGCCTGATTGTTAATCCTAATCCTTCCTTCGATTCCCCTCTCCACCATAGTTCCTACCCGGTTCAGGTCAATTCCTCCTGTACCTCGAGCAACTGTGTTTACCGACTGGATTGCACTCAGTGTGACTCCTTTTACGTTGGCTTAACTTCTAATAAGTTGAGCCTTCGTATGAATGGTCATAGGGCTTCAGTCGGTCAACGCAGTAACTATCCTGTAGCCATCCATGCGAACTCGCATGGACTCAGTTTCAATGACTGTTTCAGGGTTCAGATCCTGAAACAGATCCCCGAATCCAACAATAAAGTTACCCTAAGAGCTTCAGAGGAGGCATACATATGCTTACTTGATGCTCGCTCTTCCCCCGGACTCAACCTCAACCGATAATTTATTTATGATTTATTTATTATTTTTTATTTATTTATTTATTATTTATTTATTATTTTTTATTTTACTTTTTATTTATTATTTTTATTAATTTTAATTTGATTTATCTACTTTTTTTTTTTTTTTTTTTATAATTTTTTATAGTTATAATTTTTACTCGTTCCTTTTACGTCTTAATTTGGCTCTTCATTTCCTTCCCTCCCTTCCCCCGCTTGGTGGTAAGTGGTGGGGTACTGGCTGCGGTTTCCGAGTTCAGTACCGCCCTGTCTTTCTGCGGGACTCTTCGCTCTTCGCACCTCCTGATGACGACGATTGTCGAAATATCGATGTGAGTTATGTCTGTGTCTTTCTGTGTGTTTCCTTCGTTTTTTATTTTATTGTATATATATATAAAGATTTCACATAAACACGTGAAATAACAATCAATGATCAAACCACAATAAGAAATGGGAAAACAAGACTAAGATCTTTCAACCGTAACAAGCGGTCTTCGTCAGAGTCAAAAGCCCAACTAATTTATATATATGTGTGTGTGTGTGTGTGTATTGGCAGCAGATTCTCTTGTAGACATATTTCATTAAAGTGGACGGCAGCTTCCGCAGTTACGACTTTTTTACTAGTGCTTTCTATTTTCTTTGGTAGGGCGAGATTTTATAGAGGAGTTGTTCAAGAGACATCGAAGAAATAACTCTATAAGTTACTAAATACTATATTTTTACTTACAACCTTTCGATTTCCCTGAAATCATCGTCAGGTGTAAACATGATTTCGTCCAACTAATTTAAACATGAACTGACACAATTTAAAAACTTAAATAAACATTAAAATCAAGTGTATAAATGAAAATGGAAAATAATTTTGAAAATACAACCAAGTCCACTGTAACAAGTGGAAGGTTACAACTTGGCATACACATTGCCTGGGTTTCGTCAGTGTAGGCCTACAAAGTTTATAAGAATTATCGAAGTTCTTATAACTTGGAATTATGCCTATACTGTTGGCCTGGATATTCATAGAATGTTGAATGTCCTTAATGTATAAAGCCTCGAGGATATGAAGGCGGCTGGTATTATTTTCTATTCTTAAAGTTGTTACTCCTTTCTCTAACATTTCCCTCGTTAATGCTATAATGTGTTCTTGTCTCGTATGATTTTTCGGGGTGCCTGCTGTAAGATGCATAGTAAGGCGTCTTGATAATGTGGTTGTAGTTATTCTGATGTACTTTGAACGGGCTTCACAGTTCAACTTGAATTTGATTTTGAATCCAGAAAATTGATCGAATCCTGATTACATAATACACCTATATATATAACTTTTAATCTTAATAGGATATCTACCATATGTAGAACTAAAATATATCAAGAATCGGTCAGTTTTCTTGGTTCAAATCAAACTTTCAAAGCCTGTCACATTTTCACCGTATACTCTTATGTCTTCTTAAAGTCTGTGATTGATTTCTCAAATAAGTAATGTGCATAAACCTTGATATAATATTGACTGAAATAAAATACACTATACATTAAATGTATAATAGTTGTATAATACATTTGGTTCCATGAATCAGTAATAGCCTATTAAATTTTAAAATAGTACGGCTTATTATTATTTTCTTACCTTGTGTTTACTATATAGTACGGCTTATTATTATTTTCTTACCTTGTGTTTACTCACTATTAAAAGCTTTGTTAATATTATTTTTTTCTAAAATAAAGTAACCATGATTGCATTCATCATATTTTTTTCTTAAATAAGTTCAGCTTTTTAATGGAGACTTTGTGGATCGTGGATCGTTTTCAGTGGAATGTATATTAACTCTCTTTAGCTTTAAGCTGTTATACCCTAATCATTTCTTCATGTCAAGAGGTATGTAAAAATATTTATGTACTGTACGTAATATTGTGTGAAGTCTTATAATTTAATTCTTATAATTACATGTTTTTTTTATACTATCATATGAATGTGTTGAACATTTTTCTCAGTTTTTCAGTTATTTTTTGAAACAAATTGTAATAATGCTAAATGTATGTTATATATGTTATGAACATTGGGATGATATTTGTAGATTTACTGCCATAGACGTAAGGTAAATAACAATATAAACTATTGCATATTTTATTGGAACTCTTATAGCAGAGTGTTTTCTCAGGTAATCATGAGAGTCAAAAAATGAATCAAATGTATGGTTTTGATGGTGAAGTTACGGCGAAGTATAGTGAAAAAATGGCCTGCTTCTTTACAGAAGTTTTTAACTTATTACCACTAGCACATTGTCTCAACAATAGAGTTCTTGTACGTATGCATATTATATCAAGTAGTATCTATAAAAATACATTTTTATACTTCAAATAAATTATTTTAGGTTATGCATGGAGGCTTGTTTTCTTCAGATGATGTAACGTTGGATGATATTCGTCAATTGGACCGTAAAAGGCAGCCTCCAGAAGACGGTAATTTTGCTTTAATATATTTATATAAAAATAAATATATTAAAATAATATAAATTTATATTAAATATATTCCTACAAAGTAGTTAATGTTTTTGTTTTATCAAATACCAGCTGATATATCTCTGAGAAAATTCAGAAACTAAAATGAAATATAAGTTTATATATAATTGATAAACAAAATGAAAACCACAGAAGTATCAATTACAGCTGGAAAGAATTTAACACTTTAAAGACGATAAATTGTAAAACGAAGTTTATAAAACAATTAACCTAAGTTTAAATGCTATGGTGAATATTTTAAAATAAATTAATATTTATCAAATTTTTTTAGACTTATAGCATTTGAAGCTTATTTTGAACAGTTAATATTCATAAAATTAACTTTTAATTTTACAAATTTAGTGCTTCATTGAATCAAGTGGTGAGCACTGGACTAAGTGGAAACATTGTTGGTTGCAAAAAAAAAGTGAATTTCTATTATATATATATAAATAAAATAATGATTTTGTCTGTACATTACTTAGAACTGACTCATTTCAAGTTTTATTTACGTTTCATACATTGGAGAAACCGAATCCACCCTTAGAAAAATTTCTGTCGGTTTGTCTGTTTGTCCGCAAAACTTTGTCACAAGTAAACTCAGCTACCATAAGACATATAAAGCTGAAACTTTTACAGTAGATTTGTGTAGGTCTAACTTAAAATATAGGCTCTGAATTGATTGGAAATTCAACGTAGAAGTGAAGTTATGGACGTTTAACGCAAAAATGTTTGTCACAAGTAAACTCAGCCACCATAAGACATAGCGAGCAGAAACATTGACACTGGATTTGTGTATGCCTAACTTAAAATATGGGCTCTAAATAGATTGATAATTCAGTACGAAGCGAAGTTATGGGGCTTTTAGCTGTATTTTCCTAACTTCATAGACAAGTTTGTTTTGAAAATTCACAAGTGTGGCAAGTAGGTATTGTTAGTTGATTTTAATTTCAATTGAGCATATGCATATATTACGTATTTGACATCATTGAAATGGTGTTTCACAGAGTTGATGATGTACTATCTATTAAGAATAAATGTTTTGTAAACGAGCAATTCTCAACTCTTAATATGAACAGGCAGGAAAAATCAACAAACAAGTTCTTACGCTATATCATACCGAGGAAAGAACTTACAAGTCAGAAAAGAGATTGGATTAGTGATGAAGAAGCAGTTCATTATCTAATTGAATTTCTTGACTCTGAATTTATTTCTCCTGGACTGCCTGCTATGAGTAAAAACTTAAAGTAGGAGCACCAATGATGCTGCAATAATAGCAGTAACAAATTTCATGCTACGAAACATGAGTGCCCCAAAAACTGTGCAACGGGACACGACTCTGAGTTCGTGCTCTACACAGATATGCCATAGAGGCGGACATAATGACTGGATGTGGTATTGGGGAGACTGTGTGTATACCACGCATACCATTAATTCCGAGCCACTGTCTGTTTCCGTTGAAATGATTGCAAAGTCCCGTCAGAGTCTATTTCGCAATGACGTTAACTAAGTCGCAAAGGGAGACTTTATCTAACGCAGGAATTCAAGTTAGCGAAACCAAGTTTTTCTAACATGGTCAACTGTAGTTTACTTGCTCAAGAGTCAGAGGTTTCAACTGATTGTTCTTCCATGAACCTGAAGGACAGACAGCTAATGTGGTGTATACAGAGGCATTTGTTTAACACTGTACTAATAATGGTATTTTCTACTATTCTAATATACCATTATAGCAAATCGGGGACCGTAGCCCTGCAACGATTCATACATTGGGATGACAACCACATCACTGTCGAGAAGACTTACCATGCACCTTTCTATAGGCGGCCCCAAGAAACATTCAGAGGACAAGCATAATACCAAAATAACTAGAGACCTACTCGTGAGTGGAACTAAAATAATTAGAAAAGAAAACAACTTCAATCGGTTGCAAATCGCAGAAGCAATAATAATTAAACAGAATAAACCTACAATAAATATTCTGACGGGTAGTAGCGAAAGAGTGCGTAAATTATACGCGTCTGATTGGATGAAGAAACCATTAACTGTCAACGCCCCCCACCCCACCATCTACCCCAATTCAGCCAGTAGCTCTTGAGCAACAGGACCAAGAGCTACTTTAAACGATTACTGTAAACTGTGTCTTAATACCAACTCTAGAGACTAATATTTTTTTTAATTACCCTGAAGATGACTGGAAGCCAGTCGAAACATGTTGGTTCCCACTTAATAACATTCTCCAACGTTTGGAAGAAGGAAAGAAGAAGGTATTCAGAAACCTTGAAAAACTGGTGAAGAAAATGTCATCAGTGAAATACGGTCAGTTGTTCAATCAAATATATATATATATATTACACGAATTAAATGAAACAGTTCCACGAACTGAATAAACTATATTCACAAATAGTTTATTCGGAAACTCACAGAAATGAAATGAAACGGAAACTCACTACTATATTTCAATGGCCTCGTCATCAGGAAGATAGTAGTAAGTTTCTGTTTCATTTTTGTGTGTTCTTTTTGTGAATATAGTTTATATATATAGGTATATCAAAAGTTTAGGTATAAAGTAGAAATGATATTGCTGCAAATTTGGCTTGAGTTTTCCATACCTTTTTTTTGAAATTTCCGGTATAGTAGGTTCTTTCTACATAATCTTCTCCTTAATAGAAATATATGAACGGAAAAGAATAATTTTAGAAATTATTCATATCATTGGTAAAACCTACAACTGCAATTTCAGAACTGACATGGCAAACTTTAGCCATAAGTTAACAGGAATAATGCTTAAAGAAGGTTTTGGAGGTATATCACTCCACTGAGTATTGCATAGCTATTATTAGAAATGTTCCTCCAATAAGTGTGCGGATTCGTTCTCTCACAAGTACACGTAAATGAAATCTATTGTAATCTTGAATGATTTCCTTGGTATAAATGTCCGACCAATTGTACCACTATGTAAAATTTGAGATGTTTTGAAGTAATGATAAAACTCTTATTGGAATATAACTTACTCTTGAATTTTCGATATTTGATCAAGTTATTATAAAAATTGAAAGAGCTCACATTTGTCAACTTTTTTCCTGAAATTTTTTGTAGGAATAATGTGCGAGCTACTTTGGTCTGATCCACAAGCGGCACCTGGTAGGGCTCCAAGTAAGCGAGGAGTAGGCATTCAATTCGGACCAGATGTCACTAACACGTTTCTCGAACGAAACAAACTGGATTACATAATTCGAAGCCACGAAGTAAAACGAGATGGTTATGAAATTGCTCATAATGGAAAGTGCATTACTGTTTTTTCAGCGCCAAACTACTGGTAATTTTTTCTCCTCTTCCCAATGTTTCAAATTTGTTTTTATATTTCTTTGTATTATTAATGAAAAAAATTCTCAGTGACACCATGGGAAATAAAGGAGCTTTCATCAATTTGACAGGGAAAACGTTGCAGCCTCATATTAGAACATACATTGCAGTGGTGAGTACTAGTATATGTTTTTAATAAAAATCAGTGCTTGTAGTACTGATGATTTAGTTAGTATACATTATCTGATTAAATTGATGTATTGAATTATTGTAATACAGTACAATAATTCAATCTTTTGACTAATTAAGACAGACTATATTGAGAGGTGAATTTGTTTCACTTCATTACTACATTCTTCTGGTTTTCATATGTAAACTCAGATATTACTTTAACGAGTCCTAGACTGTCAGTAAAATTACGCAATAATAGGGAGCTTCCATAGGTATCAATCCATTGCACAATCTTCAGTTTATATCTCTTCACCAATAATGTGAACCGATGTTGAATAAGGTTGCGTTGTCATCGAACTCTCTTTAAAGCTTTCGTAAAAGTTAAAAGGGGAAGCGGAAATGGATGAAACAGTGACATAAAAAAAAGGAGCGAGTATACAGGATCCGAGCCAGAAGTAGTGGGACTTTTTCTGTAGCGCGAACGGAGCAGTGGAGAGGAAAACATGTGATTGAGTGTGGTGGATAGGAGTTTCAGGAGCAGCCTCGTATTTGCCCTGTCGCTTACGAGCGCGGCTGGCTGTTTTTGAGGCAAGACGTATGTTTTTGGGAGTATAGTTATGGTGAAAAATGTGTTTTTGGTTATTTATGAGCGTATTATTTTTTTTAATCAACTGTAGGTAAGTTGTATAGCTTTAAGCGTTCACAAAGTTGGGCCAAATAGCGTAAGTAGCCCAATTTTTAAGCTTTATTTTTCCGTTGAGAGCGATAAAATATCAACTTTAGTTCTCGCGATAAATCAAGTTAAGTAAATCAACTTTTTTAGTCATTTCCTGGAAAGGACGTCATTGCACCAAAGATCAAGAAAATTATCACACGCCAACCAATTATCACACCCCAGATATTTGTCAAAACTAATTCGCCCTGCTGAAATATTATCTAAATTGTTTGAAGCAGAGAGAATTAATCCTGTAATAAAAGAAGACAGCGAAGATGAAGTCTAATGGTTCAATATGTATAACAATTATTATCAGTATCGTGCATTTGATATAATGTGCTAAAATGTTATTCCTGAATGAATATAATATCCTGAACAAAATAGTTGAGGCATCAATTTTTCTTGATTATTGGTACAATTACATCCTTTCCAGTAAATTACTAAAGAAGTTGATTTACTTAAGTTGAAATATCGCGAGAACTAAAGTATATATTTTATTCCTCTCAACGGCAAAGTAAAGCTTTGGGACTCGTAAAACTTTTGTGAGCGCTTAAAACTTTGTGAACGTTTAAAGCTGTCCAACTTACCTACAGTTGATTAAAAAAAAATAATATGCTGGTAAATAACAAAAAAAAACCACATTTTTCTACGTAAAAAACATATATGAGTAAAATTCCTTGTATACCTCATTTACTTGACGTCACAAACAAAGTTTTTATGCTTAGAAACCAAAATCGCTCGGGGGCCGATTGACTATACTTATCCGGCTACCCCCTTTAAAGTAGAGTTACGCTTTTAAATTTTGCGTTAAAGTTAAAAAAATGACTACGAAAACCTTCGATTTGGTCAAGGAGGCCTACGGTGACGCCGCCACATTTGAGTGGCACAAATTGTTCCGGGGGAATAGGGACCTCGTGGAAGACGACCACCGTATCGGCCGCCCGTTCGCAGCAAGAACGGACGCCTCCTTGACTGTGGTGAGGGTTCAAGGTGCTTTGTACTCTGATCAATTGTCTATCTGTTCGTCTGATGGCTGACAACCGGATTTTATCCTACGGTAAAGTTCATTGCATCATTACGGGAAATCTCAGCATGAAAAAGATTTGTGCGAAGCTCGTTCCAAAAGTCCTGATTGAAGATCAGAAGTTGAAGCGCAAGCAAATTCGCCAGAAGTCCTGGATTTGATTCAAACAGACATAAGGACTTTTTTGATAATGCAGTCATTAGTGACGAAACATGGGTCTTCGAATACGACCCTGAGAACAAGAGGCAAAGTTTCGAGTTGCATCCAAAGTCTTCCCCCACCCAAAAAAAAAGCTCTGATGGGCAGAGCGAAAATCAAATTCATGCTGATTGCTTTTGATCGTCGTGGCATTGTTCACAAAGAGTTTGTGACCCCTGGAACAATAGTCAATTCAAAGCTCAAACTTGTACGTGGAAGTGCTCAAACGGTTGAAACAGAGAGTAAACTGCGTGTGACCAGACATAGCAACAACATGGATGCTTCACCATTACAACGCGCCGTGCTAAACTTCGCTGGTGGTACGGTCGCAGCTCGGTCTGTAGGGTCTCAATCGTAGGCGACAGAAAAAAAAATTGAGGCTACTCCTCATACTCCTCTCCACCGCACCCAGTTGCATGTTCCGTTCGCGCCCACTCCATCGCTCCGTTGGCGCTACAAGAAACAGTCCTACTACGTTTGGCTCGGACCCTGTACTCACGAAAATTTAAATGACATAGAAATTAGTAAACTGTAAAGTTTTCGTAACTTTCTAGGACGCCATGATATTTAACAAACAATTGAAAATGTTGAAACAGCAAATTGAGGTACGTTATTCTTCCTAACGCCAGCGTTTGTCAATTTTCGTGGAGCAGTAAGCGACTAAGGAAGCGTCCCAAGAACAGCTTGAAAGAGATGGTTACTCCATATTTCCGTGTAGGATATATAGCTAATTTTAGTTAGCTTAAACATTTTTACTGGTACAGTTATTTCACTTCCTGCTGGGATACTTAACACAGACACACACTGCTCTAAGAATTATGTCTATGTCATCAATTATGGTTTATTTTTTGTTTTCCATCAATTATGTGACCCTTATTAGGTATTTGCGGTGTCGTCATCTTACTACTAACTTTAGTGTGACTGTATTAATTCAAGAACTTCTGACCGCTGTAAATTTAAAAAGAAATGTAGGTGTAAGGTAACTTCTTGAACAGCCTGTAAAATTTCGAGTTCTTTGACTTTCACACTTAGAATAAGTTTAGTGAAATTTTCATTTATCGTTTAATTAATTGTTTTCAGAGTCATCCGAACGTTAAACCTCTGATGTATGCGAATTCTCTCATCAACTTCTTGAGTATGTAATGAAAGACGAATGTACCTCAAAACGTGATCTTTGAAAATAGACTGAAACTTGAAAATCATCCAGAGCAGTTGTTAACGTTGTTTACTAAATATATCTTTAATTATTATTGGTTAACATATTTATATCCTGTTTCGCCCTATTTCAGAATTTTTTTTTAGATACTATTCTTTAAAGTGTGGTTTGCTTAGTTATAGTACTATAATTAATATTGCTCAACATAATCATCTTTATCCAATACTTCTGCATGCAGCATCCCTATCTCTCCAACCCTCCTCCCCTGAATAATGCAGAGGGGTGGGTGCTCCTGCAACGCTGTAAAACAGCCCTTTGTGTAGCCTCTTTCCCTTGATCCCAGACTCTCTTGAGGCCTGATTTCCAATTTGAGAAAAGAAAAAAGCTGAGGAAGTATGATCGATCAGGATTATAAGGGATGGCGGATGGATATTCCTGCAAGGATCTTTTGCATAGGCATGATGTGTGGGTAAGAGCGTTGTCGTGCTGAAAAAGAACACCATGGTGGAACTTTCCTTAATTACAGGACATGGTGGTGCTCTGGTCATCTAAGAAGCCTACCAAGATAACACCTTCAGCACCCCAGAAAATCGTAGGCATAACTTTGCAGTTGATCATTAAGCCTTGAATTTTATTGGGCCCTACATTGTTGTGAAATAAAGTCATTTTTTTGACTCATCCTGGTATTAAATTTCACTTCACAATGTCGCTTGTAAAACTTGGCATGTCATATTACGAGGGCGGTTTGATAAGTCCGTGACTTTTTGAATAAAACAAAATTTTTTTCGGCAAAGAAACATTTTATTGGGAAATTCAAAAAGTCACGGACTTATCAAACCACCCTCGTATTATGGACCAGTGTTGTGAAATACTTAATGCAGTTTCAATAAAGAGGCACTAGGTTAAATAGAAATATGCATATGTTTTGGATCAGTCTTTAATGAATGTCATTTATATTACAGATACATATATTAATAGGAAGTATTTAAAACCTGTGAAACCTCTTAATTAAGGCAAGCTGATTACCACAAAAAGAAGGCACATTGACTAAAAATTACTACTGATATCCATCTGTTATTCTTCGCAAGAATATTTAAAAACTTAAAAACATTTATAACTACAATTTTAATAAAAATAAAAAAGGCACATTTTTTCTTTACGTATTAACAGAGATTTTGTTAAAATAAATTTTAGTTCTCTATTCAGAATCCTTAAGGAAGAGTGAAATATATGATTATAAATTAATATCTAAACAAGAAACAAGTTGCCTCGCAAAATCTCTGTTAGACACTGTACATATACGTTTTAATGTCCTTTGAGGACACAATATATTACAACATGGATGTAATATGATTTCACTATTTATACTGAACACTGGATGAATACCTACAGGAGAACAATACAGAAATTTCATGTTGATTTCGATGAATTGCAATAAGCCGTTTAATGTGCTAAGTACCACTAGAATAATAAGCTATATCACTAACATGAACTAACATACATGCATACATGTTAACTTATCAGTCTTTAAAATTATTAAAACCTTATTTAATCATTAAATGATGCAAAAAGGCTTCTAAATTTCATTAAAGGTCGTGCAAGAATAAGACATGTTTTCTTAATAAAATAACATCATAAATATTTTATGTCTACTTGTAACAAATATAAACTTTATTTCTTTAATGAAAACAAATTATAAGGTATTTATGGCTACACATTTTACTATGGTCTGAAAATGTAAAACTGTAGAGTGGTTTTCTGTATTCCTAAGAGTTCAAATGGTTGAGCAAATGTTATAATGGAGAATATAATTAATATTATCAGTCTGTAAAAATCACAGATAATTAAATTGAAGAGTTACATTTCATATGAGCCTCTATGTCTCATTTGAACTTCCAATTACCAATCTTGAAATTAAAATGTGAAATAAATAGTCTGCCTTTGGGTTTAAGTATATATAAGAAGAAAAATAATACTTAAGTTATTAAACTGTATAGAAAAACCTATATTAATAAGGGGAAAAAAATAACGAAAACAAGTCAATTATGTTCAAATGTTAACCATCGTCCAGATATGAACTAAAAGAGAATTATGAGTAAAAAGTATTCTATAAAAAAAAATGCTTTTCTCTTTTTTCCTATTTCAACAATAATTCCTTCTTTTTTTAAAGAAAAGAATTATATTTCAACATGTTTCACAAAAATGTCTTATTGTTAACTCAGAATATCGAATATATATATATATATATTTTTTTTAAAAAGAAACCCAAATTTCAGGGTTACTGAATGTCTAAAAATTTCGTAAATAATTCATGTACTTAATCCTAAGCAGGATACTCTTTTAGTGTTAAATGCAAAAAATCTTAATTAAAATTATAACAATAAAAAATTTATGTTACAGGCATAAATACAGGTGACTTAATGAAAAATTATACCTATAATTCTATGTACAAGGTTCCAAAACTACTATCCAACTAACAGTGATGGAAGTGAACGTTTTGCGTTAAAAAAATATTTGAAAAATAAATATAGAAAATATATTCAAATAAAACACTGTAATAAAATTGTTACGTTATAGTGATATGATTACATTAAAGCTAAACTGGTTGCACTTATCATTTGATCAATGTTTAATGACAGACTACTTAAATTATATCAATGAAATTAGGCTTCTTCCCCAAACCAAAATTATAACTTTATAATATCAAAACATAGATAATAAAATGAAACAAATAATATAACAAGTTACGAATCAAAATCACAAATAAACATGTCTATTAAAATTCAACTATTAAAAATCCATAAATGAAGGAATTTTTACATAGACAAATTTAACTTTAAAATATTATAATAAAAATTAACGAGGCACTCAACAACAGTTCTTTTTATAATATATATATATATATATATATATATATATTATAATTATTTTGATCGTAAAGCTATGCAATGCCAGCCATTTTGGCTCCTCAAATCACTGGATAACTTCAAAATACTTGCATCGATATATGATTCTTACAGTGATAAAATTTTAATGAATCAACAAGGAAGTTTACATTTAAATTAGGTTTTTCGCAGTCTTAATGTTTAAAAAGTTATATTTTTCAAAAGAAAAAAATTCAAAAAATATAATGAATTGTATGGAAAGAGTATTATGTTCACACACTCATAACATTATCTTAAAATAACTAGTTTTAAACTGTCGTATTAACTGAAAACTAAAAGAAAACTCTTAAATAACTTGAGGTAGAAAAATCAGACTTAAAAGTATACTTAAAGAGTTCACACATCAGTCTTCATTGTTCACCTATAAGGTTTAAATTTATTATATAATCTTCCTATACTAGTGGTTAAACAAATGTTTTTCCTTTTTTTTTTTTTGTCAGTCTTATAGTTAACATTTTGATAAGTGAGGAACTATTTTAAAGTAAGACTAAAGTTAAGGTCTTATTTATAGCAAAAAAATTATTTAATACAATATAAATTATCCCAATTTAGATTTAACCTCACTACAAAGTTATGAGACCACCTTGTGATAAATAATAAACTTTAAAAGAATAAACCAGGTTTCTGATGCAGAACTAATACCGCGACTCAATCTGGTGCTTTTATTTGCAGCTGTTTAATTTGTAAGGTAAGTTTGAATAATGGTATCATGAAAAACTTAGCGGATTGATAATAACTCAATATGACTTAGGAGGCTAGATGTTAAATCATAATTTTATGTTAAAATTTAATTAGCTATTATCTAGCATTTGCAAGTGATACTTAAGTGAGAAAAAGATGCAATAGCTTTTATATGAGGTCACTCTGTTTAAAGTATTTTCATTTTCAGTTTTTAAGAAAATGAAAACATTAACTCAGGTTTAAATGCAGAGGTGTAGGTGTTAAAGAGTAAGTAATAAAAAAAGAGGACATAATCTAAAGTTGATTGAAATCATGATTGATTTATCATTTCATGATTTATCAAGTCTTGAAAAAAAAAAGGGAAATCACCATTTAGAATAACAAATTCCATATACAAACCTCTTCATGTGATGAATCATGAAATTATTTTGTTATTTAAAGAATTCTCATAAAAGTTTTTGACTTTTTCATCTTGCAAAGATCATAAAAGGTGGGGTTTCATATAGTTAAATTAAGTAATCGCTGCACTCCATCTAAATCCATTCACTGAATCATAGTATAATGTTGATAATTTTTAAAAAGTACGGTTAAAATTTTGCATTCGAAAAAAGCCTCAATTCAAGTATTCTACATCTAATATAACCATTTTCAAGACTGTTATTTGTTTTAAATATGTGAACAACATGGGATAAATTTATGAGGTTTACAAATTCAGGGAATGATTTAACGATTTCCAAAATAAAAATGTTTAAAATTTGATAACATAAAAATAATCTTTGAGCAATTTACAATAGAACAAATAATAAAAGTCTTTAATAATATCTTTTAAATTGGAATTATTCCTGAAACGATTTCCTTTTCATTTTGAGAAAGCATTCATTGAAGTTATTTCTTGTTAAACCTAATATATTTTGTCAAAGAAGGCACTTCGTCTAATCAGTGTTCTCTTGAGTGTTACTAGAACCTGTTGTGATCATGTTTGATGACTGACTCATTGGAGGCATAATGACTCTGGAAGTAGTTGAGGTTTCAGTCTTACGAGTCACTGACAAATCTTCAACTTGGTTGGATTCATCATCTAGAGGATGGGGTGATGTAGGGCTTACACTGTTCGGATGGGCATACTTGATCAAATTCGGGCTTTGAGATCGTTCGTTATTTCTTGGACTGGGAAGTTCTCCACTGTTAGTCTCAATATTTGAAGCTGCTACTAACGCAACCATGGCTTCCCTTTCAATATCTTCTCTTTTTATGTTATGAGCTTCCAAAGCATGATGTAAAAATCCATGTTCCATTACACCAGAGGAATAACTTTCTTCTTTTACGTTTCCATAAACCATTGAACCAGTGCCACTTAAGCTGTAAGGAAAGGCCGCACTTCCATTGCTATTCGAACTTCTCCTAAATGGCCTACTAGTTGTGATACCAAGTTTCTTCACTTTATCATAAAGAGTTCGAGAAGGTACACCAAATTTACGGGAGGCTTGTAATGCACTCATACCATTCCTTACGGCTTCAATAGCTGACATTATATCATTCCTCGTGTACTGCTTGTATCGTTTCCATTCCGGTTTGGGTGTTGGAACATATGTAGCGATTCCTGATAATACACCTTCTGCAAAACATAATTAACTATTAGTAATGTTATTAACACTAAGCACATTTCAAAAGTAAACAGATCATAATCATTTTAATTTTCCTTAAGTGCATTAACAAATGTAATTAAGTTTCCGTGTTTCTTGTAGTCACGGAACCATATATATACATATATTTTATTATTCCTAATTTATTTTCATGAACCACAAAACTTATGTTATTGATAGTAATTTGCTAATTTCAGATTTCATCCTTTTCGGTTTGTACTTCATTGAATATTTATTAAGTAATAGGATTATAAATATATATGTACTTTACTATTACATAACATGAATTGTACATAGCTCATTATAATTAATAAATTACAAAGATGCAATGAAAAATCATATTTATATGGGTGGCAAAACACCATATAACCATCGGCATTAGGAACGTACTTTTAACTGTGGATTTAACTTAATTCAAAATTTCATTAACTATCCCCTGACATGGAGAGGTCCCGATAAGGTTATACATTTTTCTTTTTTAAAACGAAAGAACACCTTTATTTTAGAATGTAGGATTTTCCGTGGTTTTCATTTTTAACAAAGAACGGAACATTTTTTAGTTTTCGCCTAAAAAATCAGCTTTTCGTGAAGAATAGGCATATTGAAATTTCACTTCTTTCATCACTAGCTAAATTAAAAAATCGTTATAAATTCAATTATAACGAAATCATATATATATATATATTTCATAGGCGCCAGAAGAACTGTTTTAAGGAGTATGAAGAAGAAAAAAGAACTTAGCAATATACTATTTAACTTAGCAATAAACGTTTATTATTTAACTAAAGAATCTTTACTTAGATTTAGAAAATAAAAAGTATAATTCAAAACAAGGAATGTTACCAATAGTAACAATTATAATAAGCATGCAAGAAACAAGAAATATAATCATATAATTGATTTCAAAGTATAGAAATTATATCAAACTGTTTTCGGTAAAATGATTTTATAATTGTTAATTATTTGCTACTATCAGTTCAAAATCAAAACTTCTATAAGTTTTGAAACCCAATAAAATTGATGAATAAAATGAGAAGCAAACCGTTACTATGTTTAATTTTGAACTATAATGTTACTAATTAAAATTTACACTATAGAAGTGAATTTATTTAAATAGTTTAAGTAAATTTAAGTCCTTATTCATTAGGTATTAAAGTAAGTAATTACAAGGTTGAATAATTGCATCAAAACATGGAATTAAAAATAGTAGTTCACGTCATTGGCAATTATTTGTTAGTATAAACACTGGTTATGTATATGAATACGACCAAATACAGTAATACATCAGAAAATTGACGTCCCTAAGAATTATGGACCCCAAAATGTATTTTCGATCACTAATAACTAATTTTACACGGTATTAACCAAGGTTAACCTTGAAACTGAACACCCAGTGCATGATCTATTCATAAACTGTCAGATATCGCCAAAAAAAATCTATCAAAAAATGAATATGATATTTTTTTATTTGAAAATAACTGTAATTTACATTAATAGTATCCAGGAAAAAGAATTTTATTTAAATAATAATCGGTTCTGAAACAAATTAAATATAGTTACTATTATCTGGAATTCGATTGCAGTCTTGGACCATATTATTTTCAGATTAGGAGGTACTTCCGGATATAATTCTTGAAAAAACAAAGTTACTTGACAAATTAATTTTTTTGTATTAATTTTAAAATTAATATAACTATCTGAGTGATTTAATATTTTTAGTGAATAATTCTTATTATGCATGAACCAAAAAAAGGTACTTTTTTAATGAATTGTTCTTAAAAAATCCAAATATCTCTATGAATGTAACTATCATATGAAGAACAGATAACTATATATAATACCTTTATTTTCACTATACAAAGGCTGAGGCGATGATGAATGCAAAGAAAACTTATTCTGCTGAAAACAAAATATTGAGAAACGTTATTTTAATTCGAAAATATAAATATTAGCAATTCTATGATAAAAATGCTGAATTACAGTTTACTTTATTCAAGAAATTGACTTTAGTAATAAAATTCAGAGCGTAGATATTTTTATGTGAACAAAAAAAAACAAGTAGTAATGGAACATTAATTTCTGTTTTTGAATTCAGTAAACTGTAATTCATTAACTCACAATAAATTCATTCAGATAAAACATAAAAATCAAATAATAATCTATATAAATTAAAATAATGATTTTGTCTGTACATTGCTTAGAACTGACTCATTTCAAGTTTTCTTTACGTTTCATACATTGGAGAAACCGAATCCACCCTTAGAAAAATTTCTGTCGGTTTGTCTGTTTGTCCGCAAAACTTTGTCACAAGTAAACTCAGCTACCATAAGACATATAAAGCTGAAACTTTTACAGTAGATTTGTGTATGTCTAACTTAAAATATAGGCTCTGAATTGATTCGAAATTCAACGTAGAAGTGAAGTTACGGACGTTTAAAGCAAAAACGTTTGTCACAAGTAAACTCAGCCACCATAAGACATTGCGAGCTGAAACTTTGACACTGGATTTGTGTACGCCTAACTCAAAATACGGGCTCTAAATAGATTCATAATTCAGTACAGACACGAAGTTATAGGGCTTTAAGCGTATTTTCCTAAATTCACAGACAAGTTTGTTTTGAAAATTCACAGGTGTGGCAAGTAGGTATTGTTAGTTGATTTTAATTTCATTGGAGCATATTGAAATTATATACTTATTGAAATTATATACTGAATATAATGCGTATTTGACATCTTTGAAAAGGTGTTTCCCAGAGTTGAGGATGTACTATCTATTACGAATAAACAGTTTTGTAAACGAGCAATTCTCAACTCTAAATATGAACAGGCAGGAAAAATCAACAAACAAGTTCTTACGCTATATCATACCGAGGAAAGAACTTACACGTCAGTAAAGAGATTGGATTAGTGATGAAGAAGCAGTTCATTATCTAATTGAATTTCTTGACTCTGAATTTATTTCTCCTGGACTGCCTGTTCATGAGTAAAAACTTAAAGTAGGAGCACCAATCATGTTGCAATTTAGTAGCAGTAACAAATTTCATATTACGAAACATGAGTGCCCCAAAACTGTGCAACGGGACACGACTCTGAGTTCGTGCTCTACACAGATATGCCATAGAGGCGGACATAATGACTGGATGTGGTATTGGGGAGTCTGTGTGTATACCACACATACGATTGATTCCGAGCCACTGTCTGTTTCCGTTGAAATGATTGCAAAGTCCTGCCAGAGTCTATTTCGCAATGTCGTTAACTAAGTCGCAAAGGGAGACTTTATCTAATGCAGGAATTCAAGTTAGCGAGACCAAGTTTTTCTCACATGGTCAACTATAGTTTACTAGCTCAAGAGTCAGAGGTTCCAACTGTTTGTTCTTCCGTGAACCTGAAGGACAAACAGCTAATGTGGTGTATACAGAGGCATTTGTTTAACACTGTTCTAATAATGGTATTATATACTATTCTATAATTTCTAATTATAATATTAGTATATATAATACTATAATTGATATTTTGGAATACCAAATATAATAGAATTTTTGATTCCGTCAAAGACGGGTACGTTTGCTAGTTAATAATATATTATCAACATTAATGAAATTTACAATAAAATTAATATTAAATGTTTACAGCTGTAACATTTTGAAAACAAAACACTATTACCTTTAGAAGGTAATAAATTAACTATGACATTATTAAAACTCAATTCCATTACATAAATAATAGCAAAAAATAAACAATACCAAATGTTTAAAACAATAATCAAGAAAATAATGAGTTTGTTTCACATGTGAAGATAGTACAATTAAAATGTGAAGAGTAAAAAAAAATGGATTGTCCTTCAAAAGAATTAGAGACAATTATTTTTTCAACAACAAGGTCACTGTTGGGTGAAAGGCTTAACAGATAAAGACAACACTAAAACCAATAGAAAAAAATTTGGAGTGACCTAAATTCAACTTTACTATAAGTAAACATAATATCATACTTCTTGGGTACATAATATATAATGTCCTATTTAGTTATAATATAAATGTCTAAATGGGAGATGTTTATTAGTCTTTCATTCCTGGAGGCAGTACAGATCCACTTATCAATACATATACTTTTTTTGTATATCACACCACTTATACATATAATATCATTAGTATACTTACAGCAGTAATAACATTTTTGAAAAGAAAAAAAAAATAGGTTTTGTGCTACGAAATAATCTCTTAAAATAGAAATTTTATTCCAATAGCCAGTCGATCTCTTACATAGTTTACCTGGCCTCCTTCTACATTGAATGTTTAAGACAAATTTTCAGATTTCAAACTTGAAAATGTTTTTATATAGTCTGAAAATTTTCAGCAACATTAAGAAAAAATATCGTTAGATAATTTTTAATTTAAGAAGTAGGATAACTAAATTTATTAATCATTAAAGAATGTTTTCAATTTTGAATTATATTTCACATTTTTGGTGTTTTATAGAATTATTATGCTGGGAATTTTATAGCTTCCTAGTATTTTATAGAAATCACTTTTCATTCCCTTTGTCAAAAATGATAAATACCAATTCACTTTGAGCGAATGTTATCTTTTTCCTGCGTGCTGTACTCTGTTATAAGATTGCTGTGAATATATGTTGAGAATAAATATATTAGTAATTAGCCAGCTTTACATACTCAAATCAAAGTCAAGTCCGGCTATTCAGTATAATTTAGAACTTTTATACTGGTTTTTGAGATGAAAATTAATTAATAAAGAGATGTCTTAAGGCAGAGAAGTACCTGATTGTGAAGAATTTGAATTAGAAAGAATAATAAAAACATTAAAACTAAATCCAGGACCGGACTTAATTACATATGAGATTACCAAACTATTTTCAGAGAAAATAACTAAGCCTCTGAGACTATTGTACAATAAAATCATCAGCAGTAAATGGATACCAACCCAATGGCTGCACTCTAATGTAATCCTATTGTTTAAAAAAGGAGATAAAGAGTCTATTAAAAATTACCGTCCACACAGCCTGAAATCTAATGTAGGCAAAACATTCACTAAATAGATCAAAAATAGATTAACTAATAATATAAAATTAATTCAACCATATGAACAGAGGGATTTAGGCCCGGGTACTGGAGGTGTGACCACATTGATACTTTAAATAAACTAATACAGAAAATAATGAATATCAAATGAATTGCTATTTAGCATTCATAGATTTTACTAAGGCCCTTGATACTGTCTAACACAAGTATATGATAAAGGTTCTTCTAGCTCAAGGCATTCACCCCACACTAATTACGTTTATTTATAGTATCTACAAGTAAAGTATATCCAGAATATCACTGGGAAAGCAGGGGATTTACTTTCCTATTAAGAGAGGAGTACGGCAGGGCGATACATTATCACTCAACTTATTTAACAGCGTTCTGGAGCAAGCTTTCAAAGAAATAAAATGGAATCAAGAGGGCATCAATGGATCAATGGTGTATTATTAAGAGAATTTAGATTTGCAGATGATATAGTCCTAATAGCCTCAAACACAAGAGACCTAGAATAAATGACCTACAAGTAGCCCGAAAAAAAGGCGGGACTTGATATAAATTTAGAAAAACTGACTTAATGACAAACGGTTAGCAAAAAGGAATTAAACTGCAATATAAGGCGATTAAATGGTCGGACGATATGATAAACCTTACCCCATTACTCAGCTCACAGGACTGCACGTATAAAAAAATCAGAAGAAGAATTGGGATTATCTGGAGGAGATATTAAACACTGAGGTACATGTTAAAAGACCCAAAGATTGAAATACACCAAAAAAAGATAGTCTTAGAAAAGTGTGTGTTTTCTGCATTGATCTATGGTGCTCAAACGTGGATAGTAACAGTAAGGAATATGTAAGTTATATAACAGTAAGGAATATAAGGAATAACAGTAAGTTATAAATGAAAATATTTAGGTGATTGCCTGGTTGGTGTTTCATTTTAGGACAGATCGTGTTAGAGGCTGAACACAATATTGTTGATTGTTTCTTGTAAGGGTCGACACCACATAGAGCAATGGAGAGAAGTTTTCTAGGGATTAAGAGACATGACAAAATGAGGAGTGAAATAATAAATACAGAAACAGGAAAAAAATATTCTGACTAAAGTACGTGCACTAAAATGAAAGTGGGCAGGACGTGGTTGAGGATGAGGAACGATAGATGGGCAAAAATAATTACTGAATGGTGACCTAGAGAAGCAAGAAGAAAAGTGGGAAGACAAAGAAAATGGGAAGATGAATTTAAGGAAACAGCGGAACTAATATGGTTGAGAGCCTCTCTAGAAAGAAAAAATGGAAGTGAGGCCTATGCCCAAAAGTGGGCCTAGTTTCACAATTGCAAAAAAAACCCTATTGTAAAATATATATACAAAAGTTTTATTAAAAAAAATTCATTTTATTAACAAGTGTAATTATTTTTTTGTGAAATAAAATGACTATTATATTATTATTAATTGTATTAATAATTTTCTCTCTATAACCACCAGTTAACAAATCACTATAAGCAATAGTACTATATTATATTCAATAATTATATTATAAGCATATTTACTTGTTTATTAAATATTGATTTGTTAATCTTCTGTGAGTTTATTATTATTTTGTAGAGGCGCTTTTTGAAAAATGAGTACTTTTATCGTCTTTATATCATTGAGACAAGTTAAGCAAAATTTGTAAAAAGTGAAAAAAATTATGTAGTCTCGTTGTAGATTTTATTTTGCTTAGCAATAATAGAGATTTCAGCAGTTGAAATACAATCTGAGCTGAAACTCAAATTTGAATCCGAACCATACCCAAAAATTGAAAAGTCAAAAAACTGGAACTGAAAAAATATTAATGAACTCAAATTGAAATCCTGAACCAGATATTCACTAAGGATGTTATTCACTGTTATGTATAACTTTTTAATACATACTCCTAGTGTGTACGTTATTAATAAATTATACGTTATTAATAAATGGTACCCATAAATTAGTGGTACCCATGATTACGTCTTGAACATAATTTTCAAAAAGGGCTACATCTACAGTTGCAAAAGTTAATGCCGATAAATATTATACAAAATTTTCGAATTCGAATACTTTATAAATAAATTACTTTAGAGAAAATGAGAAAACATAGTAGATTACTAAGTTTATTCTCTACAAAATAAAATTCCCACAAATTTACATCAGTGTTGTAAATTCTATTAAATGAATTAATAGAAATTGTTCAACACTATTATTTTTAAATTCATATTCATTTTATTGATATTTTAATTTTAAAGAATCGCGATTCTTCTGAAATTTAACTTAGTACTCACTGTATCATACAGAAATGACAAAACAAGTATACCAATGTTTAAAAAAGACTACCAATTTAATTATTATTATTACTTTTCATGGGGTCGAAGTCAGAGCGGCCTGCTAGTTACATAAATAAGACTAGATTTGATATGTTTAAGTTTAATTATTTTGAGAATTATTAGACAGACAAACCTATATGACTTATTATATTAATCAATATTGATTTGTACGAAGCAATTAACAGAAACACTGTAACTTTATGGTTCCAAACCATTGCAAAATTATGACTTGTAGGGTTTCTTGCCTCACTATATCTATTTTTGACTGCATTTTAAAATTTTCAATTTAAATCCTATAGAAAATAACAATAATCTTCTTTACATTTTACAAAACAAATTTCTATGATAATAAATACAATCGACTGGAATATTATTACGAAACAAACATTTTGTTTTGTAAAAAGGTCATTTAACCTCTAAATAACTAATATTCTGTACATAAAATTCTTAGGATCTTGAACGGGTTACAGATGGCATAGTGGTTAGCCAAATGAAGGTGAAGGCAGTATATAAAAAATAAGAAAAAAATGCAAAGTAAAAAACAAAAAGCATTGAGTGAGCTAAAAAGAATTAATTCATCTAAAGTATACTTTTATATAAAGATATACACTTTTCTTTATATAAATACTAGTGTTGGGACGATTAATCGGAATCGGAATCCTTAATCGTATGAATCGTGTATTTTTAGAGAAATTGGAATCGGAAATTTATTCTGATTGATTTTGATACACATTTTTTATACTTTCTGAACTGAGTCAGGCAATTTCAGGCTAAATACTTTAGCTTTAACCAATGCGTGCAAAAATAAAAAAAAATAAGACTCAGAAAAAGAATTGAAAGTTAGAAAGGTCTTCTACATTAATAACTGAGCTTGATGAAAATGAAAGAGCATTGGAGAATGAAACAAATTTGAAATGTCCTAGTATTACAATCAAAGTTAAAATGATTGGACAGGCGAAGATCCTCGTCGGTGGTTTTGCAACCAGAGATTTTTTCAAATTTGTCAGCTGTGTCAAATAAGTCTCACAAGTACTTTCAGAGTGAAAGGTTTAGTGTAGGAGGAACTCTTTATCCACCATATTTGAACAAATCATACTTTATCCACCATATATGATAACAAATCATAATTTATTAATGTCAGGGTTCCATTATGGATAAGAAGTCAAATCAGGGATGCCACACAGATCGTTCTACTCCTGTCTCTTTTAAAAATACACATTTTTCATACTTCCTTAACTGAGTCAGGCAATTTCAAGGTAATAAATGGATAAGATTAATTAATGTTAACTTCAGATGAAGGAAAGTTATTTAAACAGTTGGTAGTTACTAGTTGCATAATTTATTATAATGTTTACTTTACATTACATTCTCTATTAATAAATAATTTTTTTGTTCAGTTGATTCACAAATAGTACTAAAAAAATTGTTTTTTATGTCATTGAACACATTTAATTTAATCAGAAACAAAACTTTTTTTTGTCATAAAGTGGAAAATATTTTAAATAGAATTTTACAATACCTGAGAATATTAATGAACGTGTACAATTAGCCAAAGGTGTGAGTATTAACCCAGCTAAGAAAGTAATATAATGTAATATATATATTATTATTTTTATGATGGTTAAACTTATTCTAACTTACTCGTTATTTTTCCTGACGTTTATAGAGAATATTTATTCAGATTGATTTTGATAATCATTTCCTAAAATATTCTGGCTGCTCACTATTCATACCTTTGTTTAACTCCATCTAATTTCATTTGTAATTTTTCTGCTATTTGTTATACATTGAACACATAAGACAGACACAAAAATTAATTAAGATAGTTTAGTTGCTGAGCATATACAGGTAGAAGCTAAGCAGGAATCGGAACCTAAGGAATCAGAATCGGATAAAATTTAGGAAATCCCAACACTAATAAATAAGGTATCAATAATAAATACTGAAGTAAAAAGTATTTAAAACCATGTGTTCAGTGAGCCACAAAGTTCCTTGTTGAAACTGTTCAAGCTGAAGTGGTATAACTCATGTGTATGCACTTATAAGAACTGTTAATATAGCTCGGATACGAAATATCCCCCCCACCCGACTACCACCACCATCCTATAATCCTTAAGTTAACTATATGATGGTTTAAAAACAAAATTAAACTACAGACCCTTTCTTCCTCGTCGACGTTTGAAATATCCGTGTAAGGAGAAGGTTCCTCAGATGTAGATTCTTGTTTCACATTCTGCAAATAAATAATAGACAATTAAAATCATCCATGCATACTACATCCAATTAGGCTATAGGAAAGAAAATGTCTTTAAAGAAAATGTTTATAAAACAAAATTTTATTTAGTTACACTCGTATATTTGGGCAAGGGTAGCTCAGTGGCTTACGTTTTCACCTCTGGAGTGGTAGATCGGGGGTTCGATACCCACTCTACTCTAGCCCAATAATTAATTCACGCAGGAATTTGTCCACAATCCTGTCATAATCTTCAGACTGTTAATAATGATGATTTATTGCAACACTGACCTCTCTTTGGTTGCAAAAATTAAAAAAAGATCTGCTAATTATAACATAGCTTTATTTAAACCTCAGAGGCAAATAGCTTCAACATGATATATTGCCCTGAACTATCCAGCACATATCATTACAAGGGCTGCTTAAGAGTTTAATATCAATTAACTGGATCTATCCAACGATGTGACTTGTAGAGTGTCCACAAACCTTTGGACAAAGGACCTTTCCACTCATATACACAAGACATCACAAAAAAAAAAAAGGAATAAATCCGTTCAAATATTAGAAAAACAAAATTTAGGATTACTAATTTACTTATAGTAGAGTAAAAGTTAATATATTTCAAAATAAGTAAAATTATATAATTATGAAGGAATGAAAATAAAAACAATACCCTTGACTCCGGAGTAGAACCATTAGTAAAAGGAAAAATATTGCCATGTTCATTGCTATCAGGTCGACAGATGAGAGGAACTGGTCCAGAAGAATCGGCTTGGCCCTGTCCCAGAACAGTGCGAAGTATGGGCGTGTCTCGGCTCATGAGAAGGCTTGAGAGTTTCTTGCGTCTCAGAGGGGGCATGTCTGCTGTAATAGCTTCATAACATCTGTTAAGGGCTGTTGAAGAGTATGGACTATTAGGAGGTGGTGGAGTATTAAGAGGAAGTCCTCCCCACATTGGTAAACTTATCCTATTTCGTTCTTCGGATTTTGAATATGGCCATCTGGAATATGGTTGACCAGTTGATGAATGAGGAGGAGACTCTTTGACGCTACTACTTGGAGGTCCTGCCATGGAAGAAGTAGAAATGGCATTTCTATCTTCCTCTGAAGTTTTTAGTTGGGGTACACTACCATTTTCTTCTACCAATCCCTTCACTTTCAAAGCCTCCGCTACTTTGAGAAGAGCAGCTAACTGATCTTGGGCCACATTGACTTCACCTCTGTACATGTATTCTAAAATTGCTTTCATTTCACCATATCCAATATCTTTTAAAACAACCACTGGATGTCTACAAGGCAATTCTGTGAAAAGGCACTGAAAGTATGAGGAGCATGCTGCTAATACCATCTTATGGCACTTGACAGAAGTTCCTCCCTCACAAGCTAAAGTAACATCTGTAAAAGCTTCATTCTGCAATAACTGATCGAAAACTGTTAACAGATTTGATCTATGATTGTTCCATCTAAGACAATATTGTTGAGGTGCGGACATATTTATGCCTTTTAACTTTTTTAAAATAAATAACAAGTTAAAATTTCTAAACTGCAAACATTTCCAGTCAGCTTTCTATCTAAAAAAAAAAAAAAAAAAAATTAATAACTCTTTTAATTAATCAACTAAAGAAAGATACAGAGTTTAAGAAAATAATATACCTGGGAATAAAAAAAATAATCATTGACTACTAATTTTCAGATCTTGTTTCTCTCTCCATGTATACACAAAGGCCTCATGAATACAGGTTCAAATACTGTAACAAACGACATATAATTAATAAATTGAATTAAAGAAACAACATAGATTCATAAGTGAACATTGCCTTGACTTCTGCATTAACAGCTTACAAAGTAATACATGATAATTAGCAAGAATTTTAATAGGAGATTGAAGGTCCAATGAAAATTGTTGGATTTTAGTAGTTTAAGTATTTTTGGTTTAAGAAAAATAAGTTACTCATCCTCACAAAACCTTTTCTTCGCAGATTTAGTTCAAAACTTTTTGTATCTTCTAGAGAAAACCTGTGAAAAATTCCTCGTCCAAGACAAGTTTTACATCGATCGGGTGAGGAAGAGAATTTGTAAGATACAATGACTTACTTTTTCTTTAATATTATCAACAACCAACAACCCTCTGTGTGACTAACAATAATGGGTACACTTTTGTAAAAACAGTTTTAATTATAAATGTCATTTTAGTTTAGTTTTAAATGCACTCTAGTGGGATATTAAATAAGTGTTTCTGATAAGAACTAACTTAGAAGGAAACTTAAAAAAAAATCTCAAGAAACCTAGTCAAAAAATTACAGGAAGAAACCATAAAATGATTATAATAAAACCATTTTAAGTTTATAGGAGTCACTTGCGTCGTTTTTGCAAAAAGGTTGTAGTTCGCAAAACAAATTGAGCTGACTTTTTCACATACAAGATTTGTAAATATGTGGCAAAGAACAAGTAATTTGCTAGAAGGATGATGCCGATAGAAACAATCTGTAATTAGGATGTGCTTTTACTGGAATGAGAGATAAGTGACAAGGAGATATTTTGAAGAGATCCAACGTGCAGCAATAACAAAACTAAGACATCAGTAATCCTGGAATGCACTGAGTGGTCATTTCAAGAAATACCACCATGCACCCATACACATCCATAGTGAGACAGAAATCTATAATTCTGAAAAAAAGAACACTAAAAAAATAATAGTACAAGTCACTTTTAAAGCATAAAGATCAATACTCCAAAGGCAGATAAGGACTTCGTAGGGCAGTTGGCTCCACTATAACTTATGGATGAACTATATAACTATAGCTGCTCCGACGAACAAGGTCTGAGTCCAAATTGTTGCGTTCGTAACAAGTGAACACCACATATTCTTTAGAAGACAGAAATGTGATTATTCAACATGATCTGATATGGCAGTTCATAGATAACTATATCAAGAGGCTTATATCCAATAAAGAAAATAAGCTTCCTTCTCATATATAACTCTTTTGTTCAGTTCAATAAATACTACAGTCAACCTTCCCCAATCCCCATAAGGTACAACACATTGCCTAGTGCCCTGACCACTCATCTCATTCCCGATTCGAAGTAGAATGGACTTCTGTAAACTTTGAGGTAATCATGACCAAACGACCGCGAAGCGACGTATAGTCATAATATCTTCACCGGGGGCTGACTTACTTATTTTTTGAGAAGCATTACTGATCCTCCCTCTAAAATTTTGCTGGTAACAATTCTTCCCAGTAACATTTTGCTGGTAAAATGTTACGTCAGCAAAAGTGGGGCTCAGGTCTGGAACTGCTAACTACAACGTACTCAATAGTTAATATTAGAATTAGAAAAAGCCGTCATACCTCGTAAATTGATATCGGAGATGTTGGAGCGCTTTCGGATCTTGTCCATCTTCGTTCGCAACTGATGGACGCAATTCTTCAGTTGCGAACGAAGATGGACAAGATCCGAAAGCGCTCCAACATCTCCGATATCAACTTACGAGGTATGACGGTTTTTTCTAATATTAATATTAATATTGATTCTAATATTAATCTTACTAACCTCAGTGGTAATAACAATATGCATGTACTCAATAGTGCACACACATATTCGTTAAAGAGATCATGTTCGAGTTGAAGAAAATGAATAATTAGTTCATTGGTCAATTGGCAACTGCAGCATCTAACCGTGAATGAACAAACAATTATTAAAAAATTCTGGAGTAGCATACACCGGATTTACAGTAAACTACCTATTATCAGAAATAATGAACTATGCTTTTTAATAATCATATTACACTTCATCAAAACAGCAACTGATATATTTGTTTAGAATTAATAGTGAATGCTTAAATAGTATATTCATATAAAGAAATGAAACAGATTAGCATTCATATAAATGATACATTCCTGTTTTTTAGGAAATATGAAATTACTAATAAATTGTAACTAATACCAAGTTTAATTTGTAACATTCATTGAATGTATTAGTAATTGAATCACTAAAAAGCAATGAAAGATAATAGCAATTATATCTAATGTATTAGAATGAGTGAAGTAAAGTTTAGATTAGTTAATTATTCTATCAGTTGATTGGGTAATTATTTGATAATTATTGGGTAATAAAAACATAATAAATTAAAAGGAAATATCATAAATAATTAAAGTTGATTTTACATAGTACATTTATTTTAAATGATGAGTCAGGCGTGATCGAACAGGAATCCTCTTTGTTTTTTATACTGCTAAATTTTTCAAACGAGAGACGAAAAATATTGATGCTATACCTGGGATAGCAGGTAAATTCTACGATCCCATGCTACATACAGTGACAGGCACTCGTTAAACATCCCTAATCTAATCAACTTGATCACAGTAACATTTAGGACACCCTATCCAAAATCAACCGGACAGTTTAGCTCTCCAATACCTAAAATGGTTGCAAAATAACAAATAAGTCAAACTTCCCTCCCCTGGAACAACACTAAAGGAGAATACTAATAGTTCGGGTAATGGAAACATCAATTAAAAACAACGCCATGAGGTTTTATTGTTGTAGTTAATATCTCATAATATTAATTTTCAACGGACGATTGGTTTATTAATATTTATTTTAAAAAGGAGAGTAGTTCTAATAAATTACTTATATTAACTCTGAGATTAAGACGAACTCAACTTACTGGTTGTCTTTGAGTTAAATAAGTCTTTTACAATAATCCAAAATTTGGGAATATTCACATAATCCATTTAAGCGTAATATTAAATGCAAAATTTCAAGTCTCTAGAATGAGAGAAGAGAAGGAAAAAATAATACACGTTTTGATACAAGGTATATTTCCTATGGTGCAATATTGGTCGAAAACAAATTTCCATGCAAAGGATTATATATATATATATAGTTCACACAGGAAAGAGAAAAACAAATAAAGACACACACAAAAGACTCACAACGATATTTCGACAGTCGTCGTCATCGGGCAGAAGTAGTCCCTTTGAGTAGCTGAAGCTAACTGAGTGGTAGGCCGAATGCGACGAACACGCACGCACTCTGCCGGCCGCCCTAGGTAAGCTACTAACTACAGAGAGAAAAATAACTAAAAAGAACAAATAAAAGCAAATAAAAATAACAGAAGGAGAAGAATAGTAAATGAAGCAATAAACGATTTAAAAATAAAAATAAATAAATAAATACAAAAATAAATAAATAAAAAAAATAAATTATATATATATATATATATATATATATATATATATCAGACAATTTAAATATGATTTGCCCAACTGTACGACATGTGGAGTTGCTAAAATCATTGATAATACCGATACCTCCCGAACTCATACATACAAACATCTAAATGTATTAAATTCGTCAAAATCTCAGTATCAGTTTATCTCAGTGTCACGATTTTAATCACATGAAATTTCATCAAGGGTCATTTGATCATTCCGTATGTAATCACAGTTTTCATTACTACAACAATTAATCACCCGACAGTGTATCACTCAACAGATAGTCACAGTGCATTTCACTACAGATACCATTTAATCACATCTCAATTTAAAATCACGCAATGGAAAAAATGCTAAAAAAGAACATTTCAATAAATAAAAAATAACAGTTGACCTATATAACATTTTAATTATACTTAAATATAGTTGATTAAATAGTTAATTATAGTTACAACAAACTAATAACATTCAGTGAGAAGTAATATATTTCAAGTTATGGCGATTTTAAGCCGAAAAGTAGGATCATTTATAGAAGAATGCTTGCTGCTGTTCGTGTATAATTTCAGAAGAGAGTCTTTAAAATGTTCTTGTCGGCTTTGAAAGTGAACCTATAACCCGAATTTAAAATTTCTAATCCTAAAGGCTGGTGTTTTTTTTGATGTCATTTATAAGTAAAGTTATTAAATTAGTGAAAAAATGTTGATGATGTAAGGTACTGATGATATGTCTAGTGAAGAATGTCAGACGTCTGCCCACGTCTTACTAAATGTCATGTGATGGTTACGGGAATCTCAAATGACGTTTTTCTATCTTGAAAAACAAAAGCTCCACTTTTCCAATATAAAAACAATAACTCCTCGAAAGTTATAATTAAAAAATAGAATGGGTACAACATTTATTCAGGAGCTACTTACGTCGTGAAGTACAGTGACTACATGATCACTATGCTGTAGAATATACTAAGTAAGAGATATCAGACCGAGTTATAGTGGCTCTTTAATGACATCTTGTATGAGTCGTGGATGCAGCTACTCGTATCGTTGTAGTGCGATTGGTGTTGGTCCAGACATTATTTGTTTACATACGGATCAAAATCATTTTACGGTACAAGGTCTATTTTTATGTTGATATTAACTAATACATACTAAACTAACAAGCACCAATTACACGTAATCACAAATCAAATAAGATTAAAACAGTGCTAGTTAAACTAAGTGTAACATCATAATGACAGGTAACTATAGTATAGGTTTTATTACTTTTTTATATTTCTACATTGCTATACAGAGCATTAAGCATTATTATACGAGACAGTGGGCAATGAAGCAAATATTTATAATTGTGACATGGAACATAGAATAATTTGAACGTTTTTGAAGTGTATGATGGAATGAAGAGATAATGCGTGGTATTTCAAAATATTATTAGAAAAATTATAGAATAGGAACAAATATATTTATTAACACAATGTTAAGTGCCTCTGTATACACCACATTAACTGTTTGTCCTTCAGGTGCATGGAAGAACAGAGAGTTGGAACCTCTCACTCTTGAGCAACCAACATACAGTTGACCATGGAGAAACACTTTGTCTCACTCACTTCAAGTTGCTAGGTATCAATGGTATCATTGCAACAGCATGATCGGTGCCCCTACTTTAAGTTTTAAGTCATAAGCAGGCAGTACAGGAGCAGTCACGGAGTCAAGAAATTCAATTGGATAATGAACTGGTTCCTCATCACTAATCACTCACTTTACTGACTTGTAAATTCTTTCCTGAGCTTGAAATGATATAGTGCAAGAACTTGTTTATTGAGTTTTCCTGCCTGCTCATTTGTAGGGGTGGGAATTGCTCGTTCACAAAGCCAGTTATTCTGAATAGACAGCAGGTCTTGAAATTCGGGAAACACCTTGTCAGTTATCTCTTGCTGGGTGTTTAAATGCAAATGGAATTGAAATGAATTTTTAAAATAAACACGTCTGTGAATTTAGACAAAGACAACTTAAATGGCCATAACTTCGCTTCTACGTGGAATTTTCAATTCATTCAAACCCTAGATTTTAAGTTAGACATACACAAATTTACTGTGAAAGTTTCAGCTTGCTTTGTTTTATGGTGGCTGAGTTTACTTTTGACAAAATTTTGCGGACAAACCGACAGACAGAAATTTTTCTAAGGGTGGATTCGGTTTCTCTAATCCACCGTAAAGATAACTTGAATATAAGTCAAGTTCTAAGCTATGTATAGACAAAACCTTTCTTTTATTTATACAAATAGGATGTCATGAGAGGTTCTATGGGATAGGAGATCAGGAATATTAAATTGAGAACAAAGGAGAGGGTAGTAAAATAGTATAACTGTAGTATAACTCGATTTAAGGGAAAGCTTATTGAGGGTAGCGAAGAAAAATACATTAAGTATTCACCACAAGGATTACATTATACAACGCATTTCAAACACTTAGTGTTCCTCAACAGGTGCATCTGCCTCAGTAAGACTGTACCTTATTAAATCAAATAAACCTGATGATGAACATTAAGTGCTTGGAATGCATTATTATGTATAACAAAATCCTTGTGGTGAAGACTTGATGTATTTTTCCATGCTACCATGAGTAAATACCATACAATAACTGCTTGCATAGCTCGTGTTCTTCTTGAGGAATTTAGAATGACGGATTGGCGTAAATTTTGATAATGATGTAATGTAGATTCCAAAAGGAGGGACATATTCTAAAATTGAAAGAAAGAGAGATTTATAGTCACGAAAGTATAATATAGAGGTCAAGACGATTTGACTATTCTATGATTATCTAATAATCACCGATGATGAATACTGGAAGTTAAATATCAACTAAAATTAATATTGAGAATATATCTTTACTCTACGAAGGGATTGTTAAATCAACAACATGGGTTAGTATTTAGAAGAATTTATACTTCTTAATGAACTTTATTTGTTAAATAACAGCAGTAATGAAACTTCTTAATCAAGTTACTCACAGCTATAGCAGCTCAGGACAACATGCACAATCATAAGAACTCAAACAAACCCGGCATTACAAACAAGAGCATAGACAGTACACATCTTAGGGTCACCATCCTAAGATTAATAGAATAGTTTGTTATCCTTGAGGAGGAAGCCCTCCCTTCTACCATCAAACCAGGTTACTGCAGGCCAATAACTCACATAACTGAATCACCTGATTACAAAACTAAGATAATAAAAAGGAAATAGGGCAAATTTTCGGAGACCAACTCAGGAAGTTAATGAAAAACAAAGTTCGGAAGGAACATAGAATGTAAGAGGTGTTTTGGAAACTGGTTCGAGCAGAATTCTTATTGGAGAAGTATCTCATATACATAGAACAGGCAGTTCTTCAAGATATCCGCAGTTAAGCTCTCCAGATATGCGGAAAGGCAAAAACATTGGCAAGGCACGTTATAGCTTGAATGAACTCACAAAAAAAAAAGTTTGCAAGAAAAATATTTCCATATGTCAGGAAATAATGGAAAAGAGAAGGCTAGATCAGCAAAGGTGAACAAATAAATAATAATAATGATAAAAGCTTACCTATGTCTTTATGGTTATGAGTATGAATTTAGAAAAGCATATTTATAGCAATCGCTATTAAGAACTTATGGTTTTTAATTTTACAAATATACTTAAATGCTAACTGATGGACCAATCATAAGTCAAAAGGTTTAGTATGAGAAGCTACATAGTTTTCATGAATCTCATAAAAAAATATAAAACATTTAAGAAATTAAATTTGTAAAAAAAAGTTGATTCTTGCTTATAGCTTCACCAGAAATTAAAAGTCATAAATTTGCCTGAAATGAACTTAGTAATCAGGAAATTCATTATTATTTAATAAATTAATGAAATAATAATGAATTAAGCAGACCAAAGAACCAAAGGTATCATCTTTTATTTCTATTTATTACTTTACTCAGCCTTAATAGAATTTAATATTTATTACATTATGTCGTACGCGGACAACGCTACCCTAGAGCTTGTATTCAATTTTGTGCTCAGTTTAGAACTAATCTGGAAAGGAAATATACGGGCTAGAGAAATCAGCTATTCAGAATATTATAAGCGAAGATTTACAAAGCTTCAAGTTCTTAGAAGCAGATGTAAACAACCAAGACATAAAAAATGTACGTTACATCAACAACTAAGATAATAGTTCACCTCCAATAATACAATAATACAATAGGGGATTTACGCAACCTATTTTATTGGATAACTATTCTAAGGGGGCCTGAAAACTTTTGTTACTATTGAAAACTAGATGTAAATTGGGCCTATTTATTTGAATAGAAATAAAGGAAGTAAGCATTAATTGACTACTTCTAGTAAAAATACATGAATGATTGATAAGTGAATGTCAATATGCAAACAAATAACGAAAGCCAATTTTTCACTTTTACTTTTTTTTAAGATTTCGAGAGCTTTATATGGATAGTTGGCGTCGCAGGGAAAAATGTTAGGGAAAAAATATGTAAAAACAAAATTTGTAACCAACAATGAGTGCTAAGATTTCCTCTTGAAGTCATTTATTTATCTTTAAAATATTTTAGTCTGAACCAATTTGTTTACACCTTATAAACAAATTGTAATTAAGGTATAAACTTTAAAAATATGTAAATATTTGCTTATAATATTTACAGATTTAGAAGGAGGATTAATGCAGAGGTCATCCATATGGAGCCCTTAAAGACGTAATTAACGATGCCTCATAGGGAAATTGGAATCATCCGCACACGGTCCTTCTTGAAATGATAAAGAAATGCGGCTTTTTATTCCTTACTAATATACTAAATTATGTATAAACTAATTAGCTGATATTTTTTATTTCATAACTTGATCGGGGAATATATAAGCAAACTCCTCTTCAATTCGGATATCATTTGAGCGTTTACACACACAAACAGACATGTAATTTTCATATTTATAGATTATATACATATTATCAGAAGGTGGAAATATAGCTCACACACGTACAAACTATGGGTAGAATTAGGTACATTTAAAATGATCAATATAACAGGAAAAAAATGGGGAATATAGACCTCATCTCCTAAACAAACATCTTCAGTAACAACAGGTTCTTGAAGAAGGAACATTTAATTGTTGATGATGGAAGTCAACAGACTGGTTACATATACATGAAACTTATAGATTTTTTACTTATATAAATAGACATGAAGGTATTTGTTTTCGGTCCAATATTCTGATGTCTAGTTTACGACGGAAATGTACGTTTTCTGAGGACCTCAGTTCAGTGAAATAAGTTTCGGGAATTCTTGTGTCTACAAGCGTGCAAAAGTGTGTGGGTGTGTGTTTGTGTGAACAGTTAAAAAATATAAAATGAATTAAATAATCAGAATATTTATAATGCATAATATTAGAGGGTGGAATATAACTCAAACACTATCAGGCTAAGGTGAAAGGATGGATATATAAATTATTTGTATTGGTCAACATAACGGAACAACCGGGAAAAATACAGTCCCTCTACACAGATGTTATCACCACTGTCTAGAAGATTTTGAAGAAAAAACATTCCGCTCTTGATGACAGACTGATTACATTTATAAAAAATAAAATTCTTGAATCAGGAAATGTATGACCTTTTTGAAACGCTTGCACCAGACATATTCCAAATGGTTTTAATAATGAAGTAATTTAGATGAACTTGAAAGAGATTTATATATCCGGAATTACTTAGTTGTTATCAACTAATAACAACTGTTATATAAAGACTGTGCTGCGATAGATAAGTTTCATAATTTGCAATATTAAACCAATCACGGCTTAAATATTCAAAGTCTAGTTAATGGATTTTAAGTAAAATACATGGGTGTTTCAGTTTTCAAAGCGTAATTAATACTTTGCTAGTTGTTGTAGCGTGGTTCTAATTTTCTTATCTTCTAGTTGGGTAGCTCTATATGAAGAGTTTGTGAAGCTCTGTGACCTGATATCCTGATCTGCATTTGATTCCTAGTCTCATTTCTCGATCATTTTTGAATGTCTCTTTTTTTTCTCCACTGACTCAGAAGTGAGTTATTTAAATAAATAAATCAATAATCGTGGGGGGGGGGGGGGTCAATAAATAAAGGCAGAAGAGATATGTGTTATTTAAATAAAATTGCTTCATAATCATTATTATTAAAGAACTTACACTGGCGGACAGATAAATACCAAATGTAAGCACCAATCATAATGTAAAGGAAAAGAGGCAGTCAAGCTATATATAATATTTAATGATAAAATATATGAAGTTAAAAACATAGTAAGGAATTCAGAAATGGAACCAAGATGATTCAACCGAAACATCTGCAATTCAATTCAAGTGTGACTGTGACGAAGACCAGTTGTTTTGGTTGAAAAGTCTTATTAAATAGTATCATCAGAGCCAGAATAAGTGCGGAGTGTTGTGAGTGGACCCTGAGGAGTGCTACACTTCTGAATGATTGTTCACTCAATTCCTGAGTTTAATAATACCCTGGTATAATCCACTTCTCAATACTTTCTTTATTCAGCACTTCCTTTAGAAAAATAGTCAAAAGAATGGGTTCTTACTGAGAGGATATAGTCATTATGGATAGGGATTAATGTTTACTTATCAAAATGGTGGGTAATGGATTATTAAAAGCAGCTAGCTGATGTGGTTTAGTAGAGGTATCTGGAAAGCTTTGAACGGACGGTTATCAAGTTCAAGTAAGACGACAGCTTAAAGCATGTGGCTAAAAAAAAGTGTTTTGACAGAGAGAACAAGTTATGTTTGAGAATAGATTCTAACTGAGAGGATATAGCCATGTTGCATAGACCAATTCCCATTCGATGATTGAAGTAAAGGGCGTGGTTACTACTCGAGGGGTGCGGGTGGACAGCACGTGCCTCGGCTAATGCAGCCCCTAATGGTGTTGAATAGAAAAACCAGCCTCACTTTCGCCCGCCCCTTGAACCTGTAAGTGTAGCCACTCCTCAGGGTCCACACACAACACTACGCACTTGTTCTGGCTCTGATGATACTATTTACTAAAACTTTTCATGGGAAAGTAATGGAGTGATTAAGCGCCTCTAACACTCAACTCTGACTTTCGGCCTTCACAAGGCTACCCTGTTAACCTGATATAGGGAGCATGAATGGACATTATCAATGAAGGTTTGTGCAGATTCTGCAAAGAAGAGGAAGGAACACCGTTGCATCTGCTGACTGACTGTAAGGCAACTTCGCTGCACAGAGGTAGGTGCTTCGGGACACTCAGTCACACTTGAATTGGATTGCAGATGTTTCCATTACCCACCATTTTGATAAGTAAACATTAATCCCTATCCATAATGACTATATCCTCTCAGTAAGAACCCATTCTTTGGACTATTTTTCTAAAGGAAGTGCTGAATAAAGAAAGTATTGAGGAGTGGATTATACCAGGGTATTATTAAACTCAGGAATTGAGTGAACAATCATTCAGAAGTGTAGCACTCCTCAGGGTCCACTCACAACACTCCGCACTTTATTTTTAAATAAAGTTTATACCTTAATTACAATTTGTTTATAAGGTATAAACAAATTGTTTAAGACTAAAATATTTTAAAGATAAATAAATGACTTCAAGAGGAAATCTTAGCACTCATTGTTGGTTACAAATTTTGTTTTTACATATTTTTTCCCCATTTTTCCCTGCGACGCTAACTATCCATATAAAGCTCTCGAAATCTTAAAAAAAAAAATAAAAGTGAAAAATTGGCTTTCGTTGTAACATTTTACCACTAAATTCGTCAGATTGCATTTTTGTCATAGTTTTCTATGATAGTTACAAAGTTAGCCTAGTTAATATTTTAATAAATAAAAAATAATCTCATGAGAATTATGATCAATAATGATCAAAGATCAACTATGATCTATAAGAATTTTTATTTCATTTTTGATTTCCTTCATTAAAGTAAAAAACACAGGAAATTTATTTGACTGAAATATTGTAAAATAATAATTAATTTGTAAAATGAATTATTTTATATCATTTTACAAATTAAGTGACAGTTATTCAAAACTTGACAGCTTATGTTCGGTTTGGTAATGGTCAACAACATTCAATACCGAGATCAGAAATATTTTTTTATTTTTACTTTTACTTTTATTTACTCTCTATATGAAAAATAAATATCCCCTTTTAATACTAAGTTAAAATCCAAATTTTGATGTCAAGATTTTAACGTAAATACAATCCTTGATGTCTCCCGAGACTAATATTAGTTTCTGCAAATTTGTGTGGAGCGTATGTCTGTTGAGTGCGATATCTAAAAAGCCAAGTATATAAACAGCAATAATCATATTTAAGCTGTTGCTAGCACACTGAAACACAATGACAAGCTTAGCACCAATATTTCACCTTTTTATTCAAGTCGTAAACAATTAACTTCTTTACTTATTTATTTCATTTTTTTATTTTATTTGCAATTTCATACAAATCCGGAGACTGAATTTTGATTGAAATCGTTATGGTGCTGACCTGTAGACATTTAATAGGTATAGGGAGTGATTTGCGTAGAAATTGTTCTTCAGGGTCAAATGATTAGAAAATTCTTCGAGGATAACGATTACGGTACGATGAAATCATGAAAGCCAACTGAACAGCTTCTGAAAATATGTGCAGCTTGTTCATAACGAAAATGAAAAATAACTGAAACAAATTAACAAAACATTTAATTAAAAATAAAACTTTTAATACAAAATAATTAACTAAATTAAAAATAAATGATAACTTGGGGTAGTAATGGAGTGATTAAGCGCCTCTAATAGCCTCTAACACTCAACTCCAACTTTCGGCCTTCACCAGGTTACCCTGTTAACCTACTACTCGTATATGGAGGGACAAATGAAAAAGAAAGAGAAGGTGATCAGGGGCTGGACCTGACCACCTTCGATTCACATCCTTCCTAATTCCCAAATCCCCTCCTTTTATCGCAGCCCCAATCTAAGGTGTTATGCGACTCGTACCGAAGGATGGATGATAACGGAGTTACTATATTATGAACGGAGCTTCAAGGGTAACAGGCGACCCCCTTGAGTAAATAACCTTACTCCAGTATGTGGTGCTCTGCTGGAGTGGACAAAATACCACCGATAGAGATACAAGGATTTTCCCCTGTATGATACTTAGTAGAAGGAAGTCCGAAGACCATCCTCCGGAAGTGCAGAGGGTTCAAAAGCGCTAACTAGTGGGAACCAACATCCCACAAGTGCACCTAAGGACCCGAAGAAGACCATCCCGAAGAAGAAGAAAGGAAGTTAGTTTCTTTTAAAACGTAGGGAGCCTGAATTGACATTATCGATGATGGTTTATGCATATTCTGCAAAGAAGAGGAAGGAACACCGTTGTATCTGCTGACTGACTGTAAGGCAACTTTGCTGCACAGAGGTAGGTGCTTCGGGACACCGAACAACACCATAGAAAAACTTTTGCCACTGGAACCAGCAAAAGTGCTGAGGTTCTTGGAGGCGTTGAAGCTAACTGCTAGGGTACTTTAGTACAGAACAGGGGAAATGCAATAGTACTTTTTAAGAAACAGTGCTATAGTCACCCTCAAATAATAATAATAATAAAAAAAACGATAACTTATCACTTATTAATTTAAGTTATAAAAATTCGATTGCCTAATTTTTGATCGAGTGTGCATATGACATCAACTATGGTGAATTAAAGTGATTTTGGATTTTATAAAATCCGTTTCTACTTTTATGTGTATAAAATATCCACATGTCCGTCATGATTGATTATTTTTACGTGCCACCAGCAAGTAGTAACGCGTGTCACATTAACAGGCTGCCACAGCTGGGAACCGCTTCAATTTTTTTTAGTTCACACTCTTATAGTGAGAATATTAAATACGAAATTCTAACGCTGTAGATCGATATCTGAGATAAGAAAATGATTTCAGAGTTCACAAAAAGTATGATGAAGTACCTTCAACTCTACTTCATACTGCCAACAAACTGGTGTTATTTTTCTAAAAATGGATTATTCCTTCTTTTTGAGATCTACAATCCGAAGTGAGCCCTGACTTCTGACAAAACAATTTTTACAGACTTCTTAGGCTAATGTCATTACCTTCCAGTTTACCACCCTCAGTTTCTTTAAATTGTGTTGGACATCATCCAACCAACGTCTCTAAGATCTCCCTTTACATTTTTGTATCATAAACTTTCTCTATAGATACATCTTTGTCGTTCCGCTATCTGGCTTTCTCCAAACATGACAGCCATTTTATACGATAGGAATTCATAAACTGAATGATACTGGCATAAAAATCACGTAGTTCCCTAATAGTTCTTATCCTCCAGCTTATTTTTATGATACATTGAACAATATATATTTTTCTTGCAATTTTTTCTTTTAAACTTCTAAGAAAGTTAACATAGCAATGGAAATTTTCATCCCTCAGTTGCATATGTAGGAATCAGTCTGATTTTATAACCAACTTTTTTTGTCACCTGTGACCAGACGAGCTTTAAACATGAAAAATGTGCACTCTTATACAATGTCATTATATTTTTATGTTTTTTTAATATTAATTTATTTTTGTTACGGAATTCTGCCACTGGGTTTCTAAATGAGTTTGTATTTTCAAATATGTACCTCTAACAATAAAGCTAACAATTACTCTCATACTATCGCCGCTATTTAAGGACCGATAGCCTTAATCTTGATAGATATATTAAATATATAGCAAATTTCAATTAGGTATGTTAAACGTTCAAACCTGTAGTCTTCTCTCGAACGTTTTTGGATAAACATCCTTATAAATACAAACATAAACATAAAAATATTAAAAATGGATTTAGAGCACCTGAAAACACGAAAATCTGTTAAAACACAGTTGATGATTATTGTTATTTACTCATGACAAGGGATTTAGTCTAGTAAGTAAAGGGTGAATAAGATTTTAAAAGCAAAGTGACGGCCATTAAAATTAATTTAATTCCATAAATAACTGATCATAAGAAAACAATAACAATGCGAAAATGGGAAACGTCCAATATAAATAGAAATACTAAGCCTTGCATATTTATCTGTATGAAAATTTAGTCTAACCTAGCGCCTTGCTATTTGCGAATTACTGCAAACTGGAACTTTCAAGTTTTCTACCCTACAAACTTACTTTTTTTTAATTTCCACGCTATTAAAGTATGAATGCTTTTGCCACATTTATGAGAATTAATATCTTTATACATTGTTTATTTTCATTTTAAACAAGTATAATTCAAAGTAACTTTTTCTGAATATTTTATTGCTTAATGCCAGTAAGTAAACAGGGAACAAGGAAAAAAATATTTATAGAAAAATGCATTGCTCTTTAAGCAGATAACTTAAAAAAAAATAATTTTTATGTTGGTTTTAACAACATGAAATTAAATCTAAATTAAACATAGATATCTTATATCTTACAGATATCTGCAAGATAAATTTGTTAAATTACATCCTACAGATATAAATGATCTTTCAGATATAATTTAATAAACGAAAAGCTTTGCCAATAACCATGTTTATTATCAACTACGTAGTTGCCTGCTCTGTTTTGCACACGTAAAAAAATAGAATAGACGCGTGCTAAAATAAAGATGCTAAAAAAAAGATGCTAAAAAAGATTTTATAACCTAAAAGATGCTAAAAAAAATGATGTATTTAGCATCTTCCCTGCTAAATACATCATTTAGCTTTATTACTTTAAAAGTAATAACCTTTATTACCAACTAACATTTTTAATTTCACCATGGAATGAAGTAAAAGTAAAAGAATCATTATGAGATCTTTAGTGAACAAAATTAGTATAAGCCTACTTGACAAGAAAACCTGTATCACTGAAAGGTATCACTGAAAACTGTATCACTGAAAACCTGTATCACCAAAATTTAAACACATAGTAAACGATAACTATACACTAATAGACTTTTTAAAAGTTCGAGGAGTTAAATGATTGACAAAAAAGTGAAAACTGCTTTGAATAACACACAGACACTCGGTGGCCCCAAAGTTTTTGTTGTAAACCTGTTTTCCAAAACATTGCTGAAGTAATTACCTTTGCTAATGACGACATAATTATAGTGGCAGATAAAACGATATAATGGAGGGCGAAACAACCAAGGTGCCTAAGGAAATGGTCAATGAGTGTTAAAATTGCCTGTAACACTTCAGTGAGATGGTTGAGAAAGGCAGTGAACGAAAGATATAGGAAAGTATAGGTTAACTATAGGACAAGTTTGACAGCTGCGTCGATTAAATCATTTCTTTCCCTGAAAGGATTTGGAGTATTCTGAATAACATGGGAAAGATACTTTTCCGGTTGGGTTCGGTAAAAAATAAAGATTAAATAAAGATTTCGGAAGGACGATTAAAGATATATTAAAGATAGTACAAGAAGAAGAGGAGAGAGAATGGGGAGAAAATAATTAACAAAGATTATTTAATAGCCTAGGGACAAGAGGGAAATAGGTAGTGATGAAACAAACCTTCCCGGATCCAGACCCAGATGAACAGGACTTTCAGTGAAAGAGAAAGATAACGGAAATGTAGATTTTTAGTGATTCAGGTGAACCTAAGGGACCTAGGTGCGTATTTTAACATAAAAAGGATGACAACTATTGTATGCAGGTACTGCTAATATAACATATATCAGCAAAAAAAATAAATAAAACTAGCACAAACAATTAACATCACACACTAAACTCCCTTCAATATTTCGATCACCGAAGAAGAGAAGAAGTAGGATAGGTGTGGTCATGGGGAGGTAGCTAAGTATCTCATAGAAATTACAATAAAAGTACGAAAAAATTATGTCATCATTTAGCTGGCAGTGCTGCTTATAGGAAACTTAAAAACACAACCTTAGTTTTAAATTACGATAAGAGTGAGTGACATTTGTATACACATATTGATTTTATTGGACAGCGTCCGAAACCGGTACAACAGAATGAATAGCAGTGCACCTTCCTTCTTGTAACTAACCTCTGTGACATGAGCAATAAGCATGTCATTAACAACCTTCATTATAAATTAGGCAATGATTTCACAAGAACATTTCAAATCACCAACTCTTAGTACAGACACATGCTTTCACTCTCGGTACCCTTTATATAAAAAATAGAATATACAAGTATAGTGTTCGGGTCAAAATTTAGTAGCCAATTTTTAATAGAAAAGCACGTATTGAAGTCCCTTGATTTCAAATGTAGGTTTCATAAATTGATCTACCTTGTGTGTGTATGTGTGTGAACAGGATATCTGAAAAATGAAAACTTACAACAAAAATTTCATATTTATGTTACTGTTAGTCCTGAAATGAAACAACAAGCACAGAACCAGAAAGTACTTCTTTAAAGGCTACTTTATAAAAAAAAAAATTCAAGTTTTTTAGCATATTAAATATTAAATTATTATATTTGTAATATATTAAACTGTTATTAAACAAAATGCATTGAAGGGTTGTTGATACATAATAAACTTGATACGATTAATTGAACTTTTAAATATTTAATATAGTTATCAATTAATGAATACGATTCTTTGTGAACGATGTTCAATTGTACTTGCTTATCTGGATGACAAGTTACTTGCTATACACATATAGCAAGTATTTTTATATCTTTATAATTTATCTACATATGTATACACATTTAGCAAGATTTCACATAAACACGTGAAATAACAATCAATGATCAAACCACAATATGAAATAGGAAATAAAGACTAAGATCTTTCAACCACACAAGCGGTCTTCGTTGACTCTTACGAAGACCGCTTGTGGTGGTTCAAAGATCTTAGTCTTTTTTTCCTATTTCATATTGTGGTTTGATCATTGGATGTGCATATAGATATACATGTGCACGGACATACTATGCTTTTATTATTAAATAATTATAATTTATTCAAATACATATTTATAATGAACGTCTAAACCAAAATAAGAAATTTAGAAATGTGAATAAGATCTTTCAACCAAAATAAATTGTTTTCGTTAAAGTCCCAATCAAACTTATACTGGAGTAGGAGTGAAATCGAGTTATATTTACAATGAAGTAATAAAGTATCGTGTAATCTCACAAACTATATTTTTTATTGTGCCTTTTTTCCATACTTTTTTTCATACAATTTTGATTAATCATCTGATAATCTGTTTTTCTGATAGTTCACAAAATACTCACTAGCTGAAATGTTATAGATTATGAATTAATGAAATAGAAAATAATTTACAAGCAATGCTGTCTATTTATTACCTAGGTATAGGATGATGAAAGTAAATTATAAACATCCTGAAATTTTTTTTGAGAATTGAAAAAAAAACTTGCTGAATTTTTCTAAAACCAAAGACGTGTCTTATCAGAACATTCAATAAGTTCAAGTAATTTTAAGTTTTTTTCTTATTACACTGTGACGTTAGAACGGCCAAAAATAAACAATTGTTTGCTTGAATAGGAAACAATAAACAATTTATAAATATAGGAATTTCTTCTATTCAGGAGAGTATACTTTCAATAGAACGTAATAATTATTTGTTTAATACTAGGTGAATTATTAAAAAATAATAATTATATTAAAATTTCCTAATAATAATATAATTTTGTATATATTACACAATAGCTAGCTAACAACGTCAAATAGCTTACAGTATTCTTGATTGCTACAATTAAAATAACATTTAATTTGATAAATCGCAAATAATATGTGTAAAATAAATAAAATTTAATAAATCATATTTGGTCAGTTAAATATTTAGAGAAGATGCCCGAGGGATCTACTATTACGATAATCTATATATATATATATATATATATATATATATATATTAATGTCTGTCTGTACTTGATAGATTCAAAAAACCATACATCATCCAATCGCCCTGAAAATTTGGGAAATTGTTAGGCAAATCCCTGGGAAGGTTTATGTAATTTTTTTAAAAATCAATGTTGGGGTTCTAGGTGCTCCCAAAAAAATTATAAAAACTGAAATTTTGTTTTGGAATAATGAATCACCTGCCCTACTGGTCGGATTTGTTCGCATTTATTTACATTGTTTTCATTGACTTGGACAGTTTGTAAGTGAAATACAATTGTTATTTAGAGGTTTACTTAAAAAAATGTTCTAATGTTTCTAAAAAAAGAGATGTTCTAATGAGTTAAGATAATACTCGTTTGCTAGAACAATAAAATTGTTAAATGTAAAAAAACAACCCCAATCAAACATATATTTTCTGATGCATTCCTTGGTGTAATAGATAGTTGTCGAACAAGTGTTTGACTAATCAAACAAAACATAAATTCCATCATCCTTCTAAGAAATATAAATCCACCACGACTGTGAAATAGGACTAGGCTGTCAGTTAAAAAGTTAATAAACAACATAATTGAGGCAACCATTTTAAACGGAAAACACCAAGGGGAACATGTACTACTACCACGCGTTCCTATGATACCAAAGGATACTCCATTTGAATTCAAACGTCTACAGTTTCCTGTACGACTAGCCTTTGCAATGACCAGTAACAAAGCACAGGGACAATCATTGCAAGAATGTGGATTAAATTTGATAAATCCATGCTTCTCACATGGACAGATGTACGTTGGGTGTTCAAGAGTTGGAAAACCATCAAAAATTATTTGTTCATGCACCAGAGAGGAAAACAAAAAATTTTGTATATTTACAAGCATTATAATAAAAGATATATTGGCAGAATATTATTTTATATCGAGAAGTAATAAACAGGTAAGATAAAGTTCACCATCAATATTATAATAGTTTAATATATCATGGAATCAATTATCTGATGTTCTTGATTTTTCTTTGCTTATAGTCTAGGCAAAATATTACTTAAGTAAATATTTTTAAGTAAAATATATTAGTACTTTGTAGTAAGTATAAATGTATATGACAAGTATGTTAAAAACGTTAAAGGTAACATGACATTCACAAACAGTTGGCGGCACGAAGTTCGAAGTCAGCTAGTATACTATAAAACAAAGTGAAAAGTTGAACCAGTGGGTTTCATTCTTTATTCATGTGCATCAAAGTTATTGTCTAATTTCTTACTACATATGCCTGTTACGCAAAATATGCGTAGTTGTATATTTGTAAATAAAGATGTTAAAAAAATATTTAATTTTAGTATAAAAGATTAAAGTATAAAACAACTAAGAAAAAAAATCTCAATTAAATTATTTTATTTTCCCTTTGAGTTATATAACGACAGAGGCAAAGTAAACTGTCGAAGAGCGAGGATCGGTTACCAGAGGAAACGTTGCTTGGAACAGAAAAGAAATGTCTGGAATTTTACTAACACTGTAAATACATACAAGCAGGAAAAAAAATTTAAGAGTTAGGAAAAGGGCAGCAGGTAAAGTAATAGGGCAGAGAAAGGGTCAACGGTCGCCAAGGGCAACGATACCTAGAACACTTATTTTTTTCTTCGTGCAAGAAAAAAAAAAATTGCTGGATAACGGAACACATATGAAGACTGCTGACAACTTAGAGTGAATCATTAAAAAAAAAACTTTAAATTGTAAATTCTGTCTTCATTATTCTAACTTGAGAAAGATATCTCAAACAATATTATTCACAAAATTTAAAATACTGGATAAACAATTCACTTCTTTCCATATACGCTGGAAAACATGCTCAATATTTATTTGATAAGCTATTATAAGCAAAACTAAATAATACTTATTCATAAAATTAAAAGGTGGTATAACGTTTTTGTTGGAGAGAAAACCAACAAAATGGCCTGTTATTAAAACAGATTTGAAATCACTGTAAGATAACGAGGCTCTAATTAATGGATTTCTTGTTTGCTGTCAAACGATCACGCATCAAGATCTAGAAAAACAAAATCTAGTTTTAGAGTAATATTACTTCAAGTAGTTAAGAAAAACTTTATATATTAATATTGCATTGTTTATTTAAATTATTATTTCATAACTTTGAATTTTCACACTTCTTAAATTAAAAAAAAGAAACTTTCATAAGATAAATGTAGCAAATATTTTACATTTTGATCGTTATTTACAAATTATATATTCATATTTCAGTAAGAAATGAAAACTTATATTAAAGTTATTTATGAATGTTAAACACAAAGTATACTTGAATGATTTCACTTACAAAATTAAGAATAGTTTTTTAATATTACTAATATTACTAAAATCTTTGACTGTTCAAAAATAAAAGTCTAACATATTTTACCAATTATACATTAATATTTAATATAAGAATGTAAGTTACGATTACATTTCTTTCTGAATATTAATAAATACATTAATCTAATTGGGATAATGCCATTCGTAAAACTAATATTTTTTTAACACACGTATTAATCTGTTGATATTTACTATGCTATGTAGTATGGATCATTACATAGCATTAAAATTGTTACTCGTGATCATTTTGAATATTTATACTCTTTAAGTTCAGAAAACTCTTTCATTTTGCTAATGTGTAAAATATTATGAATTTTATCATTTTCTAGAAATTATATATTCATTTTTCAATATTGGAATAAAATACAAGAGCCTTATGATACTCATTATGATAATAACATAATTAACAGAAGTTAATTATGATACTCATAAGAATACTTGTTTTTTATAAGCATGTCTCAACATTTTGGTTGACACATCTCAAGTTGTGATAGAATATCTGGTCAAGACAAACGAATAAAAGAATATCTGGTTTAAGATTGACGTCTCCGAAACCGAAAGAGACAAGTAGTCATCCAGGACCTGATGAATGTTTGCACATCTTTATGGTAGCGCTTTATTCCAAAACGACAATGTACTTTACAGACTATAAATATCACTAATATTACATAAAACGTTTGGAAGGATTAGTACAAAGATTTAATTTGTTCTTTAATTTTTTTTTAAACTTAATCATTTTGTAACATAAAAAACATTTATACCATAAAATAATTTTATAATGTCAGAAACCTACTATTCTTAATATTTATTGTCTTAAAGAAATGAATGAATATTCATCTTCTTGAGAGAGCTAAAGAAGATCTAGAGAAGGAAACCTTGAAAGATACAGGCAATGAATTTGTTGCTTGAACCGAAATGAACTGAAACCATGAGAAACGGATTTAACTCTTTATGCCTCCTAAAATTAATTTCTAACATTGAATCTACGAGTCAGGTTGTAGAAGAAGACCTAGAGAAAACTGAAGTGTACTCTCTAAATCTAAAATTAGTAAATTCCAGTTCATAAGGACTTGATTACTCTTACGAGCAACCGGATTTCACAAACCCCTTTTCATTATTTCCGTAAACAATTTTTCAAACTGTTAGGTGTTTTATTTCCCCATGAACGTAGGAAAAGATTTAAGATGTTACAATCACACTTTAGATTAACTTGATTTGTCAGTTAATACCATGAAGACAATCTAATCAGTGAGTACCAGCATATAAAAAACGATTAATTAATCAAAAATATTTCACAAAGAACGAAATCTGGTCTTGATAAGAGTTTACCATTAACATGAACTACCTAATATAATTTAAAAACTTAATTTTTAACGGCACAGGTAAAATGGTCAATTTTCACTTCTGATATAGAATTCGGTTATCCGATCAAGACACGACACGATTAGAGCTTAGATGAAATTAAGTACCTCATTTACACTTTTATCCACAGTTTTACCAATTAGTAAATAAGAATAATACTATCAATATATATTTAGTACTTAAAAATTTGCTTCATTACAATAAAACAACTTGAGTAGACATTATTTTTGTTTTTTTATACTTAACCTTTTGAGGACCAGGGGGCGTATATATTTGTACCATAGATGACAATTTAGAAACAGTAAAATCTATATGAATTTTTTGTTTGTTTGGTTTGATTTCTGTTGGTTGGTATCCTTGGATGTATTTGTCTTGCTTTACTTATGTCGTCAATAAATTGTTTTTTAGCCTTGAAAATGCCAAACAACTTTTGGTGAAACGTCGGCATATAATCAGGAGTTGTATGATTATGACCAAAATCCTCAAGAACCCCTTCTGTGAATTTATAATTTTAAGGTTCAAAAACGTTTTTAACTATATTTTTATTGGGTTCGGTGTCTTCAAAAAAAAAACTTGATGGACGTACAATCCTGACGGTCCTGACAGGGTTAAGTCACAGCCACCCAGCTTATCGTGGATGGCTGACTGATTCACGTCGTCCATTGAACCCATGACCTAAAAGGATTAAGATATTAATTATACTTATGTGAAGAAAAGAACGTGTTCGGAACCTTTACTTGTTTGGAAACAAATGTCTACCATCATATTAACCAAAATGATTTTCAACCTATGGAAGCCGATATCTAAATGGACAGAATGGACAAGAATACAGTGTCAGTTATTCTTCAAGATAAGACATGCTCTGATTACACTCTTAAGGATAAAATTTGCACCATACTTCGAGTTTCAGGATTTTGAGATTCAACTGCAACAGCTTTACACACATTTGACCACATTTGACACTTAACAATGTCTTTGAAGACGCTTAAAGTCCCGCCTTCCGGAGATTATATTCTATTCTTTAACAATAATGGCAGAAGGGAACAAGAAAATATGTTTTCTGCCATACAGGGAGATTACATTAAATCACATAAATTGAACTTATACGACCATAAGTTTATGTTTGGTTAAAAAAAAAGCTTTATTACTTTATTATTAATTTATTATACCAGTAACACTTGATTTCCCTAACTTTCATGCCAAAAAATATGTTTGCCATTCTCAGGTAACTGGAATTACATCTCCTATACTAAATGAAATTAATTATTATGCGTTTACGTCTTAATAACCGACAGGAGTAAGTATTAGACTGTTAAGTTTCACTTTGCAAAAAAATAAAAATGCATACAAATGTTTACAACAAATGAGAATTTATTACAAATTATTTGATTTCTTTTAATTGTATGTATAATTAAATTAGGATGAATGGCTCCGTTCCGTAAGTCAAAAACCGGGTTTTTGACTCTGACGAAGACCGCTTATTACGGTTGAAAGATCTTAGTCTTGTTTTCCCATTTCATATTACGGTTCGATCATTGATATATATATATATATATAAACTATTTGACAAAAAGAATGAAAGAGGTGAAGAACTCCACCTCTCACTCCATCCACCAACTTTATTGTTCAGTTAGCTGATTTTGTCCTTTGGCAAAAATAGCTACATCCTTTGCAAACTTTTTCATGGCAAAATTGGAACAAGATTTCCTTGCCACTCGCAATCTCCTTCTCATCCTTTACTTACGCTATATAGATGACATTTTTTTCATGTGGCCCCATGGTAGACATGATCCTCATCACCACTTATTTTACTGATGGTCATAGGCTGGGCACAGTTATCAAGGAATTCTTCCCTATACTTTCTTCTTCCACCTGTACTTTTCTTCTGTCTTCAGAGAGGCACCTTCTATTTCTTACCGCAAACCTCCTAATCTTAGATCTATCTTCCCTCATGTCACTTCTCCTAAGCCTCCCAATACTGCTGGTGGTATGGTTCAGGGTGGACGTCGTGGGTTAGGACACCTTATCAAACTATTAAAATAAAATAACACGGAGAAACAACTACAGAACTCACTTGAATTCATTTCAACCTTGTCGTCATCAGGAGAAGAAGAAAAGTTGTGCTCGGCTAGAAAACAACTCCAGCGAAACAAACCGAAAAGGTGGAAATATTGAAGTGAGTTTTGTTGTCGTTTTTTCGAGTTTTTTTTTTATCGTGTAATATATGTATGTTTCTATATATGTAATATAAATGTAACCAATGTAATATATAATATGTATATTAAAATATAAACAAACACACAGAACAAAATATTTGTTCCTACCCGGCAAAACTAGATTTCTTTTCCTAATGACGACGAAGTCGAAATATTGGGGTAAGTTTTGTTGTTTCTTTCTTCCGTTTTTTACCTCACTATAGGCAAAGCATAGTGATCAAATTCGATCTCAAGATTTTGACGGATTTACATGTTTTGAGGTCCCCCAAGTCGTTTTTATGACGTTTTTTTAATGAGTCTGTCTCAAACAAAACAAGTGGTCTTCGTCAGAGTCCAACTGATACTGTTTATATGTGTTTATGTGAAATTAACACGCATAAACAGAATCAGTATGTTAGATACATTCATGTCAACATACATACAGTATAACATAAATGTTATAACATAAGTACAAACACAGTCCACGGATTATGTGTGCTAGGTTTATTATAAAATCTTGTTATGTAAGGGTATTAAACCATTATAATATATATCACCGATATAATAATTTACTCAGCATTGTTAAAGCTGAAACCATTTACGATTTTCTCAGGAATAAGGTACGCTAAGTTCTACGTGCCTACATCATAGATGGCTCTCCTGGAGAAGCTTGATACAGGCTTGTTTTTGAATAGCGGTCCGTAATGAACCGACGCCACATGAGAAAAGGTTTAACTATTTATGCCTCCTTAAAACATATTTATAGATAGAAGCTGCCAGTAAGGTGACAGTGTCAGGAGTTCAGCTCTGTCTCTCACCGGAAGGTCTTGATGCCCATAATAATTGCCCTGGCGGAAGCATTTAAATCAAATAACACCAAATCTGTTAAATTACAATATTAGAGTAATATATCGGAAAGACAAATTACATATTTACTTATTTCGATTGGAAAATACACCCCACTCTTGACAGAATTAGTGGTTGATAGAAAACGAAAAGTAACAAAATAATTAGATTAACTATGATTAACAACATAAATATCTTCTTTAAAAAACAAGAGGTAATAACGATAATGTGGAATAGAGCTCCTAACATGTTCTTGAATAACACATCGTTACAAATGCTGAATAATATATTATATTCAGAAATACAAATACTTTTTAGAGCATTAAATAGTTTTAGAACACAATTCAGATTGAACATTTCACTATAATATAGAAACTTTATTATCTTACAACCCAGGAATATTAAGATATCAAAATAGACATTAAAATTATTATTGTAATAAATAAAATAATGACATACAACAATTTCTTTGAAAGGAAAACAAATTTCAATTCCTTATTGTTTCATACGGTCGAGAAATATGTACAACATTGAATATTATTACTTTATTGTAACTGATGTAAACAAATCATGGAAAACAGAAAAAATAGTTTGAGATTTTGACAAGAGTTTTGAATCTTTTGAATTTATTTTTCATATTTCTAGGACCTATTGATTCCAGTTCATGCCAAATTATTCAAATAAATATTAAAGAAAACATTGAATGGTGTATTACTTTACAAATTATCACATTACAAAGGAAGAATAATGAAAAAGTATTTCTTTCAAAGTAAAATGTTAAAACTAAACTTTAAATTTTTAAAGTAAAATGACTCTAGATGTAAAATCTATTCTTTATATGGAATACTAGCAGATGTACTCCTCTTTGACGGGTATTTTACAAAATTTCAGAGATTATACATGGTATTCCAAAATATTAATCGGAATTATAGAATAGTAGAAAATATCATTATTAGTACAGTGCCTCTGGATATACCACATTAGCTGTCTGTCCTTCAGGTGCATGGAAGAATAGAGTTGAAAACTGACTCTTTATCAAGTAACAAGAGTTGACCATGTGCGAAACACTTGATCTCACTCACCTCAATTCCTGCCATAGACAGAGTTTCCTCTTGCGACTTATTTACGATCATGGCGAAAAAAAAACGTTGACCGGAAATTCAACCGTTTGAATGGAAACGGATTGTTGCTCAGAATCAATGGTATGCGTGGTATACACACAGTACCCAATACCACACCCAGTATGATGTCCACCACTATGACGTATCTGCGGGTAGTAATGGAGTGATTAAGCGTCTCTAATAGCCTCTACACTCAACTCCGACTTTCGGCCTTCACCAGGCTACCCTGTTAACCTGATATATGCAGGGACAAACGAAAGAGGAGGAGAAGGTGATCAGGGGCTGGGCCTGACCACCTTCGTTTCCCATCCTTCCTAATCCCCAAATCCCCTCCTTTTATCTCAGCCCCATCTAAGGTGTTATGCGATCCGTGTCGAAGGATGGATGATACAGGGGTTTCTGTATTATGAACAGAGCCTCATCAAGGGCACCAGGCGACCTGCTTGAGTATAGCCTTACTCTGGTATGCGGTGCTCTGCTGGAGTGGACAAAATACCACCGATAGAGCTTCAGGGATTTTCCCCTGTAAGGAGAAGGAAGTCTGGAGACCATCCTCCGGAAGCACAGAGGGGCTAAAACCGCTAACTAGTGGGAACCTCCCACAAATGCACCTGAGGACCCAAAGAAGACCATCCCGAAGAAGGAGAAAGGAAGTTACTGTCTCCCGAAACATACGGAGCCTGAATGGACATTATCAATGAAGGTTTGTGCAGATTCTGCAAAGAGGAAGAAACACCGTTGCACCTGCTGATAACTTGTAAGGCAACTTTGCTGCAAAGAGGCAGGTGCTTCGGGACACTCAACAAACCATAGAAAAACTTTTACCGCTGGAACCATGAGCTTCTTGGAGGAGTTGAAGCTAACTGCTGGGGTACTTTAGTACAGAACAGGGGATAGTACAAAACAAGTACAATAGTTTTTTTTTAAGACTATAGTGCTATAGTCACCCTCAAATAATAAAAAATAAAGAAAAAATAAATGACGTATCTGTGTAGAACACGAATTCAGAGTCATGTCCAGTTGCACATTTTTAGGGTACTCAAGTTTTGTAACAGCCCCTATTATTTATTAGTGCCCCTATTTCAAGGTGTCGGCACTGTTTTAACTCACGAGTAGTCAGTCCAGGAGCAGCTTGGAGTCAAGAAAATATAAAGTGAATTTATTTTGTTAACTTCTGCTATAATTTCTATTTTGTAATAAAGCAAAATTGTTTACAAAATATCAAAAAAAAAGTATAATTTTACTTTTTAAATCGGTAGAATTGATAACGTACCAGTTTTTAAAAGTAATCATTATTGATGTGTATGTATATTAAGTATGTTAATAAAAGATTTCTTCTGAAATTATTCTATTCTAAATATAAATATTTTTAATAGTAGCCCTATCCACGTTGGCAGTTAAAAAAATTAAAAACAAGTCATACAAGTTGCAGACCATATCAAGCTGATAAGTTACGCATATAGTCTGAATGAAAGGAATGAAATGGTTATATGCGTGTTTCGCAATGAGAATGTGACTTCACGTACATAAAATATAAAAGGACATTTTCTAATCTTTACATGTCAACATATGAAGAAAGAAAAACGTGATTTCTACAAAAGAAAAAAGAGATTTTTTACAAAACAGTTTTTTTAAATAAAAAGTTCCTTGATTCAAACATTACAGTGACTGGTTTCCAAGTTGCCCATTGTATTGCTCGTCCTGAAAATTAACTCCAGGAGAATTCGTAAAAACAAGAAGCGTTTTATTCCTATAGTTCTACATTAGCAAACGTGCCCGCCTTGACGGGTACTTATTCAAACATTCGGAGATGACACATGGTATTCCAAATTATCATTAGAAATTATAGAATAGTAGGTAATATCATTATTAGTACAGTGTTAAGTAAATGGCTCAGAATATACCACATTAGCTGTCTGTCCTTCAGGTTCATGGAAGAACAAGGAGTTGGAACCTGTGACTCTTGGGCAGGCAAACTATAGTTAACCATGTAATAAAAACTTGGTCTCACTCACTTCAATTCCTGCGGTAGATAGTTTCCTTGCAACTTATTTACCGTAATTGCGAAACAGACGCTGACAGGGCATTGTAATTGTTTTAATGGAAACGGATAGTCTTTCGGAATCAATGGTATGCATGGTAAACACACAGACTCACCAGTACCATACCCAGTCACGATGGCTATCTGTGCAGAGCACAAACTCAGAGTCGTGTCCCGTTGCACATTTTTGGGGCACTCATGTTTCGTAACATGAAATTGGTTAGTGCTACTAAATCGCAGCATGATTGGTGCCTCTACTTTTTTCCTCATGAGCAGGCAGCAGTCCAGGAGTCAAATAAAATTCAGTTGGATGATGAACTACTTCCTCGTCACTAATCACTCTGTTAACTGACTTGTAAGATCTTTCTTCGGCTTGATATAGGCTAACAACTTGCTTCTAGATCTTTTCTGCCTCTTCATTAGTAGGGGTTCACAAAGCCATTTATTCTGAATAGATAGTAGATCTTGAACTCTGGGAAACACCTTGCCAATGAGCTCTTGTTGGGAGCTTAAACGCTTATAAGGTTTAAACCCTTTAAACCAACCCCTAAGCCCCAGCATGATCCGGGAATTCCCTGGGACAAGGAGAAACTTATCTCAGACAATAGCAGTTAAAATAAGTAAAAAACAACATGCAAAAGAAATATAAAAGAGAAAAGTAAAAAAAAGTGATAAAAGTTCTGAAGTTTAAAAAAATATGTAAAAAAGTTTTAAAAAGTTAATAAAACAAAGAAGTTATAAAATGTTAAAAAAATAATTTTCTTTTCAATTCATGATTTTAATTAAAGTTTAAAGTAAGTTGTGCGTGTCTGTTCGTGAAGTACGTTTGCAATAGGGAAACGTTTGTCTCCTGCTCCTCTGCGTCCCCGCCACCAAACCCTCCCGTTCACCCTCCCAGTCGCGCAAATACAAAGATAAATGTCTTAACACATTCTTATGTATTATTATTATAATATCAATTTTATATTTAACTCTATGTTCATTACAATTGCAATTGTAACAATTATTGTATTGGTTATTTTTTAATTTATCAAGTGTATTTTCGGGTGGGTATTGGGGGCTTGGAACTAACGCGTTAGACTATTTACAAATAATAAGTGATTCATCTTAAGAAAAACTCAGTTTACGAAACAGTTTCTGGAACGAATTAATTTCATATGAAGAGGTATGTATGACTGTATTTAAGAATTTGTATGGAAGTTTATGGGTGCCTAGGGAAGCTTAACACCAATCCAGTCACTAGATTGTGACATTGCACAGTTTTCAACTAGAGTTCCACCAAAAGTTATATAAGTACTACGACCAACATTCATTGTTAATTCTTCTGTTTCATAACTTTTTCGTATATGTGCTACAAGCACCGGAGAAAGGGGTATCATCTACCCTGATATCTGGATCAGTAAACTATTACATATATATAAAGGAAATGAAAAAAAAATATAAATGATCATTGGAGGCCAAACGCATATATTTGTTTATAAATTAAGAATAAAGTTAACAATCAATTAAGACGCCTAAAGATTTGATTTTAACTGTGCATAAGGTAAGACTTCATACCAAGAATAACGAGCCCAGTCGCAAATTACAGGGAAATATTTTCCACAAAACTATCCAGTGCATTTTACCATTCTAAGTAATAGTTATTACATGGAAATTCTGTTACCAAGTACAAACATGAAATCATTTTAACTTAATAATTGCCTTGATCCTGCTTTAAGATATGAAAATAATTCGTTTGGTTCTTAAAGGTTTACAAATGAGCTGTTTGTGATTATATTCGTTTGAGAGTCAGATACCGTCTTTATCTGAGGGCTCTCTTTGTTTTTTTAGGGGCCTGGTTTAAATACCTTACCAACTAGGTTGTTCCGTTTGAGTCTTGTTTTGGTTTTTGATCTGTTCAGGTTAACGTGCAGTAACCAGTACGACGGTTGATGCGAAATGGTCCTTACTTGACAATATTTAAAGGAGAACCATGAGGACAAAAATTCCCCCAGTGATACAGTCACTGATACTGATGAAGAAATCAAGTCAAGTCTTCTATACTAAACCTCTCAGGACTGAGGCAAAATGGTCAAAAGAAAGCTACGTCTTAACAATGAAAACTACTTAGCAATGGGCTTTACATGGACTTGTGATCGAAGGTGTCATTCCACTGTGCCTCGTCTATCACAAACAGCTCTCAAAATAAAACGAATTTTCAGCACTTAGCTCCTAGAAGTTATAATCTATATAAATAAAATAATGATTTTGTCTGTACATTGCTTAGAACTGACACAATTCAAGTTTTCTTTACGTTTCATACATTGGAGAAACCAAATCCACCCTTAGAAAAATTTCTGTCGGTTTGTCTGTTTGTCCGCAAAACTTTGTCACAAGTAAACTCAGCTACCATAAGACACATAAAGCTGAAACTTTTACAGTAGATTTGGGTAGGTCTAACTTAAAATATAGGCTCTGAATTATTTGGAAATTCAACGTAGAAGTGAAGTTATGGACGTTTAAAGCAAAAACGTTTGTCACAAGTAAACTCAGCCACCATAAGACATGGTGAGCTGAAACTTTGACACTGGATTTGTGTATGCCTAACTTAAAATATGGGCTCTACATAGATTCATAATTAAGTACAGAAACGAAGTTATAGGGCTTTAAGCGTATTTTCCTAACAAGTTTGTTTTGAAAATACACAGATGAAGCAAGTAGGTATTGTTAGTTGATTTTAATTTCATTGGAGCATATGAATATATTGCGTATTTGACATCTTTGAAAAAGTGTTTCCCAGAGTTGAGGATGTACTATCTATTACGAATAAATAGTTTTGTAAACGAGCAATTCTAAACCCTTAATACGAACAGGCAGGAAAAATCAACAAACAAGTTCTTACCCTATATCATACCGAGGAAAGACCTTACAAGTCAGTAAAGAGATTGGATTAGTGATGAAGAAGCAGTTCATTATCTAATTGAATTTCTTGACTCTGAATTTATTTCTCCTGGACTGCCTGCTCATGAGTAAAAACTTAAAGTAGGAGAACCAATCATGCTGCAATTTAGTAGCAGTAACAAATTTCATGTTATGAAACATGAGTGCCCCAAAACTGTGCAACGGGACACGACTCTGAGTTCGTGCTCTACACAGATATTCCATAGAGGCGGACATAATGACTGGATGTGGTATTGGGGAGTCTGTGTGTATACCACACATACCATTGATTCCGAGCCACTGTCTGTTTACTTTGAAATGATTGCAAAGTCCGGTCAGAGTCTATTTCGCAATGACGTTAACTAAGTCGCAAAGGGAGACTTCATCTAACGTAGGAATACAAGGTAGCGAAACCAAGTTTTTCTCACATGGTCAAATGTAGTTTACTTGCTCAAGGGTCAGAGGTTCCAACTGTTTGTTCTTCCGTAAACCTGACGAACATACAGCCAATGTGGTGTATACAGAGGCATTATTTAACACTGTACTAATAATGGTATTTTCTACTATTCTATAACTTCTAATTATAGTATTAGTATATATAATACTATAGTTGATATTTTGGAATACCAAGTATAATAGAATTTTTGATTCCGTCAAAGACGGGTACGTTTGCTAGTTCTTTATAAATTAGAAGATAAGTTTTATTCCTTAAGGTTATAATTATTATAGACTTTTATAGAATTACAAAAGGTTATAAAAAATATTACTTTACGAAGGAGAAATAAATAAAAATGGTAAAAGAAGTACTTATATAGGGGTTCCTTTGGACATCACTGTTATGGGAAGGGTTTCACGAAGGTGAAACTGCTGGGAGCCACTGGTAAGAGAGATTCATTAGACCCACATCTCACTTCTAAGAACACTTTTAAATTCTCAGCTGTCCAATTAACGACATTTTCAAGATCTGTTAAGATGGCGTAAATATTTGAACAACGAACATTTTTCATTTGACGAGCGAAATAATCTGAAAACAGCGTAGATTATCACTTAATGGCACCGTTTGGATTCAGGAAAAAACGGGACTTTAGATATGTTCAAGGTGAAGATTAGATATTGTGTGTTCGAATATGTTTCCAGGGCTTCTGAATAACACAGTATTTATCTATAATCTTTAATTTTTTATACTTTCTAATACTTATAGTTGTTTCAGATTAAGATTTAGAGTTGACTTAAAAAAAATTATGTGGATTTAAATCTACATAAATTTTTTTAAGACGTAATTAACAATACTGCTTTGTTTCATTAACAGAGTATTTGGTTTAACTCAGGAAGTATGGATGGATCGTTACAGTGGTCAACAAAGTAAGCGTCGAAATGCATTTTTGTACGCACTAAAGGAGAATTAAACATTTACACCCTCATGAATTTACGAAATAAATCGTTTCATTCATTGTTAACAACAACATTTTTAAGCAGTTCTTGATTGTTTTAGGATTATGTTTTAAGTCAATTTTTAGTACACGGTCAGTGTGAAATGCAAAACCCAGTCTCTTCCTTCTCCAACCAACAGGAAAGGCTTTTCTTTATATTGTTAAATTATTTATAGTTCCTGTTTTAGTAATTAGTTGAAACTATATCAAGAGTATTGATAAGAGATTTACAATATGTAATATTGCTTAAGACGAGAAGAGTCAACCATGATATCCTAGTAGCACTAATATCTAAAAGGAGAAGTGCAGAAAAAAAGTCTCCGATACTAACAACAGTATATTTTTACACATTACCTAATTATTAATTTATATATAAACTGAGTTTTGAGAATTTTTTGACATCAACAATTGATGAGGAAAATTGAAAAAGAAATTTCAATTCCCTTTCCCTTCATTTTAGTAGTCATTTGGACATTTCTATAGTGCTAATGGACAGAAAGACATCTGATTTAAATACATATACACTGTTACATATATATTATATATTACATTTTATATATAATATATATATATATATCCGAATCTGACTCTTCTAAACAAGACTCATCCAGACTCCAAACTGTACCAAAATCAATTCACAACTCCAACTCTTCTAGACTAAGTATCATGAAGACTCCAACAAGTACCAAAATCAACCCACAATTCCAACTTTGACTCTGACTATTCTAGATTAAGTCTCATCAAGACTCAACCAGTACCAAAATTAACCCACAACTCCAAATCTGACTCTGACTTTTCTAAACAAGTCTCATCCGGATTACAAACTGTACCAAAATCAATTCACAACTCCAACTCTTCTAGACTAAGTCTCATGAAGACTCCAAGAAGTACCAAAATTAACCCACAACTCTAACTCTGACTCTTCTAGACTAAGTCTCATTGAGACTCCAAACTGTACCAAAATCTACTACAGAATCTACTACACAGTCTAGAAGAATATAAAAAAAAATGTATTCAGACTATAAACTAAAATAATATGTCATTACTTATGTTTAACTCTAAATTAAAACAAAAGAATAATGACCAATTTAAAAAGGCATGTACCAGTGTAACTGGCTTATCATTTCTGACATTGAAATTCTATCACTATATCTACTTTCTGAACATTCCAGTGCATACATATCAATCCTTTCCTGGAGTAGATTTTTTTTATGTATAGGGATATCAAAAATATATATCATAAGCTCTCATCCTCTCAACCTTTTCAGCAATTGATGTAACGTGATGATTCCAAACGCTTTGTTTATACAAAACACTCCCTGCATGTGGGTTGCTACCAGGTGGGTCCGTCCCAGGTGGTGGATGGCAGAGAGGACTGTACGACCTGCTCGCTATCAGGATAACCCCTTAATAACGAATAAGGAGTTCCCATATCAAGGTGAAACAGCATACGCCAAGACTGAAGTACCAAGCGGTTCTTTGTCTCTAGTATGCAGACTTTGGGTAGTGAGGATATCCTGTTCCCAACAAGCTTTCTCTCGTGGTACTCTTGACTGTCAAGAGGGTATTGTCTCTACATTCCTCTGAAGCTAATAAGGAGATAAACATGTTTCAAAACAGTTAAGCGTAATATTTCCATCAACAAACTTGTCTATTCTTATAGGTGTTGAGAAGTCTGCAGTAAAATGGAGGAGGAAGCATTTTACTGCATTTTACATTTGACTGCTTCAGAGTCAAGAAAACCTCACGAAGGCTATGCACAGCCTAAAATTGAGGACAGCATATCATGAATCAAAAGGCGTTATATTACCGACAAATGGTAGCACAAGAGGATAATTCGGTTGCACTAGTCACGAGTCCGTAAGGATACAAACCCTTGGTTCCATAACAATATTAAATATTTGTATGTGCACCTATTAATTAGTATTTCCTCTCAAAATATACACAAGTTTGTTTAAAAAAACGTATTATTTTGAAATAAAATATGCATTGAGATATTTAAAATCAGTAAGTTCGCAAAATCAAAAAATATTAAATGTTGCAGTCATTCAATTTCATTTTAAGCAATCATTAATTTTAAAGTACCTACACATTAAAGTAATATTTCTGATAAGATTGAATAATAAAGTTACAAAAAGATGTAGACATTTTTTTAGACCCAGTATTATTACTAAGCACAGATAAATAAAATCAGAGTGATTTTTTTTAAAGGAAAATTAATTTTCTTTCACTTTCATAAAAGTACAGAGAAGTTTTTCAATATTTCACATCAGATCTCATAGCATCAATTAAGTAAATTTGACGTCACACATGCTCTTACTTTTCTAAATTAAATAGTTTTCCAAGAAGTTGAATCAAACTTCTTGGTTATTATATAACACTTGGTAATTATATAGCTTGGTAATTATATATCACAGAATATAATAATTTTAGCTGTCATTTTGAGATTAAATGTATTTTTCAAAGATCGTTAAATACTTCTTTCTGGAGTACGACGAAGGAGATAATGACTGACCAAGTTGCAAGTTTGGCTCTGATATTGGTTATAAAAATGGTATCCCTAAAGCCTTTAATATAGGCGTTGAAAATAAATAATATTATAATTGTTTTCGCATAGTTTGATTAACAACACGGCTTAGTGACTACAAAGGAAATTAGACGTAAATAGACTCTCCTATCTCTGAAATTTATTTAAAGTAGAATTTTATAATTTTGTACCTTTGCAACCTACATACTTAATAAAAGGACCAGGACCGAATGATTCCTTTTACAGCTGGTGCAAGCTGACTTCCACATAAGATTTTAGACCCCATGAATGCATAATCCGGTTCCGATTCTATCATCTAAGTGTGGTTGGTTATAAATACTTTGGATAACCTTAGGCGATATTTATAATATACGAATAAGAACTCTTCTAAAAAGAGAATTTTTTTCTACTGCGAAGTTCAGGATAAAATGTTATTCTCCCCTCATGTCTCTCACACCCACCTCTCTTGAATTCATTCTCCTTCTCTCTACCTCCAACTAACTCTCACTTACAGTTCTTCTAATCTATTATCTCTTCCTTATCCTTCATCCTTTTCTAATCTTTCCTCTCACTCCTCCTCTCTATCATTCTCATTATATCTCTCTGCAACTATCTATCTTTCTCCCAACACTGCCTTCTTCATGCCATTTATCCTTCTTTTTACTTTCCAACACCCTCTTCCTCCATCTATTTTCTCTTAATTCTCATTCTTAACCTCTGCTTATCAATTTATTTTCTATCTTTTACAATTCCAGTCTACCTTTAATCTCTCCTTTCACTTTTCATTTCTTTCAATATTTCATCTTCGTTCTTTCTTTTCCCTCCCTCACTCCCTTCCTCTTCCTCTTCCTCCCCACTGTTAGCTCTCACTTCCTTTCCTCACTCTCCCATCTCCCTATCACTCACCTATCTTTATCTCCGTCCACCTCCTCCCTCATATACTTCATTCTCTCCATCTCCAACTGTGCATCTCCTACCATTCTATCCATGTTTGTATTTAGAGTCATAATTACTTTAAATAATTATAACCCATTACCCTGCTCAACTTTTTACCTACTTCCTGGTACATTTACAAATCACCTGTACACATTCGAAATTATTATTCTTATCTACATAGATGCAGAGGAATATTATTTTACTTTCAAATATCCCTCAACTGTAATTAATAGTAAAAATCTAACAAATAAGCAGTTATTTGATCTATTTAAAAAAATGGAACTAAATTAAATTCAACTGCTAGGTAACGTTTAAATCTTGGCTAAGTTAATCAGCACAAACAAAATTAATTTGTTAGAAGAAAACTTCTTCACATAAATGATAATCTTCAGTGATATTATGATGTAACTGCTTAAACAGCGTGAGCCTATCTGGAGCAAAGGACAAGGGTACTATCCTTAAATAACGCTAATTTTTCCTAAAAGCTGTTTTATGTTGTACTGAAACTTATCTCAAATGCTCAAATGTATTCTACTTATTTACCTATGACTTCTATCACTAAGAATAAATCAAATATCACGATATTTGATAAGTTAAACTTACCAAAAAAAAAACAAAAAGATTAATAATACATCGATTTGGCAATGGAATCAGCAATCAAAAAGTTTAAAACTGTACATTAGACTACTAGAAAAAAACAATTAATGGAAAAAATACATCATTTTCGTACAATCTAATTGAATTTTTTGGACTAGGACATTCTATTAAAGTTCCAGTAGTTGTAACGAGGGCTGTGCAGTTGGAGTCGGAGTCGAAGAGTCGGAGCGGGACCTTTTTTCGATCTTGAGGAGTCGGGGTATTTTTTCGACCTTGAGGAGTCGGAATCGGAGTCGGGAGAAATTAGCTGACTCCGACTCTTCACCGATTTAAATTACTTGTGTACATGAAAAAGACATTAAATAATATAACATGATTAATTAGTCCAATTAGGAATTTTTCTCTTCGGAGAAGGACATTGGACAACTGATAGTAAACACAAAATGTTTAGTTTATTTTAATACAAAATATTTGGCTCTACCTGTTCAGTGTTTCAGAAGATTAATAATTAAAAATCTGGACTGGCATACACTCAACTTTACTGTAAGAAAATATAATATCAAACTTTTTGGTTATATAATGATCTATTTAGGCATAATATAAATGACTAAATAGGAGATGTTTATTAGTCTTTCATTCCAGGCGGTAGTACAGAAAGTGTTTGAACCAGTTATCAATATAAATGTTTATTTTGGTATATCACATAACTGAAACATATAATATACTATATTATATAAAAGTAATAACCCTTTTGTAAAGACTAAGGAAAAAGAACCGTGTTACGAAACAATCACTTATAGGAGAACATGGCTATTGTTCCCATTGTTTCAAAAATGCCAGAAATATTTAACAAAAAATATCACCGAAAAATGAGTTTGAACTTAATATCCGTTCTGTAATATAGAACACCGTAGTCCATTCCTTATACCACAATATTACCCAAAGATAATACCATTCGTAAACTCAAGAAAATATACATCCGATATTTAGTTTTGTTCAAGGGTGTAACATATAGATTGATTAGAGTATTTTGTTAGATAAATTCATCATACCATGGAAAGCATAGAAATTATGGTTTAATTGGCATAGATTTTTTGAATGTAAAATATTAATTATATTCTTCTTACATTTCATATTAAGTCATTAAATCATTTCAAATTATTCCATTTAACTTCTAAACATCAATTTTATTTCAGTCGATTCAGTTTCTAAGTCAATGTAAACAATGTAAATAAATGTAAACAAATCCGACAAGTGTAGTAGATGGTCCATTATTCCAGGCTGAATATTCAGTTATTATAATTTTAATGCTCTTTGCGGTAATTGAAATTCCATGATTTTTTTTATAAATTGCTAATTATTATTATCGTTATTATTACAAAGTACTAATTACTATTATCCACCTGTCATCTTTTTTTAATAATAAAAAGAAGAACTGGAGTCGGATGTTGAAAAATAGAAGAGTCGGAGTCGGCCCTAAGAGGTCGGCGTCGGCCCTGAGAGGTCCGACTGCATAGTCCTGGTTGTAACTGTTTTCATTGATTTTGACACTAGGATTAATATTCAGTATATTTTTTTATCATCCTTGATGTGTTCTAAATTCCTATAAAAAAAGATTGATTAATTATTAATAAAATAAAGAATTTATGTATTTGAAGAAATAATTTTGATGGTTCAATCGTGCTCAAAAAACTAGATACTCACTGTAAGAATGTGGGAAGGAACTAAGAGGATAAATGAACTAACAAACCGATTTTCTCCTGACAAATTTCTGCCTCCAGCAAAGTTTGTCAATGTTGTCGGAATTATTTGATAGACAACATCAATGGTGTTATAGAGCGCGATACTATTGTGTTATGAACATATGATACACTTACAAACTATGCAGTACAAACATGCGTATAACCCTGGGTTCGAGGACTATTCACGAGAAACATAAGGCCTATACAAAAGCATACTTCTCAAAATTATAAATAATTCAAAATATATTACTTATTTTCACGAAATCGTCCTTACAATGTTCTTTACGATCGTGTACTGATATCATTTACATCAGATTGTTATCATTGAATTCGCCAAGATATGACAAATAGTCAGAGAGAAAGCAAAACATACAAGCTGTGCTGGAGAAGCAACATGTTGCTGTTGCATCCTTTTCAGTACCTACTTCTCTTGATTTTTTTTTTCTGTAAGGAAAATAACCCCCCCTCACCCAATAAGCTTCACCTTTTCGTGGTGAGGAGCTAAACCTACCTGGGTGTCCTCAAGGAAGAAACTAACAAGGGAACAACAAGCATTCGACAGTAGTATCCTTTGGGTCAGTGCCCACTCTGCAATCGCACTTTGCTCTCACTCCATCAGGCTTGTGATTAGTTGCCAGATGTTACCTGTCTTGGGTCTATTATCACAGATAAATGGTCTTTTTAGCCATGGTTTTAGATTGGTTAATGTTTATCGCGTTTCTTCTTTCTGTTTTTTTCTCTCTCCTTTACGATCATCTTTTACTACTTCTTTAACTCTCCTATTATTCTTAACTCTTTATTCTCTGTTACTCTTCCACCTTTGTTTTCAATTTTCATCTCTAATCCCACTGAAGCTTTTTTTCAAGTGACTATAAGTCTTATAAAAGACTCTTGGGCATATACTTTTTGCTCAATTCAGTCCTCTTTGCAAAACATCGTTCACACTTAACATCTATAAATGTGATGCCCTGAACTGTGATTTGTGAAAAATAACATCCAAAAAGGTATTTTTAATCGTTTCTTCAACCCTACGAAGAGTTGGAAATATTAAAAGGAATTTAATGCAATTTATAACGTTGTTTCAAATGGCCTGTATTTGGATCGGCCAGTAATAATTTTACCGATCCGAAATTGATTCTTATAAACTAAATCTCATCCTTACTTCAGTAGTAGGTACCACAACAAATTCAAAAACTCCAACTCCGACTCAAATAGTTAGCAAAAAATTCAATGACTGCAATTCCATGACTCAATCTCATTTTACAGTTAATTTACTGCGGCTTTAACTTAGACTTCATAGCCCTGGTTATATTACAATATCACATTATCGATACGATAATAAAGAAAAATTCTAAATTATAGTCATGAATAGTCTTACTTAGGGTGTTTTAAAATAGAATTTTATGTTAGGAATAGGTACTACATTTACCTCCAATTCTGTTTTACTTTGCTCTGTAACTATGAGCATATGTACATTTTAGTACAGTCTTACAACTAGAAAGAATAGACGGATTAGAAAGGCCAGTCTATTGAAAGGGGTGGAAAGCAAGTTTGCATAAACAGGACACCCTTCTGGGGACCCTCCACCAAAGAAACCGGTACTATAGAACGCGGGGCCCCACTCAAAGCGTATCCCATCCCTCATCTTCTTTTCCCTTATGACTATTTCCCCGTAGTCTATTCACTTAAGTCTCCCAGTCGTCAGTTTCTACAAAACAAGCAGCAAACATTAATCATCAGACTATTTAAATATTTATTATTATTATTTGAGAGAGTACACAAACTTCCTGTAATGACAGTGTGCAGAAGTCTGGGAATGACGGGCGCAAATGTTAATTCTATGCCCCCTAATACACAAGTATGATGTCCATCGTCATGATAGAAAAGAAAATAATTTAAGAAAACCCAAATATTAAATGACATAAAAAGATACTATTGAAATTAATATTCATTAAATTATTTCTTCAAAAACACCTCCTATCATTATATACACGGGATATATGCAACACTTTAATCATGAAAAACGATCGAGAAACGACTAAAATGGTTCAGAAATATGATTGAGATTACATGCAGTAGATACACTTACATTGTTTAATTTTTGGTTGAATATTTCGAATGCAAATACTGAAACTGAAATTAGCTGTAATCCAAGATAAATGGACTGGTAGAAAAATAAAATAAATACTATAAATCTGGACACCTAAAAGGAGATTAGAACAACTGAGTTTCCAGCTCTGGATTACATTATTAAATAGGTAATCCTATTAAAGAGAACTCCCCAGTAAAGTAGTACGGCTTTACGAACCTTGGTAGAGCCAAGAACTACTGAATATTCGTCAGCAAGGAAGCTGCTTAACGAAACAAAACACATACAGAATCACTCTTACGAAGAAGACAGGTTCCGAGGAAAAGCAATAGAAGGCCGAAACAGTTTCTTTTCTTGGAGATATCAATGAAACACCTTTTGTTCCACCCCTCCACAAAATCCTTGAAAAAATGGTATCAGAGAACTTAGCAAGCCTGATCTCTTTCTATTGATTGAGTCACAATCAATTTTATATTCCGATACTACTACTATACCAATACTATACTAATACTACAATATCAGATCTTCATTGCTGAATTAAAAAACTTAGGTAAAAAAAATGTTTTACCAGTCAAACCCATTTCTGCACAAAGTACCAGCAGGAAAGAAAAGTTGAAAGCTGTGAGTGCGTTGATCGGTGAGTGCGTTGATCGGTGAGTGCGTTCTACACGTAACCAGTTTAGGAGGACAACCAAATACAGTTGGCAAAGGTTTTCTCAATGCGGAGTCATATCTCCATCATGATCATGGTAAGTAGAAGAAGTAGTATTTAAGTATCAGAAACTGACACAAACTTGTTATGCTAACTGGAAGATTATAGAAGCTAAAAACATGTTGTTAAGAGTACATTCGTACAGAAAGCTGTTACTATATTCTGGTCAAATCTAGTATCCGAATAGGAATAGGAAATCAGAGGAGGATACACAAAAGCTCTTGGTGGTAGTCATGAAGTCTTACCGTGAAGCATTTTCAACCCATCAGCATATATTATAGAATCATCTAATATAGGATTCTACACAAATGCTTTACAATTTAATATCAAGGGTATCAATTCACTTGAAAAAAAAAAGATTTGTCTTTTACACTCAATTATTTACACTGGAGATAAATACTATCTATCTTGTCATATCTATCCGCCATGATCAATTTTAAACAGGTCTCGGACTGATGTAGTAATACCAGCATCTTTTTTATCCCCTTTGAAACCATTTATCCTGTTTACTTTTCCTTTAGTTTTTGATTTATATCTTTTTTAGACTTTTACAATTTCTAATTCAGTTAAAATCATTATTAAATAGGTAAATACTCATAATCTTACAGATGAATAACATAGGATTTAGAAAAAATAATTTTATAAAAAACAAATTCCCTGAAGAATACAAGATTTAAAAATAATTGCATGATTTATAACAGTTTAAAATTCATGGTCAAGTATTATAATTAATAGAACTGTTCGCTTTTTTAATTTAAATGAATTTAAGAAAAAAAAAGGTAAGCACTTAAGAGTAAAACAACATAACTATAATTGTGTTACCTTTTTTTTTTAAATGCCAGGGCCTTTTCTGTTTTTTTTTATCGAAAAAGTTTATTGAAAAACACACTTTTTTGATCCTTGATATTTTTTTTGTTTAACTAATGTTTTTTTGCTTGAATCTTTGTTGTTTCAATCATTGTCAGTATGATTATCAATATGAATATACACTACGTTACGAAGTGTAAATGAGAGTGTAGGTTACGGTAGGCTCCACGTCCCATCGTATCCGCCTCTACTCCACATCCTCCGTGCAGTATTCATTAAGGGCTACACAGCCCTTATTGAAACAGATCATATTCTTATTGGAAAATTAGTTTCGACATCCAACATACGTATATATTCTATATAAGAAGTCGGCTCCGGAACGAATTGAATTCGTTAGTCGAGGTACCACTGTAAATGTAAACTTCTAATATATACAGAGCGTCCCCTGTAATTGTTTACACACTTTAAATAACTGTAAACCAGGTGTTTATTATAATTCGTATTATCTTAAACATGAAAAAAATTTATAAATATCGTTCTGTTTGACACCTGTTCTCAAAGTGTTATCCGATCTGGATCGGACTATGAAAACAACGTAAAGCAATGGAATAGCAAATATTATGAAACAATCACCTTTGTATTCGCGTGTTGTTCTCAATTCATTGACTGTTAGAGGTCTCATTGCGTAGACTTTAAGGCAGAGGTTCTCATTAGGGGTGAATTTCGGGATTTAAGGGGGTGAATTATGACTTTGGAGAAAAGATCTACTGGAGAAAAAGATCCTCCAAATATTTCAGAATTGGCCAAAGCAAAACAATCACAGTTTTTGCCATTTGATGAATCGTAATCTCCTGAATTAAACTGATTGCAGATTTTAATCTCTTATTATTTTACTTATCTTTTTAAATTGCATTAGTTTCATTTTTGTTTTTTAAGTAATTCATTATAAATTAAATTGTGCTTTTATTTTTATTTTGTATATCCATCATTATTTTCAATTTAATTTATAAAACTCAATTATAAACATAATCCATGCATAATGTTGCGAATCTATATATACAAATTAGGAAAAATAAAAGTTTTTTTGTAATATTAGCATATTATTTAGAATGCATTTTTGATTTTTTTTTTTTTTTTAGAAATGAGGGGGTGAATGAACTTTTAAATTACAAAGGTATCCCTATAAAAAAATCTCGAGTGGCCTACACTCAACTTTACTATAAGTAAATTTAATATCAATCTTCTTGGGTATATAATATATAATGTCTTATTTAAGCATAATGTAAACATTTAAATGTGAGATGTTTATTAGTCTTTCATTCCAGAGGTAGTACACATAGTGATTGATTGGCATAACAATATATAAGCTTATTTCTGTATATCATACCATTGATGCTAATAATCTCATTAGTATAACTACAGCAGTAATAACATTTTTGAAAAGCCAAAGTGAAAATTTCTTGAGACGAAATAATCTCCTACAAGAGAACATGGCGTTTGTTCAAATGGCTAGTGGATTTCTTATATCGTTTACTTGACCTCCTTCTACATTGAATATTTAAGTCAAATTTTCAAATTTAAAGAAGGAAAATACTCTTATTTTCTGTGAAAAACATCATAAACATCCAAGAAAAAATGTCGTTTTAAGATAATTTATAATTAAGAATGTACGATAATTACATATTAATCTTCAAAGAAAAGATTTCAATTTTGAATTATGCTGAACATTTTTGGTCTTTTATAGAAATATTATACTAGGAAATTTATGGCTCCTTAGTATTTCATAAAATCATTTTCCTTCCCCTTTGTCGTAAAATATATTAGTAATTAGCCAGTTTACATACTCAACTCAAAGTCGAAGCCAGCCATTCAATATAATTTAAATCATTTATAGTTTGGAGCTTCTAATTTTTCAAAGTAATAAATATGAACTATTGGGCTAGAATAGCCTAATTGTATCTCAGTGGTTTTGCTCAAAAAATTTCTAAGTCAATGCAAACATTGCAAAAAATTCGACAAGTATAGCAGGTGATCCCTTAGTCCAGGATAAACAAACAGTTTTTATAGCTTTATTGCTCTTTGCCGTGATTGAAACTTCATGATGAGCCGTTTAGTGTCAAAAAACATTTTCTGAAAACATAAATCGTACACTAACGCCTCTTTGGGGAATGTAATTTTGAAACAAAATATCTCATCTCATTTTCCATATGATGGTCTATTTTAAGGTATAGTTTCATTTTGATCCGTCAAACGGTATGGCTTGTATGGCTCTCACAAGCTTTGAGATTGAATTATAAGACAAAATGTTTACATTTTATTGGAAAAAAAATATTTTCCCTTGTTTTAAAATTCTGAATATATTTTTCGTTTGTTCCATTTGTGACCTCAAAGATAATGCCAAAATTTCAAAACTCTAGGGTTAACAGTTTAGGAGAAAAAAATGTTTTTTAAAAAAACTGTTTTTGGCATAAAAAGTGACTTTTCCGTCATGCATAATTCTTCTCAAACAATCTTCTGCTCTATGAGGCCCATTTTTGTATACAATATCAACTTGATCCAAGATTCTGGACCGTAGCGTGGTAAGAAGCAATGCTAACACACTCACCTACCCACCCACCCACAGACATCATCGAAAAACTTCATAAAACGACTTTTGGGACCTCAAAACATATAGTTCCGTCAAAATCTCGAAATCGAATTTTTTCACGATCACTATACTTTACTTATAGTAAAGTAAAAAGTCTAGTGGTGTGAGGTCTAGTTAACGTGGAGGGTAGGTTATTCAACGAAACACCTCCGTCCAATTCACCTGCATCGCAAGATTTCATCAAGGAAGAATTTTACATCGTCTTGGTAGTGTGGGGGTGCTCCATCTACTCGAAACTGATACTCTTCTTCTTCAAAGGTTTCTCTAATGTTTGAATTGATATATTTGTAGCAAAAAGTTCAAGTAAATAAAAACAGTCACACCAAAATAAAAAAAAAACGGTTCAATTAATCTCTTGATGAAACCACCACATAGCGGTGACCATAACATGTTGATTCTCAGGCCCCCAGTAGATGCAATTGTGTCTGTTAATTTAATCTGAATGTCACAACTCTACACAAACTTTGTGGGAAATTTTACAATTTCGTTACCATTTTCTAAGTACTAATGGCAATATTCGACTCTTCAGTCATCATGGAAGTCAATGGAAGTCATACCAGGACGACTAAATACATCCTTAGAGAACAAAGCACCTTATACGAAACTTATTTCAGATTCATATATCCTTAATGATGATGGATCATCATTATTAACAGAATGGGCTACTTTTGAATGTAACTCTTCCATTCAAGTTTTTACAACAAAAACGTACAATTGAATTATCAACTGCCAAAAGGTGTAATTATTTTGGGACACACTTTATAATTACCTTTTGGTATGTATGTAGTATATAGTAAAATTTTTCAAGAAGACAAGAGGGCTGAAGACCTTTTAAAAACATTATATATATCCAATTCAAATTAAGCCTCAAGGGAACCAGGCGACCCCCTTGAGTAAATAGCCTTACTCGGTTTGCGGTGCTCTGCTGGAGCGAATAAAATACCGATAGAGCTTCAGGGATTTTCCCCTGTACGATACTAAGGAGAAGGAAGTCCGGAGACCATCCTTCGGAAGCGCAGAGGATCCAAAAGCGCTAACTAGTAGGAGCCAACCTCCCACGAGTGCATCTAAGGACCTGAAGAAAGAGAAAGGAAGTCACTTTCTCCCGAAACGTAGGGCGCCTGAATGGGCATTATCAATTATGATTTGTGCAGAATCTGCGAAGAAGAGGAAGAAACTTGTGCTAATAGTTTTTGTTTTCATTTGTTATAATTTATTTTGCGTTTATTTCTTTATCTATCCCTCCGTAAGTTGGCTGCAGTTTGAGTGTTTCTTCAAGACTACCGACCAGTCGTGGTCTGCCTGCGGAGGGACTCGTTTCTATCCTCCTGATGACGAGGCCATCGAAATGCAGTAGTGAGTTTCTGTTTCATTTCTGTGTGTTCTTTATGTCAATGTAGTTTATATATATATATGATTGGTTGTTTCACAACTAAATGATTTGTTTTTTTTCTTGTGTGTAGTGGGGATTCTTCAGGTAGTAGGTTGCCGGCTGTAATGAAAGTCACGTATTTTGAGCATCTCTTCTATGAAGTCACCTCTATCAGCATGACGAATATTGTAATTCCGTAAAAATCTCGACATCGAATTTTTTCAGGATCACTATACTTTACTTATAATAAAGTAAAAATGTCACTGTCGTCGAATCACTGAATAGTTGGCTTAAAATTAGTATCCGTTTCGTAATATAGAACAAAAGAGTCCATTCCTCATATTTCAGTATTACCCAAAGATAATATGATTCATTAGTTTAATTGGCGTTGATTTTTTACATGTCAGAATTTGTTCTTATTACACCTCCTATTAAGTCATTAAATCATACAACATTTTTTATTGAACCCCGAAACATCAATATGTTTCAGTTCATCCTCTTAAAAAATTTTTAAGTCCATAATGCACCCTTCCACGTTCTTAGCAACGCTTGCTGACGATGGCTTCACCACTAGCGCGTACTATCGACTCATTATGACTGTAATATATCTTCAGACCAGTTACAGTAACACCTACTTCATATTCAACCTTGGCTTCACCACTGGCTCATAAAAATTAACGAAACAACTTTTACTCTTCGTCAAAACTATTGTCTCCCAGTACTCCAAAACAATGAGAGCATACCTCTAGAGCCACCAGGTTAAGCTACCTTGGACAGCACTTTGACAAACGCATGACATGGAACCCACACACAAGACTGAAACGAACACAGACCAACCATATATACTCGTAAATATACCATATATAAAGTAAATGTAAATCCGGTTTTTTGGTCAGTTAAAAAAAATGAACACTCAAATGCCAAACGTTACACTTTTAAAATAAAACAGAAACGTTTGGCATTTGGGAGATGATTTTTTCTAAACTAGAATACTGACTGAAAAATCAGATTTACATTTACTTTTATTCTATCAGACTGTCAATAAATTAATCATATGTTATTTATATATATGCATGCTTTTAAAAACTGCATGTCTGTTTCCACTTGGTTCAATTTCGTCTTATATTTTTCCAAATTACGAAATTTTTTCTTTAATTCAGAGTTCAACTTAAAAATTAAATCACCATAATTTTTTAATTTATTATTGGACATGTTTCGGTGTTACATCCACCATCTTCAGATGTGTGGCGGTAAAATAAGTAAGGTAAGCCAACAGAACTGTCCGTTATTTATTTTTCACTTTAGATATCCCTTAACATCCTGGGCTCCGGAGGTATTTTTCCAGATGACCTTTCCTCTCAGTGGTTTTCGTGAATCATAAAATGGAAAAGGGTTCAAGTTGTACCTTGTCATTAGTATTTGCCTATTGTATAATGTAATTGAATATCAAAACTTAATATACACATTTATCTTTATATAGCCGTTGTCTGATTAAAGTCACTATCATAGATCTCCTGATTATAACGCTGTTATAATTTTCTGTATATCACCCCTGTTGAACTCTGAATTAAAGAAAAAATTTCGTAATTTGGAGAAATATAAGACGAAATTGAACCAAGTGGAAACAGACATCCAGTTTTTAAAAGCATGCATTGAAGAAGGACTGCTACCAACTTTTACAAAGAGAAGAGAACAAGTGAATTGACGGAGGGACGACAGTCAACGCATATATATATATATATATATATATATATATATATATATATATATATCAAAACTTGAAATGGTCCAACAGGACTATTAGTTCACACAGGAAAGAGAAAACACAAATAAAAGACACACACAAAAGACTCACAACGATATTTCGACAGTCGTCGTCATCGGGTAGAAGTAGTCCCTTTGAGTAGCTGAAGCTAACTGAGTGGTAGGCCAAATGCAACGAACACGCGCGCACTCTGCCTGCCGCCCTAGGTAAGCTACTGACTACAGAGAGAATAATAACTAAAAAGAACAAATAAAAGCAAATAAAAATAACAGAAGGAGAAGACTAGTAAATGAAGCAATAAACAATTAAAAAATTAAAAAATAAAAATAAATAAAAAAAATAAAAATTAAAATTAAAAAATAATAAATAAATAAATTCTTAAAAAAAAAAAATTAAAATAAATAAATGAATAAATAAAAAAAAAATAAATAAATAAATAAATAAATACTTAAATTAACGGTACAAGTTAAGGCCAGGAGGAGAGCGAGCTTTGAGAAGACAGATAATTGCCTCCTCTGAAGCTCTTAAAGTAACCCGAGAAGACTGAACAGGGATATGATTAAGGACTTGGACCCGGAAGCAGTGATTAAAATCCAGTCCATGGGAATTAGAGTGGATAGCAATAGGAAGGTTTTTGCGTTGACCTCTTATAACTTTTACATCTAAAAATGGCAGATTTCCATCTATTTCTATTTCATAGGTAAATTGTAGACGATTATGAAAAGAATTAAACGTATTTAATACATACTCTTCTTCTCCTCTTTCAATAATTAAAAATAAATCGTCTACATATAATTTAATAAATTTCACTTTCGTACCTAATTTATTAATACAGTCTTCTAATAACTCAATCATAACTATATTAGCAAGGATTGGTGAAATTGGAGATCCCATAGGTAGTCCAAATTTTTGTTTATAAATTCACATAAATTCACATAAATTCACATATAAATTCACATAAATATATGTGAAGCAAGGTATTTCACCTTTGATGATATTATTTATAAACATATATGTGAAGCAAGGTATTTCACCTTTGATGATATTATTTATAAACATATATGTGAAGCAAGGTATTTCACCTTTGATGATATTATTTATAAACATATATGTGAAGCAAGGTATTTCACCTTTGATGATATTATTTATAAACATATATGTGAAGCAAGGTATTTCACCTTTGATGATATTATTTATAAACAAAAATTCTCAGTTAGCTTCAGCTACTCAAAGGGACTACTTCTACCCGATGACGACGACTGTCGAAATATCGTTGTGAGTCTTTTGTGTGTGTCTTTATTTGTTTTTTCTCTTTCATGTGTTAACTATATATATATATATATATATATATATATATATATAATAATTATATATCACAATATTTCACAAAAAACACGTGAAACAACAATCAATGTTCAAACCACAATAAGAAGTGGGGAAAAAGACTAAGATCTTTCAACCACAACAAGCGGTCTTCATCAGAGTCAAAAATCCAACTGAGTTGGGTTTTAGTCTTAGTCATTTTTTTCACATTTCATATTGTGGTTTGATCATTGATATATATTTATAATAATAATAAAACTATTCAAAAAGGACAACAAACGTTTCAGGATGAACTATATGTAAAATGTACATAGACAACACATAGTTACTGTCTCTAATCTTCGTTTAACCGTCAACAGGAGAGAAGAGATGAGGACGCAAACCACTTACTTACAGCTTGGTTGAAGCCAAGTCAACGTAAAAAGCATCACATCGAGTACACTCCATCGGTACACTCAAACCGTTTGGAGTGCACTCGATGTGATGCTTTTTACGTTGGCTTGGCTTCAACCAAGCTGAGCCTGCGTATGAACAATCACAGGGCGTCCGTTGGTCAGCGCAGAGACCTACCCATAGCTGTCCATGCTAATTCCCATGACCTCCCTTTCAATGATTGTTTCAGGGTACAAATCCTCAAACAAATCCCCGAGTCTCATTCCCATGTCACCCTTAGAGCTTCCGAAGAGGCATTCATATGCCTCCTTGGGGCTCGTTCTCCTCCTGGTCTCAACCTGTACCGTTAATTATTTTTTATTTTATTATTATTATTATTTTTTATTATTACTATTATTTTTTTTATTATTATTTTTTTATTATTATTATTATTTCGTATTTTATATATTTTTTATCTTGTTTTCTAAATAAATATTGGAGGGATTTCTATTTTTCCTCTCCTCCGCTGGGGAGCAGCATTGCGGTGGTTCCACGAGTTACTCTGGAGGCCAGTAGCAGTTTGCTTCTCAACGCGAGTACTTCGCACTTCTTCCCGATGACGACGGATGTCGAAATATCAAAGTGAGTTCTGTAGTGTCTTTCTGTGTTCTTTTCTATGTGTTAAAGTATATATATATATATATATATATATATATATACTTATAAACATCTAAACCATAGTGTAAAATGCATAAATGATCTAAAATTTTTCAAAGCAAAACGAAAACGTAACTTGTAACGAAGACGTAACTTGTCTTCGTGCGAACTGAAACAAGTGAAAGCGGCAAGTAACATAGCAGGCAAGGAAAGAGAAGGAAAGGTTGGGCAAGTCAAAGGAAGAAATAAATAAAACATTATCCCCTAGTTGTTAACCCTGATGGGCAAAAGCTACTGCTGCTCTCAATAAAACTGAGTCCATTTTGAATAAACCATTATCAATGGTTATAGTATTTGATATGCATAATTTAATTAATGAACACTCCATAATAATTCTTAACAACATGGATCTTCCATACGTGAACAATCACAATTACATAGGATTTTATAAAAACCACTATACTCCAATTCCCCAGGATAGTTTTCAATTAACAAACTACGTACGTTAATACCATTAGAAAACCATATTAAATAGCACCCTTTAAGGCTTTGCCAATATAACTGACATTTTGATGAGGGAAATTTGACTAGTATGCAATAGAAATGTTAATTTCATCATTAAGGAATACATGGGTCACACTCTTAATGCCCTCAAAAACATATCTAAAAATTGAAATTTCAAATTTTTGGGGTAGAAAGAACATAAATGAGCACAAGGAAGAATATTATTTTCTTTCTGAGTTCTCAATCTGTTCCAGCACCGGTTTCGAACTTATATATCTATGAATAATAAAATAAAAATGCAAGAAAGTACACTAACAAACACCTGTTTCTGTTATTTGAACGGTAAGTCATTAGGAAAAGAACCAAACCGAGAGGAAAACAAGTTTATTTCCACTGAACATGTTCAAATCCAGGGATTATGCAGAAATGTTGTTTCTGAGATTTTTCCAACGAAGACATTTCGGGGCATTTTAATCAATTCACATCCGGGCAACATTAATAAAATTTTTTGAAAAGCTATTCTAACTTATTGACCTGTCTTTACAAGGGTAAAATACAAATAATATTTACATTGTATACAATTTATTTCTTGATATTTTATTATTTTTGGGGTGGTATGCGGTTTCCGCGCATGATTTTTAGTACCTATTTATCTTGAAACTACAGGAGTGGTGGTCCCAGTTGGAATTCCTTTTTCAGTAAGTTCAAATTTCGGTTTCTGTCAGTATTTAACCTACCTTATACTTTCTGTCAAATCATTACTTTTAATTTTTCGAACAGTATTGCTACGAAGCAGATATGCATAAATGAATACCTGTTTCCTTGAATGTAGTTAAATTATTAGTTAAATAGGGCAGTTGAAAAGGTAATAAATATTCAGTTAAATAGTTTATGAACAATTTAAGGTAGCAACATAAAGTAAAGATTTAGTTATTTAGTGAAATTTTAAATATCTGGGGAAAACATTTCCATTTTTAATTGTACATACTTAACAAAATAGATGTGGGATCTTCAGGAATTATTAAATTGTAAATGGTGGATGGAGGGGGAATGAAATCCACCTGCTGTCAGTGCCTTCCGCCACCAAAGCTGGGTCACTGCACGCGACAAGCGTAAACACATGCTCTACTCACCGTCCAACAGAACTGATCACCTCAGAGAATTGCCTTCGTCACTTACTAAGGGCATTTCCGTGGAATAACTAAGGGAAAAAATATTAACTGAATGTAATAAATCAGCTGACAATAAATTATATCACTAATGAATACTCAATACTACGGGTGATAATATTAATGAAAAACAATAACTAGACCGTATTATTCAAAATCAATTGCTATAAAATATGTAATAATATAGCAGCGTTACTGATATATAATTAGTGCGCTACATTTGAACATAATAAAATGCATTTAACAGTTAACTGTTAAACAACCCATACTTCACACAAATTAAGGGGAACTTTTAACTGTAATCGGTTTAAAAGTATTGAAAGAAAAATTAAAAGAGAATTAATTTGCTCTTTATGACCAAGATGATTGATAATACGAGACAAAAACGGAATCCAATTGACTTTATACTCCGTTAGGATAAGGATATAGACAGGATACAAGATGATCACGTCGATCTTCGGTGACAGTCTTCATTTCTTTTCAATTCATTTATCTATTGGTTTTTAGCTGACTGTCATTTTAACCCCATCAACAGAGCTACTATCAACCTAACAGATTTTTTGTTTAATTGTAAAAATATAAGAAAGCAGTTTCACAATAATCTATTTTGTAAGGATAAAAATTAGTTCTTGGACACATTCATTATTTGAGCTACCTACAGCAATAATATTTTCCATCAAACAACAAACAATAACATAATGATTTTAAAATAAGTTTTTCATATTAATATTAAATATTTGGTACAAAAATCCTTATTTGTCGTAATTCTGTAAAAATAAATTGAACTTTTGATGATGTGGATATAACCGAAATACGGAATTATAGAATTATAATTATAATAGCCACCGTTATAACCAGAGGACATTTTATATCCAATTCACGTTTTTATTTCCGATAAAAGTTTACGTGAAAAGCGTATAACTGAAATTTTGAAATGCAAAAAAGTTTTTTGTCAGCTCCAGCCAAGTATTTGAAAATTGGTTTATTTATTTCATGAAGTCAAAAAATTATGATTTTAATATAGCAAGGAGTGGTAAAATGACAGAACTTATATTATCTGGATCATATTTGTTCCAGATTATTTCTATTCCTATCATTTTTCTTAAACCTTATCAATTTTAGCAGTCAAAATTGGATGCTGGAAAACATTTTCATTTATTGCGTGATTATTATCTTCCAATTAAATATTGGTAAAAACCTCTTCATATTTTTACATCTCTTGGATAACACTCAAGTGATTATAAAACATGTTACAAGATTAAAACTTTAGGCTTTTGGCGCTTGAAAACTCAAAACATAAATACAGAAATTAACAAAGTTAGTTTGAACTACTATAGTTTTTAGAATGTTATAAGGAATTTTGTTGCCACAAAAATGTACATATGTTCAATTCTCTTGTTCCTAGCACTGGAAACTTCCGATCAGATTATCATTTATAATTGCATATTTAATACAGCTAAAGCAGTAATGTATAAATAAGCAAAACATAAATATTAATGTTTAAATATAAAATTACTTAATAATTTAATGTCCATTTTTCTTAAGCAAAAATTAATTAGAAAAGTAGGAATTGTAAAAACTCTGGATTGGCCTGCACTCAACTTTACTATAAGTAAACATAATATCCAACTTCTTGACAAACAACTGATTTCTGTTTTAATTTTAGAAATCTACATCTGTTATTAAGTTCTGCTAAATGGTGCAGTATGCAGATTGATTACCATTTTGTTCGATAAATCTATCCTACCTGGGAAAGCATCAGAAATTGTACGTTAATACGCGCTGATTTTTTATTTGTAAGAATATTATTCTTATATCTCATATAAGTCATTAAATCATTTCAAAGATTTTTATTATACCTCTAAACTTCAATTTTATTTCAGTTAATTCACTGAAACAAATTCTAAGTTAATAATCTATATAAATAAAATAATGATTTTGTCTGTACATTGCTTAGAACTGACTCAATTCCAGTTTTCTTTACGTTTCATACATTGGAGAAACCGAATCCACCCTTAGAAAAATTTCTGTCGGTTTGTCGGTTTGTCTGTTTGTCTGCAAAACTTTGTCACAAGTAAACTCAGCTACCATAAGACATATAAAGCTGAAACTTTTACAGTAGATTTGGGTAGGTCTAACTTAAAATATAGGCTCTGAATTATTTGGAAATTCAACGTAGAAGTGAAGTTATGGACGTTTAAAGCAAAAACGTTTGTCACAAGTAAACTCAGCCACTATAAGACATGGTGAGCTGAAACTTTGACACTGGATTTGTGTATGCCCAACTTAAAATATGGGCTCTACATAGATTCATAATTAAGTACAGAAACGAAGTTATAGGGCTTTAAGCGTATTTTCCTAACTACACAGACAAGTTTGTTTTGAAAATACACAGGTGAAGCAAGTAGGTATTCTTAGTTGATTTTAATTTCATTGGAGCATATGAATATATTGCGTATTTAACATCTTTGAAAAAGTGTTTCCCAGAGTTGAGGATGTACTATCTATTACGAATAAATAGTTTTGTAAACGAGCAATTCTCAACTCTTAATACGGACAGGCAGGAAAAATCAAAGAACAAGTTCTTACCCTATATCATACCGAGGAAAGACCTTACAAGTCAGTAAAGAGATTGGATTAGTGATGAAGAAGCAGTTCATTATCTAATTGAATTTCTTGACTCTGAATTTATATCTCCTGGACTGCCTGCTCATGAGTAAAAACTTAAAGTAGGAGAACCAATCATGCTGCAATTTAGTAGCAGTAACAAATTTCATGTTACGAAACATGAGTGCCCCAAAACCGTGCAACGGGACACGACTCTGAGTTCGTGCTCTACACAGATATTCCATAGAGGCGGACATAATGACTGGATGTGGTATTGGGGAGTCTGTGTGTATACCACACATACCATTGATTCCGAGCCACTGTCTGTTTACGTTGAAATGATTGCAAAGTCCGGTCAGAGTCTATTTCGCAATGACGTTAACTAAGTCGCAAAGGGAGACTTCATCTAACGCAGGAATACAAGGTAGCGAAACCAAGTTTTTCTCACATGGTCAAATGTAGTTTACTTGCTCAAGGGTCAGAGGTTTCAACTCTTTCTTCTACCATGAACCTGAAGGACAGACAGCTAATGTAGTGTATTTAGAGGCATTTGTTTAACACTGTAGTAATAATGGTATTTTCTACTGTTCTATAATTTCTAATGACATTTTGGAATACCAAAAATGACGGAACTTCTGATTCCGTCAAAGACGGGTACGTTTGCTATGTATTATATATAACTGCGAACTTTTTTTTAATTTAATATTTTGCTTAATAATCACACTGGTAATAATGTAAGGTATGGGACCAGAGTAGCCCAGTGGCTTGCGTGATCGCCAATGACAGTAGTGCAAATGTATTATAAATAAATGTAACAAACAAATATTTTTTTGAATTTAAAATGTGGAAAATATAAAAAATGGTAATAAAGTAAAGGGATCTAGCCAGGGTAGCCTGTAGCTTGCTTGCTCGCCGATGACAGTAATGCAAATGTATTATAAATAAATACAACAACAAAATTTTTTTTTAATTTTATATTTGCGTAATATAAACACTGGTAATAAAGTAAGGTATGGAACTAGAGTAGCCCAGTGGCTTGCGTGCTAGCTTTTGACTGGGAGCACGTTAATTAGAACTAACTCATTTCAAGTTTTCTTTACGTTTCATACTTTAGAGTAGCCACATGTACCCTTAGAATAATTTCTGTCTGTCGGTTTGTCCACAAAATATTGCCACCATAAGACATATAAAGCTGAAACATTGATTGTAGATTTGTGTATGTCTAACTTAAAATCTAATCTTTGTATACAGAGGCATTTGTTTAGCACTGTACTAATAATGGTATTTTCTACTATTCTATAACTTCTAATTGTAGTATTAGTATAATACTATAATTGATATTTTGGAATACCAAGTATAATAGAATTTTTGATTCCGTCAAAGACGGGTACGTTTGCTAGTAATATATAATATACTAAATATATACTAAATAATAATTAGTGCTATACTAAAAACTAAAAAATATGGTTAATGTAATTTTGAAAACTATTACCTCAGCTAAGCCCCCACATAATGCTGTATTTGTAAGTATAATTTTATTTTGATCCGACAAACGGTATTTCTTCTATCGCTCTCACAAGCTGTGAGATTGAATGATAAGTCAAAATTTTTACATTTTATTGAAAAAAAATATTTCCTGTTGTTCTAAAAATCTGAGAATTTTTTTCAGTAATTTCTTTCGTAGCTTCAAACATAATGACAAATTTTCAAGACTGTGTAGTAAGTAATTTAGAAAAAAAATGCCTAATAACACCTTTTGGCCAAAAAAGTCGCTTCCCATCATGCATAATTGCTCCAAAACTATACAGTACATCTACACTATGAGGCCAATTTTAGTCTGAAATATTATTTGATTCATCAAAGATGTAGACTGTAGCGTCTACACAAACTTTTGGATACACACTCACCCACCCACCCACACACTCACAGACATTATCGAAAAGACTTCATAAAACAACTTTGGGGACCTCAAAACATATAATTCCGTCAAAATCTCGAGATAGATTTTTTTTCACGATCACTATACTTTACTTATAGTAAAGTAGAAATAATGTACAAAGAATAGAATTTTTCACTTGCTGAAAGAAGTCATTTGTCATATTATGACTTAAACCATCAGTCTTGGGCAGCAAACATAATAACAATTGTAATATTCATAAGGACGGAGAGAAGACTACTTTTCATTTAGATAACGTATTCAGTAGATATTCATTCATTCACATGAAATTGTAAATACTTAATCATAAATCATATAATTTTGCAAACATACATCACATATGTATGTGTACCAGATGACATCTAACTCCAAATTCAAATACCTGTTACTTTTTTCAACAATCTATAATTTCTCTATTTTCCTGACAGAATACTGTGTACTATAGCAGATAATATTACAAATGAATGTACGAATTTGAAAATAAAATTATTAACATAGTTTAAAATTCATCTATAGATTAATTTTGACTATAATTAATTATAATTCATTATAAAAATTTTCCATAGCTGGTATACAGCAAATCATTAAGTTAAGTGATATTTGGCATTATCACAATAAAAAAAAAATTAGCCTGGGAAATAAAGATCTTTCCAGACTCTACTCTTGGACAAATTAATGATTTTTCAAAATTTACCTCCTAATTTTACAAAAAAAAATTATAAAAATTAATAAAAAATTCCTGATCTGACTATCACGAATGAAGAACACATGGCAAGCATTACATGGGAAATGATAGAATCAGACAGAACATTTCAGTAGCGTCGTGGCAAACTAGTAGTTTACAGATTCACAGTATAAGCAGAAATGTTAGAAACTGAAACATGGTGGAAAGATTTGAAAAATTAATGTTGTATCAGAATATTTAAAAAGAACATCTCCATATTTAAATACAAAACAAACAGGATACCTAAGTGCTTTATTTTTTGGAGTCTCTTATTTTCCACTTACATTATCCTTAGAGAACACAAGTTTTGTGCCAGTCCATCTGAGTCCTTTCTACACTCGACCCTAACCCTTTCCACCAGACAGTTTTTTGCAGTGACCTAAGTGAAGGGTTGATTTATTAGCAGGAAACAAGCAAAAATCGGTGGAGGTATAAAAATGGGCAAGGGTAGAGGAAGGGAGTCCGTAATTGATGGGACCCGTGGGTGAGACCAAAAAAAAGCGGCAGACATGCCAGGAGAGCCGAGCTCATATCAAGGTCGAGGGACCCACACATAATGGGGTGGTTTTTTTTTGTAGAAGGGCTCTAGACAGGCCCTAGACATTTCTACCTGATCCTGAATTTCTAACAAGGCGATTCACACAAACGCACTGCCAACATCTAATTATTATTGACCTACCGTAGCAAGCCGATTTCAATATCAAAACATACTTCAAAGATAATTATTAATCCATAATACTCACAAATTTATTTGTAAAAAAGACGAACTTATGAGTAAAAATTCTCAAACCGAACTAACTACCGTTGCATTTGATTCGGAACAAAAAAGCTCACTTCATTTAAAAAATAAATTTGTACCTGATCATGAACATTGTCAAGATTATTGACTATAACAACCAATACCCATTAGTTTAAAGAGTAAAACCAATACAAATTCATCATTAGCAGATTAAGAGATCCTTTAAGAGATCTTTTAAGCTTTAAACTCCACAAAAACTTAGTTTTGTTTACACATAAAGACAATGGAAAAACTTTTTGCTACTCAGAAGGGCAGCAACGCAACAAGCCAACCTTGAGGAAGTCTCCATGATTTCACATTACATCAATCAGTGTGACTACGAGATTGATATACTACGAGATTGACTACTACAATCATAAACTACGAGAAATTAAACAATACTTTTTGTAGTGATATCCTCTTTTTAAAAGTTTATATAATATAGTATTGAATTAGCTGAAGTTTATACACGTCTAGAAATTTCAAAATAGAAATTTTGAGGACAGAAAAGGAAAAAACCAGAAAATAGAATAATAATAGTTTTTCATAAACTTTTTACAAGAATATAAAATTTGTCTTCTATATAAGGAAATCCATAAGATTTGAAGATAATTTTTACTGAGTAACTCAAGGAAGAATGTCATATCCTTGACTACGAAGAGCAAATAATTAGGTAAAACTACTTTTAAGACAAATAGAGTTCTAATCTTGAAATATTCTCAAAATCACAATGATTTTATGGATTTTTTTTTAAAAATAAAACTGTTTATTAATATAAGTATCTATCAATATATGGAAGATTTTTGCGTAAATAAAAGCTTCAATGTAATTAATTTCAGAGTATCAAGGAAGCAATACGACGGAAGAGAACTTAGTAGCAAATTATTAATATCATAGAATAGACGGAAATGAAGTATTTTCGGCACCACGAACATAAATCAATTGATCATTATAATTCATCCATCTTCCTTTCAATAAAGTGAGGGTACCAATATCAAGGAATAGATTGTTAAAAGGAGATATATCCATCAAGAATCAGAAAATCTCATTGAAGTGAGAAAATACTAGATCATTTACAATCCATGTATAACGACAGGTTGCAAATTGACATATTGACGTGTTAACATAAGATAGAAGAAACTGCGAAGGTATGTTTCCTTTACTAAACAAAGATTGCCTGAGACAGAGTAAACAATAACTCTTCAGAGATTTCTTGGTATTTAGGAAACAACTCATTTACAGAACGTTACAAATTTAATAAATAAATTACACCTTTTGATTTAAGTTATAATAATCATGCTCGAACAAATAAAAACTGACTATATATGTCAGATTCCTGATAAATAAAAAAAATGCACTCGCGGCGAATTAATTGCAAAGTCATTAATGACTTGCCAGAATTTTTGACATGAATAGTCATAAAAACTGCTCTACGTGAACTACATGACATAACTGCAGTAATCCTAGTACTAAAGCCATTTAAAATAAAACAATATATAAACCAATTATGAAATACCACTTTAAATGTGCTGAGGGTGGCCTACGCATATAGTAAATTAACTATTTATATATAGAAACTTTAATTCTTATAAGTGATGGAAATAATTCTAGTTGCACATAATGGTCATTTAAAAAAGATGAACTTATTGGCATCAATTTTTAATAACGGAAAGTTTAATTGACATATTTCAAATTAGTAAAGAATGAGACCGGCGGGCACATTGTCATATCCAACCGGGTTCATATGATGACTAAGTATGTGAAAAGAATTAAATCGTAAAGGAATATGACTCACCGAAGATGAAGATGGGCCAAGTTCAAGAGGAACATCCTATCACGAAGCTAACACCACTGTCTCTGGCCTGCCCGCAAGTGCTTCTATCTTTATGCGTAGAGCCCTGCTTATTTCTTCAATGTAGTCGTTTTTTTCGGTGTTGAGAGGGACGTGTAAGGAAGCCAGTAGAAGTGTGAGAGCGTGAGAGATGGCGAGAGTGCATGAGTAGGTGTGCTTGTGTTGACGTCGGCGTGTGTGTGTGTGTGCGTTGTTGCGCGCGCGGAGTCCCCACCCTATCCCCACCATCACCGCCCCGTTTTGGGAACACCCTTCCACCCTTCCACTCCTCCCTAAAACAATTCTTATCATTTTCCTATTCACACCTTCTTTATCTATATCTAGCACAGATAGCAGTTTTCGAGCATTAAAATCACTTAAACGTGTACACATAACGTTTTAACTCTGAGCGGAAAAATGGAATTAAATCCGAAACAGTTTATTTCAGTGCATGTCAAATCAGTTATACTTTGGTATTTTGGTTAATGAGAAGTAAGGTTTGAAGAGGTATGTTTTTACAAAATTACCTTGAAAGACCTCCTCAAAAGACATGATAGCCATTATGTTAATCCCTCAATTGAATAGACCTTTTGCATAGCTACCAGCACCCGCATAAGGCTTCATCTAGGCTTCCTTATCAAACAAAAAATTCTTAGAATAATTGATGTTGAATCCTTGTTTACTTCAGCTATATCAGGATTTCGATTCAGTTCACAAATATTGCAAATTTCTTTGATCATTTTAAAGAATATTCACTTAAATATAAATAAAATTGAAATTTAAAGAACAGGAAAAACCATTGTTTATATATACATCTCAATACGAAAATTGTGGTCATACTCGACTTTCTATAACTGAGAACTACACAGAACAACATATAATTCTTACTACCATCCATATTTTGAATACTTTGTCATCAGGAGAAGAGAAGATAAACGGACTCAGTCCGTCATATGAAGCGGAGTCCCACCAGCTTTGATATATCTAACTGAATGCATCTGTCTCGTATCATCTTCTCTTGAGAACTGTTGTTCAAAATGTCAGTTGTAGTAAGTGTCAGAATATTCTTTGTTCTGTATAATTTTTGATTTTTTGATATCCGGTTAACCATCATTTTTAATTTGAAAAAAAAAAGAAATATAAATATAAAATTACATATATATACTCAATATATATATATTTATATACTCAAGGTATCAGAATATATAAACTCATGTATATCATCCCAAGATACCACTTTCTCTCCTGATGACGACCATTAAGAGGGTTAAAATATTGAAAGTCACTCATAATGATTTTTTTCACTCATGCTTCTTTCTGTTCTTAATATATATATGCATATGTAGAATCAAAATATATTATGATTCTGTCAGTTTTCCAGGTTCAAATATTGAAAGTGAGTCTTTAACTTTCTGTCTATTTGTCACAGTTTATTTTAAGTGTAATCTGTCCTGCCAGACCATTTTTCGTTTATGATGGTATATATATACGTTTCACAGTGAATTATAGACACAAAGTAAAGATACGAACACACTTAGAGTCTCTAATTTTCGATTGAACCGTCATCAGGAGAGTAGAGATAGGGACACCAGTCGCACTTGCAATGCGACGGTTGGAAGTGTGACAACACTATTCATCTTCCCGGTTCAACTATTCTCACGCACGCCCGGTTCAACTCAAGTAAGACAAAAAAACTAAGGATAAATGAAGAGCTGGGAAATAATAGTGAAACTGAAGAAATAGAGAAGAAATAATAAAATCTTAAAATAATAATAATAATAATAATAATGAAGAATATTAAGAAGAAAATAACTGAAACTAAAGAAAATCCGAAAATATAAATATCAAATACTTTAATAATGATAATGAAGATGATTAGAATAAATTATAAGTTAAAACTAAAGTTGTATGAAATAATTTAAAATAAAAGAAAATAAACGTCAAAATAAACAGATGGAAAAATAATAATAAAAAATATATAACATTAAAATTATAATAAAATTGGAAACTAAGATAAATAAATAAAAAATGAAAAAACAAAAAAGTAAAAAAAATATAAAAAATAAATAAAATATCTAACCATTTGAAACAGCCCTATCTTTATAACTTTAAACCTGGTTTACAATGTGCATTCAAAAACCAGGTATGCTCGGATGCTCGTAAAGTAAAATCTAAATTTTCAAAAAGAAGGTATCACCTTAATTCAATTGACAGTTGCGTTGCACCAGCCAAGATACTACACCGGTCTGCAACTGCGAAAGATCCTAGTTCAACCTTTCTCATTACTACTTTCTTTTCTGGTGCCCATAAACTAGGTACTGTTATTAAAAACTTCTTTCCTATACTCTCTTCTTTCTCTTGTAACTCTTTTATTTTCTGCAAGTTTCCATCTATTTCTTACCATAAACTTACCAATCTCAAAAGTATTTTTTCCCACATATCTCCTAAGAATTCTTATATTCCTAAAGTTATGAAACAGTGTGGTCATTATAACTGAAAACTTTGCCTGACTATTAATCCCAATCTCTATTAATCTATTTTTAACAGTAATACCTACCTACACCTCTTCAAACTTCCTGCACTTTCCAACACACATGTGTACACCGGTCCATTACACTCAGTATATGCTTTTTATGTTGGTTTAGTTTCTACTATGCTGTTACTTGGTATGGATTGTCACGGGGCCTCCATTGATCAATGTATCTGCAGCCTACACATTGCCATCCACACTGATTCTAATGGTAACAACTGTTAAAACCGTTTTAACGACTGTAGGTTTCCCGTTTCCAAATCCTGAAACACATCCTTAATAATACTACTATTGTTAACTTAAGAGGTTCTGAACGGACCATATTCCTCTCCTTTAAGCCAGAACTTCTCCAGGACTAACCTGTATCGTTAATTTTTTTTGTGTGTTTTGTTCATTTATTTTTTAGTGTCTCTTGTTTTTGTGTTTTTATTTCATATTTTTAGTTAATTCTTTAATTTTCATAGTACTTCTTTTACTTTATTTTTAAACCATAACTCCTAAGCTATCCATACAAATACCTATAACGTGCATTTGGATCTATCGACTGCACTTCACTCAGTGAAATGCTTTATAAAACCCCTAACACTGTTTAGTTCCTTAAGAGAGATTACTTTCTTCATAAAATGTTTTAAAGGGAACCGAAATTTGAGTTTGAAAGTTTGTTTGATTTGAACTCGAAAACTGGCCGATTTCTGATATATTTTAATCTATTATACTATATGGTAGATAATTTTATCAATATGTATATCAATATAAATATATAATTTACACTCAAAGTGATTTTTATCACATTGGTGTGACCTCCGCTAGGTAGGCATTTTATGAATTTCCCAGAGTACGGCGGCCAACACAGAAGCCTACCTATTCATCCTCTTTCTTTAGTTTTTAGTATTAAGATTGTTACTTGTCAAAATCCTCAAATAAATCTCTCACAGAACTACCAATGTTACTTTAATAGCTTCTAGGAGGCTTTATTTGCCTGCTTGATACTAGAGCATATCCAGGATCCATATTATTTTTGTCTTTCATCTATATATTCTTTTATTGTATATTTTACTCCTGTCACAATTTATTTACTTGTAATTTCATATATTTTATGTTTTACTTCTTTAATAGTTAATAGTTATTATATTTCATTTATTTATTTTCTTGTTTCCCATTCTTCTTTTTCCTTCTTATGCATGTTAGTCAAACTGTGATCAAACTGCTTACGAAGGCAACGTGTAATATTGGCTTGCCATTAAAGTTATGAACATCTTCTATTGATGACAACGGATGTAAAAATATTAAACTGAGTCTTAATCGGTGTTATTGTGTGCTCTTCTTGTGCTTGATTGATTGTCCTTACGAACTGTTTTATTATACACTAGCAAACGTGGCCGTCTTTGACAGAATCAAAAATTCGATGATACATGGCATTCCAAAATATCATTAGAAAGTATAGAATAGTAGAACATATCATTATTAGTACAGTCTTAAGCAAATGCCTCTGCATACACTACATTAGTCGTCTGAACTTCAGGTTCATGGAAGAACAAAGAGTTGGAACCTCTAACCCTTGGGCAAACAAACTACAGTTGTCCATTTGAGAAAAACTTAGTCTCACTAACTTCAAGTCCTGATACTGAAGCAGTTGATACAGTTTCCCTTTGCGATTTAGTAACCGCCATTGCAAAACAAACACTGACGGGACATTGCAATCGTTTGAATGGAAACGGATAGTGGCTCGGAATCAATGGTATACGTGGTATACACACAGACTCCCCAGTACCACACCCAGTCATGATGTCCGCCTCTATGGCGTATATGTGTAGAACACAAACTCAGAGCCGTGTCCCGTTGCACATTTTTGGGGCACTCACGTTTCGTAACATGAAATTTGTTACAGCTACTAAATCGCAGCATGATTGATGCTCCTAGTTTAAGTTTTTACTCATGAGCAGGCAGTCCAGGAGCAGTCACGAAGTCAAGAAATTCAGTTGGATAATGAACTGCTTCCTCATCACTAATGACTCTGTTTACTAAACTTCTACTCGCAAGTTCTTTCCTCGGCTTGATAGAGCGTAAGAACTTGTTTGCTGATTTTTCCTGCCTGTTCAGAGTAAGGGTTGAGAATGCTCGTTCACAAAGCCATTAATTCTGAGTAGATAGTACATTTTGAAATCTCAGAAACACCTTGTCAATAAGCTGAAATACTCAATATATTCATATATGCAAATGAAATTAAAATCAACTAACAATACCTACTTGGTACACCTGTATATTTTCAAAATAAACATGTGTTTGAAATTCGAAAAATTACAGCTTAAACATTCATAACTTCGCTTTCACATTGAATTTCCAATCCATTCAGAGCATATATTTTAAGTTAGACAAATACAAATCTACTGTCAAAGTTTCAGCTTGCTATATCTCATGGTGGCTGAGTTTACTTGCGACAAAATTTTGTGGACAAACCGACAGACAACAATTTTTCTAATTCGTTTTCTCTAATGTATGAAACGTAAAGAAAACTTGAAATGAGTCAGTTCTAAGCAATGTACAGAGAAAACCTTTCTTTTAATTTTATAGACATAGATATTTTATAGATAATTTATAAAATAAAATTTATAAATTTTATAGATAATTTATAGATATAGACTTTCATTCATATATTGGTCGTTGGTCGTTGGTTTAAAATACGATATATATGATATATAATACAGCATAATGGAAAACGTACTTTATATCAAAACAGGTACAGATAAGAGGGTCATCTTTTTGTTATGCTCGAGACGTGAAATTTTAGAATTGGCCTACCTTTATGTGATTCTACTATGATAAACATTAAGTGAATTTCATATTTTTGCATAGGGCAATATAACCTGAAAAAGCAAGAATAACTAATTATGAAGAAGAAAATTTCTGTTTTAACATTTGAATTACAAAAATTTACATAACCATAATAAATTTTTAATAACCATAAAATTTACATTTACATAATGATAATTTTATCATTTAAGATAAAATGCACTATACAAATTTAAAATGAAATGAAATGATTATTTATAATATTTGTTTTCTATTTATTATGATTGTATTAACTCTCTTAAATGATAACCAAAACAAATTTACTATATAATTAACTACATAAACACTATTTCCCCCATTTATGTTACATCGGATGATGTCCCTAATTTCCTCCCTTACATTTAGTTACTTCATCAGTAGTATCTTGAAAGGAGTGTTGCAAATCTAACTTATTCCTCATGGTTTTCGGTCTGAATTTATAATTGGCAATTTTATTTGCTACGTCATTGTTATTCCTGTTCATTATTGAATCATAGTTGCTTTTAACTATCATATCTTCCAAGTGTTCATAAATTGTTCTAAAAACATTCCACATAAATTTTCATTATAATTATCAAAATATAGGTTAGGTTAGGACAGGTTTCATTGGCAATCCCAAGAACATGCATAGGCCGAACACTGGTCTTTTTGATACCACACAATCAACATTCGACATTGGTAGTCTTGAATTTTGCCTAACTCCAATGTATTTAGAGTAGGGATTCTTAATGAGTACCTGACATCGTACAGGCTCGGGACCGACGGCTTAAAGTACTCTCGAGGGACAACGTGCTCAGATTTATTTACCTCCCATTTGAAAAATTCGAGGGCCTGAATGGGTATTGAACTCCGGATCTAAAAAATCCAGAGGCGACATGTTTCTACTGGGCTAACCTGTCCCCTTAGCAAAATGTAATACTAACATTAAAAAATCAATTAATTAAATTGATTGTTCATTATTCTCTTAATAGGTGTGCTTCAGAGCACTCCAAAGTTAAATAGTAGCATATTATATATAGTTCAATGAATAGGATTATATTGATAACAAATGCAAAAAATAATCAATTCTACAATTTGAGGAACAAAGTTTGAAGAAGTAATGCTTAATTTAGCAGAATATGTGCGCTTCTAGTACTTAAAAAAAGTTTTTTAGTGAGCAACAATGTTTGTAAATTATAAATAATTCATAGACTAAATTAAGCAATGAATTTAAATATGAAATAAATTTAAGAAATCATTAAAGGCACAATAGTAAGACAGTAAAATTCCATGGTAATTCCCTAGTCAACCTTAAGAGTGACTATTGGCTGCCTCGTTTAACCTTTATCAAATTTTGATAATAGCCGCCGCAAATATGCTGGGCCACGATAATATTTAGAGATCTCTGCACCAGCCTTGGTGGTATCGACTCCGTCTCATCTCAAAAGTGGCTAAACACACATGGTTATCAAGGAAAACGTAAATAAGGCAACGATAACTAGTGCAACAGAACAGAACCTCACTTATCTACACTATTCTTGGCGAATAATTTTCTTGTCTGCCCACTAATTATTTCTGTAAAAAAGAATAATAAACAAAACATTGAAGTCTGTAAAATGGATAGTATAAATTAAATCATTTAACCCACAATTTGATAAAACGTTAGTGAAAACTAATAAACCATTAGACTGATTACAATAACAGATTCCATTATTAATAAATAACAGCTGTAGAATTAAAAATATAAATTTAATAAAAACTAACTTTTATTTTAAAGACCACAGAATTCAACCATCATAAGTTCTAGAAAATAGCACAAAAATTTGTGCTCAGTGAGGTGAAGCTCCATGTTGACATTTATATGTAAAACAAAAGTACAAAGCTCCAGAATACAAGACAAGCAGCTTAAAGAAAACTTGATCTTAAAGAAAACTTGCATATCAAATAGGCATGCTGAAAAATAATTGTAAAATGATTCGACATTTTGATTAGAGATAATGTGATTATTGTACTTCGTCGCTGACACGAGATACAGGTGCAATTGTATTTTTTTCATTCAAGACCCACATTTATAACCTTTACGCCTTTTGTGTTATCCAAGAGATTCGACACCCATTTCAACCATAGATGAGCCACATTACAGGAAGCGCCAACAGCTCCTTGTGTCACTCAACCAAGAAGCAAACACGCTCAATGTCGCTAAACTTCTATGTTTAACTTAGTGAATCGAAGACGATGGAATCCAATCAATAAAACTAATTCTGAAAATTATATTTAGCTACTATATCTCATAGATGTTCATAAACTTATTTTTTAAATGCGTTTAACTACAATTGAATTATTGCTGTTTCATATAACCAATTCTAACGAGTTGAACTTTTAGAAAAGGTTCCTAAACCCTGGTTTAAGCCAAGAAGTTAGTATACAGTACTACTATTATTTTGTAACTTTTGTTGGACTAACTTGCAAAACCTTTAATGTTTCATTGTTTTACAGCAAACTACTAGACCCAATGTACTAGGTCAGGGTGGGGGGTACAAGGGACTAATGGTGTGATGGTAGTCTAACGAAAATGTTATTTGGTGAAAAAGAGAGAAATCCTTTGGAAATTTTTTTACCAGATTATTGTAACCATCTCTAATATTCACGGGCCAAATTACAATGATTTTTCAATGTTTAAAGTCTTGAAAAGTTATCCGTCTAGTAAAGAAAGAAGATACCATTAACGTTAAGTTAGGTTTAGGTGGTTTTCCATGCGTAGAAACACTAGACTCTCGAAACCCATTATGATATCACACAGCTGGGTAGACCCTAGGTTAGTCCTAAATTTGGATTCACAAAAGTTTATTGGAGTTATGATTTTTAATGTGTACTTGACATCATACACGCTCGAGACAGACGACTTAATGTTACTCCCGAGGCATGGCTGCTCAAGATTTTTCAACTTTTTCCTGTTCTCCTTCTTTTACTTTTTCTTTTTTGGTCCTGGCTTACCTCACAATATGATATCCTTCACTCCTGCTTCTTGATCTGGTCTTCCAATTTTTATCAGGTGTTATTTTTCATAATACTTAACGATTAACTTTTTTCCATGGTAGTAGTGTACAATCAGCCAATCTGGGGTAACAGGTCATTTGGAAACAAAGCTTTTCGTCATCTAGTAAGGTGACTTTCTAGACCACTATCTAGAAGTTCACGGAATTTCGGAATTTTCTCCTCATCAGAATCTCCTAGACTACCGTAAAAGGTAGTATAGGGTGTACTTATATAATGGTGCTCTTTGTCGCATTACAACTTTAGTTGTGAACTTTTTTTTACAACATAAAGTTAGGGCTATTAGTAGATTCAAATTAACAACCATTGATTCAGCACCTATAAATACTAATCAATAGATCACGTACAAGTTGAAATATCATAAACTTATAATTCTTAAAACATAAAGGACAGGTAAAATATGTACATTACACACCGTAAATATAACAGCACTGAATTCACCTGTTAACAATTACAACATGGAGATACAATGGCCGAAATGCTTAAAGTATAAGTTAAAGCCCTATAACCCTAAAGAGTTTAATTTCAAGGACAAACCATTTTAGCTGGTTGGCATCTTAAATCATCTCATTTGTAGTAACATATCCTTCTCGCAGTAGATTTAAAGTTAGTTCCGATTATACATGGTCTTAACTGTCTGGTCTATTTTAAATAGTACCCTTACAGAAAAACATATTTTAGATCCTCAGGACACAGTAAGCAGCCACAATCAGAAAAAATCTAAAAACTTCTCTAGCCACAAGATGAAGATAATTGATTTTAAATCAGCATAAAGTAAGTATTCAAGAGAAATGACTAAGAAATCAGTCTCATTCTAAATGCCTGAGATAACAATTTTCATGTTGATGTTTTATGGAATTTTTAAAGGTACATTTTATTTATTTCATCATTAATAAGTGAAAACTGTAATAAATGTTTGAATCTTCAGCTCAGTATTTTTAATTTTTTATAAATATTTAAAATAAATCATTTATACATGAATATGGCTAAATATAATCATCTGAGATATTGATTTTATTTTATATTTTTGCTACTATTTTCAGATTTCAAACTTTAACTTCTTTTAAATAGTTTACATGTTACTTCCTACTTTAAATAGTTCATTGTTTGCTATTTTGAAATTAAATCATCTACTAATGAAATTGTTTATGAAATCCATTTTCTAATAAAAATAAATAGAAATCTCAATGTGTGCGTTTTAAGAAAAATTCGGTCCGTTTTAAATCATTAACACAAATTTCATTAAAATTAACACAAATCATTAAAAGTCAAATTTACTTGACTTTTAAACCTAATTAAAACTTTCCACTTTTTTCGTTAAATGGCGTACTTAAAAGTGTTATTCTTTTCTAAACGAGATCATTTCATTGAAAAGAACTTACTGTCAGTTTGGTTACTCATTTCAAAACACTAATATCAAAGATCACAATCATAGAATTAATACAATAATGGTGGATGTGAGCTACAAACATCCAGGGTAACCTTATATTAGTTACAAATATTTTCAAAATTAATTAATTTGACGGTAATTTTTTCTAAATACATCTCAAATTTCGACTGTTTAAATTGTTTCGTATTGAATACTCGAAAGACATCAATTATATGTACACTAGCAGACGTACCCATCTTTGACGGATATTTTACAAAAATTCTAACATGATGCGTGGTATTCCAAAATATTATTAGAAATTATAGTATTAGGACAGTCCATAACTGTCATTAGATCTGGAGTTTCTTACACGTTTTGCAGTTTTAGATATTGATCTCAAATTTGATTTTATTCTAAGCATACTTCCTATTTAGTACGCGGGTAGACGGGACTCACTTTTTTAAAGCAAGCAAATTATGATAAACGCAAACGAAATTAAAATCAACAATACCATTTGCTACAGTATTAGGCACCTAAACATACCTGTATCTATATACGTTTTGTCTGTCCATTGCTTAGGACTGACTTATTTCAAGTCATCTTTACGTTTTATACATTAGAGAAAAAAAATAAAATATATTTATTTGAATAATATACAGGTATTTGTAGGTGTCTGATACTGTAGTTTGTAGGTATTGTTGGTTGATATACCTGTTTAGCTAGCTAATCACAGCTTAAGAGTTCATAACACGCTTCTACGTTGAATTTCCAGTCCATTCATATCTTAGATTTTAAGTTAGACATACACAAATCTACTGTCAAAGTTTCAGCTTGCTATGACGTATGGTGGCTGAGTTTGCTTGTGACAAAATTTTTGGACAAACAAACAGACAGAAATTTTTCTAAGGATGAATTGGGCTTCTCCAATTTATAAAAGGAAAAGATAACTTCAAATGGGTCAGTTCTAAGCAATGTACAGATAAAGCCTTTCTTTTATTTATACAGATGTATATACTTTTCCATATATACATCTACACTACATCTGTCCATATAAAAACTACCAACGCCCAACAGTACCTCCACTATCAAAGCTGAAATCCATCTCATGTAAAGAAGGCTGTTCCTAGATCCCTCTCTATTCACCTCCATAAAATTTGCAGTAACTTAGTTGACTGGTAATATCATATTGTCCAATTATAAATTAATTGAGCGTGGCTATCCTCCTAATCAATTCAGTAGTGTGTCTTACCTACTGCAGCCCATTACAGTTCTAATTTACCGTTCTAAAGAGATGATGGTAATTGCACATTTTTTAAAACTACTTTTTTCCCTCGTGCTTATAGCTTAGGCTCTGTTGTCAAGGAATTTTTCTTTTCTCTCCTCTTCCCCTCGTACTTCTTCAATCTTCAGTGGACTCCCATCCATTTCCTACCAACAACCTCCTAATATTATATTTATTTTTCCCATATTTCTCCCAAGACTTCTTATGAAGTCGGTGGTATGTGTCAGAGTGAGCGTCATAACTGTCAGACTTGCTTCATAATCAAACCTGATCCCTATTACACTTCCTACACTAACAATTATACCTACCCGATTAATGCCAATACTTCCTGTACTTTTCAAAACTGTGTCTACCAACTGGACTGTACCCAGTCCAGTGATGCATTTTATGAAGGTTTGGCCTCTACTAAGCTGAGCCTGCGTATGAATGGTCATAGGGCCACCGATGGTCAGCGCAGTAACCTCCCTGGTGCCATGCAAACTCTCATTGACTCAAGTTTAATGACTGTTTCCGTGTACAAATTCTTAGACAAATCACAGATTCTGACACCATGTGTACTTTTTGAGGGCTTCTAAAGAGGCACATATTAGTCTTCTTGGTGCTAGAATAACTCCTTGACTTAATCTCAAACGTTGGTTCATTTTTTATTATTTTTTAACTCTTTTTTTTTATTTTTCTTTATGTTACTTAGTCTTTTATATTTAGTTTTTTCTTTTTTTTATCCTTTTCCTTGCTTTCGCTTACCCATTTTATTTTATTTTAATTTATTATTTGCTCTATTTTTATTATTTGGGTTTATCTTCAGTTCCTTAATTTTTTGTCCCTTTCCCTCCTGCGTATGTTGGCAGCACTTTTACTACAACTACTGCAAAGAGATACTCCAGTGTGGTTTCACTCCTCAAGGGAATCATATCTCGTCTTCTGATGACGACAATAATCCAATAATGAAAGTGAGTTTTTATAGTGTTTTCTAAGCGATATCTTTAGAGTTTGATTTATACATATTTTCTGTTTGAACCGTCATCAAGAGAGACAAGTGAGGGAAACCAAGCACACTTGTGTTATACTGTTCTTACTGTATTTTGGATGTTGATTATTATTTCACGTGTTTATTGTGAATGGTTGGTATATATAGCACTAGATTTTACAGTAAACACGTGAAATAAAAATCAAAATCTTAACCACAATAAGAAAGTCAGAAATTGGACATAGATCTTTCAAGCAAGCGACTGGTCCTCGTGAGAGTCACACAATGAATCAGAAATATTGTGCGACGCTGAGGAGGGCCAGTTGCCTGGTCAAAATATCTTCGCTTGTGTATGTGTGCGTGTGTGTCATAAATGAAAATAGATTGTGCAAAAAAAATCAAAAGTTTACTCGTATGTAAAATTTTAGGAGAAAGGTAATGGAAGTGGTCAGGAATCTGTAAATGCCCCCTTTTAAAGGCCTATTGTGGTAGACGTTTCCTGTGATATTTTATCCAAATATGCCATTTGGATTAAATATTAACTATATTCATAAAACAGTAAGTTATGGAATAAAGAAATTTTGAGAAAAAGAATAAAAGTAATCATCACTCTCCGAATTTCCCTCTTTGGCATCTTTTGAGGGCAGAAGTCCCCTTTAATAGTTCAAATCCGTATATATTTGTAAATTTTTGTAGTAGTCCTTCCTTAAGACATACATAATTGAAAATGAAACAAACTTAGCTGATACCTATTTCCTTACAAGCTTCTCAATTTTTCTAAATAACACTGTCGTTACTTCGTTTACACAATAATGTACATCTCCTATAGTCGATGAATGATCAACATTTATCTTCAGGACACGAATAACTTCCTGAGTGAATTTTCAGGTTTATAGAAGAAAAATGAAGACAGTGGGGGTTGTTTTTATACAGTTAAGGTGAGATAACCTGGTCGTTAATCCTGTGGTGTGAGTGGCTTCACGAGTTTCTACTTGTAAGGGTTTCTGCTTGTCCTAGATGTGAAGACCTTTAAAATTTTGCTTCTATTTTGAACTTGAATATTTATGAGTGAGTTTTTGAATAGTATTGTTTTTAAAATTTTCAGTTGTGGAAGTTACTTTCTTTTCTAAATATTTTCGTATTTGTAACCAGCATCAATCGGTTTAGTGTTTCTCTTGCATATGGTTTTTGGGTGCAAGTGTATGAAAAATATTCATGCTTATTGAGTCTTCCATTTGATTTAAAGAAATCCATCTAATTTGCATTAATTCAATAATCATTTGACTTATTTAATAATATAAAAGATGTAGGAAGTTCTGGTCTATCTAAAACCTGATAATCGTATTGAGATGAACAGCTTCAGTTTTTGAGTGCAGAGGCTCAATATAAATTTATTCCAAAAATGCATAGAAGTAAAATATTTATGAGTCATCGATATGGGAGGAAAATCAAGTTCACAATCAAAAAATTAATAGATGTAAAATATTACTCACTTAAAAATTGAGCAGTATTTTAATATGAGGTGCATCGCTATAGTTTGGAAAAATTTTTGAAACATATTACATGTAAACATTTATTTCTTTAATCTTTTATAATATATACAATGAGTCTTCAATTTTGTAATGAACAAATGGTTAATTAGTTCAATGTAAGAGAGCTAAGTTAATCTAAAATAAATTAATTTAGCCAGGTGAAATCAATAGCAAGTACTGAATAATAATATTGAAAGAGATAAGTCTCTTAGCACAAAACTGATGCACAAGTTGCACTATAAGTGCTTTCAATGGCTTTTTAGCTGTTAGTGTAAATCCAATTCCACTTCAAGGTGAACCAATTAGTAATTAAAGGAAAAACATATCAACAAATTTACCTAAGTCTAAGGTGACCGACCATACGCCCCGCTTTGGAGGGTCGTATCCCGCTCTCCCCAGATCTGGAGGGGGACGGCCAGATGTCCTGCTTTGAGAAGCCAGCCTCTAAAAAAGTTCCCTACGGAGTAAAGCTAGGGAACAGTGACAAAACAGAACTGGTTTTCGCAAAAGTGTTCCAGGAACGACTTGCAAATAAGCAGTCATCACCTTGCAAATCATTGCTGCAGTGTATCGATAGTTCTCCCGTCGGGTGAAGACGGAAACACACGAAGTTTGCCGAAGAGGAAGACAAATCTCTTATCATTGTCACTCTCATAATCAAATTGGTTTGGTTCATATTCTGTGAAATCACGCCAACCGGTTCCTTCTGTTTATCATTTATCTCCAATTTAACTTGTCAAGTGGAAGTGAATAAATAATGAACATATTTCGTGATGCTCAAACATGCTTGTAAATTTTCCAACAATTTGCAGAAAGATTTTAGTTATATTAAAAAAGCTAAAAGTGTTTCTGATGTTCACTGTGAAGTATGTGGAACTGAGTTTACAGTTTCTCATGGTGGAAGGTCGGAGATCACAAAGCTACTCAGAAGTGAGCGACATAAGACATAGTGGGAATAAATTCCACTAGACAGACGTTAGGATAAATAATTGATTCTTTTGGGAATCCTCTGTAATAATATGTGTAGCATCGTCATCGAAAATGGTAACAAAGTTTTTCATATATTCATTACTGGGAATGAAGGAAGAAACTTGGCTGCTGCTGAGGGTGTGATGCCTTACCACTCTGTAGTACACGGTCACAGCTATAGATCGATGAATTGTGACTCAAAAGTGATTCAGAAATTGTTTGAGCCAAAATTTGCATGTGCTCGCACAAAAACAGAAGCAATTGCTGTGAATATACTTGCTCCCTTTGTTCAGAACTTGTCTTCGGAACTGGAAAAAGCTATCTTTGTTTCCATTTACACTGACTCGTCTAATCACAAAGAACTCAAATTTTTCCAATCTTAGTCAGATATTTTGACGTTAGCAGTGGTGTGAAAGTCAACTTCTGCATCTTCAAGAACTGCCAGGTGAAACATTCAAGACAATTCACAACTATCTTATTTCTCATCTGCTTGGTCACAAGGTAGAACGCAAAATTATTGCACTATGTTGTGATAATACAAACAACAATTTTGGATGCTCTACCCGAGGCAGCGGTAGACAGATATCACAGTTATAACAGATTTAAAAGATATCACACATTTAACAGATGTAACACACATTACATGTATTACAGATATTACAGAAATCACAGGCTTAACAGATATAAACAAATTTAACAGATATTACAATTATAACGGATACAAAGGTTATAACAAATATCCCTCGCTGCCTTTATATCCCTTATTCATTGACAGGCTGTAACATTTCATTTTGCCGTTCTTCCAATTGAAACCCAGTATGTTTCAGCCGTGGAAGTGGCAAAAGTATTAAAAGAGTTGCTTGAAAAGTATGATTGGTTGGTAAACTTCACGAAAAAGGTGGTTTTTGTTGAAGAAGGATTTATAATGAGACCATCTTGTTGAAAAAAATCGTCACCAAAGAAATATTGAAAGAGTGGCGTGAGGCGAAAATACTGGTTGATGAAAGGTAGGTGGACTTCAACAACAAGAATGTCCCAACTAAAAACTTGGAAAAGTATATGGAGTTCTCGTTGAGCCTAACCTACCAGGTACTAACGCAGTAACGAAACGTGTTTTCTCGTTGATAAACGATTTCTGGACTGAGGACAAGTCAGAGCTCCAAGTAGTCACTCCCAGTGTAATGCTCTTACTTTGAAATGCAACATTGAGCTTTCATGTTCGCAATTTTATGATCTCTTCAGGGGAAACCAACGTTTATTGCAAAGATAATTCCAACTGAAAATATGAGAATGTCAAATAAATTCCACCCCATCATACTTATATGGTTAACATAATATTATTTATTTCGATTCAAAAACACTCTTAAAAATACTTCAAAATTGTTACCGTAGTCTTGTCTGGAACGTGGAAAACTGGCACCGTTACCATTACCGTGGAAAACGATGTTTCAGTTATAGTCAATTCTCAGTCATCTTTTGTATTCATTGATTCATTATATATTTCATTTTTTATATATATATAACTTCAACATTTATATAACTTTATATTCATATATATATTCAACTTTTATATATATATACCTATTGTTCATTTCATAGCGTCCCGCTTTGGAATGTTGGATACCTGGTCACCTTACCTATGTCATTCCAATAGTGTAGGATAAATACATAAATGCTTTTGGGAATCCTCTGTTCAGAACCAAAATCTTCAACAATTGCTTATTTAATTCTTCGAAATCTTAATTAGAACTATTTCACAGTGAGCTGATAAAATGAGAGGTTCCGCTGCCATGTTGGCTTTAATGTTAATACCACTAACTCAGCAATTGTATATGACAAAATGTAAAGTATGCCTCTCACTTTCACTGTTTTATTTGTTTGTCATCTTCATTACCTATCATATAAATATTAATGAAAAATAAAAGATTAATTGATAATGTGATGAAAGGGTTACATACATTTATTAAAATGAAGTTCACAAAATTACTGAAAATTAGCAAAATAACAACCACTCTCAGTTCTCACAATTCAGGTTTGAACTGCGCAGGCATACCAGAGTATAACACGGTAAATTGAAAATAAACTGGGTTGCCTTATCTTATCAACATAAAAAAAGGTACAGCCACCTATTTCGACCTTCCATCTTGACTGCAGCAAACGGACCCTTTCTCAGACAATCAAAACAAAAAACAACCGGCAATAGGCAGTAGATTTTGTTACATTCTTTTAAATTTGTATGTTCATGAATAAGTAAGTGTATCATATTTATTAACAGAATAAACTCCTGAATTATTTATTTTGTAAAATATCAATATTTGGAACACTTTAATAAAACTAATAACAGTTAATAAATAATAAAACAGTTATTATTTTTCAGGTTTGTAATTTTTCATAGTTTTTATTAAGGGCAAATCAATTAACTCTGTAAAGAACAATATTTATTTTTCATGGTTCTATTTTGTCACTTGTCTGTTTTTTTCCAAACCTTACTCTTCGTAGATTTTGAACTTTACTCAACTAATGATAAATTCAATTTCATAACCAGCAGCGTGCAGAGGTTTGGTTATACCCGAGACATATCCCTCTAAGACTGGAACGTAAGTGCCAAAGTACTATCAAATTATTACATGGAAGAAAAATATTTTGATTAATAAAACAGAGACATTAAATAACAGAAGCGATTTATTTGAGCGGCATTGATAGTTTAATTTGGACCCGAAGAACTGACAGCGTCCTGATAAATTTTATTTTGTTTCTACTTCACGATCGATACTCTTATCAAGATTTACATATTTATAACTATAATAAAATCAGGACTTCGTCAGTTTTCTAGATTCAAATCAAACATTTATATGACGACATTTCGGTTTTTATTTAAAACAATTTTCATAGACCTACAATACAAAGAAAGCAAGTTTTATACACAAATCACAAACATACACATAAACCAAAATTGATTATTACAATCTATGGACTGATATAAGTAGAACTAATTTAGTCAAACATTAAAATCCTTGACCAGAGAAAAATTAGGAAAGAAAGTAGGGTTACATTATAGACTATACAATATAAAGTTTTGATTTACAATACAAACGAAAAATTGAAATGAAATTCGGATCAAATTTTAACTTCTAAATTATAGTGGAATCAGGATTAGTGCAATCAGGGAACTTTCAAGAAAAAGAAGTAACTTTCCCATCATGCATAATTGCTCCCAAACAATAGGGCTCATCTACACTATGATGCCCAGTTTTGTGTAAAATATCAACTTGATTATTCAAAGATTCTGGACCGTGGAGTGGTAACAAACTTTCTATACATACTGACCCACTCACCCACCCACCCAACCACACACAGACAGACATCATCGAAAAACCTTCATAAAACTACTTCTGGAATTTCAAAACATGTAATTCCGTCAAAATCTCGAGATCGAATTTTTTCACGATCACTATTCTTTACTTATAGTAAAGTAAAAATCTGGAGTGGCCTACACTCAACTTTACTATAAGTGAACATAATATCATACTTCTTGGGTATATAAAAAATAATGCTCCATTTAGGTATAATTAAAATCTCTAAATAGGAGATGTTTATTAATCATTCAATCCTGGAGATAGTGCAGAGAGTGATTGATCTACTTATATATTCAATAGATATGCTTATTTTTGTATATCACACGACGGATGCATATAATATCATTAGTATAATACACCAGTAATAACATTTTTGAAAAGCGAAAGTGAAGATTTCGTGTTACGAAATTATCTCTTACAGGAGAACATGGCTTTTATTCGAATAGCCAGTGGATTTCTTACAATGAATATTTAAAATAAATTTTCCCGTCCATACTTAAAAATATTCCTATTTTGTCTGAAAAATGTCAGAAACATGTAACAGAAAAGGTCGTATTAAGATTATTTTTAATTTAATTTGTAGGATAATAACATTTATTATTCTTCAAAGAATGTTTTCAAGTTTGAATTATGTTTTAAATTTTTCGCCTTTTGTAGAATTATTATACTGGGAATTTTATTGCTTCCTAGCATTTAATAAAACCACTTTTCTTTCCCTTTGTCAAAAATCACATATACCAATTCACTCTGAGCGTGTGCTATCTTTTTCCTGCGTGCTGTGCTCTGTTAAAAGGTTGCTGTGAATGTACATCGAGACAAAATATATAAGTAATTTGCCAGTTTTACATGCTCAAATTAAAGTTAAGGTCGGCTATTCAGTATAATTTAAAACTTTTATAGCTAGGAGATTCTAATTTTTGAAAATAATACAATAGTGTAAAAACTGGATGTTTGTCCACAAACATAACTCCACTTTCGTGAGGAAAGAGTCCATTCCTCACACTTCAATTTTACCCAAAGATACTATGATTCAGAAACACAAAATAATTTACCACTGGTATTGAGTTTTTGTTCAAGAGTGCAATAAATACATTGATTAGAGCATTTTGTGAGACAAATCCATCATACCATGGAAAGCAACAGAAATTTATCATTGGCAGTGATCGCTCACATGTAAAAATATTATTCCTTTATATCTCATATAAGTTAATAAATTTATTAAAGTATTCCATTATAAAAATCAATTTTATTCCACTTAATTCTTTCAAAAAATTTCTACGTCAATGTAAACAATATAAATAAATATCAATAAATTGGACAAGCATAGCAGGTAATCTGTTAGTCTAGGATCAGTAACGCTATAAAAGCAGTTTTTATAGCGTTATTGCTCTTTGCCGTAATTGAAATTATGTGATCTTTTTTTTATAAATTGTTAATTTTTTGTTCAATGTTTTGACAAATTTTCATGGTTTTTTAATGAGCCGGTTAGTGTCAAAAAAACATTTTCTGAAAACAGAAAATGTACTGTAAAGCCGTTTTTGGTAAATTAATTTGAAAAAAAATTATTTCAACTCATTTTCCACATATAGTTCTATTACTAGGTATTCTTTCATTTTCATCCGTCAAAAGGTATGGCTTGTATCACTCTCACAAGCTCTCAGATTGAATTATAAGTCAACATTTTTATATTTTATTGAAAACAAAATATTTCCCCTTGTTTTAAAAATCTAAATATATCTTTCGTTTATTGCATTTGCAATCTCAAAGATAATACAACAATTTCAAAGCTTTAGAGTTAGTATTTTAGGAGAAAAAATTTAGTCTAAAAACAGGTTTTTGGAAATAAAGTTACTTTCCCGTCATCCATGATTGCTCCCAAACAATAGGGATCATCTACACCAGGGGTGTCAAACATAACACCGGACCCACCTGGGTGTTCGGTCCGGCCCGTGGGATAAATCTGCATTATTATAAAAAAAAAAAATCTGGAGTGGCCTACACTCAACTTTACTATAAGTAACTTAATATCAAATTTCTTGAGTATATAATATATAACGTCTCAATTAAGCATAATTTAAACATCTAAATGGGATATGATTATTAGTCTTTCATTCCCGAGGTAGTACAGATAGTGATTGAAGAACATATTAATATATAAGCTTATTTTGGTACATCACACAGCTGATGCAAATAATTTCATTAGTATAACTACAGCAGTAATAACATTTTTGAAAAACCAACGTGAACCATGGCTCTCTATATTTCTTGATACGAAATATTCTCCTACAAGAGAACATGGCATCTGTTCAAATAGCCAGTAGATTTCTTACATCGTTTACTTGACATCCTTCTACATTGAATATTAAAGTAAAATTTTCAAATTTAAAACAGGAAAATACCCTTTTTTTCTCTGAAAAACATCATAAACAGCGAAGAAAATGTTGTTTTAAGGTGATTTACGAGTATAATTAAAGATGTACGACAATTACATGTATTAATCTCTAAACGAAAGATTTCAATTTTGAATTATCTTTTACATTTTTGGGTTTTTTACAGAATTATTATACTGGGAATTTTATGGCTTCTTAAGATCATTTTCCTTCCCCTTTGTCAAATAACATATATACGATTTTTTTCTGAGTGAGTGTTATCATTTTCCTGCACAATATTATTCCTCTTACATCTCATATAAGTCAATAAACAATTTAAATTGTTCCTTTATAAATATCAATTTTATCTCAGTGGAATCGCTCAAAAAATTTCTAAGTCAATTAAACAATGTAAAAAAATATAAAAAATTCGACAAGTATAGCAGGTGATCTCTTAGTCTAAGATAAACAAACAGTTTTTATATCGTTATTGCTCTTTCCCATAATTGAAACTTCATGATTTTTTTTTATCAATTGCTAATTTTCTGTTCCATTTTTGGTCAAATTTTCATTATTTTTAAATGAGCCGTTTAGCGTCAAAAAAACATTTTCTGAAAACACAAATCGTACTGTAACGCCCCTTTAGCGAATGTAATTTTAGAAAAAAATATCTCAACTCATTCTCCACATAATGTTCTATTTTTAGGCATAGTTTCATTTTGATCCATCAAAGAGTATGGCTTATATCGCTCTCAAAAGGTTTGAGATTGAATTATAAGTCAAAATTTTTACATTTTATTGAAAAAAAAACATTTCCTGTTGATTTAAAATTCTGAATATATTTTTCGTTTGTTCCATTTGTAACCTCAAAGATAATGTCAAAATTTTAAAACTCTAGGGTTATCAGTTTAGGAGAAATAAATGTTTTAAAAAAAACGGTTTTTGGCAAAAAAAGTGACTTTCCCATCATGCATAATTCTTCGCAAACAATAGGGATCTTCGTCTTTATGGGGCCCATTTTTGTGTAAAATATCAACTTGTTCCATCAAAGATTCTGGACCGTAGCGTGGTAACAAGCAATGCTAACACACGCACCCACCCACCCACATACACACAGACATCATCGTAAAAACTTCATAAAACGACTTCTGGGACCTTAAAACATGTATTTCCGTCAAAATCTCGAGATCGAATTTTTTCACGATCACTATACTTTACTTATAGTAAAGTAAATAAGAATCAGTTTACCCAAATTTTCTTAAAAACCTGTGGTTCTTATATTATACGCCAGCGGCAAAGTGTTATAGTACATGCAGGCAACATGAAAGGAACACTTCGGTGAAAATAACACAAGGAGATGGTAGCATTGAACGTCTGTTCAGCGTCTGTTGGTGTATTATCTACTTTACCTTTGTCCTCGCACCTTCATCAGCGAAATATCTCTGTCATAAAGGATAAAAGTGTATACAAAGTGTCGGATTTTAATAAAGATTGTTATAATTAACTTATTCTTTTTGTATTAATTTTAGTATTAGTGACTAATGCAAAGAAAATGGTGGACTTGTTAATTCTATGTAATTTTGCAATGAGCTTACTGGCTCGGCTCGCTTGAGATCAAACTAAGCTGTATTCGGCACCCTAACCGAAATGAGTTTGACACCACTGATCTACACTATGGGGCCAATGTGTAACAAAAGCAAACAAAAGTTAACATTTTTGTGTAAAATATTAACTTGATCTATCAAAGATTCTGGACCGTAGCGTGGCCACAACCTTTGGATACATACTCACCCACCCACACACACAAGCATCATAAAACGACTTCTGGGACCTCAAAACATGTAATTCCGCCAAAATCTCGAGATCAAATTTTTTCACGATCACATACTTTACTTATAGTAAAGTAAAAAAAAATATAATAAACTTTCTAAGGTAAAAAAAAAATAATTACGATCGTTATAATTGTGTAATAAAAATCACTACCAAAGCCAAAAACTAAAAACTAGTAGGGATCACTTAAGAGACAAAGGAATTACCTCCCTTGTAAATGTGTAAGAAAGTATTTAAGTTCATTTATTGTTCTCATTTCTAAATATTTAGAAATTATTACATTTCTGATGATAATAATAATAACATTTCTAAGTAATATTATATTTACCCCAGTAATTTTAAATTCCATTATTTCTAGTAAACATTAATTCAGGCTGGTTCTTCTTTTGAACTGTTTACATTCATGATGAGGTTTGGAATGGACTTTCAGTTCAGCCTGGTGCAGACCGTGGATAGTATCACTTTTTGGTGACAAATCTTCATTTCATTGTAATTTTCCAACTAATTAGTTAGTAAAAATATCTTCAATAGTATAATACTATTTCAAATTGTACTCTTTCATTACAGTGTCTAGTAATGGTGATCTTCATGTGAGTTAGCTTGTAAAAATATCTTCAATAGTATGATACTATTTCAAATTGTACTCCTTCATTACAGTGTCTAGTAATGGTGATCTTCATGTGAGTTAGATTGTAAAAATATCCTATATATATGCATTTTTAAATATTAGTCGTTGAAATTGAAATAGAATAAAAGGAAAGTATTTTGTACGAAACGAAATAGACATTTTGAATTCAGATCAGCATCTTTGTACAATGTTACACTGATGGATCAAAAACAGTACTCAGATAAATATATAAAATATTTGTAGAGAATTTATTAATTTAAAATGTATATTTTATATAAAATGTTTTTATATAAAATATAACATTTATATAAAATGTTTTATGTAAGTATTCTATATATACTCAGCTAGTAGAACATTTAACTGTTACTTATTTATTGTTAAACTGTTTAACTTACAATTGGAAGGACAAATTTTAGATGGCTTTCGATTTTTAAAAGATATTCAAAAATTTGTGAACTCTTTAAAACTAAATAAGTCCTAGAAGACTAAAAAGGTTTAAATAACATTAATGAAACATAAGTTTCGGAGTATGTTGCAATCCAGCTTTTCGATGGACAGTGAGAGAGAGAGCTGTAGTCAGTTGTTACATTACGACAGTTAAGAAGTCGGCCTTCACTGTTTCACTTTGATGAATTAACTGGTTTTAATTTCCTTTTCTTACATTTTTAACACTCAGATAAAATGAATCTACTAAGTATATAAAAACTTCAAATCACCAAATAGTCGTAAATAATAGAAGTATTTTCTACGGCATGCAAACTCAAAAAAAATTTTTTTATTGTATTGATATATTAGTAACCTTCATCAACAAAACATAATTATAATAATAAGTTTTATACGTTTTTTTGTTTAAAATACTGGTATATGTGTTTTGCAATTTCTCTGCAGAGTATCTGCAATAATTTCAGTTAATCAAAATTCGTTAGATTAAACCATGGAATAAAAATGAATATAATTCATAATAATGGATGAAAGGTTTGATGGATAATTTATGGTTATAGGCATGAATTTTAAAACAAGATATGTTTTAATAATTATAATTTACTTAGAGTACTTGATATCACAAGGAAAAGAAGTGCTTGCCACTAAATGAACAAAAATTACAAATTTAGATTCATTAGACCTAAAATGTCATTCATGTAGATTTTAAACTAATTAATTAGATAATTAAATATTATAATTAAATAAATAATTATAATAAACATTAGTGTTTATATTATTATAAATTAATATTAAATTAATGATGAAGATATATATACATATCCTTCATACTTCATGCAAGTCTACATCACAATATTAGAATTATAGAAAAAAATCTGGAGTGGCCTACACTCTACTTTACTATAAGTAACTTAATGTCAAATTTCTTGAGTATATAAAACATAACGTCTCATTTAAGCATAACGTAAACATCTAAATGGGATATAATTATTAGGCTTTCATTCCTGAGGTAGTGCAGATAGTCATTGAAGGACATATCAATTTATAAGCTTATTTTTGTACATCACAAATAATTTATTATTTGCAAATAATTTCATTAGTATAACTACAGCAGTAATGACATTTTTGAAAAACCAAAGTGAACATTTCTTGAAACGATTTATTCTCCTACAAGAGAATGGCTTTCGTTCAAACAGACAGTGGATTTCTTACATCGTTTACTTGACATCCTTCTACATTGAATATTAAAGTAAAATTTTAAAATTTAAAACAGGAAAATACCCCTTTTTTGTCTGAAAAACATCTTAAACAGCGAAGAAAATGTTATTTTAAGGTGCTTTGTTAATTAAAGATGTACAATAAATACATTTATTAATCTCTAAACGAAAGATTCCAACTATGAATTATCATTTACATTTTTGGTCTTTTATAGAATTATTATCCTGGGAATTTTAATCTTTAAAATAATAATAATAATAAGCTTCTTAGTATTTAATAAGATCATGTTCCTTCCCCTTTGTCAAATAACATATATACGAATTTTTTCTGAGTGAGTGTTATATTTTCCTGCACAATATTATTCCTCTTACATCTCATATAAGTCAATAAACAATTTAAATTATTCCTTTATAAATATCAATTTTATCTCAGTGGATTTGCTCAAAAAATTTCTAAGTATAGCAGTATAGTATTCGACAAGTATAATTTTGAATTATATGTCAAAATTTTTACATTTTATTGAAAAAAAAATTATTCCTGTTGTTTTAAAATTCTGAATATATTTTTCGTTTGTTCCATTTGTAACCTCAAAGATAATGTCAAAATTTCAAAACTCTAGGGTTATCAGTTTAGGAGAAATAAATGTTTTCAAAAAAACGGTTTTTGGCAAAAAAAGACCTCTTAGTCTAGGATAAACAAACAGTTTTTATAGAGTTATTGCTCTTTCCCGTAATTGAAACTTCATGATTTTTTTTTATGAATTGCTAATTTTTTGTTCCATTTTTGATCAAATTTTCATTATTTTTTAATGAGCCATTTTGCTTCAAAAAAACATTTTCTGAGAACAGAAATCGTACTGTAACGCCTTTTTAGCCAATGTAATTTCGAAAAAAAATATCTCACCTCATTCTCCACATAATGTTCTATTTGTAGGCATAGTTTCATTTTGGTCCGTCAAGGAGTGTGGCTTGTATCGCTCTCACAAGGTTTGAGATTGAATTAAAAGTCAAAATTTTTACATTTTATTGAAAAAAAAATATTTCCTGTTGTTTTAAAATTCTGAATATATTTTTCGTTTGTTGCATTTGAAACCTCAAAGATAATGTCAAAATTTCAAAACTCTAGGGTTATCAGTTTAGGAGAAATAAATGTTTTAAAAAAAAACGGTTTTTGGCAAAAAAAGTGACTTTCCCATCATGCATAATTCTTCCCAAACAATAGGGATCTTTGTCTTTATGAGGCCCATTTTTGTGTAAAATATCAACTTGATCCATCAAAGATTCTGGACCGTAGCGTGATAACAAGCAATGCTAACACACGCACCATGATCATAAAAATGATCATGACCATGATCGTAAAAACATCATAAAACGACTTCTGGGACCTCAAAACATGTAATTCCGTCAAAATCTCGAGATCGAATTTTTTCACGATCATTATACTTTACTTATAGTAAAGTAAAAAATAAAAATCTGGAGTGGCCTACACTCAACTTTACTATAAGTAACTTAATATCAAATTTCTTGAGCATATAATATATGACGTCTCATTTAAGCATAATGTAAACATCTAAATGGGATATGATTATTAGTCTTTCATTCCTGAGGTAGTACAGATAGTGATTGAAGGATATATCAATATATAACCTTATTTTTGTACATCACACAGCTGATGCAAATAATTTCATTAGTATAACTACAGCAGTAATAACATTTTTGAAAAACCAAAGGGAACATTTCTTGATACGAAATATTCTCCTACAAGAGAACATGACTTTTGTTCAAATAGCCAGTGGATTTCATACATCGTTTACTTGACATCCTTCTACATTGAATACTAAAGCAAAATTTTCAAATTTAAAACAGGAAAGTACCCTTTTTTTCTCTGAAAACATCATAAACAGCGAAGAAAATGTTGTTTTAAGATGATTTATAATTAAAGATGTACGATAATTACATTTACTAATCTCTAAACGAAAGATTTCAATTTTGAATTATCTTTTACATTTTTGGTTTTTTACAGAATTATTATACTGGGAATTTTATGGCTTCTTAGTATTTAATAAGATCATTTTCCTTCCCCTTTGTCAAATAACATATATGCAATTATTTCTGAATGAGTGTTATCATTTTCCTGCACAATATTATTCCTCTTACATCTCATATAAGTCAATACACTATTCAATTTGTTCCTTTATAAATATCAATTTTATCTCAGTGGATTCGCTAAAAAAATTTCTAAGTCGATGTAAACAATGTAAAAAAATATAAAAAATTCGACAAGTATAGCAGGTGATCTCTTAGTCTAGGATAAACAGAGGGTTTTTATATCGTTATTGCTCTTTCCCGTAATTGAAACTTCATGATTTTTTTTTTATGAATTGCTAATTTTTTGTTCCATTTTTGATCAAATTTTCATTATTTTTTAATGAGCCATTTTGCTTCAAAAAAACATTTTCTGAGAACAGAAATCGTACTGTAACGCCTTTTTAGCCAATGTAATTTCGAAAAAAAATATCTCACCTCATTCTCCACATAATGTTCTATTTGTAGACATAGTTTCATTTTGATCCGTCAAGGAGTGTGGCTTGTATCGCTCTCACAAGGTTTGAGATTGAATTAAAAGTCAAAATTTTTACATTTTAGTGAAAAAAAAATATTTCCCGTTGTTTTAAAATTCTGAATATATTTTTCGTTTGTTCCATTTGTAACCTCAAAGATAATGTCAAAATTTCAAAACTCTAGGGTTATCAGTTTTCTAGAAATAATTTTTTTCTAAAAACGGTTTTTGGCAAAAAAAGTGACTTTCCCATCATGAATAATTCTTCCCAAACAATAGGGATCTTCTTCCTTATGGGGCCGATTTTTGTGTAAAATATCAACTTGATCCATCAAAGATTCTGGACCGTAGCGTGGTAACAAGCATGCTAACACACTCACCCACCCACCCACCCAACCACACACACACAGACATCAACGTAAAAGTCATAAAACTACTTCTGGGACCTCAAAACATTTAATTCCGTCAAAATCTCGAGATCGAATTTTTTCACGATCACTATACTTTACTTATAGTAAAGTAAAAAGTACAAACAAGAGAATCAATATAATAATAATAATATATAAATATATATATTTAAAAAAAATATTAACGTTTGCGGTTAAGATCAGGAGGAGAGCGAGGTCCAAGGAGGCATATAAATGCCTCTTCAGAAGCTCTAAGGGTGAAATGGGAATTAGACTCGGGGATTTGTTTGAGGATTAGTATCCTGAAACAATCATTGAAACGGAAGTCATGGGAATCAGCATGGATGGCTATGGATAGTCACTGCGCTGACCAACGGACGCCCTGTGATTGTTTTTACGTAAGCTCAGCTTGGTTGAAGCCAAGCGAACGTAAAAAGCATCACATCGAGTACAATCCAAACGATAAATGCAGTTACAGGAGTTGCAAGATGTATCAGAAGGAACAGGATAGGGTTAGTTACTAAGAGGGGAATTAAAGTAAGGACTGGAGGTAATTAAGGGACAGGTTTGGTAGTTACGGCGCTCACATCGCTGCATCCCTCTGCTAGCACAGGGACTGTTAGAGGAAATATGGGAGAAAATGTATTTAAGGTTGGAAGGTCTACAGTAGGAAAAAGTAGGGGCCTGACTGAAAATAGAAGATATAGACGAAGAAGAGGAAAGTATGGAAAAGAACATCCTGAAAATCGCGCCGAGTTTATGGGAGCCAGGGAAAAAAGTAGATATGAAGGGAGTAGTAATCCTAGAATTTCTTCTAGGTGTAGGGTGGTGATCACTCTCAGCAGGAATTGTTGATTATATTACGAGGGTATTCTCGTTCTATAAATTTTTCTTTTAACAAATTAATGTGTTTATTTCTACTATTAAAGGAATTACAAATTTGATGGGTTCTAATTGATATATATATATATATATATATTATATATATATATATATATATATATATATATATATACATATATATAAAGATTTCACATAAACACGTGAAATAACAATCAATGATCAACCCACAATAAGAAAATGGGAAAGATCTTAGTCTTGCTTTCCCATTTTCTTATTGTGGTTTGATCATTATATATATATATATATATATATATATATCAATAAATGATCAAACTACAATATGAAAATGGGAAAACAAGACTAAGATCTTTCAACAGTAACAAGTGGTCTTCGTCAGAGTCAAAAACCCAACTGACTTTGTTATCCCATTTTCATATTGTGGTTTGATCATTGATTGTTATTTCACGTGTTTATGCGAAATCTTTTTATATATATATCTATAAATATATTATATATAATATATATATATATATATATATATATATCAATGATTAAACCACAATAAGAATGGGAAAACAAGACTAAGATCTTTCAACCGTAACAAGCGGTCTTCGTCAGAGTCAAAAACCCAACTGAGTCAAAAACTCAGTTGGGTTTTTGACTCTGACGAAGACCGCTTGTTACGGTTGAAAGATCTTAGTCTTGTTTTCCCATTCTTATTGTGGTTTAATCATTGATTGTTGTTTCACGTGTTTATGTGAAATCTTTTTATATATATATATATATATATATATATATATATATATATATATATCATAAGTCATGCAAGTCTTCATCACAATAATAGAATTATAGAAAAAAAAAATATAATTTGGATTTGGATATTTAAACATTTAAAAATAAATATTTAGTTTTATTTTATAAAAAGTGTCTCAGAGATCACCAAACTTTTACACGATGTACAGTGCTTAACAAAAACCGCAAGTTTTATTTAAATGGGGTTATTTGATTTATAAAAAGTACTATATGTTTATATTTATATGAATGAATACCATAGACAAATAATAGTTGCATAATACGATGACAGCAATTCTGAAATGGTTGGTTGGGAGAAATTTAACTACAATACTGCTGAAGGACTTTAATTACTTAAAGGAAAATATTCAATTATAGAAATAAACCAGTTAAGCAAATTATTACAAACTAAAATATTATACAATATATAACTGGTAAAAAAAATGAAACCTCGAAAATTACTGGTGTGAAATTCATATCTTAGATGAAATGAGCTTAAATTTATTTTCTGAGATATTTCTCGAAAAAGCGAAGTCATTTAATAAAATAGCTTGATTTGTAAAACAAATGAAAATAAGTAATTTAAGCTAAATTTTATACGGACAAATACATTTCAATTTAAAAGTTGATCAATTTAAATTCCAAGTGAAGATATTGACAAATTAAATGAACATTATGCTTTAAGCTACATCATTTGTCTTTTAAAATACTAACTAAATGAGCCAAAATCACTAGTTTAGGAATTCGGATGTCTTTTCTCAGTCTAACTGATTTGAAAATAGCCTGTTTTAAGAAGTCGATTGTACTATATGCGCTGAATTAAGATATCTTCTTGATAATCATTTTATTTTTTGAAAAATTTACATGTTTACTAACAATACTGAAACGTTGTTAAATGTAATAACGAAACATCAAAGATTTTCTTCCTTACTAGATCGGTTTTGGATTTCTAGTCCAAAACTTTCTAGTGTGAAATGTCCACGATGGCATGCTCCGAAACCGGTCATGAGAAGAAACAAAATTTACAAGATAAAATGTTACATTATTCTTCATTTGTTACAAACAACCTCAGTGGTGCTAACAACAATAATAATATTGTTATATTTATTGAGAATAAGTTTTAGTTATTCAGTTGAGTAAGTGTTGCTTGTATTTTGTTACAAGTCCAAAATCTGGACTGGCCGATGCTCAACTGTACTATAAATAAATATGATATCTAACTCTATAACCACTGGCTGATGTTTTGTGTTGTTCACATTTAATTCAATATGTATCATGTGTTTACATTTGGCTGTATTAGTTATTAGAATTGTGAATTCAGTGATGAATTTGACATATTATTAAACTGAGGGTCTAAAACTCCTTCACATAGCTGTCACACTTTCTGTGCCATTTTAGCACAGATTCTAGCCAAAGAGAGTTATTCAACTTTAAAAGGTAATTAAAAAAGTCACGATGTGTTTTCAGTAAATTAATTGAATACGTATATAAGTAATACGTTTACTTATTGTACAATTATTTGTTGATCACCCTAGTTTTTTTATAGTAGGTATAACAGCATCATGTACTTTCTTATTGGTTTTCGATTTGAAATGTACGTTGTACGGTTAAATATATTATGGTCACAAGTTGAAGTTTAGTGCACTATCACTTTTCCAATAAGGTTCATTTCAAAACAGAAGGACATCTAGTCAACTATCTCATTTAAAAAATTATAGGGGAAGAATAAAAAGTTTGTATGGCGGAGAGAAAGGGTTGTGAAGGGGTAATGAGAGTTTGTGCGCCTACGAGAGCCAGGTATGTAGTTATAGTGGGCCAAGGCAGGTGGCAGACGGCCCTTACAATGAAGCAAGCCAATTCACACTGCTTTACATCCACCTTCCTCCTTTGCATCGCATCTCGTTAATTCAACCAACTAGACAACCATTTACTTAATTCAGATTACATTTAAAAAACTTAGTCCGAGAAAAACTTTCATTCATTTCCTTCACAAAATGATAGGCAAATAAAAGAAATAGACAATTTATTTTCTTTATAAAGCTTATATAGAAAAATTAAAGAAACCTATAGAAATCTATCCAAAAATACTTTTCATTAAAAGTAGTTTGCACCAATTACTACTAATTGGTTGAATAACACTAATATTTACAGATATCAATAACCACCTAGATTTTTTTAAATACTTTTTTTGCGGATTAATAACTCAACTAGTTTCTTCAGCATTAATACTCTCTGTAAGAGTTCCTTCAAAAACATTCTTTTAAATTAGAACTAGTAAGTACTATTACTCCAATTCAAAGTTTGAAAAAATGTATACTCTCCATTCATATATTTTTTTTCAAATGTAACATTTACTTATTTAATTTATCAGTTGGCACTAAATTCAAATTATTTAAATTTATTTTTCAAGGCTTTATATTTTTTCCGTTACGTACAACGCACTTGATGCATATGTACGTAACTATATGAAATTAAAGCTTTTGAAATCCTGAACATCTGCGTATTGCTCGCTCTGGCTAAGCGTGGCTTCCGTTTGAAATTGAGAACTCAGTAGGAAGAAGTGGATTTTATGAGTTGATTTTGCATACATTATAGAGCAAGCAGACATGTATGTATGGAGAATAGCAGACTCCATTCATTTCAAATAGTAAAATATGTTTTTCAATTGTTTTAGTCTCTCTTTCCTGAATATTAAAAGAAACTTCTGGATATTGTCATCTTTAATATTAATATGACATAAATACTTCAAACTTAAGGAAAATCATATAGTTTTCATAAACATATTTGTACAGGTGGGTCTGTGTACACAAAGGGGGTAGCGGGGTAAGAATGGTCGAGCGGCCCCCACGAGATTCAACTTATTCGACCTGAAAACTTAGTCAAAAATGGTGAAAAAAAAATACAAATCATCAAAAGTCAATATTTGATTCTGCATGGGGTTGCTACCCCCATAAAACCGTTTTTTGCCAATTTTTCGATATTTTATGTTTTTGCGTCATTGAGGTAACTATAATAAGTTTCTGTGAACTGATCACCTTTACATTGCGATTTAAACTCAACAATGTATTCATATTTATCCAGAAAACTCATTTTTTACTGATTTTTCGGCATAAAAAATTAATTGCAAAAGTTCTAAAGCGAAATTCAAAAACACCTATTTATATGTTGTAGCCCAGTTAATAACGAGTCGAAAGCGCTATTCAACATGTAATTATCTCTTTTCGTTGAGGCGACAATCCAGTTTTAGTAAAAGTATGTTTTCCCTATATTCTTGGATATGCTTCCTTTTATATATTGAAACTTCTTTTTGCAAGTTTTTGAAAATATATTTTCTATGCTTTTTAACGTTACTGCGAATGAAAATAGGTAAAAAAAATTCTACGGGGTATTTCATTAGTTTCATAAGATGTCATACGGAGAATAGCAGTAATTAGCTACTCGTGCGAGGCGCGGCTACATTTAAAGAGGTTGGGGCATGAACTGATCCCGTGTTAAAAAACTTCATGAAAAAATCTGGAGTGGCCTACACTCTACTTTACTATAAGTAACTCAATGTCAAATTTCTTGAGTATATAAAACATAACGTATCATTTAAGCATAACATAAATATCTAAATGGGATATAATTATTAGCATTGCATTCGTGAGGTAGTACAGATAGTGATTGAAGGACATATCAATTTATAAGCTTATTTTTGTACATCACAAATAATTTATTATTTGCAAATAATTTCATTAGTATAACTACAGCAGTAATAACATTTTTGAAAAACCAAAGTGAATATTTCTTGAAACGAAATATTATCCTACAAGAGAACATGGCTATTGTTCAAATAGCCAGTAGATTTCTTACATCGTTTACTTGACATCCTTCTATATTGAATAATAATGTAAAATTTTCAAATTTGAAACACGAAAATACCCTTTTTTTTCTCTGAAAAACATCTAAACAGCGAAGAAAATGTTGTTTTATGGTGATTTGTTAATTAAAGATGTACGATAATTACAGTTATTAATCTCTAAACGAAAGATTTCAATTTTGAATTATCTTTTACATTTTTGGTTTTTAACAGAATTATTATACTGGGAATTTTATGGCTTCTTAGTATTTAATAAGATCATTTTCCTTCCCCTTTGTCAAATAACATATATAGGAATTTTTTTTAATGAGTGTTATCATTTACCTACACAATATTATTCCTCTTACATCTCTTATAAGTCAATAATATATTTTCATTTTTCCATTAGAAACATAAATTTTATCTCAGTGGATTTGCTCAAAAAATTTCTAAGTCAATGTAAACAATGTAAAAAAATACAAAAAATTCGACAAGTATAGCAGGTGATCTCTTAGTCTAGGATAAATAAAGAGTTTTTATATCGTTATTGCTCTTTCCCGTAATTGAAACTTCATGAATTTTTTTTTATGAATTGCTAATTTTTTGTTCCATTTTTGGTCAAATTTTCATTATTTTTTAACGAGCCGTTTAGCGTCAAAAAAACATTTTCTGAAAACACAAATCGTACTGTAACGCCCCTTTAGCGAATGTAATTTTGAAAAAAAATATCTCAACTCATTCTCCACATAATGTTCTATTTATAGGCATAGTTTCATTCTTGTCCGCCAAACAGTATGGCTTGTATCGCTCTCACAAGGTTTGAGATTGAATTATAAGTCAAAATTTTTACATTTTATTGAAAAAAAATATTTCCTGTTGTTTTAAAATTCTGAATATATTTTTCGTTTGTTGCATTTGAAACCTCAAAGATAATGTCAAAATTTCAAAACTCTAGGGTTATCATTTTAGGAGAAATAAATGTTTTAAAAAAAACGGTTTTTGGCAAAAAAAGTGACTTTCCCATCATGCATAATTCTTCCCAAACAATAGGAATCTTCGTCTTTATGAGGTCCATTTTTGTGTAAAATATCAACTTGATCCATCAAAGATTCTGGACCGTAGCGTGGTAACAAGCAATGCTAACACACGCACCCACCCACCCACACACACACAGACATCATCGTAAAAACGTCATAAAACGACTTCTGGGACCTCAAAACATGTAATTCCGTCAAAATCTCGAGATCGAATTTTTTCACGATCACTATACTTTACTTATAGTAAAGTAAAAAAAATAGACAGCATTCTTGAAGGTTTTACAAAATCCTGTAAAATTTAAAAACGATTACTTCACTAGATACTGAGAAAAAATTGTTAAAAATATGGTAAAAATTCATTGCGTCTTATGGGAGATGGCAGTTTTTAATTATTTTAGTTATACTCCGGTGTTAAAAAGTTAATGAAATTTTGGTATGTGTTGTAGAATATTGTTAATATTAATGGTGCAAAAACTCGCTCAATTCGCCTCGTTAGATTTCGTACAAATACAGTTTGTTAGAATAAACAATGACTTGTCTCAAAATGATGTCTTACTTAGCTGAGCTTATTTCAGAGGATGGTAGAATTTACATACATTACTTGATTAAAGACAAAGGGTTGTTAACATGCGAAGTTAAGTCGAGACATATTAATCGAAAGAGTTACAAATGTTATGTTCATTACGAACCAAACACTGTAGGCAGAAGTGGGATTAAACGGTATGCTAATGGTTTACATACTGTTGGATGCTGTTCACACGTAGCCGCGCTTATTTATTATTTGTCATACGGACGATATGTAGCAGAAATTATTCGACATGCGAAAATATTGAATGATTTGTTTTCTATCAAACAAACAGAACCATTAATCGACGAATATTATAATATACGAGTATTGCTAATGTAATCTGTTCACACTGTTTTGAATAAAATATGTTGGTAATATTTGGAACCAATATAATTTTTTTAGCAATATCATTATTCACAACGTTCCTACTCGTAGAAATAATTTTTTTCCAATAAACATTTTTCTCGATCTACACGAATTACAATTAGAAGATGGAGGTGATGTCTAGTTTAAAAATAGTAACACTGCCCGTTTAACTTTCTTATGGATTTAATGAAATACCCCGTAGAATTTTTTTTACCTATTTTCATTCACAGTAACGTTAATAAGCATAGAAAATATATTTTCAAAAACTTGAGTCGTCAAAAACTTGCAAAAAGAAGTTTCAATATATAAAAGGAAGCATATCCAAGAATATAGGGAAAACATACTTTTACTAAAACCGGATTGTCTCCTCAACGAAAAGAGATAATTACATGTTGAATAGCGCTTTCGACTCGTTATTAACTGGGCTACAACTTATAAATAGGTGTTTTTGAATTTCGCTTTAGAACTTTTGCAATTAATTTTTTTATGCCGAAAAACCAGTAAAAAATGAGATTTCTGGATAAATATGAATACATTGTTGAGTTTAAATCGCAATGTAGAGGTCTGAAAAAATTCAGGAGGCTTCTTTGGTGCTCTATAAAGAAATATCAGTTCACAGAAATTTATTATAGTTACCTCAAAAACGCAAAAAAAAATAAAATATCAAAAATTGCCAAAAAACGGTTTTATGGGGGTAGCAACCCCATGCAGAATCAAATATTGACTTTTGATGATTTGTATTTTTTTTTCACCATTTTTACTTTACTATAAGTAAAGTATAGTGACCGTGAAAAAATTCGATCTCGAGATTTTGACGGAATTACATGTTTTGAGGTCCCAGAAGTCGTTTTATGAAGTTTTTGCGATGATGTCTGTGTGTGTGTGGGTGGGTGGGTGGGTGGGTGGGTGAGTGTGTTAGCATTGCTTGTTACCACGCTACGGTCCAGAATCTTTGATGGATCAAGTTGATATTTTACACAAAAATGGGCCCAATAGGGAAGAAGATCCCTATTGTTTGGGAAGAATTATGCATGATGGGAAAGTCACTTTTTTTGCCAAAAACCGTTTTTTTTAAACATTTATTTCTCCTAAAATGATAACCCTAGAGTTTTGAAATTTTGACATTATCTTTGAGGTTACAAATGGAACAAACGAAAAATATATTCAGAATTTTAAAACAACAGGAAATTTTTTTTTTAATGAAATGTAAAAATTTTGACATATAATTCAATCTCAAACCTTGTGAGAGCGATACAAGCCATACTGTTTGACGGATCAAAATGAAACTATGCCTAAAAATAGAACATTATGTGGAGAATGAGTTGAGATATTTTTTATAAAAATTACATTAGCTAAAGGGGCGTTACAGTACGATTTGTGTTTTCAGAAAATGTTTTTTTGACGCTAAACGGCTCGTTAAAAAATAATGAAAATTTGACCAAAAATGGAACAGAAAATTAGCAATTGATAAAAAGAAATCATGAAGTTTCAATTATGGGAAAGAGCAATAACGATATAAAAACTGTTTGTTTATCTTAGACTAAGAGATCACCTGCTATACTTGTCGAATTTTTTATATTTTTTTACATTGTTTACATTGACTTAGAAACTTTTTGAGCGAATCCACTGAGATAAAATTGATATTTATAAAGGAACAATTTAAATTGTTTATTGACTTATATGAGATGTATGAGGAATAATATTGTGCAGGAAAATGGTAACACTCACTCAGTAAAAATTCGTATATATGTTATTTGACAAAAGGGGAAGGAAAATGATCTTATTAAATACTAAGAAGCCATAAAATGGAAAGTATAATAATTCCGTAAAAAGCCAAAAATGTAAAAGATAATTTAAAATTGATATCTTTCGTTTAGAGATTAATAAATGTAATTATCGTACATCTTTAATTATAAATCATCTTAAAACAACATTTCTTCGCTGTTTATGATGTCTTTCAGAGAAATAAAGGGTATTTTCCTGTTTTAAATTTGAAAATTTTACTTTAATATTCAATGTAGAAGGACGTCAAGTAAACGATGTAGGAAGTCCACTGGCTATTTGAACAAAAGTCATGTTCTCTTGTAGGAGAATGCTTCGTATCAAGAAATGTTCATATTGGTTTTTCAAAAATGTTATTACTGTTGTAATTATACTAATGAAATTATTTGCATCAGCTGTGTGATGTACAAAAATGAGCATATATAGTGATAGTCCTTCAATCACTATCTCTACTACCTCAGGAATGAAAGACTAATAATCATATCCCATTTAGATGTTTACGTTATGCTTAAATGAGACGTTATGTGTTATATACTCAAAGAATTTGCTATTAAGTTACTTATAGTAAAGTTGAGTGTAGGCCACTCCAGATTTTTGACTAAGTTTTCAGGTCGAGTAAGTTGAATCTCGTGGGGGCCGCTCGACCATTCTTACTCCGCTACCCCCATTTGTCGACACGCTACAAGTCACACCGTTTCATGGATCAAATTCATGTTATACATACAAATGATCTTTATAGTGAAGATGCGTTGTACAGTTTTTGGGCAAACTTACATAATGAGAAAGCCACTTTATGCCCCATTATGTTTAGTAATATTTTAAAATTTAAGAGAAATTTAAGATGTTATAAATTTTAATATATGTTATTTTTTGTTAAAAAAAATTCTCGCTGTAATAATTGCATATTATAGTTCATTCCTGATTCATTGTCAACAACACATTATTTTATGACCTGCGGAATGACAGAAACCCGGGAATAAAACTCACTTTCAATTTCAAAAAATTTCTGATTTACCATCTCCTCCTTCAGTTCCAGTTTATATTAATGTTATATTTGCTAAAGAATAATATACTGGTTAAAGAATAATATACTTCAATAACTTATTCACTAGTTTAGTAAACATGTCAATTCAAAAGTATTACCACCTACAGATCTAGACATGAAGCTAATATTTTAAGGAATGAGTTCCAACTCCATCATTGAAGCTGTGATACATACGCTTGATTAGTCTGTGATCTATATGATCACATCATATATGATATATATCGTTAATTGGATCAAATAAATGTGTATATTCATATTATATATTACGTTAATTATATATTAATTTTATACACATTAAAATTAATGTGTATAAAAAAATTATATTTTTTTTAATTGTCCTTGAATATTTAAAGTGATAACACATTTCTTTCTAGTTGGAGAGGAAGTACTTAGAAACATAACTCTTTCTCAGAACATCACACAATGTTACATAAACTATAAAATGAGTTAATAAAATTGACATTGAACTATCTCAGTGAAGAGATACATAATAATACGATCTCATAACAATGTTTACTTTCTTTACCCTCTAAATTGAAATAAGTTCGAGTTAAAATGTTGTTACCTAGTTTTCAACAGAAATACACGTTCTTAGGTGCCCTGTGTTACTGTTAGCTATTAGACAGAAGAGCAATGCCGGCAGCAATATTACACTTTCCTAAGGAATACATCTGCTGAAAAAAAATTGGGACAATTTTTGTCCATACGATTTTGATTGAGATCACTGTCCTTCTGGCCGTTTAGTTGACAGAGTGGTGCGATTCGAGTAGAAATTGCCCCTTAGGGTCAAAAGTTTAGAAAACTATTCTAGAATAGGGATAAACTTTACTTTTATAAGGGTATGATAAAGTTGATTGAGATATTAAATAAAATGCAGTAAATATAGAAAACAATATAAAATTTTGTTTGAAATAATTAATGGAACCTCTATACAATCAATTACTACTTCAAATTACAGACAGGGAATATCAAAATATTAACATATATATAGGAAATGTTTTTATATCTTTATGTTTTATTTACGAATACCGATTGAACTAAGCTGTACTTGTTTAATTTGAATTTAGAATGGTGTAATTGAATGTCATGGAGCGTCTCACTCCAGATTTTTAAATAAATTTATGTTACGAATTAACCTATACAAATAGGTATTTCACATTTTCCTTGAAAAAATAAGTTCAGAGAATATAAAAAAAAATGTAATATATATTGAAATTTAATAGATATTTTTATCCCGAAGAACCTTTTGGGGAAGAATTGGTAGTTCGTTTCCCAACCTAAAGAACAAACAAATCGTGTACCTGAAGGTTTTATTCTGAGTGTAACATTTTAAATGGCCAACAACATTTTAACAACTAATCTCCCACAGAGGTTCAAAAATGAGCTATCGTTATACAAATATACATGGCCATTTTCATCATGGGATGAAAGATCGATCATTTAAAAATTGCATGAAGTCTGCCATAAAAATCCTCACAACCAATAACTTTGAAACTGTTATCAAGATCTCTAAACCAAAAAAATAGTCTTTACATTATTCTCGATTGGCAGATCTTTATTTAAGTGGGCAAACTATACAGTATACTAACAATAAATTCTGTGGCCTAAGCATGGATGAAAAACTCAAGTGGGGTTGACTAACACTTACTAAAAAGCGACTAACCCTTGTAAGAGTACCATCTAACGTAATCCGGGGTGCAGAGAGATAACAGTAGATATTAATTCTACTGATATTCGTCGTTGTAAGAGGAAAAAAAGGAAAAATTTCTTTCTATAAAATTTAATGCGAGTTTAATTTATCATTAGGAAAATGTAGAACAAACAATGACAAACTCGAGCAATTATTACATGTTTACATTAAATTACATGTTTTTGGCCAGTCAACATCTTGTTTTCTATAAGAATGCATACATGGATAACTGAGCAGATTAAATGAAGTTCGGGTTAGAAGTTCTGGGAATGGTTTATTCCCAGATAAACCATTGATAAATATATAACCTCCCTTTTCTTAGTATGATTGATAAAAGATCGTTTTCAAAACAAAATATCTTCATTACAAAATAATTTAACGAAAACCTATATTATAATATGGAATTTTTTGAAACTCAATTTCCTGTTAGGATAGTTAATGATCGACCGACTTAAACTATATGAACTATAAACCTAATTTACAATGTACTAACAGTTATAGGTACCATTTATCGCTATTACCGTCATAAAATCATCAAATCAACAAAAGCAAAAAATCCACTTAGCTTGGTCTTAGTTTTCAACAAAGTATATAACAACCTATTGGCTTAAATTTTCTTTGTACGTTTCCTAAGTTACACTCAAAGTAAAGGTTTGTCGCTCCAAAGAATGCTACTGACATTTGTATCAAAATGATAACTAAGAAGAGAAATCGCTTAATTACAAAGTCCTTGACGACACACTGGTCTCCACAAATAACAGTCGTTCTAATGAAAAGTTAAAGAGACCAGAATTTAGTAACGATTTAGTATATTAATAAAGAGTTTTTAATCTTAAGTTTTGTTAAACTTTAAGTACGAAAGACACAGTCTATTAAGAATCTTTATGCTCTTATGTCATAATCGGAAAAGAACTTGGATACGAAAGTACTAGGTTTTAAGTTTTATATAATAAAAAATATAAATAATGTTTAATTACAACCATATACCAAAATTTTACCTTTTTTATGTTTTATTACATTTTATCTTAAAATGTTCAAAAATTGTAACACTGAAGAATTTTACAAAATCTTTTCATAGTTAGATTCAGGGAGTCATAACCAGTAGAGGTGTTTTAATAAATAAAGTGTTAATTGATTTTGTTCGATTTAAACAAATTTAAAATCAATATCTTCACTTTTATTGGCAAAATAATATAAATTTGGGAGTGAAATAATGCAGACTAAAGACCTCCGTCGTTATAGGTGAAGCATACAACCAGTAATGGTCATACAACAGCTCCTGAAATATTTAGTTAAAGTTAAATGAAAAAATAATAATACTATATATCAATTAATGTATTATCCGTTACTTTATTTACTAAATTAATCAAAAATACAGAATATCTATTTTATTAATTTTTGTCATCATTCAAATTTTTCATCATTGCAGCTACATAAATAAAATACAATGAGGCGTATAATAAAAAGTAGAGTACATACATATCAAGATTACGAAAGTGAGACAGATGAAAAGAGTGCGAGTACGGTAGAGTGTACAGGTGCGGGAGTCCATTAGAGCGGATTGACTGGCTATCCTCCTGACAGGTCATAATAAACACCTTGATCAGTTGTTCCGACAAGTAGTATTATTATTTATCGAACTATGTATTTAACAAGACTAAGTTTATCAACCATTTGTTAAATCACAAACACAAGGGTCTCGGATTAATACAAAATTTCAAAAAACAGCCAGCCTTAATTATTCGCTCATAAACAAATGAAGAAAGGAAGCCGAACTTCGGAGAGCTGTGTAAGCGATCTTAATTCACATTATTGAATTTCTTTCTATCTTCGAAACCTGTCAGTAGCCGGCTACTGACTGATAAAAAGATGGGTGCATGTCAGTGAAGATTGAAGCATGCTCTGGCAGGCCATCAATATCACATCTTTATAAATAAAATAATGATTTTGTCTCTACATTGCTTAGAACTGACTCATTTCAAGTTTTCTTTACGTTTCATACATTGGAGAAACCGAATCCACCCTTAGAAAAATTTCTGTCGGTTTGTCAGTTTGTCGGTTTGTCGGTTTGTCAGTTTGTCGGTTTGTCGGTTTGTCTGTTTGTCCGCAAAACTTTGTCACAAGTAAACTCAGCTACCATAAGACATATAAAGCTGAAACTTTTACAGTAGATTTGTGTAGGTCTAACTTAAAATATAGGCTCTGAATTGATAGGAAATTCAATGTAGAAGTGAAGTTATGGACGTTTAACGCAAAAATGTTTGTCACAAGTAAACTCAGCCACCATAAGACATAGCGAGCTGAAACATTGACACTGGATTTGTGTATGCCTAACTTAAATTATGGGCTCTAAATAGATTGATAATTCAGTACAGAAGCAAAGTTATGGGGCTTTTAGTTGTATTTTCCTAACTTCATAGACAAGTTTGTTTTGAAAATACACAGGTGTGGCAAGTAGGTATTGTTACTTGATTTTAATTTCAATTGAGCATATGAATATATTGCGTATTTGACATCTTTGAAAAAGTGTTTCCCAGAGTTGAGGATGTACTACCTACTACGAATAAATAGTTTTGTAAACGAGCAATTCTCAACTCTTAATACGGACAGGCAAGAAAAATCAACAAACAAGTTCTTACGATATATCATACCGAGGAAAGACCTTACAAGTCAGTAAAGAGATTGGATTAGTGATGAAGAAGCAGTTCATTATCTAATTGAATTTCTTGACTCTGAATTAATTTCTCCTGGACTGCCTGCTCATGAGTAAAAACTTAAAGTAGGAGAACAAATCATGCTGCAATTTAGTAGCAGTAACAAATTTCATGTTACGAAACATGAGTGCCCCAAAACTGTGCAACGGGACACGACTCTGAGTTCGTGCTCTACACAGATATGCCATAGAGGCGTACATAATGACTGGATGTGGTATTGGAGAGTCTGTGTGTATACCACACATACCATTGATTCCGAGCCACTATCTGTTTACGTTGAAATGATTGCAAAGTCCGGTCAGAGTCTATTTCGCAATGACGTTAACTAAGTTAAGTTAAGTCGCAAAGGGAGACTTCATCTAACGCAGGAATACAAGGTAGGGAAACCAAATTTTTCTCGCATGGTCAAATGTAGTTTACTTGCTCAAGGGTCAGAGGTTTCAACTCTTTCTTCTACCATGAACCTGAAGGACAGACAGCTAATATAGTGTATTTAGAGGCATTTGTTTAACACTGTAGTAATAATGGTATTTTCTACTGTTCTCTAATTTCTAATGACATTTTGGAATACCAAAAATGACGGAACTTCTGATTCCGTCAAAGACGGGTACGTTTGCTATGTATTATAACTATATATATTATAACTATGCATTATAACTGTAAACTTTTTTTTAATTTAATATTTGCTTAATAAATACACTGGTAATAATCTAAGGTATGGGACCAGAGTAGCCCAGTGGCTTGCGTGATCGCCGATGACAGTAGTGCAAATGTATTATAAATAAATACAACAAAAATATTTTTTTTTAATTTAATATTTGCGTAATATAAACACTGGTAATAAAGTAAGGTATGGAACCAGAGTAGCCCAGTGGCTTGCGTGCTAGCTTTTGACTGGGAGCACGTTAATTAGAACTAACTCATTTCAAGTTTTCTTTACGTTTCATACTTCAGAGTAGCCACATGTACCCTTAGAATAATTTCCGTTTGTCGGTTTGTCCACAAAATATTGCCACTATAAGACATATAAAGCTGAAACATTGATTGTAGATTTGTGTATGTCTAACTTAAAATCTAATCTTTGTATACAGAGGCATTTGTTTAGCACTGTACTAATAATGGTATTTTCTACTATTCTATAACTTCTAATTGTAGTATTAGTATAATACTATAATTGATATTTTGGAATACCAAGTATAATTAAATTTTTGATTCCGTCAAAGACGGGTACGTTTGCTAGTTGTTGATAAAATACAAAACCATCACCAAGGTGCACTATCAAGATATCTGAATCCTCTTCGTGAAGCTCTATTACACGTGGTAAGAGGGTTACTCTATCACATTGACATTCCTGCCCATTTTCTCATTTGGATACAGAGTTTCCTGGACAAGCATAACACTTTTGCTTTGTCAGGCTCCCTACACTCTCAACGCGATGGAGCTTTCAACTTTCTCTCATGCTAAAAATCCTTTTGAAATGAATCAAGTTTCAATCAAGAGATGACATCACGAAGGTGCTACGGACCAGTTGTGCTACCCTATCAGAGGTGTTCCATCGTTACTTCCGGCAGTGGCTGAACCGTTAGAGTAGTGAGTGCAGACTATGGTGAGCAATCTGAAAGATATTAGTCTAAGATTGTGGTACCTGAATGTGAGCACTTTTTATAAATGATTTACGTATAAGAAGGTTCTATATTTCTTGAAAAAACTTTATTATAAGGAAAAATAAGAATAGGCTTTGGTAAATAAGTGTCTCAAACTTAGATATGAACATATTTTGTATTTAATGATCTATTGTGTCATTGAGTATTCTATTTGTGATCAATGATTGGCTACAAAAAAGAAACAAGAAAATTCCAATGAAGAAGTATTTCTGTTTTTTTCTTCAATTGAACGAAATCTATCAAGCGAGAGAATTTGATTGAAAAAAACATTTAAGATTAATTTTTGTTTAATATCAAGTCACTTAGTATTGTTGTGAAAATGTGTAGTTCTTAATTAGCGCTAGGTTCATGTTTCTGATTTAGGGTTCATTTTGATGGTTGAATACGAGGCAATGACATAAACTTACTTCCCATCGATGGAAGAGCTTAAGAAAAAGGAGGAGCAGAAAGGCAGTTGTCTGTTCGTCATCGCTATTGTTTATAGTTGAAAAAGGTAGGGTGGTGGGAGGGGTGTCGCGAGCAGATGCTCGCTGGAGGCCTTGAGGCAGGGCATTAACTTCATGTTGGCCTAGGGCCCACCCTACCAGCAGCCTCCTCGGCGACATTCCCTTCGCATCGCCTTCAAAACGTATCCGCCCAGATTTTGAGTGCGTCAGCACTTAGCACGACACTCTGCACCAGATGAAGCTTATGTATCTCACTTCACTTGAAATTACTAGAACATTCGTCTATAGTATAAGGAAGAAAATTATAAATAAATAATTTTAATCATATGAATTCTTAAACTGATTTCTTCAAAAAAAGTCAATATTTCGTAATCTTCCAAGATAAATATTCCCATTATTTGTGCGATTAGTAGACAATGTTTTCTTTATTATTTTATTCAACTTGCTTTATTAGTATTTTTCCTGATATGGATAACCCCCAACTTAGGGATCTTATTAATCACCTGTTCTCTTACACAGATTTCAACTATCGTTTCCGCTAAATGCACCTCGTTCTCTGATTCTGGAGTGATTTAGCAATTAAAGAAATAGTTCTTAACAGAGAACTCTTATAGTGGTAAGCAATAGCATAAAATGTGTATTCATCGTTTGGCAGATTTTACTGAAATGAAAACACAAAAAAAGTTGGTAACAGAAACGGTGTTGTTCAACTACAACGAAAAAAAAACTAAAATAAAATGGCAATTTTATAAAGCATGCATGTAGTTAACATGGTATAACAACTAAATTTATCATTCATCCTTCTTGTGACTTAACAAACAGAATAATTCTTAACTTTAAGTCCAACCATTAATTCTCAAGAAAAAAAAACTTTAAATGTTGGATTAAATTAAAAGTGTATATGACCTAAAAGCTGCAGAATTGTTGATATTTATAATAACAAAATTATATTAGTTATTTTATAAATAAAATAATTTAAAAATGTTTAATAATTATTTCTTTTAAATAACGAAACTTTTAAATCAATAGTTAGTACATATTCAAAAAGTATATGATTTATGTACAAATGTAAAAGTAAAATAATATAGTCAGTACATGTTAGGTTAATAAAATTAAACGACTATTTTATTCATTCTGCCACCCAGCTGGAACTTATGGAATCTTTTGAAATTCTGTACTCAAGCATATTTCTATTATTTACAACCATCATGACACATTTTTTTTCAGTAGCAAATTTCAGTAGAAAATTGTTGTTCATGGTATGAAAAAAAGATTTTTTTACCCAACTACCACACTTGGACGCCTTAAGCCTTATTTGCTATTCAAGGAAGGAATATGCAGCTTTTTTTGATTCGATACCCATTAACCACGGACAAGTCCCCAGGATGCTACTGCACTTCGTATCGTTCTAGTGATCACCACGCCCAATGGACTAAATTATTTCTTGATTTTCTTGAAAGACCATTGAACTTTCTTGGTCTAGTAAGAATCAGTTTATTCAACAAAGCTACGGCCGCTGGTCTGGTGACTCAAGGATAAAAAACTACTTTATTTCACTTTAAGGAAAACTAATAAAACGTACTGAGGTGAAAATTTATATTTATATATATATATAATGAGTTGACTCAAGAACAAGGCAAATCAAGATAAATAAAAGAGTTTAGGAAGAAATGAGTAAAAGTTATCTGCTAGCTGTCAGACCTTATAGACAAAACTATTGCGCTGGTTAACACTAGCCATTCTAAAAATGAACCATTACTAATGTTTATAGTATTTTCCTTTGCATTATTAATGTTTAGAATTTAATATATATAAGTGGAACAATTCTTTTCCAGTATTTTGGGTCATCTAGTTTATATACATTAGTGTGGATAGTTAGAAAATCTCTCATAAGACATGTTTCCTGAAAGTGAACCGCTGTCTCGGCAGCATTCACGATTTTTTAACTGAGAGCTTCGATTACAAACCAATTTTCTTCAATCAAAAGTTAATTAAACTAGGAGTCGGCCAAGTAATATGTTTCATAAGGATAAAAGAAGCTCACATATATATAAGATTGCACAGATTAAACAGATGTAGGGAAGAAATAAAAGTAGATGTACGAGGGTCGTCCAGAAAATAAGTTCCGTTTTGGTCTGTAGGGCGGTAGGAGTGGTTTTTGCCAAATCCGGCAACACCGCTCGAAAGAGGAGAGGTGGGGGAATAGAATGAGAGGTGGGGGACCGCAGTCGGTCAATTACCAACGTCAGGGCAGGTAGTTGAAATGGAGCCCTCCATGTCACGTCCCGCCACCTCGATCCCGTTCCCTCTCGAGTTGTTTTGCGCGGAGTGATTCAATTTCTTTATGCACAGGGTTTCAAATCAGTTCAAATTCACGAACAGCTCATTTCTGTTTATGGAGAAGGTGTAATGAGTGAATCAATGGTGAGGAGATGGGTACGTGAATTTAAGGCGGGAAGACATTCAGCTCTCTAGGGACCCACCGGGCGGAAACTTTCCGAAAGTCAAGTTTTTCCGAGACGATCTCTGGGAAACTCAGGTGGAGTTCATCCAGGGTTAAACGACGATCTTTGCGAATTGCATTGTCGATTTCTGCGACAATTTCGTCCGTCACAACTGAGGGTCTGCCTCTCCCACTTTCATTCTCAAGTGAATGTCTTCCCGCCTTAAATTCACGTACCCATCTCCTCACCATTGATTCACTCATTACACCATCTCCATAAACAGAAATGAGCTGTTCGTGAATTTGAACTGATTTGAAACCCTGTGCATAAAGAAATTGAATCACTCCGCGCAAAACAACTCGAGAGGGAACGGGATCGAGGTGGCGGGACGTGACATGGAGGGCTCCATTTCAACTACCTGCCCTGACGTTGGTAATTGACCGACTGAGGTCCCCCACCTCTCATTCTATTCCCCCACCTCTCCTCTTTCGAGCGGTGTTGCCGGATTTGGCAAAAACCACTCCTACCGCCCTACAGACCAAAACGGAACTTATTTTCTGGACGACCCTCGTATTAAAGAGAAAAGGAAATACCAGTAGGGATTATCTTCAGTGCAACCGAAAGGAGGGAAAAAATCACAACGAAAGGTTAAATCAGATATAAGACAATAAAAGTATATAATACAAGGAGTAAAATAAGGTTAAAGGCCATAGGAATGGTTAACTAGAATTGAAAGTCAAAAGTACATTATTATGAAAATGTATAAGATAAAAGAAGGTAAAATAAAATAATCAATAAAATAACAGAAGAAAGTTAAATTATTAACTAATAATTACTTTACGCAGTACCTAATAATGCGATATTATTTAGTCATGATTATCAGAGTTTATTTTGTAATTTTTAAACATTTTTCAATACTCAACGCTGTTAAATGTAAGGTAAAAAACTTGCATATAAACATTATGAACTTCTGAGTTTTTACTTTCAGTGAATATCCTTTCCTGATATTGGAAAAATCTGACATTTTTTTCTGGTATTGGCAATAAAAGTTTAATAATAACTACAAAATTACAAGTCTCTAGAAATTTTATTTCAATCTAAAAACACATAATAGGCTATAGATGGATTTCACGTGAGGCATATTGCCCTGAACTATACAACACTCCTACACTATAAGAACTACTTTTGGGTATAATATATATTTGATCAATCAAACGATGTGACCTGCATCAAGTACACAAACTTATAGAATCACACCCACCAGTACACACGTTTACACTCGAACAGATTGACAGACCTACTTGCGAAACCTAGTTCACTAGTCCCAGGGAACTAACAAGTTTATATCTGTCGACATTTTGGCAACAACTTTTTTTATGAATACTATAAGTTCCTTATAGTTAAATGAAAATGTGACTCTCAGACTTATGATTCAAATATAGAATCCAAATTGAATACGTATAATACAAATTTTAAAATAAAATCCAATCAATTCCTAGAAAATATCTAGCGCAATTAAAAACAATTGATACATTTAATTTTACCCAACTTACAAAATGCACTAAAAACCTAATAGTTTATATGTAGTCTTAAATATCAATCACGAAGCTTAAATATTCATCAAAGATCAATATTTTATTTTTTTTTATTTACCATTGATCATATCAAGAGGAGGGCCCCGAAGTGTTTAACAGTTCGTATCTGTTATATATCTTAAATTACATAGACAAAAACACATAGAGAAAGAACTGACATAACTTACATCAATGTTCTGACACTTGCTGTAATCAGGAGAATAATTCATCAGTCGGTGCCAACTTACAAACAGCTCATTTGTTAGACCAAAGTTATTGAAAGTGAGGAAGGGAAATGGGGGAAAAGAGAGAAACAAAGTGAAGGAAACGAGTTAGGAAGGCAAAATAAAGAAAAAAGGGAAATAAAGAAATAGTATAAGAGAAACACAAGTGATAAATATTAGACACAAACAATTATTCGTGTGATGATTGTGTTTACGTTATAACAATAACGTAAATTAATTTATTAAAGTAAATTAAAAAATTAGTGAAGAAATATATAAAACCAGGAGTAAATAAAATAACGTCAACGATGAAGATTGGTGCCAGACCAACTCCAAGTTTTTTTTATTAGTTTATTATTTATTTCATTTAATCGTTTTTCTTTTCTACTTTTGTTTAATTAATTTATCAATTCATATATTAATTCTGTTTTATACATTGCATATTTATTTGTTATGTTCTTCTTATTTTCATTTATTATTATTTTATTTTTAGTGTTATTTTCTTTTTAAATTTGTTTCCTTTCCTGTATTTGCCTAATATTTCTTTTTCCCTACTTTCTTGGTGGAAACTCTGGCTGGTTTAGTGTGTTAACTGTTTGTTAGAAGGTGCCTAGGCACCTACGATCACTTCTCTCCTCAACAGGACGGGCGTCGAAGTATTGAAATCAGCTACATCAGTTCTTTCCTATGTGTTACTTTCTTAGGTTTTTCTCTGAAATTGGATTTAAAATAGCTTATAACTACAAGGTAAACATTTTTTAGTGGTAAAAAGTAAAAGAAAAGGTTAAAAAAAGGGCAGTATCTGGAGTGACCCACACTCAACTTTACTGTAAGTAACAGAATATCAAACTCGTTGACTATCGATTGAGTTTCTGCTTTATTTAAATATGGTGATTATGATGTACATAGTTGTACTCGTATCATATTCTCTGGTAAAGAAATATGGAAATTATAAACAATCAATTTAATGTTCCATTTGTTCCATTGTTGCTATAACCATTTATTTTAGTTATAACAATTTTGAAATGGTTGATCTAGAATAATCAGACATATTATTATTATTATTATTAGGATTAAACTTAGAGCCTGATAATCATAGAACTTGTGTGCAATACTACCATATCTGTCATATTGCGTTTCCCTTTGTTGTTTTTATATCCGTTTTAGATTTTAATTTCTTTATTTAATTTCAAAATTGTCGTTAAAGGAATGTCTCTCACTTCTAATAGCTATAGGTATGGTTTGACAAAAATCTTTATCCTCTTCAAGGCGATTGCCTTGCATTAAGATAGAATGTGAACAAAGGTTTCTGATCATACAAACAGTCTCTGGATTATTGCATCTTGATGATAATTACATCCTGCATAAGAGTTAGTTAAGAAGATAAATTGCTGTTATATATTCTACATATATGTATTAATCCTTTCTTTGAAGAAATAGTATTTTCTTACAAATGCAAGTTCAGTTGGAATGATTTAACTGTGTAAATTAAAGACAGTTGTTGTACCCACCTTTTATCTGCTGTCTCATCTATTCATCAATTCGTCCAAACTTTCCCAAACCGTTCACTGTCTCACCCCTGTTCCTCGTACCTTGTTATCACATTAGTTAACTTATTTTAACTTGTTTCATTATTAATTTATGACTCATCAGTGTACCAAACTGCAGCCTCTCTGTTGAAATAGGAAATCTTCCAATCTAAGTTACCATCTGTGATCACTTCGACGCCCCCTGTAAAATCCTGGATGTACACTAATTATTCTTTGTGTTAGCATTGTAATAATCTATTCTGAAGTTTTTAATGTATTTCTGCTGCTTCAATGGATGAACGGGATGTACTGTCTAAAGTCTTACTATATCCGAAAATCCAGTGTGGTTCTTTTAAACCTTAAAGATTTTTCAATTTTATCAAACAAATTTTTTTGAACTGATTGTTCCTTGGTTCTTGTGATGGTTTTTTGTCCTTTATGAAGATTCTTATTTACCTTAAACTTCTTGTACTACTATATGTACAACTTTGATTATTTGTAATGTAATGTTACTCACCTAACATTGTAAGCTCATGAAATATTCGTACTATGACAATTTCTAATAATAAATTTTAACTTTATAGAATCTTTCACAAATTGTCTTACTGATAGTAAAACTGTCGTCTTAAAGAATGAAAAAGTACCTTTCCCATGCTCCAATATTACCCAACAAATAATGGAGTTCTTAGCATACAAAGAATATATTTCTAACAATTGGATTTACTGAATGGTACAACATGTTGATTGATTGAAACATTCTCACTAGACAATCATCGTTCACCCTGGAGAGTATCATAGAATATATGGTTACTTAGCGTTTGCTCACATAGTTTTAAGTATTTTGTTGTCCTTGCATATAATTTCAAAACAAAACTCTTAGAAATATGCTTCTGAAAATTCCTTTTCTGGCATGAGTTGGATAGGCGGAAAAAAAATGTACGTAGGAGGACACATGTGTGCGTTTCTGTATGCTGTATTTTAGTTGTGAACCATTCCGATGCAAACAGAAATCCAAAAATGGTAACTTGTTATGATGTTCAACTCGAAAAGTGAATTGAATAGACAAAGCACAATTGTTCAATTTGACCAAAAAAATTTGAAACGTCTTCATTGTGCAGTCAAAGAATATATCATCAACATAATGAAACCATTTAACTCTATTTGGTATTATTCGAGGAAGAAATTTAACTTCAAAAAATTGCATAAATATGTTGCTCAGAACAGGAGAAAGACAATGGTCAAGTCAAACTTTTGTCTATAAAATTTACAGCCAAAAGAAAAACAACAGTCTTATATACAAAGGAGAATTAATTCAATAAGCTTTGGCAATAAAACAAGCAAGTTAACATTTTTTTCATTAAGTTCTGTTTTTAAAAAAATCAAAAGGCTATGAACAGGAACATTTGTAAAAGTGACTTCGCATCGACACTGAACAGAATACAATTTTGACAAGAGAATGAATTCAGTTTAGAAACAAGATCCAAGTTGTTCTTGAAATGGCATTGAGCAAATGGTAACTAAAGGGGAAGTATTTTTACCAACAATTTGGACAATGTAACCCACTGATCCAACTGAACCAACAATTGGACGAATTAAATTGCTATTTTAATCATTCTTGATGAACCCATACACATAAAGCTGAGAAGGGGATCTTGTGGTAAAATTATTGCTTAAATGTTTTATAAAAATTATTGATGACCCCTTTGATATTTTTCAAAGACTTTTAATGAGAAAGCACATTTTCAAGTGTCGCAAGCCTTTGGTGATTGACCTTTGAAAAGGAAAGATATTGAATCAAAACATCCTAGTCCTTGGAAGGAAGTATTTTGTTAACGACTTTTGTTAGCAACCTTAAGAGAGAACGCAGAAAAACTATGAGTATTAAGTATACAAGAAAAAATTGCTATCACTAATTGTAAATAGTAAACTGGTGATAAATTTGTTAAACAAAGTATTAACTGAAATTGAATTATCGGCCTTAGGATATGGTTTCAGTTTTGCATGACCTCTTGGTGATATGCAAATTAACAATATGAACTCTAATCATACTGGTAATTCTTCCTTCGTAACTTAAGGGTTTTTTTTTGTAAAACATATTTATTCACGGTGATTATCGTTGTGAAAGATATCACTTGCCCAATTCCTATTTCGATTAACCCCTGATTGAACGAAATTAGTTCGGAGCATCAGATCGCTCAGTCAGAAGATCGTGAATGCCGAAACTGCAATTCACTTGAATGAAACATGTCTTAAGGAAGATCTACTAGCTATCTAAACCAATATATATATATATATATATATACATTATTGAAAATGACACCAAATTTAGCTGATACCTGTTTCTTAACAAGTTTCTCAATTTTTCTAAATAACACTCTCGTTATTTCGTCTACACAATAAAGTACATCTCCAATGGTCGACATGTTTCGAATGATCAACAGTAGCCGTATTGATCAAAATAGTAGACGTATTTTGAAGCTATTTAGTTCGCATCAAGGGCGGCCAGAAACCCTTGCAGGTAGCGACGCATGCCGGGAGGCCACTCACCCCACAGATTTACGCCCAACTATCTTAAACTTTATGGAAAAAACCCCCCCTTCTACCTTCTCTGTGTATATATTAAACCAGGTTTTCACATTAGATCTTATTCACGTCCTGATGATAAATGTTGATCATTCGAAACATGTCGACCATAGGAGATGTACTTTATTGTGTAGACGAAATAACGAGAGTGTTATTTAGAAAAATTCGAAAAACACGATCCAAACTGGAGGCAAATCAGCTCAAAAACGAAGAAAAACAACACACAGAGAAAGAGACACACTTATAAACTCAAATTTTCGGATGATCCGTCTTCAGGAGGAAAGAGAATGGGCGACCAAGCACGCCGGAAACACAACGGCAGGAAAAAAAAGGGTTTTTTGTTTTTTTGTGTGTTGCTTTTCTTCGTTTTTGAGTTGATATATATATATACATACTTTAAAAACTTTGAGAAACACGAATGAAAAACAGAAATTAGGACTCACATTCAATATTTCGACCCTTTTAACGGCCGTCCTCAGGAAAGGAAGTTGAGTGGCTAGAAGACGAAAGCAACTGGACAGCTTCACAGAATATATACAGGTTGGCCACAACGAAAAACGAATGCCAAACTTGAGCATTTGAATATAAGTTGATTGATTTACAAATAATATATTCAGATTTATTAGTATTTTTAATGATAAATATATAACTGAATACTTTGTGTACTTTATATACTTCTTCATTATTTGGTTTATTTTCAATCGTTTATAACTTTCTAAGCTGCATTGGCTATTGTTACTGAATAACACAAAGATTTGTCATCAACCTATTTTCCATCAGAAATCATATAATTAAAAAAAATAAACATAAAAATAAATTATATAAAACAGTCAAATGAGTGGTCAAGAATTATGCAAAAAATATTAGATTACATAAATATAATTATCAATATCCAATTTTAAAAGAACGAAAACAGAAATAATAATATAATGAATTTTAATTATTTTTACAATTTGATCGCACTTTTTCTTTCTATAAACTAATATTTTTTACATTACTGCAAGTAAAATGTAGTGATTATAAAAAAATTGATTTTGCAAATTTTTTTTATTTCGAAATCTGAATTTATTTTTGATACATTAAGGATTATGTCTAGGTGGGTATGTACCTAAAATTTAATGACCTTATAAGTTTAACCGCTGAACAGATCTTATGAAATCCATGGGAAATAGATTCATGAATTTTTAATTGCTGCAAAAACATTATAACAACTACAGACGCTCCCCTACTAACGAACATTTGATTTACGAACTTTCGGAGATACGAACGGACATGTCAATCAATGTCTAATTTTTAACATACGTAAAAAACGGTAAAAAGCCGTAAGTTAGATTTTTTATTAAGTGCTTATTTCATGTAGAGCACATTTCCGCTGCTGATACCCACGCCAGGGTGTAAAGAAAAGATCATTCCTGGATTTAACTTTCTAAAGATCACTTTACTCTAATGCTTGGCGACAATGCTGTCGGTACTTACAAGCTGAAGCCTCGTTTAGTCTACCAGGCAGCTAAACCTCGAGCCCTCAAGAACGTGACAAAGATCTCTCCCCTGTTATATGGCTGACAATGCGAAAGCATGGGTGACATTGGTTCTATTTGTGGATAGTTCTTTCACCACTTCCTCCCCGAAGTGAAGTTAATTGCCAGGAAAATGGCATTCCCTTCAACATACTGCTGGTGTTAGACAATGCCTCTGGCCACCCCCCCCCCCCCCTTCCCACTTACTTCCTCACGTGGATGATTTTCACCCTGATGTTTAGGCTGTCTACCTCCCGCCGATAACATCACTTCTGTAGCCCATGGACCAAGGAGTTATCACCAATTTTAATAAATATTACACCCGACAAACCTACAGAATGGCTTTAAAGGAAGTGGACACCAACCCCGAGATGACCTTGCGTGACTACTGGAAGTCCTACAATATCCTAATTCCAGAATCAAAAACTTAGAAATATTTATTTTTAAGTCAATGACCATAAATGTAAACAAATACGACAAGTATAACAAGTAAACTATTAGTCCAGGATCATTAGACAAAATTTGATTTTATTTAATTGTTTTTTAATGAGCAGTTTAGCGTCAAAAAACATTTTCTGAAAACAAAAATTGTACTCTAACGCCCCTTTGGTAAATGTGATTTTGAAAAAAGTTCTCAATTCGTCCTCTACATAAAATTCTATTTTTAGGTATAGTTTTATTTTGATCCGTCAAACGGTATGCTTGTATCGCCCTTACAAGCTTTCAGATTGAATTATAAGTCAAACTTTTTACATTTTTAAAAATTTGAGATTATTTTTTGTTTATTACTTTTGTAGCCTCAAAGATAATGCCAAATTTTCAAGACTCTAGAATTAGCAGTTTAGGAGAAAAAGAATGTTTTCTAAAAACCGGTTTTTGGGAAAAAAAATTGACTTTCCCATCATGCATAATTGCTCCCGAACTATATAGTACATCTACACTATAAGGCCTATTATTATGTAAAATATCAATTTGAACCATCTTTGGACTTACACTCGCCCACCCACACAGACATCATCGAAAAAATTTCATAAAACGACTTTTGGGATATCAAAACATGTAATTTCGTCAAAACTTTGAGAACAAATTTTGTCACAATCATTACACTTTACTTATAGTAAACTGTAAAATAATAAATGAAATAGATTGTACATTATTTTTGACAACTAGTGTACAGTAAGTTGAATGCAGACCATTCTGGGTTTTGTTTGTACCTAGCCTACTTAGATTGAACGTTTTGTTTATCGTTGTTTGAAGTTCCTATTGTTCCAATGTGTTTGGTGTTATTTAACTTAAGTTTATAAATGGTTTTTAAATTATTTGTTTCTTTGAACCTTAACAAATATATAATAAAATAACTATAACCATTCAAGAATGGTCTCACAATATCATTCCCAGAACTCCACAAGATTTGGAAATGTTTGTGGAGTTTGTGTTTAACTCTTCAATGTTTGATTTGCTGATTTTTTGTCAATAAAATGTTGCTTTATGATATAAGACAACATTATGATATTTCATTTTGTCTGAAGTGACATAACCCTAGGTTTTCTAAATGTTGTTTTGTTTTCATACATATTTGTTATTTGTTTGCATAATCTATAACCAAATCTGTTAATTTTGCATATAAAAAAACAAATTTTAGATATAAAATGAAAAAAATTGTCACATAATCACAATGATAAATTCACAAAGGGAAAAATTGAAAACTTGGAAAGCTTTAACTAAGAAAAAGAATGACACAAATTTACTTTAATGCAAAACTGATTAATTAAACATTTGATTACAAATAAATTAAAATATTTTAGCAACAAGATGCCAATTTACAAAAAAAAAACAGTGATTGTTGCAATGTAATGAGAAATCATACTCTTCGTGGTGAAATTTAACTGTATTTTGTTCAATCGCGCCTGCAAACTGCTAAAACTTGACTGTTTCAATAATAAGTTTTATTAATTTGAAATAAAACTATACATGGTTATTTATCATTTAACTAATATAGTGGTTATACAAGTAACCACTACATAGATTTATCATTAAAACCAATGATGAATTTTGATATGTAAAAATAAAGATACTTAATAAAATTTAGTAACACGAAAAACAATCCTCTTTAATTTCAAAATAAGTGCAGTTGTTTTTGGAATCATTATGAATAAATGTTAAATAAATTGCCACAGAAATATTACCCAACTTAATTTTGTCTTGTATAGTAGTACGTATAGGAAAAAGTATTATTATTTATTTTCTTAATTCTATTTGCAATCAACAAATCTTATAATATAAAAGATTTATTAGATATGAAGGTTGAAATAAGGAAATATGTATCAATCCTCTTTGACTTTCATATAAAAGATTTAAAAACAAGATTTTAATAAGATATCTAATCAACAACAATTGTTTTGTTATTCGGTTTCTGTTTTCTGAAGCCACAACGAGGAAGTTTAGACTTGCATGCATAATTACTAGCCAATTGTTCTACTTAATCCCTCTTTCCAGTAGGTGGTTTCATTTTCTATTGAAAGATTCATCTCAGACGATAATAATTTAATGTGACTATAGTGTAGATGTAATATCCCACTATGGTAAATATTATGAAAATCATAGTTGGTCAGTTTAATGATTTCATCAATTCTAATGTGACTATATTTATTTGATTAGTAAAAACAGTCTTTAAATCATTGATTTAGAAGGATCTGACATGTTATTATTATTAAACTGTGACATAATTTAGACACCAAGTCTCATCGGACTGATGAGCACCTCTGCTATATTTTTTTCCTATTATGTTTTATTCTCTCTTTTTTAAAATTAAGAGAAGTATCTCTCACTTTTAATTTTCTTAGAAATAATTTACGAAAATCTTTAACCTCATAAAGGCTATTTAAGCGTTACATTAATGAAGAATGTAATCAAACGTTCGAAAGCCACATCGAAACAGAGTCTGCATTATTCGTATAACATTAGTTAGAGCTTGTTTAAGTAGTATATAAAAGGATGATGCCACGCTACACACGTACATTTTCTTATAACGCATGTTCAGTTGGAATTAGCTTTTTTGATTGTGTCCAGAAGGATCCAACGTTTCTACTTCCCTTCTTCTACTTCCCAAAAGACCACGTTTTATCTACTTCCCTTTCCATCTAATCCTCAACTCCATTCTTACAAAAGCCGAGGTTTGTTGTACAAAAAAGGTTCCATGTGGTGAAAGATTCGTTTGCCTCCGACTTTTTCTTACCAGTCCAAGAGGACCTCATTACCTTAGTGTCCAGGCACCCACTGGAGAGTTAATTTTTACTAACTCTACTATTAATTTTTGACTCATCAGTAAACCAGGAAACACAAAACTTACAATCAAGGTATTCATTTGTGATCACTCTGACGCACTGGTAGAATGTTGAGGGGCAGTCTGTGAGGGGCAGTGTATTTGGTAAAATATAGACCAAATTATTAATGTTTCGTTTAATTAAATTTTTGTAATTTTACCTCAAAAAAATGAATTTAATAATAAACTGCCTTTTTTTCTGACATTTGATAACTTATCTATGCTAAAGGTAGTACAGGAGATGATTTTCCTGCTATCCTTTGACACGCTTGCTGTGAAGTTTATCAAGGCTAATATAGCTACTCTTTTCCTTTATCTTAGGATAGCATACAACTAATGAATATCATACCATTGGATTTATGGCTGGAGTAGGAGAAATTTTAAGATGAAGTACAGATTGTGGTTAAGACCCCAAGTTCTACCAAAGAGCTCCTTACAATTGGACAGTCCGTTTCTAACATCACTCAATGCTACAACTGCTGGCTTTTCTAGTTTTGAGATTCAACTAAAATGATTCCAAGATGATTTTCATATCCCTGATATTTCTGCTATAAAATTTTGATGAAATCGTTTAAAATAGTGGCCTTTTTTTCTTATTGAAGAATTTATAAGGACCGGTTTAAGTATATTTGTATCAATATATTTGCCGATGTTTCAACACTTTGGAAGGCTTGCTGCATAGATGGCTTGATAGTGCCATCTAGTGCGGCACTTCTTGTAATGAAAATTACATTACTATAACCTTGTATATAGAAATACTGGTTATTTAATGTATCCAGTAGGTCATTTACAAATAATCACAATCGTGGGAACTTTCCTTGAGGAAAGCCTTTAGTGGTAATACTTGTAGATCCAACTGTGACAGTGATTATATTAATCATTCTTGCACTCGATTGTTGTACTCCATTATACAGTTCCTGGGGTAATAAATCTATTTATTAGTGTTAATTTAATGAATTCAAGAACATATTATCAAAGTTTCAAGTTTATCGCATCACCGAAAAAGTAGAGTAGAGTAGAAAAGTAAATAAATTAGTATCCCTTTTGTAATAAAGAACGATAGTGTACCTTTCCCAAATATTACCCAAAGATAAAGGAGTTCTTAAAATACCAAGAGCCTATGTATCTGACTTTACGTTTTGTTCAAGAGTGCAACGTGTACATAGATTGATTACAACACTTTGTTAGTCAACTATCCATCCATACCCTGGTAACCATCATAGAATGTATCTTTGATTGATATTGATTTCCTATATTTAAGAATTTTATTCTTCCTGCATATTATATTAACTCATTGAAACACTTTTCATTTGTTTTATTAAACCTTTATTTTACTTGATTTACTTAAAAAAATTCTAAGTCAATGTGAACAAATTCGACAGTATAGAGGGTCGAATTAGACCAAGATGATTTTTCAGTTTCTATAGCATTATTGCTTTCTGCAGTAATTTAAATTACGCGACATTTTTTTTATAATTTACTAATTTTGGGTTTAATTTTTGACAAAATTTCATTGATCCATAATTAGACGCTTATATTTAAAAATATTTTCTGAAATTATAAAATTTGCCATAACACTCATTTCCGTCCATATTATTTAAAAAAAAAAAAGATATTGAACTCATCCTCACTTAAAGTGCTACCTTAGGGTATAATTTTGATCTGATTTACAGTATGGCCTGTGTCCTGCTCACAAGGTTTTAGATTCCATCATGGATCCAATATTTTACGTTTATTGAAAAAAAACTTCCAGTTGATTTAAAAATCTGAGGATTTTTTCAACTATTCGTTCTAATTATCATCATGCAATGCTGCTCTCAAACAATAGGGCACGTCTACACTGTAAAGCTCATTTTTATGTCAAATATGAATTAGACCCATCAAAGGGTGTGAACTGCAGTGTGCCCACAAACTTCTCGCTACACACCCACCCTCCCACACACACACACACACACACACACACACACATATATATATATATATCCGAAAATTTGAGTTTGTAAGTGTGTCTCTTTCTCTGTGTGTTGCTTTTCTTCGTTTGTGAACTGATATATATATATATATATATATATATATATATATATATTGATATATATATATGATAGTCGTGTCGTGCCGGCTGAAATAGTTCACCGGCACGTACCGAGAAAAGACCATACTGATAGTGTTTTCCTGATATCCACTTTTTTCCCTGGTGCTCATAGGATTGGCTCGGTTATTAAGGAGTTTTTCCCATTGCTCTCCTCTTCTCCTTCTACCTCATCTATTTTTCCTGAAGCCCCCTCCTTATCATATCGCAAACCACCGAACCTCAGAGGCATTTTCTCCCATCCCTCTCCCTTGAGCCCCACACTTGGGAGGGGAATGGTGGAGTGTGGACGGAGCAGATGCCAAACCTGTCTTATCATAAACCCTAATCCCTTTTTTACTTCCCCCCATAGCAATATTAACTACCCTTGTCCTCCCCACACCTCATGCACCTCGGTTAATTGCGTTTACCGTTTGGACTGCACCCAGTGTGATGCATTCTACGTTGGTATGGCTTCTACGCAGCTCAACTTACGTATGAATGGTCACAGGGCTTCCGTTGGTCAACGCAAAAACCTTCCTATTGCTATCCACTCTAATTCCCATGGACTGGATTTTAATCACTGCTTCCGGGTCCAAGTCCTTAATCATATCCCTGTTCAGTCTTCTCGGGTTACTTTAAGAGCTTCAGAGGAGGCAATTATCTGTCTTCTCAAAGCTCGCTCTCCTCCTGGCCTTAACTTGTACCGTTAATTTATTTATTTACTTATTTTTTTTTAATCATTTATTTATTTATTAAATTTTAATTTTTATTTTTATTTTTTTTATTTATTTTTATTTTTTTATTTTTTAATTGTTTATTGCTTCATTTACTAGTCTTCTCCTTTTGTTATTTTTATTTGCTTTTATTTGTTCTTTTTAGTTATTATTCTCTCTGTAGTTAGTAGCTTACCTAGGGCGGCCGGCAGAGTGCGCGCGTGTTCGTTGCATTTGGCCTACCACTCAGTTAGCTTCAGCTACTCAAAGGGATTACTTCTACCCGATGACGACGACTGTCGAAATATCGTTGTGAGTCTTTTGTGTGTGTCTTTATTTGTGTTTTCTCTTTCCTGTGTGAACTATACTCAGTTACATTTAGTAGTGGTGGTAATTTGTCAAATAGACTTGTCCATAACTCTAAAAGAAGCCGAAAAAAACTGTTGTGTATACAGAATTCCTTGCAAGGATTGCGAGTTGGCTTATATTGGACAGACGGGAAAAGGAATGGATACAAGGATTAAGCAACATCAGTATTCAGTTAGAAGAGAAGATGATAAAAGTGCCTTGTTCCTACACATTAGAGACAAAAATCACATAATTAACTGGGAAGAAGCAAAGGAGTTGGTTTTTATGTCATGTGAAAGAAGAAGAAACATTGTTGAAAGCGCCCTCATAAAAGACTATTCTAAGAGCTTGGTCAACACTAGTCCAGGCCTTTTTAAATTAGATGAATTTCTAATTGAAGGATTATCAAACAAATCAAGACTATTTCAACAGTTATAGGGAAAAATACTGTCAATGATGCCAATCTTACTCCTTCTTTAAATCAAAATTCATAACCTGCTTACAACTTGTATTCACTTGCTCTCTGACGACGTGAAAGCGAAAGGCCTTAGAGCGACTATCTTCTTTAATTTGTGGTGAGTTACCTGAATATATATATACATTTTCGTTGGAAATACGATCCAAAACGGACAAATCCGTTGGAGACGTCTCCAACCGTCTCTGAACCAGTGCGCTTGGTTTCCCTCTCTTATCTCTCCTGAAGACGGTTTAAACCAAAAATTAGAGACTGTAAGTGTGTTCTTTTGATTTCTCTATCTTTCTTTTTTTATATTGAACAATATATATATAAATCTTTTATATATATATAAATATATATATATATATATATATATATATATATTATTTTGACAAAAAGACATTGAGCTCATCCTCACATAAGGTGTTATTTTTAGGTATAATTTTATTTTGATCCGATAAACTGTTTACCAACACTGTTTCTGCTAAGGATAATCAAGCGATTCAGAACCATATCTCATGAAAGTATAGGAACAATAGCAAATGTTTTACCTATAGACATTTAACTTGAGAAGTTATACAGGAAACATAGAATGATTCATTGTTTAGATGCTGAAGTTAGATGTTAAACTTGGAAAGTTCGATAGATTTAAGTAAACATGTTCATTCTGAAAAAAACACTAAAAAACAATATAAAATAATACTCACTACATTCTGATTTTGAACTGACAATATACACAGATGGCAGTTAAATGAATAACAAAGTATGCTTTTGTTTCCTTTCAGTTTGGCGATATTTTGTAAGCAAACGAAAAATAGTAGCACTATTTGTATATATTAATTATTTCACTTTGCCTAATGACAGATTATTGTGTGACATATGAAAGATAATATCGAAATATTTAATTGCTTGATTTACTGGCAATTACAGTGTATCTAGAACGTAAATATAACATAAGACTACATGTCTTTTGCGATGTGTTTTTTATGTCCCTGTCAGTAACGTAAATGACAAAATAATAGTTAAAAAATCTGGAGTGGCCTACACTCAACTTTAGTATAAGTAAACATAATATCACTTCTTGGGTATATAATATATAATGTCCCATCTTGGTATAATATAAATGTCTAAATGGGAGATGTTTATTAGTCTTTCATTCCTGGAGGTAGTACAGATAGTGACTGATCCACTTATCAATACATATGCTTAATTTTGTATATACACCACTGATGCATATAATATCAGTAGTATAACTACAGCAGTAATAACATTCTAGAAAAATGAAAGTGTAGATTTCGTGTTACGAAATAATCTCTTACAGGAGAACATGACTTTTGTTCCTATAGCCAGTGGATCTCTTATACTTTACCTGACCTCCTTCTACAATGAAGACTTAAGACAAATTTTCCAATTGAAACTTCAATATATTCCTATTATGTCTGGAAAGTTACAGAAGCATGTAAAAAAAATGTCTTTTTAAGATAATTTTTAATTTAAGATGTAGGAAAATTTCATTTATTATTTTTGAAAAAAAGGGTTCAATTTTGAATTATATTTTACATTTTTGGTCTCTTATAAAATATTATTCTGAGAATTTTATAGCATGCTAGTGTTTTTAAAAAATCACTTTTTCTTCCCCTTTGTCAAAAATCATAATAATCCAATTTACTCTGAGCGAGTGTTACCTTTTTCCTGCGTCATGTACTCTGCTATAAAGTTACTGTACATGTGTATCGAGAGAAAATATATTAGTAATTTACCAGTTTTGCATACTCACACAAATTCAAAGCCGGTTTTTCAGCATAATTGAAAACTTTTATAGCTGGAAGCTTGAAATTTTTAAAAATAATAGCTATGAATAAGAAAAGACGCCATTCCTCACACTTCAATATTACCCAAAGATACTATGATTTAAAAACACAAAAAAATTTACATCTGATATTAAGTTTTGTTCAAGGGTGCAATATATAGATTCCTTAGAGCATTTTGTGAGACGGATCCACCATACCATGGAAAGCATCAGAAATTATGTTTGATTGGCGTTGATTTTTTACATGTAAGAATTTTATTCTTTTACATCTCATATCAAGTTATTAAATTACTTACAAATTTTTCATTAGATCTCTAAACATCAATCATATTTCAGTGGATTCACTCAAAAAATTTCTATTTCTAAGTCAATGTAAATAAATGCAACAAATACAACAAGTATAACAAGTAAATCATTAGTCTAGGATCAATATTCAGTTTTTATAGCTTTACTGCTCTTTGCCGTAATGGAAATTTCATAATTTTTTTTTAAATTGCTAATTTTCTGCTTAATGCTTTGGCAAAATATCATTGGTTTTTGATGAGGCGTTTAGCGTCAAAAAAACATTTTCTGAAAACAGGAAATATTTCCTGTTTTACCAGGAATTAATAATATTTCCCATATTAACAGGAAATATTATTATTTGATATATATATAAATTTTTTGGTAACAGCAATTTTGATAAAAAATGCTTTAACAGATCCTCCATATAGTGTTATATTTCTATGCATAATTTTATTTTGATCCGTCAAACGGTATTGCTTGTATCACCCTTACAAGCTTTCAAATTCGATTATAAGTCAAATTTTTTATATTTTATTGAAAAAAATATTTGCTGTTATTTTAAAAAGCTGAGGATATTTTTCGTTTATTACTTTTGATGTCTCAAAGATAATGCCAAAATTTCAAGACTCTAGAATTAGTAGTTTAGGAGAAAAAAATGTTTCTGAAAACAGGTTTTTGCCGATATCAATTGAATAATCAATGATTCTGGACCGCAGCGTGGTAACAAACTTTGGATACATACTTACCCACCCACACACAGACGTCATCTAAAGAACTTCATAAAACGACTTCTGGGACCTCAAAACATGTAATTCTGTTAAAATCAGGAGATCGATTTTTTCACTATAATTTACTTATATTAAAGTAAAAAATTAAATTTGAACATATTGTAATTTGGTTTTACAAATAATGTTTAATTTCCTTAAACAAAAAAAACTAGTCATGTTATCTTCACAGCTCTAATATTCCTTACCGTGTAAATTCTATTCAATTATATTACCAAAAACAAAAACTGGATTAAGTAGAAATAATTCTAACACACAGTTACACTAGAGGCCTGCAGACGCACAATAGTCTGCAATTTTAGCACTTCTCTCTGTTTCTTTAAAATGCTTTAATCGGTGCAGGCGTCAGAGAACCTAAGACCAGATTGTATAGAGCAGTTCCCACACACTTCTTTAGGCATATTGGTGAGGACAGCGATGTTTTCCCTCATCATTTGTTACTCCCATAACAACAAATATCTCCCCAACATCGTTTTGAACCACAGCCACCATGAGTCTAACACCATATGCCGGTTACTTGCATGAATGTTCGGGGCCAAACATACCCAACCACGAAAGTTCTTATAAATACATTCAACTCTGCATCGAGTCAGCAAGGACTCTACTAAACGGCCTGTGAGAACATGGCGATATTCTAGCTCTCTCTCATCTGCAAAGGGACTCCGTTGTTCGAGAGTCCTCTCCCATTTTCTAGTGCCACGGCGTGGTCATAGCAGATAGGCACTTAGGAATTATAGGATCTACTCAACAAAAGTGAAGGGTCTCTCAGCCACTCCCAGCAAATGTCCCATGTAGCAAATGAGACATCCATGGGGCACGATGGTCAAAAGAAAATTAGAAATCTTTGTCGTAGACAAGTAATTGGTGAACATATGACTCGTCAATGATTTTTGAAAGACCAACAATTATTATAAGTAAATATACTATTTGTATTCAATTATCACATCTGACCTTTGGATAATGCATTCTCTTTGTTGTTGGTTCTTATTTCTTGATAGACTTTGTGTGGTAGTTTAATTGGTGCAAGCCAAGATTACTATTTTCTCACTCTAGATTTACATTTCACATTATTTTCAACAATTTTCTTAAGAACTAGGGAACAGGCTTCAAGTATTGGTTTTTTATAGAATACTTGATTGGTCTATTCCTTGGTTATAAATACGTGCATAAAGTTTAAAAATACGAAAGTATTAACAAAATTATTTAAACTAAATGAATTAAGATATAACTGAATTTACTATCGGAACTTAGTTTTATTAAATCAGACACCTTCTTGGGCATGCATCGAACCATTCCCCAAAGTTTCATCGCAATTGGATGAACGTTTTAGGAAGGGGTGAGAGAAATACAGACATTCATTCATTTTTATTTATATTGATTTCTATTAGGTATAATTTTTTTAGCTAATCCCAGAAATGCAAAAGAAAACTATTTTTGGAGTGATTCCGTTAGGAGAGCAGTAAAAGGAAATATGAAAACACAGATACCTAGTATAATATATATAAACATTGCCATCAACCACCTTTGATGGCAAGGAGATATTTGTTATATCTCTCTTTGTCTCCTCCTATACGATATTTACATTTAATTAATATGCATACTTCGCACAGAACGTTCCATAGAAGAGCCAAGAGAGCAAAATTCAGACAAAAAAGAAAAATATTTAATGAATTTAGATAGTGTTACAAACTGATATATATTACTGAATTACAGCTACTTTCAAATTAATATATTATTTTCATCATATCACATTTAATATACATTGACATTATTATTCAACTACAGTCGTTGAAAATATACTGACTTAGAAATTTCGTTTCAACATGTATAAGGCTATGTATAATGGTTAATAAATTATACGAAATACCAAAGGGAAAAGGAATTTCTATTGGAAGTGAGCGTAGGCAATTGTTATTTGGAGTCGGTGAAATGCAGGGCATGTTGTGGCAGGTTTGTTGTCCACACCTTTACAAACTGGTCATGTTCTATTTTTGAGAATCTGTTCTGACTTCTTCATCAACCGATGAAAATGTTTAAATCTTTTGCAGTTCATAAGTTTAAAAAACCTAAATACCTACTTAAACGCCATTACAGTTAAAACATTATGCTCTGATTAGCTCTGATCTTACAGCTACTTTAAAGCCAGAAAGCACTTTCAATATTTGTCACTTTTATTCATAAGAGTTCATAAGTGATTCTTAAACAATATACAAATTATTTTATATTGGATTGCAGGAGTAGGCAATTTGCAGATTTGTTTTCCCTTTGAATGTTCATATATCTCAGATATTAACGCAGGCACTAATTATATAATCACACCAACGTAAGCCGGATGATATTTGATACAGGAAGTGGCATAGATCTAAATGAAATACGAGGTGTATAAATAAAGTAGTGAGACTGGCAACGTCGCTTTCGATCTGGCAACGCTGGAGACGCGTGGCCTTGAGTAGCGTCAGGTGCACGTGTGATGCGCCTCCAGTATGAATCTGAACTCGCCACAGTCATTTGTTTGTCCGTAGCGTTGGTTTTCGTGAAATGGTTTTTTCTTGAGCGTTTTAAAAATGAGTGACCTCAAAGTTGAGCAGCGGTGTGCAATCAAATTTTGCTTCTGACTTGGACATAATGCAACCGAAACCGGCCTATGGAGAACGTGTTTTATCAAGGGCGCAGGTTTTTCGGTGGTTTAAGGAATTTTCAGAAGGAAGAGAGTCGATTGAAGATGAACCACGAAGCGGAAGGCCTTCAAGTGCAAACACCGATGAAAATGTCAACAGAGTACGGAACCTTGTGCGTTCAGATCGACGCTTGACAGTCAGAATGATCGGGGAACAGTTGAATTTGAATCACACCTCCGTTCATCACATTTTGACCAATGAATTGGAGATGAGAAAAATTTGTGCGAAAATGGTTCCGAAAATTCCGAAAAGAAAACGAGTTTTTGGCCAGTAAAAACATTCCTGTTGCTCCTCAGCCTCCTTATTCACCAGACTTGAGTCTTTATCACTTTTTCCTCTTCCCGAGATTGAAAAATCACCTCAAGGGAACTCATTTCGGGACACTACAAAACATACAAACTGCTATAACCGACCAGCTGAAGGCCATTCCAGAATCCGAATTCCAGCAATGCTACAATGATTGGAAGGACCGTCTCCAGCGCTGTGTGGCTTCCGAAGGGAACTATTTTGAAGGTGACAATATTACATTGTAATTATATTTGAATAGAAAATTTAAAAAAAATCAGTCTCACTACTTTATTTACACACCTCGTAAGTCTGACTACCTAAGATAGAATAACAATTATACTTTTTATTTGTGTGTTAGTAGCTGAAAATAAAATGTAAGTGTTATTACACAATTAGTAACAGTAAATATAGTAAATATGGTCTAATCTACGGTGAAAAATTTAGAAATGGGACTAAGACCTTTCGATCTATGAATAAATTCTGAGGAGTGACTTTGACGAGGACCAGTTGCTTTGTTCGAAAAATGTTAGTTCCATCTCTGATTTTCTCGTTGTAGTTCAGAGCTTGATAAATTTATTTATATAGAAACTTTACTATTTTTATAAATTATAAATAGTTTCCTGATTTAACATAAAAAGATAGATTGAGACCGACGAAAGCCTGGTGTTTAAAGAAATCAAAATAACAAATCGGTTATGTCAGGCTCAAAATGAGATTCCTGCGGCAGGCTAATCCATTCAAGCTAAGATTTCAGTGTTCATAACTTACAATGAGAAACATTTTCAAGTCTTTAATGAAACCTCAAATGTTACATAAAGAAAAATTAACAAAATTTATAAAAAAATCAAGAATCTATTAAAAGTTATTTTATGCTAAAATTTTAAACCTTTAAATATATTAACCAATATCCATCAGGTTACGGCAATTTTTTCACAATCACAATACTCTACTTATAGTAAAGTAAAAATAATGAAACATCCTTTGCAGCTAAATGTAGATAGAGAGATAGAAGAAAGATGAACGAAGAAGAGGAACACAACAAATTCTATATATAAAAAAATTATCAATGCAGAGGTCAGAGATTTAAATGTTACTTTTAATAAGACATACCTCATATAAGATCTGATGTTAAAATATACTTTATATATATACGAATGTCTTCCTTATCTCGGCCACATATATTTAACACTATTTCTCATTTTTATCGAGGTTTGGTCTAGCTTGAATAATACAACACCTTTAAGCCGACGTTTCGTCTGTATTTGTAGACATCTTCAGAGCTACCGAAGTAAATCAATACATATTCTACAAATATAGACTAAACGTCAGCTTAAAGGTTTTGTATTATTGAAACTAGACCAAACCTCGATAAAAAATAAAAATAGTGTTATATATATATACTCGTATATTGATAAAAGTATCGACCGTGGAATAGAAACAAAACTGTAGTTTATCGGGACTCGGTCAGTTCTTCAGGTTCAAATTAAACTCTCATACCAAAGTTTCGGTTTTTATTTAAAACCTTTTTCATAGGCAGAAGTATAAATTTTGAAACAGGAAAACTAAGTATTACATTACAAATTATTTTACAAAGAAAAATCCACATACTATTTTTGTAATAATTTGTAATGTAATACTTAGTTTTCCTGTTTCAAAATTTATACTTCTGCCTATGAAAAATGTTTTAAATAAAAACTGAAACGTTGGCAATGAGAGTTTAATTTGAACCTGAAGAACTGCCGAGTCCCGATAAACTATAGTTTATCGAGACCGAGTTTTACTCACATAGTCAACTATAATTTACTTACTCAAGAGTCAGAGGTTCCAACTTTTTGTTCTTTCATGAACCTGAAGGACAGACAGCTAATGTGGTGTATACAGAGGCATTTGCTTAACACTGTACCAATAATGGTATTTTCTACTATTCTATAAATTCTAATGGCATTTTGGAACAATAGAATAGAATAGAATGCCATAGAAGTACAATAGAACTTTTGATTCCGTCAACGACGGATACGTTTGCTTTGTATTATATATAACTGTAACCTTTTTTTTAATTTAATATTTGCTTAATAAAAACACTGGTAATAAAGTAAGTATGGAACCAGAGTAGCCCAGTGGCTTGCGTGCTCGCCGATGACAGTAGTGCAAATGTATTATAAATAAATGTAAGAAAAATATTTTTTTTTAATTTAATATTTGCGTAATATAAACACTGGTAATAACGTAAGGTATGGTACCAGAGTAGCTCAGTGGCTTACGTGCTCGTTGTTGACAGTAGCAGAAGTATATATATATACGAGTATATCAGTTCACAAACGAAGAAAAGCAACACACAGAGAAAGAGACACACTTACTTACTTACTTGTAAGTGTGTCTCTTTCCTTGTGTGTTGCTTTTCTTCGTTTGTGAACTGATTTGCGTCCAGTTTGGATCGTTTTTTCGAATTTTAAGTGGATATATATATAAAAGAAAGGTTTTGTCTGTACATTGCTTAGAATTGACTCATTTCATGTTTTCTTTACGTTTCATAATTTAGAGAAGCCGCATGTACCCTTAGAATAATTTCTGTCTGTCAGTTTGTCAGTTTGTCGGCAAAATATTGTCACCAGTATACTCGGCCATCATAAGACATAATAAGCTGGAACTTTGACAGTAGATTTGTGTATGTCTAACTTAAAATCTAAGCTTTGTATGCATTGAATATTCAACGATAAAGCGAAGTTATGAACAAGCGAGGTGATTGCAAAGTCCTTTCAGAGTCTATTTCGCAATGACGTTAACTAAGTAGCAAGGGGAAACTTTATCTAACGCAGGAATGCAAGTTAGCGAGACGAAGTTTTTCTCATATGATCAACACATGGTCAACTGTAGTTTACTTGCTCAAGAGTCAGAGGTTCCAACAGTTTGTTCTTCCATGAACCTGAAGGACAGACAACTAATGTGTTGTATACAGATGCATTTGTTTAACACTGTACCAATAATGATATTTTCTACTATTCTATAATTTCTAATTATAGTATTAGTATAATACTATAATTGGTATGGTATTCCATGGTATTTTGAAATACCAAGTATAATAGAATTTTTGATTCCGTCAAAGACGGGTATGTTTGGTAGTTTATATATAAAACAAAATAAAAAATATAGTATAAAATAATAATGATTCTTATTATTATTTAAAGTTATTATTAAATAACTTTAAAGTTAAAATTAATTAATTAAATAAATAATATTATTTAATTAATTAATCATTAATTAATTAATTAAATAGATTTAGATAATTAAATAAATAACTTTAAAGTTATCTAAAGATAACTTTAAATTAAGTATTAAGTATTAAAATATAAATAGAAAAAGTAAAAACAATGAAAATCAATAAAATAATATTAATTATATATATATATATATATATATGTGTGTGTATATTTTGGGAGCAGACCTTCAATCAAACATGTTTTATGTGAAATGTGAAAAATCACAAGACAGGTAACCCCTTAAGACCCATCATTTCTCAGGTTTGCACGCCCACATACAGTACAGCTAAAACGTTGAATAGTAGCATATCTCCATATCTTCCAGCCAAATATCTACTTAGGTCTACAGATGAATTCTTAGAAATTTGCGTGTAACTAAACCTCAAGGAACAATGGTCTCACTGGATGTGGAATCTTTGTTTACTTATGTGCCGGTTGAAGAGACTATTAGAATCATATGTGAATCTGCCTATAATCACCCCAGCCTACCCCCTTCCCCGTTCAAAAGAATCACCTTGGAAAATCTGTTGCGATCCTGTACGACCAAAAATCCATTAAACCATATAGATAGTACTTTGTATTATCAAATTGATGGAGTGGCAATGGGCTCACCATTAGGCGTAACTTTCGCCAACTTCTATATGTGCCATATTGAGAATATAGTGCTTGCACAAGAATCGATATGCAAACCAAATATGTATTGTAGATATGTCGACGACTGTTTTGTTGTGGCCACAAATTCAGAACTCATCGACACCTTAAGAAATGCATTCGAAGCAATCTCTGTCCTCAAGTTCACAAAAGAACTCTGTACGAAAAAAACAATCAACTTCCTGGATGTCAGTATTAATGAAAACATTGATCACTATGTAACATCAGTTTACGTAAAACCTACAAAAGGTGGAATCTATTTGAACGCTCGGAGTGAATGTCCTAATAGATATAAAGATGGAACAGTACGAGCACTCATACATCGAGCTTTCAAAACTTCTTCAAATTGGTCTCTTTTCAATATTGCAATAGAAAGGATAAAACAAGTTTTAATCAATAATGGATATAGCAACAGGTACTTCGACAATCTCTTACACAAATATATATCCAGATTCAAACACCCGAAGGTCCAGCCACCCACCCAAGGTACAATACAAACGGTCTACTATAGAAACCAATTTCCCAATCAATACAAAACTGATTAAAGAATACTGAAGACCTTTATTAAAAATAATACGAAGTGCAACAATTCTGAAGACCGACTGAAGATTAGAATTTACTAAAGAAGTTTTTGCACAACAAACTTAATAGTCAAGAATAATTTACAGCACTTGCAAAAGACCAATGTGGTATACCAATACAATTGTACCATAGGAAACTGTGAGTTCCTTAAATCATGCTACATTGGTTCTACAGCAACAACATTATCCAGGATATTAACAATGCACCTGACTGCGGGTGCCCCGAAGGAACACACGCAGATCACTCATAGCCTCAAGCTAACCAGGAAGAATTGAATAAAAATATTGTATTACTTTATCAAGAAAATGAAAGCTGAACCTGAAAAAACAGACCACGAGCTTCTCAAGAATATTAAAACTGCATGCAGGAACGCAAGATATTAAGTTCAATCCCTGATTATTTTCAAATTTGTTAGTACTTTTAATTAATAACAACCCTGAGGACCTGACATAACCAGTATAAACTCCCACTCAATTTATTTTAATATATCTTATTCTGCTAGGATGTTAATAATTGTGTTAATAATTTAGATAGTTCTTATTTTTGTATTTGAGTTCTGTGATGATTTAGTTATTAGTCCCTGAAGACTTCCTGAAGATGGTCAGAGCTGACAGAAACGTCGTATATAATTGGTATTTATTGTTAATTTGTTTGTTATGGTTAAAACTTGTTTAGTGTGAAAAAAATGGATGTCAAAAATAAATCTTTTGGTGAATTACTTTATACTTTACCAAAAAGGCGGAAATCCATAGTTAGAAAACTTGAAGAATTGACCCGAAAAAGAACAAAAGTTAAAATTGGCATAATTTTTAATAATATATATATATATATATATAATTTATAAAAAAAAAATAAAAAATTAATGATAGAGGTTAAGACCAGGAGAAATGCCTCTTCAGAAGCTCTAAGGGTGAAATAGGAGTTAGATTCGGGGATTTGTCTCAGGATTTGTAACCGGAAGCAATCATTACTACGGAGATCATGGGAATTGGCATGGATGATAAGTCACTGCGTTGACCAACGGACGCCCTGTGATTGTTCATACGTAGACTCAGCTTGGTTGAAGCTAAGTCAACGTAAAAAGCATGACATCGAGTACAATCCAGATGATAAATGCAGTTACAGGAATTGCAAGATGTATCAGAGAGAACAAGGGTAGTTGTTACTAAGAGGAGAAGTAAAGTAAGGACTGGGGTTAATTAAGGGACAGATTTGGAAGGTTTATATATATATGTGTGTGTGTGTGTGTGTGTGTGTGTGTGTGTGTCTGTGTGTGTGTGTATGTGTGTAACTTTAAATTAATTATGCACCGTTTATTTAATTTAGTATATATATACACAAGTTCTGTTGAAACGTATGCCTATTTCTAATCTAATGTCTTTTCGGGATAATTTTTCCAATCTTCTCACCTCTGACTTTCAAAAGTTCGGGACAAGATATATCAGTTCTCCAAAATTTTTATTTCTATATTCCAACATGTTTCGGTCAACATCGACTCATTCTCGTGGTTATCACAAGCACGCTTTCTAGAAGGCTCACAATGTATCTTGCTTCTGGAGGACCTAAGGAGCATGTCGCAACAGCACATGGATTAAAATTAACTAAGGAAATACTAACTGACAACACCATGATATTAGAACAGGAACATGGCCATACCAGACTACAACTTTTGGAACCCATTTTTATTCTGGAAAAACAACCTACTATTAACAGCCAGAGTGGTGGATTCACAAAAATTCTGAAGCTGTACGAAGGCAGTCAGAAAACAAACCAGCCAAGGAGAGGGAAAGAAGATAATTCAATACCTTCCCAGACGCAAACGGCAGAAGGAGGTAACCAGAACCTCACCTTGCCGCTACCTGGTAATAACCTCGGATTATGCTTTGTTTGACTTTGTGTGTTTATTTAGTTATTACTAGCAAACGTACCCGTCTTTGACGGAATCAAAAATTCTTTTATACTTGGTATTCCAAAATATCAATAATAGTATTATACTAATACTACAATTAGAAGTTATAGAATAGTAGAAAATACCATTATTAGTACAGTGCTAAACAAATGCCTCTGTATACACCACATTAGCTGTCTGTCCTTCAGGTTCACGGAAGAACAAACAGTTGGAACCTCTAACCCTTGGGCAAACAAACTACAGTTGTTCATTTGAGAAAAACTTAGTCTCACTAACTTCAAGTCCAGTCAAAATGTCATTAGAAATTAGAGAACAGTAGAAAATACCATTATTACTACAGTGTTAAACAAATGCCTCTAAATACACTATATTAGCTGTCTGTCCTTCAGGTTCATGGTAGAAGAAAGAGTTGAAACCTCTGACCCTTGAGCAAGTAAACTATAGTTGACCATGTGAGAAAAACTTGGTCTCGCTAACTTGAATTCCTGCGTTAGATAAAGTCTCCCTTTGCGACTTAGTTAATGCCATTGCGAAATAGACTCTGACAGGCCTTTGCAATCATTTCAACGGAAACAGACAGTGGCTCAGAATCAATGGTATGGGTGGTATATACACAGACTCCACATTCCACACCCAGTCATGATGGCCGCCTCTACGGCACATCTGTACAGAGCATAATCTCCGAGTTGCACATTTCCCGGGGCACTCAACTTGCGTAACATGAAATTTGTTACTGATACTAAGTCACAGCATGATGATGCTCCTACTTGAAGTTTATACTCATGAGCAAGCAGTCCAAGAGCAGTCACGGAGTCAAGAAATTCAGTTAGATAATAAACTACTTCCTCATTACTAATCACTCTCTTAACTGACTTATAAGTTCTATCTTCGGGTTGATATAGCGTAAGAACATGTTTGCTGATTTTTCCTTCATGTTCATTAGTAAGGCTTGAGCATTGCTCGTTCACAAAGCCATTTATTCTGAATAGATAGTACATCTTGAACTCTGGGAAACATCTTGTCAATAAGCTCAAATAAGCATAATATTCATATATTAGCATTTTGCTATAAGCAAATATTCATGTACGCAAATGAAATTAACCATGAAATGAAATGAAATGAACTAACCATACGTAATTGCTACAACTGTATATTTTCAAAATAATCATGTGTGTGTAGTTAGCCAAACACGACTTAAAAGTTCATAACTTCGCTTCATCATTGAATATTCCATCCATCCAAAGGTTAGATTTTAAGTTAGACATATACAAATCTACAATCAATGTTCCAGCTTTATATGTCTTATGGTGGCAATATTTTGTGGACAAACCGACAGACAGAAATTATTCTAAGGGTACATGTGACTACTCTGAAGTATGAAACATAAAGAAAACTTGAAATGAGTTAGTTCTAATTAACGTGCTCCCAGTCAAAAGCTAGCATGCAAGCCACTGGGCTACTCTGGTTCCATACCTTACTTTATTACCAGTGTTTATATTACGCAAATATTAAGTTAAAAATCTGGAGTGGCCTACACTCTACTTTACTATAAGTAACTTAATGTCAAATTTCTCGAGTATATAAAACATAACGTCTCATTTAAGCATAACGTAAACATCTAAATGGGATATAATTATTAGGCTTTCATTCCTGAGGTAGTACAGATAGTGATGAAGGACATATCAATTTATAAGCTTATTTTTGTACATCACAAATAATTTATTATTTGCAAATAATTTCATTAGTATAACTACAGAAGTAATAACATTTTTGAAAAACTAAAGTGAACATTTCTTGAAACGATTTATTCTCCTACAAGAGAATGGCTTTCGTTTAAACAGCCAGTGGATTTCTTACATAGTTTACTTGACATCGTTCTACATTGAATATTAAAGTAAAATTTCCAAATTTAAAACAGGAAAATACCCTTTTTTTCTCTGAAAAACATCTTAAACAGCGAAGAAAATGTTGGTTTAAGGTGATTTGTTAATTAAAGATGTACGATAATTAAATTTATTAATCTCTAAACGAAAGATTCCAATTATGAATTATCATTTACATTTTTGGTCTTTTATAGAATTATTATACTGTGAATTTTATGTCTTCTAAGTATTTAAAAAGATCATTTTCCTTCCCCTTTGTCAAATAACATATATACGAATTTTTTCTGAGTGAATGTTATTTTTTTCCTGCACAATATTATTCCTCTTACATCTCATATAAGTCAATAAACAATTTAAATTATTCCTTTATAAATATCAATTTTATCTGAGTGGATTTGCTCAAAAAATTTCTAAGTCAATGTAAACAATGTAAAAAAATATAAAAAATTCGACAAGTATAGCAGGTGATCTCTTAGTCTAGGATAAACAAACAGTTTTTATAGCGTTATTGCTCTTTTCCGTAATTGAAACTTCATGATTTTTTTTATGAATTGCTAATTTTTTGTTCCATTTTTGGTCAAATTTTCAACACTTTTTAATGAGCCATTTTGCGTCAAAAAATCATTTTCTGAAAACAGAAATCGTACTGTAACGCCCCTTTAGCGAATGTAATTTTAGAAAAAAATATCTCAACTCATTCTCCACATAATGTTCTATTTTTAGGCATAGTTTCATTGTGATCCGTCTAACAGAATGGCTTGTATCGCTCTCACAAGGTTTTAGATTGAATTATAAGTCAAAATTTTTACATTTTATTAAAAAAAAAATGTTTGCCGTTGTTTTAAAATTCTGAATATATTATTCGATTGTTCCATTTGTAACCTGAAAGATAATGTCAAAAAACAGTAGAAAATACCATTATTACTACAGTGTTAAAGAAATGCCTCTAAATATACTACATTAGCTGTCTGTCCTTCAGGTTCATGGTAGAAGAAAGAGTTGAAACCTCTGACCCTTGAGCAAGTAAACTACAGTTGACCATGTGAGAAAAACTTGGTTTCGCTACCTTGTATTCCTGCGTTAGATGAAGTTTCCCTTTGCGACTTAGTTAACGTCATTGCGAAATAGACTCTGACCGGACTTTGCAATCATTTCAACGTAAACAGACAGTGGCTCGGAATCAATGGTATGTGTGGTATACACACAGACTTCCCAATACCACATCCAGTCATTATGTCCGCCTCTATGGCATATCTGTGTAGAGCACGAACAAAATTCGTGTCCCGTTGCACAGTTTTGGGGCAGTTTTTACTCATGAGCAGGCAGTCCAGGAGAAATAAATTCAGAGTCAAGAAATTCAATTAGATAATGAACTGCTTTTCATCACTAATCCAATCTCTTTACTCACTTGTAAAGACTTTCCTCGGTATGATATAGCGTAAGAACTTGTTTGTTGATTTTTCCTGCCTGTTCGTATTAAGAGTTGATAATTGCTCGTTTACAAAACTATTTATTCGTAATAGATAGTACATCCTCAACTTTGGGAAACACTTTTTCAAAGATGTCAAATACGCAATATATTCATATGCTCCAATGAAATTAAAATCAACTAACAATACCTACTTGCTTCACCTGTGTATTTTCAAAACAAACTTGTCTGTGAAGTTAGGAAAATACGCTTAAAGCCCTATAACTTCGTTTCTGTACTTAATTATGAATCTATTTAGAGCCCATATTTTAAGTTAGGCATACACAAATCCATTGTCAAAGTTTCAGCTCGCCATGTCTTATGGTGGCTGAGTTTACTTGTGACAAACGTTTTTGCTTTAAACTTCCATAACTTCACTTCTACGTTGAATTTCCATATAATTCAGAGCCTATATTTTAAGTTAGACCTACCCAAATCTACTGTAAAAGTTTCAGCTTTATATGTCTTATGGTAGCTGAGTTTACTTGTGACAAAGTTTTGCGGACAAACAGACAAACCGACAAACCAACAAACCGACAGAAATTTTTCTAAGGGTGGATTCGGTTTCTCCAATGTATGAAACGTAAAGAAAACTTGAATTTAGTCAGTTCTAAGCAATGTACAGACAAAATCATTATTTTATTTGTATAGATTTAGATTTGTTTTAGTGTTTTGTATGTGATAAAACTACCTTTATAAAAATTTCCTTGAGAATGGTCGATGTTGACCGAAACATGTTGGAATATAGAAATGAAACTTTTGGAGAACTGATATATCTTGTCCCGAATTTTTGGAAGTCAGATGTGAGAAGATTGGAAAAATTAACCCGAAAAGGCGTTAGATTAGAATAGACATACATTTCAACAGAACTTGTATAAATTAAATACTGTATATACATATGGAACTGTGAAACCCACAAACCTGGAAACCTACTTCGCCCAATCATTTCTCAGGTAACCAGTCCCACCTACCAGTTAGCCAAAGAACTCAACAAATATATAAATAATAAATAAATATATAATAAAAATATATAAAGAAATATATTATTTATTTATAATAAATATATAAATAATTAAATATATAATACGATATATAAATAAATTAAATTGGCAAAAAGAACACACAGAAATGAAACAAAAACTCACTACTATACTTCGGTGGCCTCGTTATCAGGAAGATAGACGATTTATTTAGTTCGTGGAATCGTTTGATTTAATTGGTATATATATATATATATATATATATATATATATATATATATATATATATATGATCAAACCACAATAAGAAATGGGAAAACAAGACTAAGATCTTTCAACCGTAACAAGCGATCTTCGTCAGAGTCAAAAACCCAACTGAACACTAGATGCAGAAAACATCTGGTGAGGAGTTGAGAAGAGTGGGAGGGAAGAGTGGTATTTTAAAAGGGTGAAAGCACAGGAAAGGACTAATGTCCATATCTATATATATATCTATATATACATATCTATATATATATATATATATATATATATATTAGCAATTAAATAAAACGATTTTACGGACTAAAGAAACTAAAGTTACAGAAAGAACACACATAAAAGATAATTAAAACTGCAATAACACTATATAGAAAACAATAAGTTGTGTCGTTGTCGACCACGTAGTTTGGTAATTATTCTAAAGAATTGTGGAAAGTTGCTCACGAAGCAAAACACCAATCAGTTTGTCACCGAAAAACATTCGTTCACTTTTATTGATATTTTCAACACAAAATATTACATAAACAATAAATGTCAAAATAACACTGAATATAAATAATATTTTTAATTTGTTAAGTACTGTTTATTTCTGGATTATTTTGACATTTATTGTTTATGTATTATAGTCTTGATAATGTCAATAAATATTGGAAACGTCGGTGAGAAACTAATTGGTGTTTGCTTCGTGACAAAATCTTTTAAAATAATTGTATAGAAAACTATAAAACAAAAGAACGACAGGAGAAGATGAAGACCGATAAACGTTCTACGTGAACATTTCTGAGTAAAGTAAGAAATGTTTAGATGAATTTCACAATGTATATCATTAAGTAAATATATATTGTTTATGTAAAATAACATGGAAATTTCAAATACCACTCACTAATTGTATCTCAAAAACTGACTCAGGGAGACAAGGAGACCAGCAAGATGACAATGTACCATGAGAGTGAGCCTGAGTGTTTAGAAAATATTTCAATAGCGGCTCCGGTGACTGAAAAAATGAAACTTGGGACTAAAAGTGGTTAAGAATGCTCAGTGCAACAAGTTATTTGGTTCTGAATGTTCCCCTGAAGCTTCTTTACCATAATGATGATACCAATTCTATGACTTGAATTCATTCTCTGAACTTTCAAAAAGAAAACAGACTTGAAGTCAATATTCAAGTATTCTTATTCAGTATTCTTGAATAACTTTTCTTGTTGTAACACAATTTCAACAAAAATTTTTTATAAATTATTCTTTTATTTCATCCTAACTAATATAGTTTAATGTCAAAAATAAATGTTAATGTTACAAAAAGGAAAATAGAACAGTATGAATATATATCAATTATTATTAAACAGGATATTTCTTTCTTTACCACGAAGTTAACTTGTACGATCTTTGTTTTTATATATATTCTAAAAATAAGCATATGATTTACAATATATGTCACTATACTTCATAAATTAAACATATATTTCTTAATTTCATAAATTGAGTGAATGAACTTCTATACATTTAACACTGCAAAAACTTCTGTTACATTACATATTTTTTTATTTACAGTAATCCTTGAAGTTTAATGGATTTATTGAACATTTTGTTACATGAGCATTACGACCAAAAGGGAGAAATTCGTTGGAGTTTAAACATAGTTACATGGTGGTCATTCAGGGCTATCATTTCAGCAGGTTGCTGAGTCTGATGATAAATGGCTGACTCCAATTCGACTCCGAGTGCTCTTTTTTATATAACTCCAACAATTATTAATAATCCAACTGCAACTCCATTATCTTATTTCTAAGACTTATATATTAATATAGTTTTATATTCTTAAGACATTAATATTAAGGATATAATATATTCTTGTATATTTTCTTATATGTATCTATCTAGGCTATTTCATATGTACATGCTATTATATATTAGAAATAAAATGACATACGTGCATTGCTTCAGCAAGGTTCCACACCACCCATGGAGTTAAGAAAAAAATAAATAACAGACTAATATTAATCTCAGATGATTGTTTTAACATATAAAGACAGAGCTGACAAATCCGCCAGAACTTTATCATAACAATAGTTATTTATATGATGTAACATATATAATAATTACACATATTCGAAGTGTATAATATAATTATACATATTTTAAAATGGTATGTTAATATGGTATATTAAATATATTAAGAAATTGGAGTTTGACTTATTTTTTATCCTACTTCTTATGATTGGGACTCTAAAATGAAATGTGGAGTCTCTGCAACACATTCCTATAATCACATCTGGTGCCGTGGGAAAGTGTTGCGAATGTCAACCACGAAAACATAATGAGAAGAGGTACCAAAAATCTAATTTAACATATTCCGTATGTAGAATGAATAGATATTGATGTTTATTCGCTAATTGTAATTTGTATGTATTAATAATGCTTTTGGTACAGGTAGCTTATAAGACTGACGACAAATGAATTTTGTTGAACTATTCACTAAATGTAGAGCTATTTTCATTTTATTCTTTTCCCATTATAAGTTATATCTTGTCCCACCCAATCGGTTATATATATTGTACTTTATTTATAAAACCTGGGAAAATTAACTAACTTTTCCTTAAGTGGGCTGGATATTAAATTGCTTGGTAATCTTTCAAAGTAGACTATATAAGCAATTATATTAAAAGAGCAAAATGTTCCTACTACTCTTCCCAAATATTTTCATTAAATTTCTAGATTATAGGATCTTAAATACTTCAGTTACTTCATGGTTTTTAATAATATCACCTAACATTCATTCAGTTTTTTACAATAAAAAAAATTTAAATCTATCATAGATTTTATATTTTTCATTCCCAAACACCCAAAACCATAAAAATCATTAGCTTCGAAATAGTAAATATTTAAAATACAGTTTATCAAGTTCTACTAAATAACTGCTACTACCACTTTTGAAACTTGAATCCCAGGAACTACATTGCGTGACAAGTAAAGGAGAAGTCCAGTTAGAAAGGGTTCTCAGTAGTTCATACAAGAATAACTTCATAAGAACGAACATTTCCCTTTGAATTTTATGGATGAATTTAGTCAGTATAAAAATTGGCCTGGGAAAATTGCACAGGCCATTTAATTAGTTCACATTAAATAACATTAATCAATATGACAGGGCATGTTGTTAGAAATATCAAATATGTTTAACATTATACTCTCTCAAAAAAAAGTGATGTATTAGAAACGCATATGTTTAACTTATAAATAGTAGTACATTTGTTTTATAGCTTTCTTTATTAGTTCTGGATTGATTAATAATCATGAACTACTCATGACCAGAGCAAATAAAAAGTTGTAAAGTAATAAGTATTTAGTCATGACGTAATATCTTCGAGTGCTTTATTTTGTACTTATAACCTTCATGTTAGATGAACAAGAATTCAGACTGAAAATCTTCCATTTCTAGTTGGACTGTTACTCTCATGAACTTGCTGTACTTCATTGAAATAAATAATACTTGATTTTTTCCAGAATAACTTCATTTCCTGTTATCTAACTTGAAAAAGCGGATTTAGTAGCCAAGGCAGTTTGAATTATAAACACAACGGATCGAAAGGTCTTTCTTCTTCATTCAAAAGTACCAGTAACAGGTCATTTCAGAATGCTTGGCCCAAGCGGTGGTCGAAAGAAACATATGCATCAAGGCACATTAACCCTCGCCAATATGAACAAACATTACATATCGTCATATCAACATACCTATCTCGAGCAATCCAGAAAGGTTAAAGTACGAACTTTGCGACGAAGGCAGAGTACTTGGGCTACATCCTGTTAACCTGTTGTTATCCTACATCTCCCATCCTAGCCTGGAACATTCGGAATGCATGAAATTTTGATATACAAAAAATATTGACCTTCGTTTCAATGAGATAACATTACACAAGGCTGTCTCCTCTATTTAATGCAAAACTAATGCTGTTGTAATGTAATGCTATTACATTGATTATTAGGACTTATCAAAATATAGGCTTTTCCTATAATTTTAAGACGCTAACCTCTTTACATAAATAAAGAAGTCGGAAGTGAGATGGCACAACACGGACTGCAATTTCATTTAATTTGCGCTTTGTGCTCCAAAAAATACCATTCATCGCAATGATTCTGGTAATGTAATAATGTTGCTTCATATTATTATTCATAATTTTATTCCTATACTTTAACACATACACTATTGAAATTTCTTAAAAGAAATTTCTTATTGAAATTTTAAAAGAAATTTCAGTGAACATTGAATTCTAAATGTATTTCATTCCTGCAAAAAGATAACTGTAACATCTTCTTTATTGTAAAAGTTGATATATTTGACACTAATTACAACCATAAATTAATATTTAAACCTATTATTTATGAAGTGAAAAGTTGAACCAGTGGGTTTCATTCTTTACTCATGTGTATCAAAGCTATTTGTGTTACTCTTACTACATATGCTTGTTACGCAAAATATGCTTAGTTATATATTTCTAAATAAAAATGTTAAAAAAATCCTATTATTTAAAATATGATTGGCCCATCATACCTTGAAAGAGTTTGAATAGATTTTAGAGCAGGAAGTAGTTTGAATAGTTTTTTTAGTTTTTTAGAACAGGTACAAGTAGAGAATAGTCTGAACGTAGTTTTTATAATAGGTATGTGTACGAAAACGTGAACTAAAATAAAATAATTTGCTCTATGAAAAAAACTTGAAAAGTTCATGAATGTACCATGCATAATTTTTGTGAGGGCCTTTAACTTGGATTAGTTGCATTTGCAATAATTATAAATTGCTGGTGGCTCGGGGCCAATTTAAATCAACCCCCAAAAACTATTATTTAATTTCAATATAAAAGATTTCGAACGAACTTCCATAGACCAAATTGACCCAATTAATAAAAAGTTGCTTTAGGGATCCTCTCTAAATTTGGATTTCTTACACTTTAACTACGCTAGTTTCATAATAGCTCCTTCACTAACAGTAGTATATAGTTAAACATATTAGAAACACCAAATAAAGACAGCTGATAACTGAAAACATTTACACATCTCTACACCCTCTGAATGAATTAGTATTCTCTAATATTTTAAACCAAATATTTTCAAAGGAGGTAATTTCATATTAAATGGTTTGACATATAGTTCTTAGTCCTGGTTTAACATTCATATAATGAAAATATATTTTGAAGATTCATTTGACATAAATCAGACTACTTTTCGTCGCAAAATGAAACAGGCCATTCAGATGAAAATATATAACTTTAATAAAATAGTCTATATAAATAAAATAATGATTTTGTCTGTACATTGCTTAGAACTGACTCAATTCAAGTTTTCTTTACGTTTCATACATTGGAGAAACCGAATCCACCCTTAGAAAAATTTCTGTCGGTTTGTCGGTTTGTCTGTTTGTCCGCAAAACTTTGTCACAAGTAAACTCAGCTACCATAAGACATATAAAGCTGAAACTTTTACAGTAGATTTGGGTAGGTCTAACTTAAAATATAGGCTCTGAATTATTTGGAAATTCAGCGTAGAAGTGAAGTTGTGGACGTTTAAAGCAAAAACGTTTGTCACAAGTAAACTCAGCCACCATAAGACATGGCGAGCTGAAACTTTGACACTGGATTTGTGTATGCCTAACTTAAAATATAGGCTATAAATAGATTCATAATTAAGTACAGAAACGAAGTTATAGGGCTTTAAGCGTATTTTCCTAACTTCACAGACAAGTTTGTTTTGAAAATACACAGGTGAAGCAAGTAGGTATTGTTAGTTGATTTTAATTTCATTGGAGCATATGAATATATTGCGTATTTGACATCTTTGAAAAAGTGTTTCCCAGAGTTGAGGATGTACTATCTATTACGAATAAATAGTTTTGTAAACGAGCAATTCTCAACTCTTAATACGAACAGGCAGGAAAAATCAACAAACAAGTTCTTACGCTATATCATACCGAGGAAAGACCTTACAAGTCAGTAAAGAGATTGGATTAGTGATGAAGAAGCAGTTCATTATCTAATTGAATTTCTTGACTCTGAATTTATTTCTCCTAGACTGCCTGCTCATGAGTAAAAACTTAAAGTAGGAGAACCAATCATGCTGCAATTTAGTAGCAGTAACAAATTTCATGTTACGAAACATGAGTGCCCCAAAACTGTGGAACGGGACACGACTCTGTGTTCGTGCTCTACACAGATATGCCATAGAGGCGGACATAATGACTGGATGTCGTATTGGGAGTCTGTGTGTATACCACACATACCATGATTCCGAGCCACAGTCTGTTTACGTTGAAATGATTGCAAAGTCCGGTCAGAGTCTATTTCGCAATGACGTTAACTAAGTCGCAAAGGGAGACTTCATCTAACGCAGGAATACAAGGTAGCGAAACCAAGTTTTTCTCACATGGTCAACTGTAGTTTACTTGCTCAAGGGTCAGAGGTTTCAACTCTTTCTTCTACCATGAACCTGAAGGACAGACAGCTAAAGTAGTATATTTAGAGGCATTTGTTTAACACTGTAGTAGTAATGGTATTTTCTACTGTTCTATAATTTCTAATGACATTTTGGAATACCAAAAATGACGGAACTTCTGATTCCGTCAAAGAAGTTTGCTATGTATTATATAGAACTGTAAACTTTTTTTAATTAATATTTGCTTAAGAAATACACTGGTAATAATGTAAGGTATGGGACCAGAGTAGCCCAGTGGCTTGCGTGATCGCCGATGACAGTAGTGCAAATGTATTATAAATAAATGTAACAAACAAATATTTTTTTGAATTTAAAATGTGGATAATATAAAAAATGGTAATAAAGTAAAGGGATCTAGCCAGGGTAGCCAGTAGCTTGCTTGCTCGCCGATGACAGTAGTGCAAATGTATTATAAATAAATACAGCAAAAATTTTTTTTTTAATTTAATATTTGCTTAATATGAACACTGGTAATAAAGTAAGGTATGGAACCAGAGTAGCCCAGTGGCTTGCGTGCTAGCTTTTGACTGGGAGCACGTTAATTAGAACTAACTTATTTCAAGTTTTCTTTACGTTTCATACTTTAGAGTAGCCGCATGTATCCTTAGAATAATTTCTGTCTGTCGGTTTGTCCACAAAATATTGCCACCATAAGACATATAAAGCTGAAACATTGATTGTAGATTTGTGTATGTCTAACTTAAAATCTAATCTTTGTATACAGAGGCATTTGTTTAGCACTGTACTAATAATGGTATTTTCTACTATTCTATAACTTCTAATTGTAGTATTAGTATAATACTATAATTGATATTTTGGAATACCAAGTATAATAGAATTTTTGATTCCGTCAAAGACGGGTACGTTTGCTAGTTCTTACATATATTTCTACTCTGACATTTAAACATGGAGTTTCGTTTAAAAAAAAAAGATGTATTATTCCATGAGTTATTGTACAACATTCAGACTCTTATCTGAACTCTGTATCTCACATTTATTTGGTGCGAATACCCTAGACCATTTTAATTTTCCAATAATAAATAACTATTAATTACTGTTTATATTTCACAAAAATGAGGTAATACTTCCGAAAAAAAAATACTTATAACAAGGATATTGTTTGCTCGGTAGACATAGTTTTGATGTTTAATGGTCAGAAATTATTGGTTAGTATTAATTTTATACCACTTACTGGTGCGTTACCCACCTTATCATCTTAAAACCTTCAGTCGCTGATGCTTGAGGATAGTCCGAAACTCAAGAGAAAACACCGCCAAGAAAAAGAACTATTATTGTTCGTAACGTTAGTAATGACGAATATGGAATTATGGTTCTCCTAATAGAAGCTATGTTATATATTATGTATTTTTCAGAAACAGTATTCTGGTGATCAACAAAACTACACGGCAGGAGCAAATTTATAAAGTGCTAATTCCTTTTGGTATTCTTTGAAGGGATGTTCATAGACAACACACATGATTCTGTGAAGTAGGATATCCCACCGGACAACTCAATTCAAACTTTTATTTACTCAAGAAATACATACGTAATCAAATCATTTTAATTACAAATAGATTTGATATAACAAATTATATAATTACTTTATTATCTAACCACTTTAAATTATATAATAGGTAGATTCAATATAATAAATTATAGAATTATTTTTATAAATTATTTAATAAATGTGAGAAAAAAATAATGAATACACCTAGAGCTTATCTGCAAAACATATTTCTCATAATTTTTTCGGTAAACGGATTTCTTTCACATAAATAAACAACTTTACAATAACAAACAATACAAAAGAAATTAATATAGTAATTTCGTAAAACCATTGATTAGGACTAACAAATCGATGGCTTTTCGGTGACAGCCCTCAATCAAGCACGTCAGTCTTGAAGATCAAACTTTAATTAGAACTAGTAGCAAACTTCAAATTTTGCAAATCTTGTTCAATGGAAGAAAGATTATGACATTGTTAAATAATAAATTTTATTTTTTTCAAGTGAAACTATTGTTCAGGTCCCATTTTTAGAGTGAACACCATCAGGTGTATTAAACTTCCTATATAATATTTTCCCGTGATATATTTTGCAAGCAATGGAGAAAAAATGAAATATAATAATGTAATTGATCCAGATAAATAATACGAAAGAAAAAACTTGTAGACAAAGTGTGGGCAAATATGAAAGAGATGAATGCAGGGTCGTTGCGAATGAAGTGGCAGCGGGCAGAGGGCGCAAGGCGGGCCTGTACCCACCCCCTCCACTGACTTCCAAGGGGGTTTCACTATGATTATTATTGTGCTGCTAAGTTTCAGCCCGGTTCCTCTGGGTTCACTGACCTCAGACCTAACTTTCTTTTTATTGTACGAGTCGCACCGGATCCCCCGGAACCTACAAGATAAATTACCCAATTCCCAAGGCAAAACTCTATACCCTACAAAAGTCTAGTTATAAGGAAATGAAATGCAACGAAATGTAATTATTGCGAATAATGCCAAATGATAACTTTATTAATGCTTATTATATGTATTAAAAGTAAAGAAGAAAAATATGTTTAATTGATAGAGAGAAAGAAAATAGTTCTTCATATCTAAAGGTTTATCTTATCTACTTTTATACAATTCTTAACAGTGAATTTCTTTAGTTACGTGATGGACATTTTTCAAAATGTTTTTGCATTTCAAATTGAAATGTTACTGAGAAAAAACAAAATAGTTAATGAACTTAAAATTTAAAATGTTGGAAGATAAAGATACGACCCTTATGAATCTAGAGGAATAGTTTAAATACAGAATTCTACTGATTGTGAATACTAAATTGCTTTTGATGCAGGTGGGTATATGAAATTCTATATCTATTCTTATTTCATACTATAATTAAAACATGAATCTATTTATTTACTGTGCAGGCAAAATATATATGTTTGTGATTCTTAGTAGAAAATATCCATCTACATGAATTCTAATTACAATAATTGTACAATCCACTTTTGGTACCGTAGGCGTTTGTTCCTGGAGTTTTGGAGCTAAGAATACAACTTTACACTGCATTAATTTTATTATCGTACTGTCTTTCAAATGTCAAGTTCATGCATATTTTCGGTATTGGAGTGGGACCATCACTACCCTAACGGCTCAACTAATGCGTCGCATGCTTTAAGTTGTAATTGCACTGACATCCAAAAATAATTTTTAATTTAACAAAAAAAGTGCAAACACTTCACTCTAGATGGTTGTGTAATGTTATAAGAACTCACCTTAACCCTAGTGCATGTAGTTGTAATGTTTGTTACAGGTGGCTACCTCAATTTCGCTTGATAACCTCATCATTATGAATTTTCTGTTCGATGTAGTATAACATTCACTGTTCCAAAATTTGCCTACCGCGGTTTGCCGTGTTTTCCCAAGTGTTTTTAAGAATCTTTGCTGGCTGATACTGCATAGGTATCTTAAATATGCTCTTGGTACTCGAGAGTATAGTAATAACACGAAGTTTGAATGAAGTACACAATAAAAATATTGCAAGGTGTACGCAATAAAAATTTATCAAAAGTGCGAACATTAACAAAGGCATGCGGAAATACCGTTTCCGGTATCTGGCGCAACCTTACAATAACTACAAGTTAAGATTTGTATAACCTGGGCCGTGAAATGTGCCTCTGGCACAATTAACCAGTATTGAGTACGAGAAAACTTGACCATGTGGAGATTACGATCTGGTTAGGTATGAGAGTGAATTTAACATAGATAGTCAAAATAAAGAAAACACTTGAGTGGCCCTCACTCAACTTAACTATAAGTAAACATAATATCATACTTCTTGGGTCTATAATGTTCCATTTAGGTATAGTATAAATATCTAAATGGGAGATGTTCATTAGTCTTTCATTCCAGGAGGTAGTATAGATAGTGTTTGATCCACTTATTAATATATATGTTTATTCTTGTATATCACACCACTGATGCAATACTATCATTAGTATAAATACAGCAGCAATAACATTTTTGAAACTCTCAAGTATAGATTTCGTATTACGAAATAATCTTTTACAGGAGAACATAGCTTTTGTTCCAAACGCCAGTGGATCTCTTACATAGTTTACCTGACCTCCTTCTAAATTGAATATTTAAGTCAAATTTTCCCATTTAAAACTTGAAAATACTCATGTTTTGCATGATAAATTTCAGAAATATCTAAGAAGAAATGTTGTTTTAAGATAATTTTTAATTTAAGATGTAGGATAATTAAATATATAATGCTTCAAAGAATGTTCTCAATTTTGAATTATTATTTACAGTTTTTGTCTTTTATAGAATTATTATACTGGGAATTTTATGGCTTCCAAGTATTTAATAGAAATCACTATTCTTTCCTAGTCAAAAATCATATATACCAATTCACTCTGAGTGACATCTTTTGTAGTGCCATCTTTTTCCTGCGCTCTGTAGTTTTGTAAGGTTGCTGTGAATGTATATTGAGAAAAAATATATTAATAATTAGCCAGTTTTACATACTCAAATCAAAGTCAAAGCCGGCTATTCAGTAAAAATATAAAACTTTTATAGCTGGAAGCTTGATATTTTTAAAAATTATAGATATGAACTATTAGACTAGAACAGTGAAAATACTGGATATATGTCAACAAACAAACTTTTCCTTGAGGAAAGAGTCCATTCCTCACACTTCAATATTACCCAAAGAGGCTATGGGTAATACAACTATGGAATTCATAAATACAAAATAATTTACTACTGATATTAAGTTTTGTTCAACAGTGCAATATATAGATTGATTAGAGCATTTTGTGAGACAAATCCACCATACCATGGAAAGCATCAGACATTAATGTTTGATTGGCGTTGATTTTTACATCTAAAAATATTATTCCTCTTATATCTCATATAAGTTAATAAATTATTTAATTTTTTGCTATTATAAATATGAATTTTATTTCAGTGGATTCACTCAAAAAATTTCGAAGTCAATTTTTTTAAACAATGTAAAAAAATATCAATAAATTCGACAAGTATAGCAGGTGATAAGTTAGTCTAGGATAAACAATCAGTTTTTATAGCTTTATTGTTCTTTGCAGTTTTCCCATTTTTGGAAAAATTTCATGGTTTTTTAATGAGACAGAAAAAAACATTTTCTGAAAAGAGAAAGTGTACTCTTTAAATAATGTAATTTTGAAATAGATTATAACAACTTATTTTCCACATAATGTTCTATTTTTAGGTATAGTTTCATTTTGATCCGTCAAACAGTATGGCTTATATCGCTCTCACATGCTTTCAGATTGAATTATAAGTAAATGTTTTACATTTTATTGAAAAAACATATTTCCCGTTGTTTTAAAAATCTAAATATATTGTTAGTTTATTGCATTAGTAACCTCAAAGATAATACATCAATTTCAAAACTCTAGAATTAGTAGTTCAGGAGAAAAAAATGTCTAAAAACAGGTTTTTGGCAAAAAAGTGACTCCCATCATCCATAATTGCTTCCAAACAATAGGGCTGATCTACGCTATAAAGCCCATTTTTGTGAAAATATCAATTTAATCCATCAAAGATTCTGGACCGTAGCGGGATTCGGGACCTCAAAAAATATAATTCCGTCAAAATCTCGAGATCAAATTTTTTCACGATCACTATACTTTACTTATAGTAAAGTAAAAAGATGAAATACTCATATACATCAGTCTTGACTGGCAGTGGCAAGCAAATATGATGAAGTTCACTATTCGAAGAATGAAATAATCCACCGGAGGGACGAGACTAAACAAATAGGTCGACGGGGAAATTTCAAAACTAATAGTTAACAATAATCTCTTAATTCTCTTACTAGTAATTAATAAAGTTAAAATACGACGAATCTTCCAGATAATATTATTATTTCCTAAACATTTCTATAATTTCAAATCATTAACAAAGTAGAGCTAAAATTTATTATTGTATGATTTTAATCGTATATCACATGCAAAATTAATACTTATGTTACCATTGGGAAAGATTGATTTTTCTTAGTGTTCCCAAGTGAAAAACAGCAAGGTTTTTGGCGAAACACTCCAAAGTTACCCAACTTAAGGGAACGTATTAGAATAACGATGGAGGACTTTTGGTTTTATGTCGTTTCTAGTAATGTAAATCATGTTCACATTTGGTCATATGTTACTCTAAGCAATCTAACTATGTTGATTGGAGTGAGAAGAAAAATGTGTTCCAAAAGTTAGGTGTACAGCCAATGAAATGTGTAGTAAGAATAATAACAAACATAAATGAAGATAAAATAATGGACCACGTGGAGGAACTAATGTTCCATGCAATTCTTTGAGCTTCTGAGAGAGTGTGAGCCCTCCAAATGTTTTGGCTTCAAGATAGCGATGACTCTACAATTAAGATGCACTGGATTTATAGCCTTCTTAAGGAAAAAAAAACAGAACTTTAAGGACTATTGACTCCATTCAATTTCACCTAAACCACACTGCTCTATAAAACAACTATTCAGACAACGAACAGAATCAATACATATATAAATATAACAAGTTTTCACAATAAACACGTGCAATTTAAAGAAACCGTTGGCAAAGGAATCTTCCCTTAATTGTTAAACGGAGGATATGTTTTGAAAAGGTTACAAGCTTGATTCAGTTTTGTATGGGGAAAACCTCAAGACATACAAATACCTGTATCTCTTATTTCGAAATATTAGGTTCGAATCTTAGAAATTCTTATTTCGTAACTTAGAAATTTGGACCGAAACTTCGGAACAAGCATGAGTTTCCATTACTCAAAACACTAGTGAATGAGCATAATAAGCAAATTCCCTACATATTACAAGTCATGACGGATGAGACCTTCAATAAAAATCTGGAGTGGCCTACACTCAACTTTACTATAAGTAAACTTAATATCAAACTTCTTGGGTATATAATATATAATGTCTCATTTAAGCATAATATAATCGTCTAAAAGGGAGATGTTTATTAGTCTTTCATTCCTGAAGTAGTACAGATAGTGATTGATCCACTTTTTTTGTATGTCACACAATTAACAGCTATACAATCATTAGTATAACTACAGCAGTAATATAACATTATAAAAAGTAAATTAAAAATTTGCTTGTACGAAATAATTTCCTACAAGAAAGCATGGCTTTTGCTCCAATAGCCAGTGGATCTCTTAAATAGTTTATCTGACCTCCTTCTACATTTAATACTTAAGACAAATTTTCCCATTTAGAAATTAAAAATATTTTAGGTATATTAAAAGCACTACAAATTTTTTGTCTGAAATGTCAAAAATATGTAAGAAAAAATGTCGTTTTAAGATAATTTTTAATTTAAGATGTAGGTTAATTTCATTTATTATTATTAAAAGAATTTTTTTTTAATTCTGAATAATGTTCTACATTTTTAGTCTTTTATCAAATTATTATACTGGAAATTTTATGGCATGCTAGAGTTTTTTAAAAACTCACTTTTCTTTCCCTTAGTCAAAAATCATAAAAATCCAATTTACTCTGAGCGAATGTTATTTTTTCTCACGTGCTGTACTCTACACTTTGCTGTAAATGTATATTGAGAAAAAATATGTTGGTAAATAGCGACTTTTGTATTCCCAAATCAAGTTCGAAGCCGACTTTTCTGTACAATTTTAAATTTAAAAGCTGGAAGCTTGAAATTTTTAAGTATAATGGTATGAACTATTAGACAAGAATAGTGAAAAAAATGGATATTAGTCGAAAACATAGAAGGTCTCTTACAGGATGAAAAAGTTCATTCCACAAACTTCAGTATTAACCAAAAATAATGTCATTCATAAACATAAAAAAATCAGCATCTGATATTAATCCTTGTAGAATGTTGCAACATGTAGATCGATTAGAACATTTTGTTAGACAAACTCATCATACCATGAAAAGAATCAGAAATTATATGTTTAATATGCTCTATTGTCGTTTAATTTTTACATATAAGAATTATATTCTTTTTATATCACATATAAGTCGTTAAATCATTTCAAAATTTTCATTATATCTATAAACATTATATTATTTCGGTCAATTCACTCAAAAAAATTCTAAGTCAACGTAAACAATGTAAACAAATATCAAAAATTCGACAAGTATAGCAGGTGATCCATTAGTCTGGGATAAACAAACAGTTTTTATAGCTTTATTGCACTTAGCCATGATTGAACTTTCATGATTTTTTTTCTAAATTACTAATTTTTTGTTCCGTTTTTGGTAAAATTTTCAGTTTCTTAATGAGCCGTTTAACGTTAAAAAAACATTTTCTGAAAACAGAAATCGTACTTTAACGCCCCTTTGGCGAATGTAATTTTAAAAACAAATATCTCATTTCATTCTCCATACAATGATCTATTTTTAGGTATTGTTTGATTTTGATCGGTCATACGGCATGGCTTGTATGGTTCTCCTAAGCTTTGAGATTGAATTGAAGTTCTAATTTTTACATTTTATTGAAAAAAAATATTTGCAGTTTTTTTAAATTTTGAATATTTTTCTTTTATTGCATTTGTAACCTCAAAGATAGTGCCAACATTTCAAAACTCTAAAGTTAGGAGTTTAGGAGAAAAAATGTTGTCTATAAACAGGTTTTTGGCAAAAAAGTGACTTTCCCGTCATGCGTAATTCTTCCCAAAGAATAGGGATCATCTATACTATGATAGGCCCATTTTTGTGTAAAATATCAACTTGATCCATCAAAGATTCTGGACCGTAGCATGGTAATAAGCAATGCTAACACACTCACCCACCCACCCACACAAAGACATCTTCAAAAAACTTCATAAAACAACCTCTGGGACCTCAAAACATGTAATTCTGTCAAAACCTCAAGATCGAATTTTTCATAATCACTATACTTTATTTATAGTAAAGTAAAAATTGATAATAAAACGACATTTAACAGCCTGTATTAGAAAATAGGAAAACCCTCATGTATTCTTCTACAACAGAAGGTTGTCAACCTCAAATTTCAGTAAGGCAAAATTGAATAGTGAAGTAAAGTCAGGAGCCATATTTAATATTTATTGAAATTTTAAATGCAACTGATATGGAATGTTCATCCTTTTCATATGTAAACAAACTTTAGTTTTGCTTAAACACAACTAAATGTGGTATTCAAACAAAAACACAGATCTGGTATTCATTTCTTATTTAAATAAATAAAGTATGTTTCTCCCCATATCCTTTCAAGTTCCTTTTCAAACTAAACCTTTTTCAAAGCCAACTACAAAAGAACCAAAACGAAAAATGACATTTAATAAAAATCCAACTATTAATATATATATGTAAACTATATTCACAAAAAAGAACACACAGAAATGAAACAGAAACTCACTGCTATATTTTGATGGCTTCGTCGTTAGGAAAATAGATGTGAATCACTCTGAAGACTGGTAACAACTCAGTGATCTATAAATATATCACAAACATGAATATCCTAAAACAAAAATCACAACCATATATCTTAATCTATTCTTTGTGATATATATTTCTTTGATATAAAATATATATCACAAACAAATATACTGAAGTAAGTTAAGAAAAATGTTTTAAACATCTTGAAGTTTATTCGGTAATTACTAAAATAAAACAAATCCAATTTTAATAATTTTAAAAGGAAATTATTACCATAAATAAAGTTTCTTTTTGCTGAATTACCTTTAAAAAATTCATTATTTTCATTAAAACAAATGCTCAAATAATCAAAATAAAGTGTTAAAAAGTCTAGAAATTAGAGAAATTTGGCAAATTACTTCTTTAATAAACATGATATAGGATTAAATTTAGTTTAAACACATTTAAAAACTAATTTCACAGATACTTAAATAGTTTTTATATAATTGTGTTGATATAATTTTTAATAATAAACATTTCATAATATCAAAATTATTAATATGATTGATCATACATAGAAACTACAGTTTCAAAGTATGAAAAAAAAAATATGTGATAATACAGAATGAACCAAAAGTAAGTTTACAATTGCCCAAATCTTTTCTTTGCTACATAAAGATTTCAATTGGTGAACAATATAATACAAGTACTAAATTAATACTAAATTCAAATGGATATTAAATTTATATTGGAAGTTAGAAAAGAACAGAGTAAATTAGTTGAAATTAAACACAATATATGAATGTTGAATTGAACTATTGAGGTTTTTAGCAAGAGGAATTAGTATGAAATTAGTAAATAACTTAATTAATTTACCAATAGGAAGAAATATGACATTATAACAGATTGAACAAGTAATGAACATTTAAAGTGCTCAACCTATCATTTAGTGTTGAAATAATTTTTAATAATAAACAATTCATAATGTCAAAATTATAAATATGACTATATATAGAAACTACAGTTTCAAAATATTAAAAATTTTCAATGAATTTAACAACTATATGATAACAAAGAATGAACCAAAAGTAAGTTTACAGTTACCCAACTCTTTTCATTGCTTCATAATGATTTCAATTGGTAAACAATTATAATATAGGTAAAAGAAATGGATGTTAAATTAATATTGGAAGTTGTAAAATGCTGAGCTTGTTCTATGGACAAGGTTATTGTAGCCATGGTTTTAGTCCTGTATTATGTTCTCATATTTTTTCTAAATCAGTTTTAGTTAACGTAATTTTCCATTATATGATTATAAAGAATGATTTATATTTATTAATTAAAAGAATATGCCAGTAATTAGTAAAATGAACGTTAAATTATAACTGAAGTAGCCATTTGGTTAAACATAATCACTAAGAAATTAGCATCTAATTATTTATTTATTATTATTATTATTGAACTAATTTATTGTTAAAAATATACCTACAAATAGTTGCAGAAACGGTCGTACTTACGTTTTGTTTAAATATTCAGGAATATTTCTTTCCAGAGAATAATATTTCATCATGGCGGATGTATTAGAACACTGCAGAGTCGTATTCTGACCAATCACAGGGCATGATGTGCATGATTTGCACATGACGTCACTCAAGCAACATCATTTCAATTACGTCATTTATTGGTTCACTTAATCTCTTTAAATAAAACTCTATTTTACTTGTTTTCTTTAAGGAAATATATCGAATGACTATATTACTATATATATATTATATATTACTATATAGTTCAATGTACATAAAGAAACGTAGAGAATCTTCTTTATGTACATTGAACTGTATTTGTCCATTTCGGATCGTATTTTCATCAAAAAAGTATATATTACTATATTATATACTATATTATATATACTATTTGATAAATAACGAGCACATTATTCTGTATTTTAAATTAATTTGTCATATTGTGTGTAAATATAGGTATGTGTTATTGTTTTAATACACAAATCAATATAGTACTATAGTATATAATACTATAGTAATATAATATACTATACTATATTACTATATATATGGATATTCATGATTTGTTTTCTTGACCCAATATTTATATGATGTAATTTTTTTTGAGGGTTGAGGTCTAATGATTTTAAACTAGTCCTTTTGTCGACGCTTCGACATATATTTATGTCATCTTCAGGGCTACAACATGATTGTTTTACAATTACCACTACTATTACTACTATTTTGGTTATTTATTACATTTTATATGTACAGAAACAGAAAAGAATTGATTCATAAATCAGTTATTTCGACTATGGATTTTTTTCACATTAACATAAGGATATTGATATAAGGATATGATTATTAGTCTTTCATTCCTGAGGTAGTACAGATAGTGATTGAAGGACATATCAATATATAAGCTTAATTTTGTACATCACACAGCTGATGCAAATAATTTCATTAGTATAACTACAGCAGTAATAACATTTTTGAAAAACCAAAGTGAACATTTCTTCATACGAAATATTCTCCTACAAGAGAACATGGCTTTTGTTCAAATAGCCAGTGGATTTCTTACATCGTTTACTTGACATCCTTCTACATTGAATATTAAAGTAAAATTTTCAAATTTAAAACAGGAAAATACCCTTTTTTTCTCTGAAAAACATCATAAACAGCAAAGAAAAAATGTTGTTTTAAGATGATTGATAATTAAAGATGTACGATAATTACATTTTTTAATCTCTGAACGAAAGATATCAATTTTGAATTATCTTTTACATTTTTGGTTTTTTTACAGAATTATTATACTGGGAATTTTATAGCTTCGTAGTATTTAATAAGATTATTTTCCTTCCCCTTTGTCAAATAACATATATACGAATTTTTACTGATTGAGTATTATCATTTTCCTGCACAATATTATTCCTCTTACATCTCATATAAGTCAATAAACAATTTAAATTGTTCCTTTATAAATATCAATTTTATCTCAGTGGATTCGCTCAAAAAATTTCTAAGTCAATGTAAACAATGTAAAAAAATGTAAAAAATTCGACAAGTATAGCAGGTGATCTCTTAGTCTAGGATAAACAAACAGTTTTTATAGCGTTATTCCTCTTTCCCGTAATTGAAACCTCATGATTTTTTTTTATGAATTGCTAATTTTTTGTTCCATTTTTGGTCAAATTTTTATTATTTTTTAATGAGCCGCTTAGCGTCAAAAAAACATTTTCTGAAAACAGAAATCGTACTGTAACGCCCCTTTAGCGAATGTAATTTTGAAAAAAAATATCTCAACTCATTCTCCACATGATGTTCTATTTTTAGGCTTAGTTTCATTTTGATCCGTCAAACGGTATGGCTTGTATCGCTCTCATAAGGTTTGAGATTGAATTATAAGTAAACATAATTCTTCCCAAACAATAGGGATCTTCTTTCCTATGGGGCCCATTTTTGTGTAAAATATCAACTTGATCCATCAAAGATTCTGGACCGTAGCGTGGTAACAAGCAATGCTAACACACTCACCCACCCACCCACCCACCCACACACACACAGACATCATCGTAAAAACTTCATAAAACGACTTCTGGGACCTCAAAACATGTAATTCCGTCAAAATCTGGAGATCGAATTTTTTCACGATCACTATAATTTACTTATAGTAAAGTAAATACTTATAGTAAAGTAAAAAGCTCGAAGGCCCAGACAACACTCCAGAAACTTGTCTGTTAATAAATTTAGGAATCCCCAATGTAGAATGTTCATTGTGTGGCATTACAAAGGACCAATGTTCGGCCCAAGTATGTTCTTTTGTGGGACTGCCACTGTAACCTATTTTTAAAATTACTTCTATAATGATTATACATTATTGAAAATACACATAGGGAAGTAAACTCCAACACCATTTTAATTTTGTAATATGAAAGGATTTCATAGTTTAATTCTCACTATCTATTCACCTTCACGAGCTATGCTTACTCATGAGTCGAGAGGGAAAGAAACACAAGGCCTTCACGTTGAAAAAGGATTTAATCAAATGACACGTTTCGAACACTTAGTATTCGTAGTCAGGTTACATATACTATACAAACAAAAAGATTATATGTAATTTTGTTTGTATTATAGATGTAACCTGGCGATGAACACTAAGTGTTCGAAACGCGTCGTTTGATTAAATCCTTTTTGTGTGGGAAAACTTAGTATTTCTTTTCCTCTCTAATCGTGACTATTCATAGTTTTTGAGTAAACATCATATTACTTGATGTACCTACTTATACAGTGCCATGAGATTTTTCCTTTAACTTCAATAGGAAGTATTTTTATATTTTTGACCCAATAATTTTGATTCCTTTTTACCGCCTTTGTAAGGAGGGAATAAATTTAAATATATTGAGGCCTACTCCTTTTAATATTACTTCATTGTACAAACAATATTTTAATGTAAGTGGGTCTATCCGTCTTACACAAATTGGCCTTCATTTCATAAAATTAACTATCTTCTATCCTAACAAATGTTAATACATCTCTACTATTTTTACTTTACTATAAGTAAAGTATACTGATCGTGAAAAAATTCGATCTCGAGATTTTGATGGAATTACATGTTTTTAAGTCCCAAAATTCGTTTTATGAAGTTTTTTCGATCATGTCTGTGTGGTGTGTGTGTGTGAGTGTGAGTCTGTGTGTGTCTCTCTGTGTGTGTGTGTGTGTGTGTGTGTGTGTGTGTGTTTGTATGTGTGGGTGTGTGTGTGTTTGTATGTGTGGGTGGGTGGGTAGGTGGGTGGGTAGGTGGGTGAGTATGTTAGCATTGCTTGTTACCACGCTACGGTCCAGACTCTTTGATGGATCAAGTTGATATTTTACAAAAAAATTGACTACATAGCGTAGATATGTCTGTGGTGTATGTGTATGTGTGTGTGTGTGTGTGTGTGTGTGTGTGTGTGTGTGTGGTGTGTGTGTGTGTGTTTGTATGTGTGGGTGTGTGTGTCTTTGTATGTGTGGGTGGGTGGGTAGGTGGGTGAGTATGTTAGCATTGCTTGTTACCACGCTACGGTCCAGACTCTTTGATGGATCAAGTTGATATTTTACAAAAAAATTGACTACATAGCGTAGATATGTCTGTGGTGTATGTGTGGTGCCAGTGGATTTCTTACATAGTTTACTTGACATCCTTCTACATTGAATATTAAAGTAAAATTTCCAAATTTAAAACAGGAAAATACCCTTTTTTCTCTGAAAAATATCTTAAACAGCGAAGAAAATGTTGGTTTAAGGTGATTTGTTAATTAAAGATGTAGGATAATTAAATTTATTAATCTCTAAACGAAAGATTCCAATTATGAATTATCATTTACATTTTTGGTCTTTTATAGAATTATTATACTGTGAATTTTATGTCTTTTAAGTATTTAAAAAGATCATTTTCCTTCCCCTTTTTCAAATAACATATATACGATTTTTTTCTGAGTGAGTGTTATTATTTTCCTGCACAATATTATTCCTCTTACATCTCATATAAGTCAATAAACAATTTAAATTATCTATATAAATAAAATAATGATTTTGTCTGTACATTGCTTAGAACTGACTCAATTCAAGTTTTCTTTACGTTTCATACATTGGAGAAACCGAATCCACCCTTAGAAAAATTTCTGTCGGTTTGTCGGTTTGTCTGTTTGTAAGCAAAACTTTGTCACAAGTAAACTCAGCTATCATAAGACATATAAAGCTGAAACTTTTACAGTAGATTTGGGTAGGTCTAACTTAAAATATAGGCTCTGAAGTATTTGGAAATTCAACGTAGAAGTGAAGTTATGGACGCTTAAAGCAAAAACGTTTGTCACAAGTAAACTCAGCCACCATAAGACATGGCGAGCTGAAACTTAGACACTGGATTTGTGTATGCCTAACTTAAAATATGGGCTCTAAATAGATTCATAATTAAGTACAGAAACGAAGTTATAGGGCTTTAAGCGTATTTTCCTAACTTCACAGACAAGTTTGTTTTGAAAATACACAGGTGAAGTAAGTAGGTATTGTTAGTTGATTTTAATTTCATTGGAGCATATAAATATATTGCGTATTTGACATCTTTGAAAAAGTGTTTCCCAGAGTTGAGGATGTACTATCTATTTCGAATAAATAGTTTTGTAAACGAGCAATTCTCAACTCTTAATACGAACAGGCAGGAAAAATCAACAAACAAGTTCTTACGCTATATCATACCGAGGAAAGACCTTACAAGTCAGTAAAGAGATTGGATTAGTGATGAAAAGCAGTTCATTATCTAATTGAATTTCTTGACTCTGAATTTATTTCTCCTGGACTGCCTGCTCATGAGTAAAAACTTAAAGTAGGAGCACCAATGATGCTGCAATTTATAGCAGTAACAAATTTCATGTTACGAAACATGAGTGCCCCAAAACTGTGCAACGGGACACGACTCTGAGTTCGTGCTCTACACAGATATGCCATAGAGGTGGACATAATGACTGGATGTGGTATTGGGGGAGTCTGTGTGTATACCACACATACCATTGATTCCGAGCCACTGTCTGTTTACGTTGAAATGATTGCTAAGTCCGGTCAGAGTCTATTTCGCAATGACGTTAACTAAGTCGCAAAGGGAGACTTCATCTAACACAGGAATACAAGGTAGCGAAACCAAGTTTTTCTCACATGGTCAAATGTAGTTTACTTGCTCAAGGGTCAGAGGTTTCAACTCTTTCTTCTACCATGAACCTGAAGGACAGACAGCTAATGTAGTGTATTTAGAGGCATTTGTTTAACACTGTAGTAATAATGGTATTTTCTACTGTTCTATAATTTCTAATGACATTTTGGAATACCAAAAATGACGGAACTTCTGATTCCGTCAAAGACGGGTACGTTTGCTATGTATTATATATAACTGTAAACATTTTTTTAATTTAATATTTGCTTAAGAAATACACTGGTAATAATGTAAGGTATGGGACCAGAGTAGGCCAGTAGCTTGCGTGATCGCCGATGACAGTAGTGCAAATGTATTATAAATAAATGTAACAAACAAATATTTTTTTGAATTTAAAATATGGATAATATAAAAAATGGTAATAAAGTAAAGGGATCTAGCCAGGGTAGCATGTAGCTTGCTTGCTGGCCGATGACAGTAGTGCAAATGTATTATAAATAAATACAACAAAAATATTTTTTTTTAATTTAATATTTGCGTCATATAAACACTGCTAATAAAGTAAGGTATGGAACCAGAGTAGCCCAGTGGCTTGCATGCTTGCTTTTGACTGAGAGCACGTTAATTAGAACTAACTCATTTCAAGTTTTCTTTACGTTTCATACTTCAGAGTAGCCACATGTACCCTTAGAATAATTTCTGTCTGTCGGTTTGTCCACAAAATATTGCCACCATAAGACATATAAAGCTGAAACATTGATTGTAGATTTGTGTATGTCTAACTTAAAATCTAATCTTTGTATACAGAGGCATTTGTTTACCACTGTACTAATAATGATATTTTCTACAATTGTATAACTTCTAATTGTAGTATTAGTATAATACTATAATTGACGTTTTGGAATACCAAGTATAATAGAATGTTTGATTCCGTCAAAGACGGGTACGTTTGCTAGTTCCTTTATAAATATCAATTTTATCTCAGAGGATTTGCTCAAAAAATTTCTAAGTCAATGTAAACAATGTAAAAAATATAAAAAATTCGACAAGTATAGCAGGTGATCTCTTAGTCTAGGATAAACAAACAGTTTTTATAGCGTTATTCCTCTTTCCCGTAATTGAAACCTCATGATTTTTTTTTATGAATTGCTAATTTTTTGTTCCATTTTTGGTCAAATTTTTATTATTTTTTAATGAGCCGCTTAGCGTCAAAAAAACATTTTCTGAAAACAGAAATCTTACTGTAACGTAAGATAAAGTAAATAAGATTCGTCCCTATAGCGAATGTAATTTTGCAAAAAAATATCTCAACTCATTCTCCACATGATGTTCTATTTTTAGGCATAGTTTCATTTTGATCCGTCAAAAAATATGGCTTGTATCGCTCTCACTAGGTTTGAGATTGAATTATATGTCAAAATTTTTACATTTTATTGAAAAAAAAATATTTCCCGTTGTTTTAAAATTCTGAATATATTTTTCGTTTGTTCCATTTGTAACCTGAAAGATAATGTCAAAATTTCAAAACTCTAGAGTTATCAGTTTTCTAGAAATAAATGTTTTCTAAAAACGGTTTTTGGCAAAAAAAGTGACTTTCCCATCATGCATAATTCTTCCCAAACAATATGGATCTTCTTCCTTATGGGGCCGATTTTTGTGTAAAATATCAACTTGATCCATCAAAGATTCTGGACCGTAGTGTGGGAACAAGCAATGCTAACACACTCACACACCCACCCACCCACCCTCACACACACAGACATCATCGTAAAAACTTTATAAAACGACTTCTGGACCTCAAAACATGTAATTCCGTCAAAATCTCGAGATCGAATTTTTTCACGATCTTTACTTTACACGTACTTTTACGAATACTTTTCACGAAATTATACTTTACTTATAGTAAAGTAAAATAATGAAATTTCAATCACGGCAAAGAGCAATAAAGCTATAAAAACTGTTTGTTTATGTTATCCTAAGGGACCACCTACTATTCTCGTGGAATTTTTGATATTTTTTTACATTGTTTACATTGACTTAAAATTTTTTTGGGTGAATCCACTGAAATAAAATTGATGTTTATAATGGAAAAATTTAAATAACTCATTGACTTATTTGAGATATAGGTGGAATAATATTTTTACACGTAAAAATTCACTCCCAATAAAGATTAATGTTTGTTGCTTTCGTTGGTATGATGGATTTGTCTCACAAAATGCTATAATCAATTTATATAATGTACTCTTGAACAAAACTTAATATCAGTTGTAAATTATTTTGGTTTGTGAATTACAGTATCATTGGGTAAAACTGAAGTGTGAGGAATGGTCTCTTTTCTAAAGAAAAAGGAGTTGTGTTTGTTGACAAGTGCTCAGAATTTTCACTATTCTAGTCTAGCAATTCATATCTATCATTTTTAAAAATTTCAAGCTTCTAGATATATAAGTTTTAAATTATACTGAATAGCTAGCATCAACTTTGATTTGAGTATGTAAAATTGACTAATAGCTAATGTTTTTTTTTCTAAATATGCATTCACAGCAACCATATAACAACAGAGTACAATAGGGAGGAAAAAAATAACACTCACTCAGAGTGAATTGATATATGTATATGATTTTTGACAAAGTGAAGGAAAAGTGGTTTTTATTAAATACTAGGAACCCATGAAACTCCCAGTATAGTAATTCTATAAAAGACCAAAAATATAAAACATCATTTAATTGAAAACATCTTTGAAGAAAAATAAATGAAATTATCCGACATCTTAAATTATGAATTATCTTAAAACAACATTTTTTTTAGATGTTTCTGACATTTGTCAAACAAAATAGGAATATTTTCAAGTTTTAATGGGAAAATTTTTCTTATATATTCAATGCAGAAGGAGGTGAGATTATTTATACTAATGATATTATATGCATCAGTGGTGTGATATACAAAAAATAAGTATATGTATTGATAAGTGAATCAGTCACTATCTGTACTACCTCCAGGAATGAAAGACTAATAAACATATCCCATTTAGACATTTATATTATACCTAAATGGAACATTATTTATTATATACTCAAGAAGTATGATATTATGTTTACTTACAGTAAAGTGAAGTGTAGGCCACTCCAGATTTTTTTTAGAGTAGTAAGTACTGTAGGTGAAAAGTTTATATGAGATGTTTACCCTTTAACATTTATTATTATTTCCATATCAATCTAAAAAATAAAATAAAAAATCTTTGTAACTTCACTTTTGAGCATATTAATTTTTTTTTAAAAAAACTATTCTCTTTAGTTTCCAAGACAAGTAAAAGTTAGTGATTTGTTCTTAAATGGATGAAACTCATTTCAATAATTGAAATAATTTTCTGAGTTTGTATACATTCTAAAGTTTATTAGAGTTTTTATTTAAAATCATAAGTATACCCCTAAAATGTTTATCTTTCTCATATTTGTACTTATATATTTTTCTTTTTTTTTTTTTTTGTAAGTTCATTAATCGTTTGAGCTGTAAATTTTATTTATATATTTGTAAATAAAATTGATCATCAGATTATTTCTCACACTTAACAGGGATAGTCATTACCAATTTATTGTTTTACCAAGATAGCTACCTCCCAAAAAATGAATTCTAGGTATAACCTTCCCTCCAGTAGGAAAAATAACCTTCCTGCAGTAGCAATGATTATTTTCTACTGTAGAGTGTTTTAGTTTTCATAGTTCGCGCCTTACATTTAATGGGATCCGTATTATGTGGGATAAATTCTAGTAAAAAAAAAAGAAAACATTGCTTTTTGCATGGTATATTTCCTCTGGATAAATTCACTATTGTGTGATTTCAAAGAATCAATGAAACAGACTTCTAGTAGTAATGATACTGTTCAAAATTTCCGTATGATAGTTTGATTGATAGACTAGTGTTATTCTCACATTCTGGATGTAATTGGTTAGTTTGAATTAAACTGTGTGCAACAAGAAGGAATTTTTATTTATTTTAAAATTTTATTTCATTGATTTTTCTGTAAATATATTTGTAAACAGTTTCGAACGGAACTATTTTGTCGACAATCAAGACTATATGTTTTTGTAATGCTATGAATTTAATTGTACTTTCATATTTATGGAAATGAGGCAGTTGAATCTCAGAATAAGACTACCTGTTGCTACCTGCGTTCAGTTTGAAGAAGTTTGTTCTTATTGATAGTGATTTACTGTTATGATTTATCACTGATAAATTACATTGGTCAAAATTGGTCATCATATCGATTGAAGCAGTCTTTGTTAATTGGTTATGTATTATTGATGATACCTACGTGTATAAATTTTAGGTTTTAATCCACTGTGATTTTTTCATTATCACAGTCTCATTTCAAGCTCAATGGTAGAGACGTAGGTAAATTATTTATAGAAGTTTTTAACAAGTGCTTATGACTTTTGCTTTGGTTAAAACGTTTTAAATCTTGAATCTTTTGATAACGGTGAGACAAGAATGATGGTCTGACTGCTTTAATTAAAACTAACTGCGTTATTGTTTTAGGTAAGGAACATATATTGAGAAGAAAGCTTTACCAAAAAAAAGCTATGAGGAGAACAGTTCACGGGTTTTCCAAAGTCGCTTGTATTGTGCTTGAGAGTTCTTTGTCGATTTAGGTGAGATTTTTGAATGGCCTCATTAGTTAATAAAAATGTATTGAATTATTTGTTCCATTGAACATTCTAAATTATTCTAGATGTTAGAAGTTTTTGTTCTAAAAAAACTTTTCAAAATAACATTGTGATTTTTCTTGGATACAAAATTACCGTTGTTTTCTATGAAAAACCAAATAATATTTAAAAGGAATTAATGAAAACCCGTCCTAATCCATTAAGAACAATGAGATTTTTTCTTTAATGGTGATTAAAGAAAGATGTTTTCTGTGAAAAGTTGTTTAAATATCAGGTACTTGGAACTAACTTCAGAATGGAAATAAGGACGGAAGTTCAGTACCTTCGATGTACTTTTTGAAGCACTTATTGGCATCGATGTTACGTGTATGGATGTTTTTCAATTTTTTAAAAAATTCTTGAAAATGTGGTTTTGAAATAATAACAAATATTTAGAACTGTAAGTTTTTTGTTTTTAACTGGATTAAGGTAGTAATTTATTCATAGTTTGTGGTATGGACTTTATTAATTTCTACTTTTATTAGAGATGAATTTGTCTTTGTGAAAACCGTGGCACATGAAGTGTTATCATGCAAAAGTGTTGCACAAGCTTGCTTTTGTAGTTATACATTCCATAATTACACTGAAATTTTTTGTAGATAGTAATCAAAAATTAAGTTTTCAATTCTTTCAGTTAACAGACAAATGCTGAGTTCAAGAACTTTTACTTCTCGAAACTTTATTCGAAAGGACTTTTTGAAGCATAAAAGGTCTCAAAACTCGAGATCGATTTTTTTCATGATCACTATACTTTACTTAAGTAAAGTAAACATGTATCAGTTATCGTCAAAAAATGTTGTTCGGGAACTGTATTCTTCTGTATTAAAAAAAAAAGTATATGCTGGATATAAATTTATAGCTAATGTTTGATCATTGTTTTTCTTCTTGTTAGTTAAAATAATAAATTTCTATTTAAGAAATTGTTAGCATTATAAACTGTTGTTTATGTTTAATAAATAATCTAATCAATTAGATTTGTGATTTTCAGAGACCTGAATTATAACCATGGTAGATCTTAGTGGATGTGGGCCGCACGAAAACTGGGTTTGCCCAAATGATCGACAGTTGGCTCTGAGAGCCCAGTAAGTTCTGTAGTTGGATATATTTTTTAATTATTTCTGTTTTATTTGTTTCATCACTTCAGTAATTGTCTAAAATATATCATTTCTATATGAGATATTTCGTTTATCATTTTTTTAGAGCTTTTTGATTGTGATGAATATATAAATAAATATAATTTTACAAAATGCGGTTAATGCTTAATTGATGAAAACACAGCATCACCAATTATTGGAAAATAATCTTGAAAATAAAATAATTTATTTTATGCATGAACAACAGAAATATGTTATGAAATTAATATTGTTGGAGTTGTCTGACGTTAAACTTAATACTTTTCTATGGAGTAGTGTTTATATATATACGAGGTGTGTAAATAAAGTAGTGAGACTGGCAACGTCGCTTTCGATCTGGCAACGCTGGAGACGCGTGGCCTTGAGTAGCGTCAGGTGCACGTGTGATGCGCCTCCAGTATGAATCTGAACTCGCCACAGTCATTTGTTTGTCCGTAGCGTTGGTTTTCGTGAAATGGTTTTTTCTTGAGCGTTTTAAAAATGAGTGACCTGAAAGTTGAGCAGCGGTGTGCAATCAAATTTTGCTTCAGACTTGGACATAATGCAACCGAAACTTTTGAAAAACTTCAGGAGGCCTATGGAGAACGTGTTTTATCAAGGGCACAGGTTTTTCGGTGGTTTAAGGAATTTTCAGAAGGAAGAGAGTCGATTGAAGATGAACCACGAAGCGGAAGGCCTTCAAGTGCAAACACCGATGAAAATGTCAACAGAGTACGGAACCTTGTGCTTTCAGATCGACGCTTGACAGTCAGAATGATCGGGGAACAGTTGAATTTGAATCACACCTCCGTTCATCACATTTTGACCAATGAATTGGAGATGAGAAAAATTTGTGCGAAAATGGTTCTGAAAAACCCATCTCAATAAACGAGTTTTTGGCCAGTAAAAACATTCCTGTTGCTCCTCAGCCTCCTTATTCACCAGACTTGAGTCCTTGTGACTTTCTCCTCTTCCTGAGATTGAAAAATCACCTCAAGGGGACTCATTTCGGGACACTACAAAACATACAAACTGCTGTAACCGACCAGCTGAAGGCCATTCCAGAATCCGAGTTCCAGCAATGCTACAATGATTGGAAGGACCGTCTCCAGCGCTGTGTGGCTTCCGAAGGGAACTATTTTGAAGGTGACAATATCACATTGTAATTATATTTGAATAGAAAATTTATAAAAATCAGTCTCACTACTTTATTTACACACCTCGTATATATAATTTAAAATTGACTAGTTAATGTTATCTGTTTTTACAGGTTGAATACTGGGTGGTCAGTTAAAACACAATCCTTGAAGAAATTTGGGTACAAACCTGTTGGGTTAAATGCCACTGAAAAGGATATCATTTGTTCCGTTATTAAAAGAGCTGAAGAATTAGAATGTGTGGAACAGGGTCGCATTGGGTTAGAATCATATTTTATTTGTTTCTAAGGATATAATATACCATTTTACCTTTTTTTCTTTTTTGTATTTAGGATGAAAGTTTTATAAAAATATTTCTGACTTATTTGGTATAATACATAAATAAGGTTTTCAACTACTGTAATTATCTTAAAATTGTGTTTGTTGGTTTCTTCAAAATGACTGAGTTATGTTCTAGGAGATTGGTGGAAAGACTAGCCAATATGAAAAAAAATATTATGGGAAACGGAAATAACCAATGTGTCCTTTGTGGATGTAGGTTTGGTGTTCTGGGTTCACCTTGTTTTATCTGTCACGATTGTCATAAGGTTAGTTGTTTCATATTCTAAAAAATAACTAATATTTATTCCTATAAATTACGTATCTTATTTTGAAATATATTATGGCTCATTCATTACTTAACACCAAGTGCAATTTTTATTGATATTATATTGAGTCCCTTTCAATTTTACCTTTTTTCTTTAATATTGGACTATTATTGCACTGCTCTCATCTTGTATTTAAGTGTATGTAATTACAAGAGAGAATAACTACTTTCCTACGTTAATGCAATAAAAATCAGACTAAGCCCGTTATTTATTTCTACCAGCGGTAGTATAATTTTTTTTTTTATTTTGTTGGAAGAACTAAGTGAAATAGTTTTTTTTTTATTTCTTATTGTCTTTCTGAATTATTCACACCATTGCTTTTCTCTTCTGTTTTTAAAATTAATATTATTTGTTTGTCTTTTGGTTCATTTTTATCAAGCCTGTAAACAAGATCAGGTACATTAAAAAAAATAGAAAAATCTTAGAAATGGTATTAATTTTAGTTGTATTAATGATTCGTTAGGTGTACCGTAGAGTTTATGTAATAATTAGTTAAATTTTTTTAAGTTATTGTATTAAACTCCCTTGAATAAAATTTTATCAATGCTATATTGTTATGGCACTTTTTTTTATTTAATATACAATTTTTGTTGTAGACTGTAAAAGTCTGTAAAATACCAATAAATTTTAGATATATATACATATATGCTGATAGTAATTTTCACTTGACAAAAGAGCGTTCAATTAATTTATTATATCGAAGTTGTTATTTAAAAATTGGCCCATTAATAGAATTACTAGAAAAAGTATCTATTGAAAATGCCGTTAGGGTATTTCTATTATATGTTGCGTGAGTAGTCAAAGGCATTTTGTTTTTTATTATTTGAAGTTACTGAATGTTAATAACGCCATTTAAACTTTTCGTGTTTATTTATTCTTGTTTATCAAGGACTTACGGTAATAAATCAGTTAGATAGATCTAAAAACTTTGATTGATTAAAAAAGGTATCTATATGTCTACTGTTAATAACGCTGTTTATATCCCTCGTTCCTATTCGGTATAATAGTGACTGTTGATGAGATAATGTCACTTCTTCCGAAGCTACCATTCCTAATATCAGAGTTGCTTCGATTTCACTTTTCAAACTGGTAGAAAGGTACCTACCGAACAAAAACAAACTATTGAATTCCAATATTTTTAATAAAAATTTGAGATTAATAGTGATAATCTGAATTTGTTGTTTCATTTATTTGTTTATGATAGTATCGAAGTCAGTTAAAAGTATATTCCTTTTCCTTTTTAGACCGTTTGTCAAAAATGTGGAGTGGAAGCTGCAAGCTTTACTGATAGCAGTGTGCTTTGGAGGTGTAAAATATGTGCGGAAACAAGAGAAATGTGGAAAAAATCCGGGGCTTGGTTTTTTAAGGTAAATTAGCAATATAATTACATCACACTGAGGGAGTTTATTTAAAAATGTTTTTAATTGTTGTTAAATATGTTTGTAATATTAAGGCATTGATACTGCAAATAGAGTTTAATACTTTCCCATGTTTATTAAAGTTACGTCTATATCAAGTGGTTCTTTAAGTTTAATAATAGTTGAATGGAAAAATTATCATCATCTTTCCATTCAGTATGAGTTTTACTCTAACTACCAGTGTTTCACCTTCTTCATTTTTTTTATATTTTACTATTATATTTTATATTATTTGGGTTTTAATTTTTTATTATTTTTTAATAATTCTTATTTTTAAAAAAAATCTAATTTATAATTATGTATTTTTTATTGTATTTTATTTTTCTCTGATTCCTTTTCATTCATTTTCTTTTACCGACCTTAGTTTATCTTAATTTCATTTTCCAATCTCCTCTACTTCATTACTTCAAGACCGGGAGCGTTGGAACATAATCGGCTATCTGCCGTTGCATTTCCAGCGTGCTTGGTCTCCATCTCTCTTTTCACCTGAAGACGGATTTTCCGAATGTCTGAGTAAGTAAGTGTGTTTCTTTACTTTAACTATTACTTTTCTTCTTATTTGAATTTATGCGGTCCCAGTTACCCGTTGCCTAGGGAAGCCTCCGTTATTCCGCCAATGGGTGTAGAGGTTGCACAGTCCCTCTGTGAAATAAGATTATTGGCAGAAAACATGAGCCTCACTTTGCAGTGAACTCCAGTTCCCTTCTATTTCTAATTTTTCTGGTGGTTGGGTGTTAGTTTTGTCTATTATCTGCTACGGAAATTGAAGTTATTTTAATTGATACTCTCGTTTGTCTTCTATGCAAAGTACCCTTTGTCTTCATGTCAATGGGGTAGAAGTTGCACAGTCCCTCTTGATTAAAAGATGTTGACACTCGACTCCAACTTCTTCACATAGAGACACCTTCGAGTTATTTGTTTCGTTATGTTTCCTCTTCTACCCCCATTGACATGAAGAAAACGCTACTTTGCATAGAAGACAAACGAGAGTATCAATTAAACATTAAACCACCACAAAAATCAGAAATAGAAAGGGAACAGGAGTTCACTGCAAAGTGAGGCTCATGTTTTCTGCCAATAATCTTATTTCACAGAGGGACTGTGCAACCTCTACACCCATTGGCGGAATAACGGAGGCTTCGCTAGACAACGGGTAACTGGGACCGCACGCTTGGACCTACAAACTCTACTCTCCTATTGGTCACCACTGTAACGAATCATATTTTTTTCCCCGGACAACTCATAGAAAACAATATACATATATAATATATATATATATATATATATATATATATATATATATAATCTCCTTAAATTGTTCTTGACCTCTTCTATTCTGTTGTACGTTTTGTTAGCCCTGAAGATGATGTACAAATACATCGAAACGTTGGCCTAGGAAGGAGTTTATTTTCTTTTATTTGACCCAGCCCTCAATAACAAAACATACAATATATATATATATTGATAAAAAGCTTTCACATAAACACGTGAAATAACAATCAATGATCAAACCACAATAAGAAATGGGAAAACAAGACTAAGATCTTTCAACCGTAACAATAGAGTTTTTGACTCTGACGAAGACCGCTTGTTACGGTTGAAAGATCTTAGTCTTGTTTTCCCATTTCTTATTGTGGTTTGATCATTGATATATATATTGATAAAAGCATCGACCGTGGAATAGAAACAAAACTAAAGTTTATCGGGACTCGGTCAGTTCAGAACAGACCGAGTCCCGATAAACTTTAGTTTTGTATATATATAATCGCGTCGCCGTGTATTGATGTATATATCTTTTAAAACCCTGATCAAATGGCAGTTGATGTGAAGTATGTTATGTGAATAGGTATGCGCAGTGGTATCGGGTAATCGTCTTTCTTGGTGGAGGAATGATATTTACTAATTCTGATAGCAAGAGGGTATTTGGTTTAATCTATGTGGAAACTGCCAGCGTCTTATGCATGGAAGTATGAACAATTGAAGCATTTAGTCAAATGATAATCCCAATTCGTGGAAAAAGTTGAGCTTCGGGAACAACTAGTTTGTTTAATTGTCGGGAATCCACGCATATTTTTGTGTTTTCTTCACCTTTTTTATGAACAAGACAAGCAAAAAGTGAGTTTGGTTCCGACACCTAACGTGTCTCTAATAATTAATCCACTTGTTTTCAATTTCTATTATCTCCGGAATAGAACATTTATAAGGTCTTTGTGATAAATATCTCTCGACAGATAACTGAACAGAAACACTAGTGGCTTTTGTGATATATACATCATGTAACCTACATCATATTTATCTACTGCAAAACAGTCATTAGTATTTAGTCCTTTAATAATTGAGTAACTTCTCTCCTTTCCTTCTTATTCAGATCACTACTATCACATATATTGATCAAATTATTTTTAATTAATTTATATTTAACTAATTTATAAAATTCTTTATCATCCTTATTCCTCTTAAATCTGGTGCAATCTTCTTATTTTATTGTCTTGTGGGATTTTATTTTTATGTCAATTTTCTTCTTCATTCTTTTAAAAAAATATAAATGTTCTTGTATTAGGCATGATAGAATTTTATACTGAAGTGATTTAATGTTGAATATATAAAAAACTATATCATCTTCAATTTCACCTATTTTTAATTTTAATGTAGTTCGTCCAGCACTGTCCGGAGCTACCAGAAAAGAATTTAATACATCCCTTCTTCTTAAAAATGTTATATTTAACTATCGATAACATCTTTATTTATCAACGATACAGTGACCATTATCATATACATTCAAAAAGCCCATGTCTTTCAGCTTAACATCTATTTTAATATTTATCATCTCTTGCTTGGTCTTCCTATTTTTGTTATATCAAGGTTTCCCACTACTTCAAACAGCCGATCAGATGAAGTTATGTCAAATCACTTTAATTCGTTTTGAACATGTAATGGTAACCCTATTGCCATCAAATTTAGTAAACTAATTTGAGGAATGTTTTTTTCAACATTTAGTAGTAGTTTTTGTTTAGTAAGTAAATAATCTAAGCAACTTCAACTGATATCAGTTATTATCTGTAGTGCATTGCGAATCGTACACTTGCAGTTGTTGAATCCAAAAACTGTTTTAAAAGATTGTTCTAGTTCATCCCTGTTTTGTATTTGACACATACCAATCCACTGCCGTTTCAGTTAGAATTATCCTCATTACTTCACTTTATCCTTGGTATCGACATCAAAACGCTTTTATCCCATTAAACTTTTCCACATTTAATTTTTGTTCTGCCTCACATACTCTAAATTTGTTACTTAATTTAGTTGTTCTCTAAATTATATGTAGATATAAAGTTTGTTTATATATTGCCACAGGTTAGCTCAGTGGCAACGTGCTCTCTCTCTTTCTTTCTTTCTCTCTTTCTTTCTTTCTCTCTCACTCTCACACACACACACACCCAACTATATTCTATGAGTTGGTCTTGAAGATTCCTTTTACTTTTATGTTGTTAAATTAGATAGATATATGTGTTTGGAAAACTTAAAGCGAGCTTCTTTTGTTTCAGTGTCTTCCTAAATATAGAGTGCCACCTAAGAAGCAATATGCAACTGAAAAATATATTTGCAATAAATCAAAAGGAAATAGTTTCACTCGCAATTATGCTACAACTCAAAGTAAGCGTATGTATAGTGTATTTCGATCTTAGAATAGACTATAATAAAAAACCGATCCCCTCGGGGGTTAAAATATCAGTCCTTACGGTCTTTTTGTTTAATCGGATGTTTGGGTACAAGCACTCAGAATTAAATAAAAAAAAATGTCGATCTTTGTAGAATTTATTTAACACACTTTTATTTAATAAACTGATCACTGTATCAGAGCTTAGTAGAGTTTTTTTGAAATTTTTTACTTTTATTAATACTTTAGATAATTGTTACAGATTGTCAGTTGATAAAAAGATTTCACATAAACACGTGAAAAAACAATCAATGATCAAACCACAATAAAAAATGGGAAAACAAGACTAAGATCTTTCAACCGTAACAAGCGGTCTAAGTCAGAGTCAAAAACCCAACTGGTTTGATCATTGATTGTCAGTTGAATATACAGTTAAAGAGTGTTATATATTAATTAAAAGTACATTACATTTCTATAATTGGATTTTATGATTCGTCCCAGTTGAGAAATTGTTTTCTTGCATTTAGCATTCAGAGAAAATTCAAAAAAACGTTTGAATCAAAAGTTGTAGTTTTCATATTTATACGATTATATTATATATAAATTAACAAATTTTATTTTGTATACCTATTTTATTTTCTTTTAAATAAACGGCAGAGTGTTGGTTATTATCATGTTATTGTAATGCTTTATTCTTTTCTATTCCGTTTGTTAAAACTGTTTCAATTGATTACTATTATTTTAGATGCAGATGAGAATGATGACAGTAGTTCTGATGAAGATAAGCATTCATTCAACAAATCGACTGATATGACTAGCAAAAATCAGTCATGATTTCATTAAACTCTTCATGTGGTTTAGCAGTATTGTTAATTCCTTACATAGTTTAATATTGTTGTGCACTGTTATATATATGTGTCTACATGCTAACCGTTGTAGTAACTAATATATTCTAAAAATTATATCGAAAGAAATATTTTATTACATGTATCTATCTTTGACAAATTGTTGAATTCTGTTTTAGAGATTTACTGAAAAATAAGTTTATTATTCGAGTTGACAATATCTGGTATTGGAATATCGATTATTGTTCTGTGGAATTGAGTGGGCTTTTAGGTATTAAATAGAATTAATGACAACTACTAGAATACAGTGTAAAAGTATTGATGTTTACAAAACAATGTTGAATGAATTTAAAATTGGATCCTTACTTGTCCAATATTTTTATATTTAAATATTGAATTATTTTAATTTAATATTAAATATTAAAACAAATTAATTTATTATAATTTTTCTAATCTTAATCATTTTGAGAGCACAGCACGCCTTATAACTGTTAGTATGTTACTAAAATTAGGTTTTACAGTAATATCATGTAATTTGTTATCAGTTCCTTGTCACTGAATTGAAAAATAAGACTTTTTTCCGGTTAGGAATCTCATTTTCTTATTTTCACGTATAAATACAGTATTTGATCGGGAAAATTGTTGTTCTTACTATATATATGTTTCGAATTTGATCTATTATTTCTAACAGTTTTTTTCTCAAAGTTTCTCAGTATGTTTAAATTAAAAAAAATGTTTCAACTGAACGTATTTATCACTAAATCCTTTTTTTTTTAATTTATTTAAATATGGAGTTGAAAAAAATATCGATGACATTTACTTGTAGTGGGACTAGAGTAATTTAATATATTTGAGAAATATTTTCCTCATAGCATATCAATAAACCCATTGAATGGTTAAATGTAAATAAAGCAATAAAGACTGCCTGAGTATTATTCATGCTTGGAGCTTGTTCTTTTGCTTTCCTCATTTCTGTATATATCATTCCATGGACCAGTATTGATGAATCATTCTTTCAAAGTATCAATACTTGTTTGGATTTGCCTTGTTGGATTTATAACTCTTATTAGAAATAAATATAACTGCATTTAGATTATGATTGTCACATTCTATAAGCATAAAAAAATTAGTTTAAGTCTTCATATAGATTAAACCCATGCTCTTTACCTTAATGTTGCTTTTCTATACCAAAGATTATTTATTTCAACAGAAAAAAATACCTGTCATGAATGTTGTAACATTTGCATGGTTAACATGAACCATTTTTTTAATTTTCGAACCTGTTGAATTAAAAAAACCACTCATCCTCTCATCCTCATTGATGAGTGAATATTTTAGGAATTGTTTCAGAAAACACTAGTACTACTGTGTATGGTAAGTTGTTGTAGTATTAAACTAAATTTCAAAATTGTTTGATTTTTTTTTCTGTGGGTGCCTTAATTAAATCAAAACCTGTGTACTCTGAGATCTTTACAATGTGTTCTACGATAAATGAAAATGAACTTGCTTTTTCGGTTGATGGTGATGACCTTACATAAATTTGACTTATTTGTTATACGTATCTTTTTTATCCAGTATATCATTTACTAGAGTTCACTAATAAAATTTCAGCCGAAATTGTTTGAAGAACATATCAGTGGTGTCTTAATGTTAATTGCCTTTAAATACATCAACCTGTCTGTGTTGTAATATCTTTAAGAAACAGCAACTGACTATAAAGTTGAAGTTTCCAAACTAGAATGCATTTATCGTAGTTGTATAAGATGACAATAATGCTCAATGAATTGTTAATTGACTTGTTAATTATTCTATTATGTCACTTTCTCTATAGCTGCAATAATGATTTAATTATTTTACAAAAAAAATGAATTAAGAATATTTTTTTAGAAAATAATACTTTCTTTTGGATAAATATTGTTTGGTATAAGAGATAAAAAATTAACTTTTCTTTTTTATTCTATATTAAGTTGTTCTATATTAAACAATGCAAGTTGTTCATTATGAATATTTACATGTCTAGATCAAGTACAACACAACATGAACAGTTTTATTAGTATTTATTTGTTATAATTCCTATAAAATAAAATTAGTGAAGGATTATTTTCTACAGTTTTGAGTTTATTTTATTTTGCAGTAAAAAAGATACTCATTTATGAAATTATCATTCCAGCGTTACTGTATTTAAACTTATACATATCTTCACTGTATATTATATATATTCTTTACGGATTATGTATATGACTTTCCTGATTCGAACCTTAAATATGTAATGAACAAGATATCCTGTGTTAAGTGTAGGTTTATTTTCAGCATTCGGTATTGTAATAACATTTATTTTAATGTTGAAAATGGTTGACAGCTGTTAGTTATTATGCTTACAAATATTAAAGTATATGTGTATTGATGTTTGTTTTCTTTGTTAAATATTTACCCTAAAGGAAATTGCCTTGTAATTTCCTTGTTTCTATTACATTCAATTATGCTTTTATTCACAAAATATCTCGTGTTATATTAGTCTTTGCAGTAACAATTAATAAGGCACAAGTTTAGTGATAGTCTAGTCATGTGTTTCCATATCTGGGTCATAATGTTTACTACGTTTATTTATTTCCCTTGTTCAAGTGTTGAGGTTAATTAAAACCATTACAAAAAAGCGTATAATCATAAAGTTTCTTAATTTAATGAAAAATAATCAAGTATAGCATTTCTTGAAAGTACTTATGGTAAACACAGAATCTTGTACTAACAAATTTTTGAATGGAATTAGTAATGGATAGATGATTTTAAGTTTGAAATGCAGCTTTGACATTAAATATTCATTTCAAGATAAAAAAAATCAATATTTGTAGTGAAACTGTGAAACAATACTGATTAAAGGGTATTCCGTTTCCTTCTTCCAACCTTTCAAATTATACTGGGACCCAAAAAATCACAGAAGTTGTACAAAAAAGGCTTGAACAAAATTTATTTGGAAGCTTGGGAGAAATATCAAAAACAAGTTTGAGATTGAGAGGTTTTCAATAAAATTAGAAGGAGGCTTAAAAAACAGACGAGTTGGAAAAAGAAGAGAGTATAGTAAAGAACTTTGATAGCAGGGACTAGTTTATGGACTTCACGAACAATGTAGCGACGGAGAAGATTGAATTACTCCTATCCCTATCCCTTTTGATGTATTTCGGTTGGCAAGAACGCAAGGGTCGATTAAATTGGAAGAACAATCCCATTTCGAAAAATTTGGATGTCAACTAGAAAGGTAGAGCCTACGGTATTAGATTACAAGTTTGATGTATGACATTCGGTGTAGTAATAAGCACCTTCTCATTGTAATCTAAGTAAACAGTATTTAACCTGCAATTGCATTTCTATTAGTGTAAAACATTTAATTTACACACAAGTTCAGTTGAAAAATATGTTCAATTAATTTCGCAAAAATCTAGTCATAATTAGAGTTTAGTAAATTGAGAACTAATAATGCTAGCTCTATTTTATTTAGACTTATTTTACGTATTATTTACAGGTTGACATTAAAAAATCCGTTAATCCTCAGGTCCAGAGGTTGCCAGATTTTGAAGAAAAAATACACTAAGGATATGCAGGATTTTAATCCAACTAAATAAAACTGATCCAGCTAAGAATTTTAATTAAACTAAATAAAATACTCTATACTGCACTTCATAACACCTCCAGAAAACAGTGGCGCATCAACACAAAAAATATGAAAATACTTTCTGAAAATAGAAAAGTATTGACATTTTTTTAAAGTATTTTAATTATGATGACTGAAATAATACTTTTGGGGTGAGTTAGTCAGTTTTTGTTCTTCTCGTGGAGCACTGTAATCGTGTAGTGTACTATACTCCGACATTTAGCTTCTCTTCTATAAAGAAAGCCGCAACAATGACTTATTGCAAGCAAATAATAAAGTGGTTATAAAAAAAAAGTAGAAACGACCAAACCCAGATTCTTCGGTAGGGCCTGAGGTCTTAACCCAAAATCTACATTATAGCTGCACACTGCGGTGTCATATATCCATATGAAGCAAGGATATATGTGTGGTATCAGAAGTCCAATGGAAAAGGAAACCGAATTATACTTAAGAGTTCGTAAGATGGCTTGTCGAGATACAACAAGGTCAATGACCACCTGTCCTATATCCAGAATGGAAAAGTTATTTTACCTTAATGGGAGACAGGATGTTCAAAAACCTTATAGACCAAACATTAATAGTTTGATCTGTACGTAGGAGGACACAATCCTTTCAAGGAAAACTTACAAAGTTTCATGGCTGGTACAACCACGAAGGATCCCGTCTACATGTTAGTTCATTCTAACTCAACTTAAATTCATAAAGGAAATAATAAATCTTCGATTTAGAAATCTAGATAGTGTACTTAAAAGAGCATTACTTCTTTAAATACCACCTACACAAGTTCATGAAAGAACTGTAAATCTAAGGTTGCTTCGTAAAAACAACAAAGGGCAAGCAAGCTCAATAAAAAGACATGGTCGCAGAGAGTACGAGACCGTTGGAACTCTACCACTTAGCTTAATAGAAATATTATATTCTTTTAAGAAACAAAGCAATTTAGTTTAACAAACGCAAAAACATTTGCGTTTTTGAAGTTCAAATGTTACAATTAATTACCCCAACAATCATTGTAAAAGATTCAAATGAACATAGGCAATGTTTATTTTAAATCAACGTATAATTGTAAAGTATATTGTCATTTAATTAAAATTATCCCCGTTTTCAAGGAGAATTAAACAAGAGTGGGGTGAGTACTGCATCTTCTAGTGGATATATTATTTTTTATAGTCATCTGTAATAAATAAGAGAGGAAGGGTGAATTGTCGATGTGAAGTTTCCTCACCACAGCATATTTCTCAATTGATGGCACTGAAGAAAGGATTTAACAGAGCTTGCGATTATTTGTATTACTCATCGTATCCTAAGCTTTATTAACTCACCAGTATTGTTTTTTTTTTATTCCATTGTCCAGTTAGAGGTGTAAAAATGCTTTCTGTTTATCATATAGCAACACTGTTCAACTGGCATTTTATAGGTTAATTACAATTGGGAGTTTAAAATACTTTCTAAACTTTTTAATACAATCGAAATTAATTTTATTTGTTGATTAGCAAACGTTCAAAAATTCGGAGATAATACATGGTCAAAAATATCATTAGAAATTATAGAATAGTAGAAAACATCAATATTACTATAGTGTTAAGTAAATGCCTCTGTATACACCACATTAGCTGTCTGTCCTTCATGTTTATGGAAGGACAAAGGGTTGGAACCTCTGACTCTTGGGTAAGCAACATACAGCTGACCATGTGAGAAAAACTTGGTCTCACTCACTTCAGTTTCTGCGGTAGATAAAGTTTCCCTTTGCGACTTAGTTACCGCCATTGTGAAACAGATTGGACATTGGACATTGGAATCGGATAGTGGCTCGGAATCAATGGTATGAGTGGTATATACACAGACTCACCAGTACCATACCCAGTCATGATGTCTCCAGAGGACGAACTCAGAGTCGTGTCCCGTTACACATTTTTGGGGCACTCAAGTTCAGTAACATGAAATATATTACTGATATTAGATCGCAGCATGATAAAGTAGGTGCTCCTACTTTAAGTCTTTACTCATAAACAGGCAGTCCAGGAGCAGCCACGGAGCAAAGAAATTCAGTTGTATAATGAACTGCTTCCTCATCACTAATCACTCTGTTCACTGACTTGTAAGTTCTTACCTCAGGTACTCGTTTAAGATCCCTACACTAAATACACTTGAGTTAGGCAAAATTTAGGACTGCCACTGTAGAATCAATCTTCATTGTGTGGTATCACAAAGGGCCAATGATTCTGAAATCAAATTTATTCTGAATAGATAATACATCTTGAACTCTGGGAAACACCTTGTCAATAATGCTGGGAGCTTAAACCCAAATGAAATTAAAATCAACTAAGAATACCTACTTGTTACACCTGTATATTTTTAAAATAAACATGTATGTGTAGCTACCCAAACATGGCTTAAAAGTTCATAATTTCGCTTCTACGTTGAATTTTCAATCCATTTAGGGCTTATACTTTAAGTTAGATATTCATAAGTCTACTATCACCGTTTCTGTTTGCTATGTTTTATGGAGGCTGAGTTTACTTGCAACCAAATTTTGCGGACAAACCGGCAGACAGCAATTTTTCTCTAATGTATGAAACGTAAAGAACACTTGAAATGAGTCAGTTCCAAGCATTGTACAGTCAAAACATTTCTTTTATTTATATAGATATATATTAAACATGAAAAACCAAATGCTTGAATTTAGTTGTTCAAATATTCATCTTATACTTTTTCTCTAGACAGTTGGTTCCACAATATGTAGCACACGATCACTTTTGGGGTCATGTATCGTTTTTAGTATTTCTTCACAAATATTTACTACTTACACAACGTAATAATACAATGATTTTTACTTATATATACCCATTACTTTCTTGATTGGTATACTTTCATATTGGTATAGACCATTATGCTGTTCCCCAGATACCAATTTTTTTCCTCTTTCAGAGAGTGTGAGCAGGAGTTACCTACCTCAACTAGCCTTGATGACAATCAAGTCGAATAGTTGGAACCTTTTACTGCACCCTGGCAGTTGTACTGTGTTGCACTTCCGTTCCACTGTGGGCTAAGTTAGGCGCTGAGCAGCTTGCGGAGAAAAAATAGCCATAAACCTCATATTTACATTGAACTGTGTTCTTTATTGTTAGTTGATTTGTACGTTCTACTAGTGAATAAGTTATTATCTGATCAAATTGAGTTTTTCTATAATTACTATGTACTTGGTTGTTTATTATATGTGGCCTCCAAGTTGCTCTGGTCCACAAAAACGTTGAGACCCACTCCACTATATGGATATAAGAATTAACTTTCATAAAGAAATCTGCAATCAGATAAATGCTCTTTCTTCTCAATCAAAAAGTCACAGTGTCACATTTGAGTTTCATGGTTATTAAACCGAGCTTCTTTTGTTCCAGTGCCTTCCTAAATATAGAGAAAAAAGGTCATAAAAACCTTGCTCATAAAAAAGGTGAAGAAAACACAAAAATATGCGTGGATTCCCGACAATTAAACAAACTAGTTGTTCCCGAAGCTCAACTTTTTCCACGAATTGGGATTATCATTTGACTAAATGCTTCAATTGTTCATACTTCCATGCATAAGACGCTGGCAGTTTCCACATAGATTAAACCAAATACCCTCTTGCTATCAGAATTAGTAAATATCATTCCTCCACCAAGAAAGACGATTACCCGATACCACTGCGCATACCTATTCACATAACATACTTCACATCAACTGCCATTTGATCAGGGTTTTAAAAGATATATACGTCAAAAGTATAAATCACATGTTCTTCCCGTGCACACCATTCAATAACCTTCGAGCTCTAGAACCAATATTTTAAATCAAGAGGAACTCCTGGGTTGAATTCTAGGAAGGTGAGCATAACTGAAGCTGAATACACTGAGTTTCGACTTATCACGAATACAATCCATTCATTTAGTTTCATTTTTGTTCTCAAACTTTTTGATGTAGGTGCTCATTTGACAATTTCAAAGCCGTTCATATAATATTGTTATAAACTGTTTACAAAATTACTCAAAGAAATTATTTATGACAAATTTTCACTTTTCATAATGTGGTATAACTGTATTACGGTTTCAGTTACGTCTGGGTTATTGCGTCAGTCTCGAGTCTAGGCTTCATATAACCGTGATCTTCATGTACCTCTTTTCTTGTTTAAATGTGCTCTGAAGGACTGCTCTCTTCTCCGAAAGATTAGCTATATATTTTCTTGTGTTGTCTGTTTGCTGATACTCTCTTACTCTCCTATCCGTAGTTATAATATACATACCATATAAACTAGAATTTTCAAAAGAACACACAGAAAAGAAATCACTGAAACTCACTTCTATATTTCGATGTCCTCGTCGTCAGGAATATATGTGAATTGCTCCAAAGGCTGATAACGACTGGCTTGGGTTCAAAAAGAATCACTCAAACAGTATAGTCAACTTTCGGAGGGAGGGGAAAAAAGGAAGATAAAAAAATAAAAGCCAAAGAACGATTAAATGAATGAGAACAATTAACTAAAAATAAAATTAAAAACTATTAAGAACTTGTAAAAAAAAACAAACTAAAATAAAAATAGAAATAAAAATTAAAAAAATGAAACTGAGTAAGTAAAAAAAGAATAAAATAAAGGAACAATTAACGACTGAGGTTAAGCCCAGGAGCACATCTACCACCCAGAAGACTTAGTGCTTCTTCAGAAGCTCTCAGAGTGACTTTCGAATTAGTCCCATCAATCTGCCTCAGGACCTGTACACGGAACAGTAACTGAAACTGAGTCCGTGAGAACTGGCATGAGTAGCAATGGGAAGGTCACTGCGTTTACAAAACGGAAGACCTGTTATTATTCATACTATAAAAAACAATTATATGCTTTTCTCAAGAGCAATAAATTGACACTAATTTTAGACTATTTAAGTTTCATTGCTACTTTTACTCATATTGAAATCGGAGGTGCGCCCCAAAATTTTCCTTAATTCATGAATTCACCCTGGTAAGAAAGATTAAGAAGACCTGATTCAGAGTGTCCAAAAGATTATCGATAACTAATAACCACAGGATGGGCCATATTACACCTTCCTGAGGGCAGCCTCTAGTGGTCGAATTTCAGTTTTGGTTGATTCTATACTTACACTAATTATTCTCCTTTGATTGATGTCATACATTTCATAGTTCTTAATAGATTAAAACATCTATATATGAGTTCTGATTTACTGGATTCCAAGACCTGTTATCAAAATCTCCTTCAATTTCCAAATAGCAACACAGAATATTTCCTTTAAGACTTAAGGCATTTTCTCTTTCGTTACCCTAAGTTTTTGGAACTGACTCGTTCACTTACCCTTCAAATAGGTGTGTTGTCCCTTACGAAGATGTTTAACCAAAAACTTCTCATGTTACAACAAATAAAACTTAATAGTTGTCATTTTTAAGAGTAATATTGCTCTTCCAATATTCAAAATCACGTAATATTGGTAGTAAGACAATACTAAATACAAAATTTTAACTTTATTGAACCACTGAAGAAGTGGCTTACAATTAGTAGCCGTTTTGTCATAAAGAACAAAAAAGTACTTTCCCATTCTTCAATATTACCCAAAAACAGTTCTTACTGACGCCCGGAAATATATCTGACAGTAAGAATTGTAAATGAAATAAGCATGTAGGTCGATTACAACACATTCGTTAGACAATCATCCATCACACGCTGGATGGATATTGTCTAACGAAGATGGATACGCCTAATAGGCTATTCCTTTTGTAGATTAAGAATTGAATCGTCTTACGTGTCATATTAACTTAAACTACCTTCAAATTTCATTTATTAACATTTAAACAGAAATTATTTAAGAATCAATTTTGATAAACAAATTTCTAAGTCAACGTAAATGAATCCAACAAGTATAGCAACTTATTCGTTGTCTAAAGTTGAGTTTTCAGTTTTTATATCCATTACATCTTTTGTAATAATCGAAATTGCATGAAATTTATTCATGCTACTACCATTTCCTAATATTAGTTTAATTTTATTGAAAAAATAGCCTAGTCCTACAGTTTAGTGAAAAAAATATCTGAAACCATAAAATATGTCATAACGGCTCTGTAAGTCCACGTTATTTTAAGAAAAAAACCACTCCCTTATATTTGAACCTGAATGAAAAGGGTTTGGACACGTCTGGCTTAGATTATTATTGATTATTAAACGATCGCTGATGGTGTATTAAATGGCTTTTCTATTGGTTAAGAAAGTTTAACTTTCTTAGGATTGTTTCTTAGAATTTTCTTAGATTGTCTTCTTAGAATGTTTCTAACCCAATTAAAACTACAGAGGAAAGAAAAAATTCTAAAGGACATAAAGGTAAAGGCAAACGTGTACCTATGAAATTCAGGTACAAAAAACATTACATTGCTGGTAATAAAGCTCTGTTCTCTAACTACAAAGTACTAGTTTGAACCCGAGATGTTGGAGACTGATATATACTTGCATATCTAATTTTCAAGCAGCTATATCAGATGCAAACTGAGAAATGTTTCAGTGCTTTGAATGAAATAAAATGCTCAAGCATTCCTGAGCTGTTATTCTGAAATAGTACTGTCGTACAAGACCTACAATGCAAGGTCTCCCATCACAAGTCTAGTACTTTAGTTGCGTGTAGACCTGTATTGGTGTTATATCGCGCACCCAGCTTTTTCAGCCATATCGCAGATCATAACATCAAAACAGACTGATGCCTTTTTACGTGAAAGCTCTTTCGCCGCATCTCGGGAGCAACAAGCTTTATCATAAAAAAATAATTGACAAGTATGGTTGATAACAATCAACCCTTAAATATATTTGTTAAAAATATTTAAGGAAGTACGTAAAACGGTACAGTTTACTTAAAATTCAGTGGGATGGGTGTGCGTGCATTTTGGAAGGCAGCTCCTTTGTGTCAATGTCTACTGAGGTTAAGGCTAAACGAAGGCAGGCTTCGAGAGATGTTTGATTAAGTAGATTCCTCTCTTGGGATTTAATCGACTTCATTGCGGAAAATGCTGCTTCAGAAAGGTAGGTACTGCCAAACATTGACAGCAAGTGCAATCCAAAACGGCATAAATAGGATAATGCTCTTCAGAAAGAAGAGGCCAAAATTTAGTGATTGGCAGTGTAGCTTTGCTTAATAAAAACTGATCACTTTGCAAGTCACACAATTCAAGCTGCAAATCTTCATCGGCTTCTGATATAGTTATAGTCAGTGGAGCATGTTTTTATTAAAAATTGATAGCAAGACAATTGACGACTTGACATGTGACAGCAATGAATAAAAACAAATCAAAACAAGACAATTTTGGCAGCGTGGTCCAGCTTACGAAAATTCACTCATAATGTTGCGTCCCCACCCAGTAAAACTGAAATTAAAAGAATAAATAATATTCCAATTCAAACTTAAATAAAGTTTAGGAAAAAACAACTTTTTTCGAATATAACTCAATAGATGTCTAAATAATACTAATTTTTAAAAGTTTTCTAGAAGAGGCCGCGGGCTAGACTTTGGCCAACCCTGATCTGTTACAATAAAAATGATATAGTAAGGCTCCCAATGCATCGGAAGGTACAGGAACGTTCTTAATAAAACTAATTCTCTCTAAATTAAGGAGTCCAGAACTAATTACATTGGCACCACCTCTCAGGAATTGATAACTTCTTCCAGTTGTCAACAGAGGAACTGATGCTGATATCTATAATGTTTGTATCAGTCTTACTTGTTGCGCAAATTTACTAAATTTCATTTAACTGGCAATATGAGAGTTCAAGAAGAAGATGAGGAATACTCTAAATTTCTGATAAATATTGGTTTATCGTGCACATAATGTTGATTAGTGTATTGAATACATTACTCTTCATTCGCCAACCCACAAAGATTGTTCACAGAAAATTCTATATAAGTTTCATTTAGCGAGACAAAGTAAAATTATTCATAGGTTCATTGAATAATTTCCAGGAGTTAAACAATATTTGTCATAGAACTCGGTTTGTGTAGAAACAGAACCCACACATTACCCTCAAGAATTTTTTGACTCACTAGAGTTGTCTGGATTGCTCCAACATAAGCTAGAACTCAAAAAGAAAGTTCCTGTCATATACATGTATGAGAAACATTGATCCACCGCGCTTGCGTAATGAAACAAGACTAATAACTGAGGAGCGTTATGATAATGTCATTGTTTATAAAATTATTGCATCACGGTGAATTATTGTGTCAAAGGGAAATAGTTTTAATTCGAAAATTGAAAATTGTTTTATCTGAAGAGGAGATACATTCCTTTCTTAAGGATTCAATTTCCAATTCAGTTAGCATTGCCATGGCTATTCATAAGTCTCGAGAAGAGACTCTAAAAAAAGTTTTAGCTCATTTATGTAAAACAGCATTTTAACATGGTCAATTACATGTTGAGAGTTATCAATAGAAACATCCGTTACGACATAACGGAAACCCGAGCAACATTGGGTACTATTATAGGTATAACATATAAGCTAAACACATAAACATACAATGTTTACATGCAATGAACACATAAACATGCCACTTACCTGTGTACAGGTATCCATCCTTTCGTCTGTACCTGCAACAGAACATACATGTTAATACTAACTCAATGGCAATGTAAAGCTATGCGTGCTCTTTGTCAGTCGAAGTTGTGACTAGCCATAATCAAATAATTCTATTACATACTTGTGGCAATACATACAAATTGTCAATCAGTGCCGTAACGAAGGTATTTAGTGCCTGTGACAATTGTAAAACTTGTGCCCTCCTCCACTAACGAACCAATTAATGATAAAAAATATATATACATACAACAATTAAATGCAATAATTAATGTAGCAATTAAATTTTACAAAATGCACTACTGCACTAACTACTTCATCAAAATGAGTTGCTTGTACATATTAAAGTGTGTTGGTCAAGTTATTTGTATGAATAATTAATCTAAATAAGGAACAATATTTATCATATTCAATACAAATAAATAAAAGATATATAAAACAAGGTATATGTTAAAATAATATAATTAAACATAAATCAGTTCAGTATATTTCATAAAGTAATTTTTCTTGTTTTTACTTTACCATAAGTAAAGTGTAATGATCCTGAAAAAATTCAATCTCGAACAAGAAATTACAAGTTTTGAGGCTCCCAAATTTGTTTTATGACGCTTTTTCGATGATCTCTGCGTATGGGTGGGTATCCACCCGTGTGTGTTGGACACCATTTCATTAGATAAACAGATAGGACTTTAAGACAGCGATATAAAATACAAATTCATTATTTAATTAGAGAAGGAATAAAATTTTTTGTAACTTTTAAAACATCAAAAAGGATATTTTTTTGAATAAAATGTAAAAGCTTTTGTGGAAACAAAAATCATTTGGCTGTTGACCAGTTTGATAGTTTTTTCCTTAAATTGATAGTAAAGTAGAGTGTAGGCCACTCTAGAATTTTTCTTCATGATTTTATAATATTCCTCAATTGATAATTAAAATAAATAGACAATGCTGACTATTTCGTTCATGGTATTTAATGATATCATTAATTATATGTTTCAATAATTAGTACAAATCTACCTTATCTGTTATGTTTCATGACTGGCTTGTGATGTAGTTTCATTCAGTACATCATAAGATTTAATTTGAAACTAATGTTACATGTTCCTTTTCGTTGTATAATGACTATCATTTACAAGTGTCACAAATTTTGTGTTTACTAATTTATTCTTAACAATTCTCTTAATTACATTTCATTATGACTGACAAAATTTAATAATATTATTATAATAAATCAATTAATTAAAACGATTGGCTTTATCAATAATATATTAATAATAAATTAATTAATTCATAGTTATTACTAATATTATTAATATTAAACACTTATTTTAGGTTTGTTTGTTATCAGTGAATCAAAAATTAACTTAATAGAAGTAAAAAAGGAAATTAACTCATATTTAACTTTTAATTTTGTTTCATATAATAGGTATAACAGTAAATCTTAACTACATACACAGACTACCATAGTGTTGACATAAAATATCAAATGACATTATCTGTGAACAAAAAAGAAAAATGGTTCAAAAATATCACAGTGCATTTACGACCAGGTTTCTTTGACAGAAAGCGATGACGGACTCGTTCATTTCAATTAAAAAAATTAAATTGAATTCTATGATAAAAACATTTATTTTAGGTTTGTTTAATATCAGTGAATTAAAAAGAAGCAATTAACTTAATAGAAGTAATGAAGGAAATTAACTTCAATGAAACTTTCAATTTATTGTATACAATAGACTTAAATCTTAATTTATTAAGATGTATTTATGATAGATTTAAATATATCATAAATTTTAACTAGATACACAAAGACTAGTATTGACATAAAATATATATGATATTACCTGTTAACAAAGAGAAATGGTTATTACCTTGGCACAGTATAATAAAATAGCCAACCCACTCTATGACTGATTTTTGTTTCATTATAAGATCAAACGAATTTATTAAATATTCCAACAGCAATTGAATAAAACAATATATTGCGTTTAAGATAACAAAGCTTTAAAATAGAGAGAAATTGAAATTTTCTTTATAGTTATTTTATTTAAAATTTTTCTTTTTACGTTGTTCAGCAATAATCTTTATGCTTAATGCTATATGGTTTACAGCAATAAGGAATTGAGAATAATGGTTGTCATTTAAATTTAAAATATAACATTTTTATCCGTCAAACGATATGGCTTACCAGAAGCTTTTAGATTGAATGATAAGTCAACATTTTTACATTTTATTGAAATAAAAATATTTCTAGTTGTATTAAAAATCTGAGGTTTTTTTCAGTTATTACTTTTGTAACTTCAAAGATAATGCCAAAATTTCAAAACTCTGGAATTAGTAGTTTAGAAGAAAGAAATGTTGTCTAAAAACACACTTTGGCCAAAAAGGTGATTTTTGCATTATCATCTACATTATGAGGCCCAATGTGTTAAATACCATTTTGATCTATCACAGATTCTGGACCGTAACGTCTACACAAACTTTTGGATACACACTCACCCACCCACATACAAATGACATTATCGAAAAACGTCATAAATCGACTTCTGGGACCTCAAAACATGTAATTCCGTCAAAATTTCGAGATCGATTTTTTTCACGATCACTATAATTAACTTATAGTAAAGTAAAAAATCTGGAGTGGACTACACTCAACTTTACTATAAGTAAACTTAATATCAATGTTCTTTTGTATATAATATATAATGTCTCATTTAAGCATAATGTAAACATTTAAATGCGAGATGTTATTAGTCTTTCATTTCTGAGGTAGAACAGATAGTGATTGATCGACTTATCAGTATATAAGCTTATTTTTTTACATCACACAGCTGATGTTATATAATCTCATTAGTATAACTACAACAGTAACAACATTTTTGAAAAGCCAAAGTGACAATTTCTTGATCCGAAATAATCTCCTACAAGAGAACATGGCGTTTGTTCAAATAGCTAGTGGATTTCTTAAATCGGTTACTTGACCACCTTCTACATTGAATATTTAAGTCAAATTTTCAAATTTAAATCAAGAAGATACTCTTATTTTCTCTGAAAAACATCATAAATATCGAAGAAAACATGTTGTTTTAAGATGATTTATAATTAAGGATGTACGATAATTACATTTATTAATCTTCAAACGAAAGATTTCAATTTTAATTGTCTTTTACATTTTTGGTCTTTCATAGAATTATTATACGGGGAATTTTATGGCTTCTTAGTATTTATTAAAATAATTTTCCTTTCCCTTTGTCGAAAATTATATACCAATTTTCTCTGAGTGAGTGTTATCTTTTTTGTCGGTTTGTCTGTTTGTCCGCAAAACTTTGTCACAAGTAAACTCAGCTACCATAAGACATATAAAGCTGAAACTTTTACAGTAGATTTGGGTAGGTCTAACTTAAAATATAGGCTCTGAATTATTTGGAAATTCAACGTAGAAGTAAAGTTATGGACGTTTAAAGCAAAAACGTTTGTCACAAGTAAACTCAGCCACCATAAGACATAGCGAGCAGAAACTTTGACACTAAATTTGTGTATGCCTAACTTAAAATATGGGCTCTAAATAGATTCATAATTAAGTACACAAACGAAGTTATAGGGCTTTAAGCATATTTTCCTAACTTCACAGACAAGTTTGTTTTGAAAATACACAGGTGAAGCAAGTAGGTATTGTTAGTTGATTTTAATTTCATTGGAGCATATAAATATATTGCGTATTTGACATCTTTGAAAAAGTGTTTCCCAGAGTTGAGGATGTACTATCTATTACGAATAAATAGTTTTGTAAACGAGCAATTCTCAACTCTTAATACGAACAGGCAGGAAAAATCAACAAACAAGTTCTTACGCTATATCATACCGAGGAAAGACCTTACAAGTCAGTAAAGAGATTGGATTAGTGATGAAGAAGCAGTTCATTATCTAATTGAATTTCTTGACTCTGAATTTATTTCTCCTAGACTGCCTGCTCATGAGTAAAAACTTAAAGTAGGAGAACCAATCATGCTGCAATTTAGTAGCAGTAACAAATTTCATGTTACGAAACATGAGTGCCCCAAAACTGTGGAACGGGACACGACTCTGTGTTCGTGCTCTACACAGATATGCCATAGAGGCGGACATAATGACTGGATGTCGTATTGGGAGTCTGTGTGTATACCACACATACCATGATTCCGAGCCACAGTCTGTTTACGTTGAAATGATTGCAAAGTCCGGTCAGAGTCTATTTCGCAATGACGTTAACTAAGTCGCAAAGGGAGACTTCATCTAACGCAGGAATACAAGGTAGCGAAACCAAGTTTTTCTCACATGGTCAAATGTAGTTTACTTGCTCAAGGGTCAGAGGTTTCAACTCTTTCTTCTACCATGAACCTGAAGGACAGACAGCTAATGTAGAGTGTTTAGAGGCATTTGTTTAACACTGTAGTAATAATGGTATTTTCTACTGTTCTATAATTTCTAATGACATTTTGGAATACCAAAAATGACGGAACTTCTGATTCCGTCAAAGAAGTTTGCTATGTATTATATAGAACTGTAAACTTTTTTTAATTAATATTTGCTTAATAAATACACTGGTAATAATGTAAGGTATGGGACCAGAGTAGCCCAGTGGCTTGCTTGATCGCCGATGACAGTAGTGCAAATGTATTATAAATAAATGTAACAAACAAATATTTTTTTGAATTTAAAATATGGATAATATAAAAAATGGTAATAAAGTAAAGGGATCTAGCCAGGGTAGCCTGTAGCTTGCTTGCTGGCCGATGACAGTAGTGCAAATGTATTATAAATAAATACAACAAAAATATTTTTTTTTAATTTAATATTTGCGTCATATAAACACTGCTAATAAAGTAAGGTATGGAACCAGAGTAGCCCAGTGGCTTGCGTGCTTGCTTTTGACTGAGAGCACGTTAATTAGAACTAACTCATTTCAAGTTTTCTTTACGTTTCATACTTCAGAGTAGCCACATGTACCCTTAGAATAATTTCTGTCTGTCGGTTTGTCCACAAAATATTGCCACCATAAGACATATAAAGCTGAAACATTGATTGTAGATTTGTGTATGTCTAACTTAAAATCTAATCTTCGTATACAGAGGCATTTGTTTAGCACTGTACTAATAATGGTATTTTCTACTATTCTATAACTTCTAATTGAGTATTAGTATAATACTATAATTGATATTTTGGAATACCAAGTATAATAGAATTTTTGATTCCGTCAAAGACGGGTACGTTTGCTAGTCCATTATAATATTTTTGGGATATTACCTGTACTGTCATATTTAAAACGACATATTTATAATATGACCATACTGTCATATTATCGTACTGTAACGCCCCTTTAGCGAATGTAATTTTAGAAAAAAATATCTCAACTCATTCTACACATAATGTTCTATTTATACGCATAGTTTCATTTTTGTCCGTCAAACAGTATGGCTTATATCGCTCTCACAAGGTTTGAGATTGAATTATAAGTCAAAATTTTTACATTTTATTGAAAAAAAAATATTTCCTGTTGTCTCAAAATTCTGAATATATTTTTCGTTTGTTCCATAACCACAAAGATAATGCCAAAATTTCAAAACTCTAGGGTTATCAGTTTAGGAGAAAAAAATGTTTTTATAAAACGGTTTTTGGGAAAAAAAGTGACTTTCCCGTCATGCATAATTCTTCCCATACAGTAGGGATCTTCTACACTATGAGGCACATATTTATTTTACATATCATCATAGTTATTTTACACATTTTTGTGTAAAATATCAACTTGATCCATCAAAGATTCTGGACCGTAGCGTGGTAACAAGCAATGCTAACACACTTACCCACCTACCCACACACACGCAGACATCATCGAAAAAACTTCATAAAACGACTTTTGGGACCTCTAAACATATAATTCCGTAAAAATCTGGAGATCGAATTTTTTCACGATCACTATACTTTACTTATAGTAAAGTAATAAGATAATTTAATTTCTTTTTCTTTATTTTAGAATATGTTCATATATAATATCGAATTAAAAGGCAATAGCATAAAAATAATATCAAACATATATATTAATGTTTGATATTACTACCCCAAGCATTTCAGTACTTTAGACATACATTTCGAGAACACGTCACACTTGTAATTTCTGATTTTCTGTCATCACTTTGCGGATATTAAACACATCTTCTCGGTTCTGTTTTTTTATTTTTTCTGCCAGTAGTAGAACTTTAATCTGCTAAAAATTCCTTATCAATTAAGAAAGTTCATTTGAAATACGTTTCTATAGGTGACGTTACATATGACTTTTTGATAATTCCAGTCCTACATTTTTCCTATATACAATAAAGGAATCGAGCGTCCATCTTCTGATTTTTCTAAAAACAGTGTAATTGTGAGCCACCTTGTAAAAGATATCGACTCCATCTTCTAGTCGTTATAAAACCAAATAATGGTCATCAATTTCAATTGATCGATGCATAAGAAAACAGAATAATACATTCCCTTTTTTTACTTTACTATAAGTAAAGTATAGTGATCGTGAAAAAATTCGATCTCGAGATTTTGACGGAATTATATGTTTTGAGGTCCCAGAAGTCGTTTTATGACGTTTTTACGATGATGTCTGTGTGTGTGTGGGTGGGTGGGTGGGTGGGTGGGTGGGTGCGTGGGTGGGTGAGTGTGTTAGCATTGCTTGTTACCACGCTACGGTCCAGAATCTTCCATGGATTAAGTTGATATTTTACACAAAAATGGGCCTCATAAAGACGAAGATCCCTATTGTTTGGGAAGAATTATGCATGATGGGAAAGTCACTTTTTTTGCCAAAAACCGTTTTTTTTTAAAACATTTATTTCTCCTAAACTGATAACCCTAGAGTTTTGAAACTTTGACATTATCTTTGAGGTTACAAATGGAACAAACGAAAAATATATTCAGAATTTTAAAACAACAGGAAATATTTTATTTTCAATAAAATGTACAAATTTTGACTTATAATTCAATCTCAAACCTTGTGAGAGCGATATAAGCCATACTGTTTGACGGACAAAAATGAAACTATGCGTATAAATAGAACATTATGTGTAGAATGAGTTGAGATATTTTTTTCTAAAATTACATTCGCTAAAGGGGCGTTACAGTACGATTTGTGTTTTCAGAAAATGCTTTTTTGACGCTAAACGGCTGATTAAAAAATAATGAAAATTTGACCAAAAATGGAACAAAAAATTAGCAATTCATAAAAAAAAATCATGAAGTTTCAATTACGGGAAAGAGCAATAACGATATAAAAACTCTTTGTTTACCCTAGACTAAGACATCACCTGCTATACTTGTCGAATTTTTTGTATTTTTTACATTGTTTACATTGACTTAGCGAATTGCATTTTTTGAGCGAATCCACTGAGATAAAATTGATTTTATAAAGGAACAGTTTAAATTGTTTATTGAATTATATGGGATGTAAGAGGAATAATATTGTGCAGGAAAATGATAACACTCACTCAGAAAAAATTCGTATATATGTTATTTGACAAAGGGGAAGGAAAATGATCTTATTAAATACTAAGAAGCTTATTATTATTATTATTTTAAAGATTAAAATTCCCAGTATGATAATTCTATATAAGACCAAAAATGTAAATGATAATTCATAATCTGAATCTTTCGTTTAGAGATTAATAAATGTAATTATCGTACATCTTTAATTAACAAATCACCTTAAAATAACATTTTCAGTTTAAGATGTTTTTCAGAGAAAAAAAGGGTATTTTCCTGTTTTAAATTTTAAAATTTTACTTTAATATTCAATGTAGAAGGATGTCAAGTAAACGATGTAAGAAATCTACTGGCTGTTTGAACGAAAGCCATTCTCTTGTAGGAGAATAAATCGTTTCAAGAAATGTTCACTTTGGTTTTTCAAAAATGTTATTACTGCTGTAGTTATACTAATGTAATTATTTGCAAATAATAAATTATTTGTGATGTACAAAAATAAGCTTATAAAATGATATGTCCTTCAATCACTATCTGTACTACCTCAGGAATGAAAGGCTAATAATTATATCCCATTTAGATGTTTACGTTATGCTTAAATGAGACGTTATGTTTTATATACTCAATAAATTTGACATTAAGTTACTTATAGTAAAGTAGAGTGTAGGCCACTCCAGATTTTTTTAGGATTGTATTATACCATGAGCATATCTTTTTCAAAATAAAACTGGAAGAATATACGGCTTTTTTTCAGCTCGGTAAGAAAGTTGGAGGGATTTTGACTTCATTTTTTCAAAGAGTTCCCTCTAATGTCAAGTTGTATTGTTTCAGAATTGTATTTTATCACGTACAAATATTGTATTGACGTGAACCAATTGACATTTCTTTGCATTTCTTTGTCATCGGCCATATAGTATGCCCTTGATTCATACGTTATTATTCTTTTATGAAACACTTATCTGGTTTACTACTGATATAAATGTGAAAAGGACATTTGGCTCCGAATCCCAACAACTGTTTATCCTGCATATCTCTAACGGGATTGTTATCGGATCGGAGGCAGTTTATAAGAAACCGGAACTTTTTTCACTCTTTTTTGCACTATAAATGCCCCAAAACTAGACCACATTTCCTTTGTATTTAAATGGCTATATTTGTGTGCACTCAATATGTAAAGTGGGTGCTTCCATTTCTACATCATCTGTAAGACCAACGATGAATGAAATTATATGTTTGTCAAAAAAAAACTGTTCCATGTATGAACTGTGTTTTTGACATGGCAAGCGGCCTCATTAGGCACTGGTACACGTAGAACTATATTCCTACGTCAGAGGACTGTTTGACCATAAAGAACTATTTCACTTTTAAGGTCACTAATCTCTTTAGTTGTTGTTCATCATCAGATGCACTAAGCTCTGAAGAGACTCCTCTACATCTATATATGTAAAATAATGATTTTGTCTGTACATTGCTTAGAACTGACTCATTTCAAGTTTTCTTTACGTTTCATACATTGGAGAAACCGAATCCACCCTTAGAAAAATTTCTGTCGGTTTGTCTGCAAAATTTTGTCACAAGTAAACTCAGCCACCATAAGACATAGCGAGCAGAAACTTTGACACTAAATTTGTGTATGCCTAACTTAAAATATGGGCTCTAAATAGGTTCATAATTCAGTACAGAAGCGAAGTTATGGGGCTTTAAGCTGTATTTTCCTAACTTCACAGAAAAGTTTGTTTTGAAAATACACAGGTGAAGCAAGTAGGTATTGTTAGTTGTTTTTATTTTCATTGGAGCATATGAATATATTGCTTATTTGACATCATTGAAAAGGTGTTTCCCAGAGTTGAGACTGTACTATCTATTAAGAATAATTTTTAAAAATTTCCCGCCGATTTTTAAAAATATCCCAATTTTTATTTGCTTATTTTAAATGTACTGTAAAATTATATTACCTATTATATATTAAGTATGTGGTGGATATAAATTCACCATAATGTTGGTAACTAAATTTGGTGAATTCTAAATATTGGTGAACATTATTTCAGAATACTGTGAAAATTATTGAAGAGGACAAAATTTCAATGACGGAAGTGTCAAATGAAATCAATAATTTAAAACAAAATTACGAGAAAGAATTGATAACGATTATATTTCTTTAATTGTTCGAAAAGATATCACTAGGTTGGAAGAACAAGGTGCCATTAAACGACCTGGTTTTCTGAAACACGCCAAAAATGTTTATAGTAACTGCTTGGAATATCTTGAACAATGGACAGTTCAGTCCATAAAAAGATTTTATGGGAATTTGTGGAAAAATCTTTTGAATACATTAGGAACCATTTTCCGAAAAAAAATATTTGCAAAAATGATCTTTTTGATGAGGTGTCATTGGTAAAAAGATATGTAACGTGTGAAAAAATAAAATGTTGGTGCTTGCAAATGTAGAAACAGATAAAAAATGGACGGAGTTATTCCTTCATTTTAGACAGAATAATATTCCATATCAAAATATTTAGAAAATTGTAAAATTCCTGCTCTCCCTTCCAGGAACAAATGCAGCAACAGAACGTGTTTTTTCTAATATCAAGAAAATGTGGACAACTGAAAAAACGCAGTTGAAATTAAAACTTTAAAATCTGTATTAAGTAATTTGACCGATTCCCGTGAAATTATTTCACCACATTTTAATAAATGATACGAATCTATTGCAAAGTATTCACTTGGATCAAAAATATGACCTTAAATGAAAATTTTTTTTAATAAAAAAAATAATTTGATTAAAAATTATGATGTTCAAATTATTATTTTTACAAATATTTTTATAGTTACCAATAATTACTAATAAATACATTTTTGTACAAATATATGAATGTATACAATAAAATTAACTGAATTGTAATTCACATTTCATCCCATTTGTCCCACTTTGTATAAATGTGGTGACTTCATTAATGCTAGACTTGGTTTTTTGTGTTATATCCAATTAACGAAGAACAAAATTAGTGTTTTTAAAAATTTGAAATCCCATCAAGGTCGGGCTGTCGTTTCACCAAGCAGATATTTTGAATAAGGTTTTGTGCAAATTCGTTAATGGTACAATAAGGTTTTGTGCAAATTCGTTAATGGTACAAACGAAATATTCACGGTACATTCGGGTATAAAATATTGGTGTTTTTAAAAATTTGAAATTCCATTAGGCCTGGTCAGTGAAATACACATTTTATATACACACGTACAATGTAGTTATACGGAGGTGGTAGTGTGAATCAGGAGTCGGAAGGTACTATCGGATATCCGAGCTTATCTTATCTTCTTCTATTGTTTTGTTTTAACGTCAGGAGTTATTCAATTCTGATAGAATAGTTTAAACAAGTTGACTACTTAGATAACTATATTACGTCAACTTTTTATTTTATTTATTTTTACTTCTTTGTTTAGTTTGACTCCCTTTATTCTTTTTTATTTCCATTTATTTGTTTCATTGGTAATCCTTTTATTTTAAAAAATAACTTTAAAGACTTCTACATTTACCATTTTTCTTTCTTGTAAATCTGGCTGTTTTAGAGCACACACAACTAGGATCTGTTTAACTTTTACGTATCTCAAATCTTTTACATTTCCAATTCTCAAAATATAAAATATATATTTTAAAGCTGGATGTGATTAGTTTGTTTACTTTATTATTGGTTTATTGTGGTTATAACTTTATTACTTTTTCTATCTCTAATGCCAATCAATATGACTTCTCAAACATATTAATCTATATAAATAAAAACAAGGTTTTGTTGACATTGAGTTGACAAGGTGTTGCCCGGAGTTTAAGATCTGCCATCTATTCAGAATAACTGGCTTTGTGAACTAACAATTCAACCCTACAAATAAGCAGGAAGGAAAAATAATAAACAAGTTCTTCCACTATATCAAGCTGAGGAAACAACTTACAAGTCTGTTAACAGAGTGATTAGTGATGAGGAAACAGTTCATTATCCAATTGAATGTCTTAACTCCATGACTGCTCATGAGTTAAAACTTAAAGTAGGGGCACCAATCATGCTGTTACGAAATTTAAGTACCCTAAAAATGTGCAACGGGACACGGCTCCGAATCCGTGCTTTGCACAGATACGTAATAGAGGGTGATATCATGACTGGGTGTGGAACCTGGGGAGTCAGTGTTTATACCACGCATACCATTGATACCTAGCAACTGTCCCTTTCAATTCACAGGTTGCAATTTCCCGTCAGCGTCTGTTTCGCAATATCGGTGAATAAGTCGCAAGGCCAAACGCTGTCTACATCAGGAATTGAAGTGAGTGAGACCAAGTGTTTCTGACATAGTCAACTGTATGTTGCTTGCTCAAGAGTCAGAGGTTCCAACTCTCTGTTCTTCTATGCACCTGAAGGACAGGCAACTAATGTGGTGTATACAAAGGTACTTACTTAACACTGTTACTTAACACTTACTTAAAAATAAATATATTTTTTCCTATTCCATAATTGTTCTCATAATATTTTGAAATACAACGAATAATCTCTGAATTTTTGTAAAATACCCGTTAAAGATGGGCACGTCTGCTAGTCTACGATATAATTGAGTTTGTATGAAATTTCGTTTTATACGAAAAGTCAATACTTTTATTACATTTCATTCTTAACATGTTTAACTTAATATATAGCTAGTAATTATGATCTATTACTATTCTTGAAAAAGTTATAGTAATTTTTTTCTAATTCGTATTAAGATAGAGGGTAACACTGTAGTTATTGTTAAAGTGGGAGAAACAAACATGATGCACAGGAATTGTTTTTATTATAGACAGCTATGATCAAGGTTGATTAGTACTTCGTAAATTGTCATGTAATATAGAAATAATTTTGTTTTAATGTACATTAGATAAATAACTGTGACGTTTACTTCTGTTTAAAATGTCCAACCCAAAACAGTGGGTACACCAATTTAGTTTTACGTCAAGAAGTGTTTGCCAATTCTCTATCTATGAAAGTTCGATTGTTGAAAAGTTGTGCTGTAAAGTACAGACCCTTTTACTTGTATAAGCTATTGTTGTATATTCTAATTTAAAAAGAATGAAGGCCTTTAGCTAGGTATTTCTGCTGTTCTAAAGTGAGATTCAAGTCTACCTTGTCAGTTGGTTATTCTAAAACCATGAATTCTACTATTGTTAATAGAACGACGGACATCTTGTCAACAGTTGCTATGGAACACAGAGTACAAAATCGTAAGTCTAATTCTGGCACTGTTATCACAAGTACAGAAACTGATGTTTCAAGTGAAATGATTTCTCCTCAATATATTAATTTGCCGAGACTTCCAGATTCCCTACCAAAAGTTGAACTGGTATCTGACTCTCTACCGAGCGATTTACTTGATCAGCATGTAGTAGAGTTGGCTTCAACCAACGATATTGTGTCATCAGGCAATGGAGCCCAATATTATGATGATGACCTTTTACCAAATGATTTAACTGAGGAAGATAAAAGGTTAGCTGCAGCTTTAGTTGCTGTACAACTAGTTCAACAACAAAAGCACCAAAATTCCCTTCTCTCCAGTGAATTGCTTAACAGCAAAGCAATTCCACCTCTCTCACCTTTTATATCAAACAATATTGAAAAGCCAGGTGTAGCTGCAATGGTTTCAAGTTGTATCCAAGCATTAGAAGTCAATTGTACTCAAGATACTTCCGGAAACTTATTGGAACAGCAACAGGAAGAGAGGTTGAAAGTTTTTTCAGCTACTCCAGCCCAGTTGCCTGTAAGTATATTAATTTTGTTTATAGTAGTCATGTTCATTCTTTCTCTTCAACTAATATTTTACATTTTTTAGCAATTTGAGTTTTCGTTTGTGTTGTCTATTTGAATGTTATATGATGAATGTTATTCACAGTGCCTCTATTCTGGCACTGTTATCACAAGTACAGAAACTAATGTTTCAAGTTGAAAAATTTCTCCCCAATATATTAATTTGCCGAGACATCCAGATCCCCTACCAAAAGTTGAACTGGTATCTGACTCTACCGAGCGATTTACTTGATCACCAGGCAAACTTAAGGCTTGCAAACATATGTAGAACAGAGCTTTGTTACTCTCGTTAACCCAAATATCAGTTTTTTATTTGGTTAATATCAAAATTAATCTAATTATATCTAAATAGATTTCTCTAAAAGTCTAAATATAATTTAAATGTATTTTTTCTAGATGAAAGTACAAAGTAATGAAAATTTGTATTTTCATTTTGACAACCCTGAGTTGAACAGAAAGTTCTTTACATAGACTACCTATTTATGTTTAGCTGTATTTTTTTTAAATGATTTTGTCAAGGTATTTCATCGTGCCGATTATTAATGTTATATCTTACAAATGTGCTACAATTTCAAATTGTTTCAGTAGTTTAGTTTGGTTAATCGGCATTTTAGATGTTCCAGTTAACTTTTGGTTTCGATTACTGGTGCCATTTGCTGCTTATAAACACTAATGTTGTTAATGATAGATAAACAATGAAGACGAGGGCTGTAGTATTTATTAAGGACCTCAATAAGATGTAATCAACATGGGAGGTTAAATGGATTGGTATTTGATTTGATATTGAAGCATTGGAAAGTTGATAACAACTACGATGAAACGCGTAAATTGCAGATTGCATTCAGTTTAATAAATAATTGTTATTTGTGCCTTATTCATAAAATTGATGTTATTCTAGAGTTTAAATCTAGTTGGAAAAATATTTTACCCATTGATAGTTAAACTGAACTTAACGGCTTCAGTAATAACTAGGCTGCAGATTGATCACTACAAAATCAGGAACATTTTTGGTTAAACATGCATACCTCGAAACTTTATGTGTGCCAGGAGGTGCATTATTAGGCATATGTTATTCATGAATTTGGGAAGTAGATAAAAGTGGGCATCGAAGGGAATTAGGCACCTATAAAATAACTTCTTCAGGAGTAAGTACTGCTTGGTTGGTGGAATTGTGAACAAGTTGTATAAATTTATCATTGTATATAATGGTATGGCAAAGAAGTACTTGAATAGAACATTGTTATCAAGAATAGACGTGTGAGCAATATTTGAGTGGAATCTGTTAGAGAAAAGTGACCCACATACTAATTTCAAGCTTTAACTGAGACATACTGAATAAAATAAACCATACTTAATCTGTATCTAGTAATTGTCTACCACGTAGTTAATTATTTGTTATACATTTTGGGTTATTATTATCATCATATTAGATATTTTATTTTATCGAGGCTTCAGTTTTTCTGAGTGGTTTATTATGGGGTGATTTGTTTGGGTTTTTTTTATGTATTTATTGTGAAGTCTTATGTATATATATATATATATATTTCCCATATATATATTCCCATGTCACCCTTAGAGCTTCCGAAGAGGCATTCATATGCCTCCTTGGGGCTCATTCTCCTCCTGGTCTCAACCTGTACCGTTAATTATTTTTTATTTTATTATTATTATTATTTTTTTTATTATTATTTATTTTTTATTATTATTATTTCGTATTTTATATATTTTTTATCTTGTTTTCTAAATAAATATTGGAGGGATTTCTATTTTTCCTCTCCTCCGCTGGGGGGCAGCATTGCGGTGGTTCCACGAGTTACTCTGGAGGCCAGTAGCAGTTTGCTTCTCAACGCGAGTACTTCGCACTTCTTTCCGATGACGACGGATGTCGAAATATCGAAGTGAGTTCTGTAGTGTCTTTCTGTGTTCTTTTCTATGTGTTAAAGTGTATATATATATATATATATCTCAGTTCAAAAATGAAGAAAAGCAACACACAGAGAAAGAGACACACTTACAAACTCAAATTTTCGGATGATCCGTCTTCAGGAGAAAAGAGAATGGGCGACCAAGCACGCCAGAAACAACGGCAGGAAACCGTCCCGGCAACCGACTGTGCTGCCACGCTCGCCCGGTTCAGGAAGTAATGAAGTAGAGACGAACAGAAGAAAATTAAAATTAAGAAAAGCAGTTCTGGTTGATTGAAGGTAAAATAAACAACAGGAAGATAAATGAAGTATGAAAAGGAATACCGTGAAAAATACCTAAAAGCATGAAAAAGGAAGATAACAGAGTTGGTAAGGCGATGAGAAACAATTGAAAATACAAGGATAAGATCAATTAAAAATAAATTTATTTATTTTATATTATTACATTCAGTTCACTTCATCAATTTTAGATTGCTTTTATTCAAAGTCGCTGGATTTTCACAGTTACTGTTCAAATACTTGAAGGAAATGTGCTGTGGGGCTGCCTCCTGCTGTGCCTCTCGATAGATTGCTCTATGACTGTTAACTGTGCTGGCATGCTCTGCAGTGATAACGTATTTCTGTATATCGTTATTAAAATGTTTAAACACTTTTGCTATATTAACTAAATTTCCAGTGTATAGTGTTTTTTTGTTAGCAATGGTATGTGTGTCAGTACTTTCTTGTGCTGGTCGATTGTAAAACTGCTGCGAAGAGTCACTAAGTGAGGCACGTAGTCCTCCTGTCTCATACGTCGTAAGTAAAATTAATTAAATCCGTAGTAAGGGGTGCCTGTGACTAAAGGATTTAAATCTGACTGTGATGAAGTCAGTGCCTCATCTGCCATGAACCTCACCACACGTCACTGTTTGGCAGTTAAACACATTTACTATGTCAATCGTGTTCTGACTATTAATTCTCTTAAAGATGCTGCTTATTATTGGGCTTTGATAATAGGTTAACAATATTATCTTCTTTTTTCGTTGTACTGTATTTAGTATTCTACTTGATTTCTTCGTGCACACGCTCATCGTCTTCAGAAATTTTTTGCGAACACAAATGGGCTGCGAAGCTAGATTAGCATTACTCACTAGATGCTCTGAAGATGACTAGAGACCCGTCAACCATATCGAGATCAATATTTACGTTCAATAAAGGTGCTAACAACTTTTTAGGCAACTCGAGAAACTGGAAAAGAAGCAAATCTCAGTAAATATGATCAAAGTTTAAATGAAAGATTGATGCGTAATTTCTAATAGGTATCTAAGCCGGTATTTCTTAATTTATTTTTAGTTGGGATATATTAAAAATTATAATGAATAATTATGAATATTCATTAAGTATTTGCATTTTTTGAAAGTTCATTGTGGTTTTGTTATGATTTCGTACTTAAAAGTTAGTAAACTACCCTACCCTCTATTTTTTTAGTTGCATTGATTTGTAGTGATGGATATCATTTCTTTGTTTTAAATCTGGTTGAATTCTCTATATTCTTCCTCAAATCAATATACTTAATTTCTGTTCCAATGCAGTGCTCTTTTAGAAAACCAGACTATTATTTTATGTAAAAAAATACTTTTTTGATTAAAGGGGAGTTTAGTTTTCCATGTTACCTATAATTAGTCAACTTGTTTTCAACACTGGTAATATAAATTTGCAACCACTCTTTTGAACTTCATTGATTGTAACAAGTGTTTTTTTTATTGTGATTTTTCTGTATATATATATATATATATATATATATATATATATATAGGTGTGTTCTCTAATCGGGGTTCGGTCAATTTTCCAGGATAAAAAATCAAACTCTCGTTGCCAACGTTTCGGCTTTATTTAAAACCTTTTTCATAGGCCTACAAACAAAGGATAATAAGAAATCACATATCAACATCAAACATATACACAATATGAAAATGGATTGTTACAACTCATGAATATTACAAGCAGAAATATTTCAGAGATACATAAAACAATATTACTTACAGAAGTAAGAATTTTTTAACTAAGAAAATGAAATTTACATTATTTAAAGGAACAACAATGTTAGCCGGACAAAACCTTCGACTAGACTAATAAGATAATATTACAAATAACCTCAACACTGTTCACTCAAGGGAACTAAATAAATCAAATTTCACTAAACCTCAGCACAACACTCCAGAATAAATATTACTTAAATTAGTAATATCACTTCTATGATTAATCGAACTTAGATCCTTTTTAATATATAACATCTCAAGTGTCTTCCTTCTTTGCTCATCTTTTTCTTTTTCTATTATAGTTGTATCTTCAAAATCGAACGTGTGACCTTCGTTTATTGCATGCCCAGCTAAGGCTGTTGCGTTACTTTTATTTGTTCTTATGGAATAATTATGTTGGTACAACCTTTCTTTGAGAAAACGACTAGTTTCACCATAGTAACACTTGTCACAGTCTTTACATTTGATGGCATAAATGAGGTTACTTTGTAACTCCTTCGGTATTTTTTCTTTCAAATTTGAAAATAAAGATTTATTTTTTCTTTTATTATAAAATGCCAGTGTAACTTCAGGTACGTTTCGTTTGAACACTTTTCTAATTGATTGTGATAAGCCCTCAACATAAGGAAATTTGAAATACTTCCTATTTATAACTTCCAGTTCAGCATGATCTTCATTTGAATGTGCTGGTTGCTGTCTTAAATATCTTAACCAATATCGTTCAACTAAGTTCTTCGGATAACAATTTTTCTGTAACAATAATTTCACCCTTTTCTTATTTTCATTTAGAAAACATGGACTACTTATTTCAATAACTTTTTTAACCAAATTTTGGACGCAATTTAATTTTTGGTTTATAGCATGAGAAGAATGGTAGTTCAAGATTCTTGCAGCACTGGTAGGTTTTTTAAACCAATCCGTTAAGATATTGCCATTTTCACCTCTTATAACTTTCACATCTAAGAATGGCAGATTTCCATCTTTCTCTACTTCACAAGTGAATTGTAGACGATTATGAAAAGAATTAAATATATTTAATACATTCTCTTCTTCTCCCTTTTCAATAATTAAAAACAAATCGTCCACATATAATTTAATAAATTTCACCTTCGTACCTAATTTATTGATACTGTTTTCCAATAGTTCAATCATAACTATATTTGCGAGAACTGGTGAAATTGGTGATCCCATTGGTAATCCATATTTTTGTTTATAAATAGTACCATCAAAGGTGAAATACCTTGCTTCACATATAAGGTCCAGTATAGAAAGGAAAACCTTTTTCGACATTCCAACCTGTGAACTAATCTTATTCCACTGTTTATTTACTAAATCAAATGCTAGATCTAAAGGTATATTAGTAAACAACGACTGAACATCTAGTGAAATCATAATTACGTCATCACTTAGTATTTGATTTGAAAGGGCTTGTTTGAATTCTAATGAATTTTTTACATTCAATTCATTCTTGTTAGTAATGTAACTAAGATATTTCTCTATATATTTAGACAGTTCATAAGTTGGACTTCCAATGAACGACACGATAGGACGGAGAGGAAAACCTGGCTTGTGTAGCTTCACTAAACCATATATTCTTGGTGCTATTCCATTGTAAGATTTTAATTTCGAAGCTTGACGTAGATCTATACATAGTGTCTTCTTCAGTTCATCAACTATCTTGTTTACTTTATTTCGTAATGTATTATTGAATCTGTTATATATATATATATATATATATACAAAACTAAAGTTTATCGCGACTCGGTCAGTTCTTCAGGTTCAAATTAAAACTTTCAAATTCAGGTTTTTATTTAAAACCTTTTTCATAGGCAGAAGTATACATTTTGAAACATTCAAACTACAGTTGTTGAAATCCACAGACTATTATTCTTTGTAAAATAATTTGAAATGTAATACTTAGTTTTTCTGTTTCAAAATTTATACTTCTGCCTATGAAAAAGGTTTTAAATAAAAACCGAAACGAGAAATGAGAGTTTAATTTGAACCTGAAAAACTGACCGAGTCCCGATAAACTTTAGTTTGTTTCTATTCCACGGTCGATACTGTTTTCAATATTTATATATATATATATATATATATGTTGAATGCCAGATTAGATATTGTAAAAGACGAGCCAATCCCTGTTACGTATTACTTTGGGCACTTCTTATTGGTTGTGGGTGTTTATTCGTTGAACACGTTTCTCCTTAGCACACTCCGTCTGCTCGGCCGCCTCAGCCTTCACTCCGGGAGAGGGCTCGCAGTCCCTACTTAATTTTCCAATAGAGTAAAAGTTTTCCTACTCTATTGGAAAATTAAGTAGGGACTGCGAGCCCTCTCCCGGAGTGAAGGCTGAGGCGGCCGAGCAGACGGAGTGTGCTAAGGAGAAACGTGTTCAACGAATAAACACCCACAACCAATAAGAAGTGCCCAAAGTAATACGTAACAGGGATTGGCTCGTCTTTTACAATATATATATATATATATATATGTAGAATCATCAGTGAAGCAAAGAATGGACATTAAATTAAATTAATTAATTCCATTAAATTAATGGAAAATTGTTTTAATATTCTTCTTTTGTTTGTTTTCAAGTTGATCTTTAAAATATAGACACTTTGAAACAATTACTCGTGTATGCAATTAATTAAGTTGTTTACTTTTAAATATTGGCTCACTAATCATATTTATGATTAATGCTATAGAACAGTAGGTTAATGTAGAATGGAGTACTAGTAAATCTCTTCAGAAACAAAGTGACCTGTTGATGTGATGTTCCCACAAAGTTATTTCGGGTCAGTAAATGTTTGCTTTTTGATTAAAAAGTTACCACGAACAGTTCGATTCATACTTATATTAACAGTTTTCATTTTGTGGGTAGTTCCTGTGCAAACTAGTAAAGTTGTTTAACTTCTAGGACATTCGATTGCCACCTCTTCTACCTCTCTCAAGAAAAGTTTTGACTACCCAAAATTTCTTAAGAATAAAAAGTGAAAAAAAATAATAGATCACCCTATAAGTACTCCAAGAAAAGTCTTAGTGGTAAGTGGACATTTTAATATCCACTTATTAATAAGTAGGTCTTTTAAAAGTAAAGTTGATGTATCTTGTTCATAGCTTGTTTTTCCCTATTTAGATAATTAGTTGTTAAGTAATTGTGCAACAAATTTCTTTTCGTGTAATTCATTATTTTTTTTTCTGTTTAGGATTCAGATTTCAAGATTTCAAAGGGGTTGAAAGTAGAAAATGATGAAGAAGAGAGTTTAGAAGATGCTGAATCAGACTATGAAATTGACAACGCCCTAAAACCTTCAAGAAGAAGTTTACCGCATAAAAAAAGGATACCTAGGAAACTTAAAACACAGTCCCAAAAAAATATACATTCAAAGTGCTATAAATGCCAGAAATGTGGAGACTCATTTTCCAATCAGTCCTCGTTTTTTAATCACCGTTCTCAGCATACTTTACCATCCAAAAGATCAAATTTGTATTCTTGTGAAATATGCTCTTCTCAATTTTCAAATCAGATAACTTTTTTTGAACATCTTAAATCTCATTATGAACCAAAGAGCACAATTGAATCAATTATTCCTCCTGAAATCAACCATTTTAACCAGACGAATGAGGTGCCTGTTGTTATCGAAACTTTCTCCTTAAAAGAAGAATGTGAACAGGTATTGTTAATACATTTTTGTTCCTTACCTTTTAGTGAAATATAATGGTATTTTGAAATTGTCATTTGGTAAAATTTTAGATATTTATTTGACATAAAAAAATATTAATTTCCTATTTAATTTAAAACATAGACACTTATTCTTACAGGGTAACATTTTTGGAAACAATGTTGTAGATATTCTTTATACAACATTACATACTCCTGTTAAAATTGACTATTTTGTAGTTTGAATGTTGGAACCAAAAGAAGTAAACTGCAGTCTACTTTTATGTGACTGTTAAGTGGAACAACCATGTCACTTTCCCTCCTTGCAATTCTTGTTTAATTGATAAAGTATGAAAGTGATTTTAAACCATTAGTGTTGATTTCTATTTACGTAAACTATAAATAAAATATTTACAAAATTATGTAATAATTTTCAGTAGTAGGTACAGCATCTTACTAAGGATGTAGTGATATCGATATGCGAAGAAAATAATATCTAATTCAGATGATCTATCATGTAAAGAAAATTGTCAATCAGAATTATGGTTGTTGTAAATGTTGTTCTTCCTCTTACGAATCCCTCAAATATGGTTTGACAAGAGTACTCAGGAGGAGTTAGGACGTCTTCATCAAATGTCATCGGCTTCTGGTTCCACATCAGATCTTCTTCTGTTTGATGTACCTGAATGTAAAATTTCGATGGCAGGCTTGGATATAATTCAAAACTGGAGGACTCTTGTTTGGTTGTCATCGTAACTTCTGTCTGCATCAAGGATTAGAACATACATTTCTTCAGTATTTATTGGTGCAATGCTAAATTTCCTGATTTCTGATGTCCTCCACAGACCTGTTTCATCTATATAAAATTAGACAAGAAATAAATATAAGTTTAATTATAAATTCATGTTTTTTCACAACTGTTAATAGATTTGTTCCCTGTATTTTAAATGTTAAATACTCTGTATTTATGTAACAGGATAGAAAAATGAATGAAAATAATTTCTCCTGTGAAGAATGGGGAAAAATATTTAAAAGGCAAAAGCCTTACGAAAACCATAAAGCTACTGCTCATTCTTCAATAGAAGAATTTAGTGAACCCGAAGATATGATGGAAGGAATTAGACATGTTGTAAACATACAAACTTCTGCTGACGATGATTCGGAAGAAAAGATGAGGTAATCATTAATGAAACATTTTTACTTCGAGTAATCAGTTATAACATTTTTAATGTTCTTTTTATATTTACCTAATATTTACTGTTGTTGTGGTAACAACTGGGGTGTCTCCTCTGTATTTACTTTTTGCATTTCTTATATGTAATTTAAATATCTGCTTGAGATAAGGTGTGGTCAAATGGTTTGCGTACTCCAGGGCCAGGCAGGTAAAAGCTAATAAGCGCTTTACCGCTTCTATAATAGCAATGACCTCTGCCTGAAACACATTACAATGATCAGGCTGTCTAAAAGCTATGTTCCAGTCTGGTATCGGTCTGGAAATGTCTGGTCTCTCTTGCTTTGATCCATCGGTAAAGATCCGAATGGATCTACCAGTTGAAAACAGGTCCTCCTTCCAACTTCCAACATATCCCTTTGAGGGAGGATTGTAGAAAACCGTCTTTTGCTTTACAGAGTCAGGAGCGTCCTGCTCATGGACAGACGTATCCTTCACCTTCTGTACATCAGCTTCTACGGGCTTGTTTCCAGTGTCTTTTTTCAAAATGTTTACTTTTCAGAATCCATACAAAGTTCCACGACTACTGGGGGGTATAAGTCCACCTGATAAGATCCCCGAATGCTAATTAATGATAATTAGCGAATTCGTTATTAATTCTTATCATTTCGTTAATGATAATTAACGAATGATAAGACCAGGTAAGCTAATTACTCTGAGAGGGCACAAGATATCCCAGAGACTCGTTCTGACACCTAAACTGACCCAGCTACCTTCCAGCCAGTGCACGGGTCGCTCAACACATCAGGTCGGTTCAAATTTCCTTCTTCTATAGGATGAAACAAACAACTGAGCCTCATACCAGATTAAGGGAAAGTAAAGAGTAGGTATTGGTGGAAATATAGATAGATAGTATATAGAAGTATATAAATATAGAAGTATAGATAGATAGAAATATCTAGGATAGGAATGGGAAAAGAATGTTAAAAGAAAACATAGTGTGAGAGGTACAAGAAATGAAAAGGAAAAAAGGTCGCTTTACTCTCGTATGTCAGATTAAGGCAGTACAAACAACGTCACCCTGTCCAGGGGCCACCACAAGGAGGTGAGAGTAGTTTAGAGTCTGAGAGGCTTTAAGAGACGCGTCATGACCCCTAGGCCCCCATGTATTAGGGAAACTACTTATATTTAAAGGAAATAAATATACGAAAAACGTTTTTTGAACTATATTGGAAGTATTTTGCTGTAAATTATTTTATTATGTATTTCGTTATTTATTTTTTTGGAGGTCTGAAAAACTATTCTAGCATCATTTGTGTTTTTTTTTTCATTTGTAGCTCTCGATTTACTATATAATGCTTAATAGGAATCTCAATAGTTATCGAGTTTGAAATGCCTGGCTCAGTTTTTTAAAGATCAGTTTTTTAAATAATTCTAAGAGTTATGTATATAAATTGTAGCTTATGTTATAAGGTTATAATGCTATTTGGCTATTTGCTTTTGCGAAATCCTCAAGGAGAAATAATTTATTCTTAATTTGTAGAAATTGGAGATTTCCTGATGATATTTCAAGTGATCTTAGTCCTACAAAAAACTTTACACCAACAGATGATTTTGAAGAAACGACTGGGACCGATGGAGAAGAAAAAGGCAAAAAGAAAAAGAATAAAGCTACTAAATGCCCTCATTGCAATAGGGTATTCATTCATCGCAATTCATTGATGTATCATATTCGATCCCATTCTGGGCGAAGACCTCATCAGTGTGAAGTGTGTGGTAAAGGTTTTTTTGCTGCCAATGCTCTCCGAGTAAGTGATTTTTTCTTTAATTACGTTATCAGAATAGTAGGGTAATTTTATTGAATAGATTGGTTTCTTCATTGTAGGTACATATGCGCATGCATTCTGGTGATAAACCGTATGAATGTGAAGAATGTGGAAGAAGATTTCGCCAGTGGGGTGATCTGAAATATCATGTAACCTCTCTCCATAGTACCCAAAAACAGTATCAATGCGAATTCTGTGGCAAAGACTTTGCAAGAAAATATTCATTGATTGTTCACCGTCGAATTCATACAGGAGAAAAAAATTATGCATGTGAATTCTGTCGTAAGACTTTTAGGGCATCTTCATATTTAGTTAACCACCGAAGAATCCATACAGGTATAAATATTTGTGTAATACGTCATCTTGTTAATTTCTCTAACAATTGTGGTAAAGTTGTTTACCAAAGATTTTATATGAATTTTAGTGACTTTAATGCCATAGTTCCATTATTCATGCTTTATTTGTTTTCTTTTTTGTTACAGGTGAAAAACCATACACTTGTGATGTTTGTGAAAAGCCATTTAGAGTAAAATCTGATATGAAACGACACCGTAATACTCATAATAAAGAAAGAGGTAATGCCCAGCAGAGGCTAAATGAAGAAACTGTAAAAAGTGAAACAGACGTTGAGACTATTCTTCCTGACAGTGGAACTCCTTTAAATCTCAACATGAGAAATGATTCAGCTGATAGTCTGACGTACTCCCGGGATACATTGGACCGTGACCCTAACATTTTATATGTTTGGTTACCCACTGGTGGTGATTCAATCCTGTCAGATGAATAATTAATTAAATGCCAACTTGTTTCTAAAGGTAAGAATTAAACTTTCTCTTTAGTTTCTGAATCATTTACTTTAACAGTACACTGTTTGATATTATTATATTTCATTTTATAGTTAGCTTACGATAAAATTAGTCATGTTGTAATTATTGACCCATTAAAGTCTTGTATTCGTTCGTGAATAATTGCTCCCCAAACTTCAATAGTATTTGTTAATGCTACCATTTTCATTCCAACAAGAAGCCGATACTTTAAAATATGCATGAAATTGATGCTGTGGTTTTAACCTTTATTGATTGATTTTTTTGTCAGTACATAGACCAAACAACGTGTCATCTGCCGTAGATACTCATACTACTGGGCAGGAGGCTAGTAGTTAAGACGATAAGTAGTAATGTTTCAAGTATAAATAATTAATAATACATATATAATTATATAATAGATAACAATATATAATTAATAATACATATGAATAATTCAAGTAAAATTGCAATTCATAGCAAAAAAGTGAAGTCTTTTATCTTTTACTTCTAAATTCTAATGATAATCTGTATCATTTTAACTTTTGCCATAGAAATCATGCACGTGGGTTATATTTAATGTTTACTGGGAATGCCATAACTTACAGTTCATGTACTAACTTGTTGAACAGTTTCATTAATAAAAATATGTATAAAATGTTCACGCAGATTATTAATAATTGAAACAACATATTACTTATTCATAGAGATAAAATCATGTTTACAAAAATTGTAGTCCTTCTTGAATCTTTTGAACAAATTGTTATTTGTTGAGTGATTGTTACCTTATTATATTAATACAAATATAAATAGATTATTCAATTTGCTTTATTATGTGAACAGGTTTGAAAATCTAGTAACCAGGAATGTACTGGTACCACTTCAGATCAAGATCTAATTACATTGTGTTTAGTGGTAATTGCTTTAAACTGGGTCAGAAATCTTTTGCTTTGTATTCCTTTTATACTGAACTTGTTATAATTGTAGATTATGTTTTTCCTTTTGCAGCCGTTAAGTATCCAAAGCTTTTATTCTCAATAGAGGTATTTGTTTGGATTAATGATAAACCTTTCAGTTATGATGGTTGTTATACATATATTTATGTATATAGAAAGCAGTGACCATTTCATCACTACAATTAATTAAGTTAAGTACTATATTAAGAAATGAGGAAATATGTAGTAATTTTCGTTATCATTGCCTTCAGTTATACTTCTAAATACCTAAAAGGTAAATTATGCTATTTTGAAGTATCAAAAACTAGAAGAAATTGTTCGCAAAAATAAGTTGTGAATCACTTATTAAATAGGTTATCTAATTTTTCCACTGAAGAATTCATTGCAACAATAGGCGGCATTGAATTCAAGTTGAGGAGAGATTCGTTTTGATTAGAAAAAGTTTGAATCAAAAGAAACTATTTAAGTTTTCATATGACAAAAATGTTAACTTTCTTTCTTTTAATTTTTATAACTTTTTAAATGTTTTATACAAAAAAACGTGCTTTAAAAATTAAATTCTACTTATCAGAAAATAAGATACACTTGACAATTATATAAATCAGTATCAGTATTTAAGTCGGTCAACAAACACATTCTCTTTGGGTTTTGTATGTAATTGATTCTTTAATTTTCTTATTTTGTGATGAAGTTTAATAAAGTTAAGACAAATTAAAGTTTTGCTTGTAGTTTTCTGCAGAGTGCTTGATGAAAATAAAATAGAATTTCAAATATTTTCATTTTATATTCAATATGTTCCTTGAAATTATTATACTGATGCTTTTATCGGTACTATGCACAATGCACCTTTGTTCCATTCAGTGTCGTATATTTATTAAACTTTCTGGAGAATTATAAATGGCCTGTGATTATTTTATTTAGACGTGAAATTGTTTAAATAATTTAAAAGTTGTTAAAATCTTCGGTTTGTATTTTTTTTACACGTGAGATGTATTATATCGGCAGTTAGTTTATTAATGCTAAGGATATCGTAATTAAGGTAAAATTTTTCGTGAGTAATGATTAATTCAGTTAGATTGTCATGCTTTAATATGAACTACACAACTGTGAAATTGAGGAAATATTATTCCGTACTTACATTACTAAAACAAATCATAAAGAATTAGACCCGATTAACATTTAAAGTAGTAAGGTGAGGAGAAAATAAGTTCATTTTTATTTATAAATTTGTTGAAATATATATTAATCATTTCGATATAGTCTTATTCAATGGTAAATAATAATTGTTTAAGTCATTGTAATGAAATGTTTGTTTAAATGTTTAACTAAATCGATGCAACCATGAAATTAAAATTGACATCTTGAGTCGAATATGTAATTGTACCATGTAATTAAATTAATATACCATGCAATAAACTCAATGTGCTATTATTTTCTTAAGGATTTACTATGTTATTCCGAAGTTTTTTTATTCTAATAGTGATTTCTAATGATTTAAAGATATTTCCTAATTACAATAAATTGTTATGTTATTTGTAAAAAAGTGTTTGAATAGTTTATACTTCTAAAATCAATACGAATGAATGTTCTGAAAAGTTAACCTTGCTTTTGATTAACTGGTTACTGTATAGTAACGTATACAGTAAAGGAAACTTTACACGTATACATAACGTTGTAAAGGAAAACTTTTGATGGTCTACCTCATTATAGCTCCAATCAATGTTAATGGTGTTTCAAAAAAGTGATAGAATAAAGATTTTCATTGTGTATAATTATCTATTTTCTGTTGTAGAATTATTGTTAGAAAGGAAATATATTTGTACAACCTAGTTTTGTTAATAGCTTTAATGAAAGGTATAAGAAAGTATTTTTATGACAAATGTTGTCAAGAAAAAAGACCATCGTACAAAATTTAGCCCGACATGTTTTGTAAATATTATTGTTAACTTAGTCTGTTTAAAAGTTTTTAACATAACTACCATACTACATACAAAATCTGAACATGAATTTCAGTCTGAATCTTAACAGTGTATATGTAAAAATTTTAATACTAAAAGGATGTTTTTGTTGATTGTGAATTTTATTTTGTAATAAATCAGACTTACTGCATTATTGAAGTAACCCGATTTCTCCCTAGTTTGATTGTTGAAGAATTTCCCCTAATTGATTTTGGCAAAAAACTAGTTTGGTCATGACTAAGGATCTAGGAATTGTTATGAGAAGATGAACAAATTAAGATAATAACTTTTGTGCAGATTTATTGTAGAGAATAATTTCATGGATTCGTCAATATCTTTCAATTCAATTTTTACTAAGAATTTTACCCATTATTTAAATTAAACCTGTTCTGAACTCAGTGATATTTCTTTGAGATATCTGCGGTGTTTGTTGAAAAAATTGTGTTAAAACCACTAAATCTCGTATAAGCAAATGCTTCACAATTAATAGAAAAAGTTCACATTTCAAGACCCATTTTATGCGTATCATGTATTCGAGAACAATGCAGTGATACAAGACAAATGTTTTCTTGTTTATTCATGGTTTTAATTGAGCATGTATGATCCCTGTGTACCTGAACCTTCCGGTCATAACATCTTCTCTGCCAATAAGCTGTCCTTTAGCATGTGACATTGTATTTCCTGTAATTTGACAATATTAAGTCACTTTGTTTTTGCCAAATTTTTATAATAAATATCAAACATTTGATGTGTAGCATACTTGTGTGCACTTTATTTAACTTGTTATTAGTATTTCATTTGATGAACCAAATGGTAAACAAATTATTAGTATCTCATTAGTTGCAAATATATATCCAATAATGTGGGACGGACTCTCGTTTTACACTGAGGCAATAGGAGAAAAATTGGAAAACCATATACAGGCAGAACGAGCAAGGGGATTCCGAGGTAGGGAAGGACCCCAAAAGAGGGCCTGTTGGACATGTCGCAAGGAGGGGCATATTGCTCGGAACTGCTCATACATATATCGGCGGGATGCTGAAGTTCGTGGACCAGGGGACCCTATGGAGATAAATCAGGTGTGGACAAGACCAAGACGGGATCCGCGTTGGAGCTCTCGGAGCGAATCAGGTGAGTCCACGCTTTCTGAAGTGAAAGACAATGTGACTCCGAAGGATGACGAGGAATGGCTCCCACTCAAGGAGCAGGCAGGTTTGAAGCCGCTAAACAGAGCTGTGCAGGGTGCTGATGTTGGTGGCCCGAGGACGGTAGTAAGCCACAGACGGTGAGAGAAAAAAATGGCGAGCTACCATTATTAAAGTGGGGAAATGAAAGATGAACGTCTTAATTGATACTGGAGCCGAGTGCACTATAGTGGACGCCGGTAAAGTTTCCCAGTTGAAGTTAGAGGAAGGCGTCACACCGTGCCGCTGTAGGTTTGTGACGGTGGCTGATCAAAAACCGGGTCTAGCAGAGGGATCATTAAATAGGGACTATGGGATGATAGTGGGGAGTGACGTGCTGTGTGGTGTAGAAAAGTGTGATTAAGCGGAACGGGGTGTGGCGCATACGGCTCAGGCGGAAGTCACACCGGGGACGGACGACGTCGCGATCGCAGCGAGATGAGTCGGAGCGATGTACCCTGGGAGCGCACTCAGTGACAGGTGATACATGGGATGATTGGAACAAGGAAGCTATGCAGCTGTTCGCTCCGCTGGAGTACATAGATGGCGAACTGCCGACCTGCACCAGTAGAGTGGAGCATAGAACTCCGCTGGTGGAAGAAAAGCCGGTGTTACGTGAAACCTTGGAGATATCCTCACGAGCTATGGAACATTATCAAGACGCAGTTAGAAGAGTTACTGAGGCAAGGGATCATTACGGAATGCAGATCACCCTTCAATAGTCCATTGTGGGTGGTCCCAAAGAAGAGTGAAGAACCCAGTCAGCAGAAGTACCGGCTAGTAGTGGACTACAGGGAGCTAAACCGTCAAACGAGGCCCGAGAGATACCCCCTGCTCCGCCTAGAGGATATGTTGGACAGAATGGCTGGGGCTATTAATGGAGTCAATTAGAGGGATTAAGGTTGTTTTTCAAAGCTGGGGGGGGGGGGGGGGGACTTAGAATTTTACTAAGTTTTCGACATTAGCTCTTTTGAAGAGCATAGAGATAGAATTAGGTTATTTGCATTATTTTTGTAATACAAAATTACTATTTTGTGTTATACAGTAAATAGCATTTGTACTGCAACTGAATCTATAAGTATTGCTCTATTATACTATCATCTTCTCATTACACTAATGATGAGTAAGTAAAACTTTCATTTCTTTACTGTAGCCAAGAATACTCCATAAACTACTCCATAATTGAATGCATTGTTGGTGAAAGTGAATTCCTAAATTACTGATTTAGGTAATTAATGGTAATTCAAACAGTGTCAAAATAGTAAATTTTATTCTGTGCTGAAAATTTGTATTTATAAATATGTATATAAATCTGTAAATTTCAACATCTATACAATATTTACAATTCGCATATTGTATCAACAAAACATAGTTACACATATATTAAATCTATAACTAAAAAAAAAATATTTCAATGATAACTATAAGATCTATAACATCTTTAAATAATGAATAAATCAATTTATATTGACTTTGAAACAGATACAACTTATACATTAATATATTGTTGTAAAAGTATTGATTATTAACTTATAGAAGCGTTAACACTAACAAGTAGATGGAGGAGTCGAATATCTGTGTCTAGATTCTGGGTCACCGTCACAAATATACTTCCCTGTAAAAAGCAGATTACAATTATAAACTATAAAGTTTTTCCAACTTCCACATTTGTAGACCCTCTTTTCGCCTTTTACATTATTACATTGTTTTATATTGTGTAATATGGATATGGTTACTACACCATGATTCTAGTTGAGTTTTAAATTTTTCCTCATTCAAAAGAAACTTGGGCACTAGAAGCAAGTAAGTACCTTTAATCCAGACCAGACAACAGATGAAAAAATACTTAATCCAAATTTTATATATTATTAAATAAAATGCGCATATTTCAATAAAAAATCAGAATAAATAGTATAACAAAGACTTGTCATGTGATTCAACCAAGAATTATTTTCAAAATACAAAAATATTTCATGAAGAATGAATAATTTAAATATTATTTATATTATATGAGATTAATAACTAAATTTGTGGTACTTAGAATAAAAAAAAATTAAATTTGAAAAAATAATAAACTTAAAAAAATATTTCTTATCTGCGAGCTTATATACATACTTAATACATACTAGACTTAAATGAGAATAGATTATACAGAGAATTATAGAATTACTAACCTGATACAAATTTTCTTTTGATTAAGGACACTCTGTAGCCTTGCCCAATCAATATGAAATCAATACCCGAAAGAGTTGATCCATCACAATTAAATTGGGCAGATAAAGTAGATAGTTTACTGGGACCATTCGATAATTCCAGCCTAGCTCTCAATGATCCGACCCCACTTTTTGATGAATGTTGAGAGAGTTCTGTGAATTTCCAAACTGCTTTCTGATTATCTCCCATCCTGAATGAATCAATAGAAAACACAACCAAAACCAATTAAATATTGATAATAAGTTATCCGCTAAAACACTTGTTTTCATAAGCAAACGTTAATGATGAAAAAAAATGTATGACATTTACCAAGTCATTATTCACAATATTCATAAATATCCTACTTGTACATAAGAAACGAGTACATTTGTTCTTAAAAAAGGTTCACTTGGAATTGTCAAATATACTTTTTGACACTGCGAACATGAAAGAGTATTTATTAATAACCGATAATTCAATTTCATGATTAGTGAGGAAAGATACATTAAGTCTTCACGCACAAGGATTTAATTGGACAACGCATTTCGAACACATACTAAGACATATCATTATCTTTCCTCACTAATCATTTAAATACCACACAATAACTGCTTACATACCTCGATAAATCAAAATAGTGTATTTGCAGTTTAAAATTATTAATTTCTTTAGTTGACTTAAAACTAAGAATAAGAAATGATGGAATGATTTTACGGATATATCAGTGAGTATGTTAGATAATGTTGTTTTATTAAAAATAATACTTTTGAATTACATTTCCAAAAGAAGTATAATCAATTATTATAATAATTAACCATCGTACCTCGTTCTCAGTTAACCAGTTTCGGAATACTCCATTATCAAGAGTTAATTATTTAACTCTTCTTGGTGTTGTCTCTCAGTATTCTTAGTCACTTGATAATTTATTAGTCCATAACTTGACAGTTTCCTAAATGTTTTTGAATTTGTAAAGGTTTTAAGACTTCATTTTTTCTTTGGCTAGTTTTAATGACTGGTACCTGCATGGCTCATATAGTGACAGGCAACATCTCCATTATCATATCCAATCAGTGTTCTGAAACTGCTCATGAGAGCGGGAAGATGTACGGACGGGTTTGATAGTTAATTATTCTAATAATGCATGTAATAACCTCTGTGATACTAACAACCTTATAATGCATAAAGAATTGTTACCAAAGTGCAGGTGGTTTCGACTGCAAATTTTTAACTCCTCCATCTACAGGGACTGCCACTGACAGGTTCAGAAGAGGAGATGGATTCGACATAGAACGAGAATTATATTTGTAGTCAATTTTTAAATCTGTTTGATTTTTTTCACATTTCCAATAGGCAACTAGGTGTAATGGACAAGACTCAGCCCCATTCTTCGTTTTTATCTTTAAGAAAATATTGATAATTACTTATTCTTACAAAACTTTCTTTAAACATCTCTAAATGTAAAATGAAATTAACTTGGAGCAGGCAATAAACACAACAACTAAGTTAACACATCACTACAGTAAATATACAAAATCTGGAGTAGCTTACACTCAACTTTACTATAATTAAAAAATTATCGAACTGGTTAACAACATAATGATTCCTGTCACCTCAAAACCTCTTTCACATTCAATCATAAGTCAAAATTTTTACATTTTATTAAAAAAAAAACTTTTGTTCTTTTAATAATGTCTTTCATTTATTCTTTTTCTGATTAAATCATGAATGTGCCCTTTACATCGCTGTCTTAAAGCTCTATCAGTTTGTCCAATGTAATGGTGTCCGAAATCATTGCATATTGCATATATATATATATATATATATACTCGTTAAAAACCCAACTGAACACTAGATGCAGAAAACATCTGGTGAGGAGTTGAGAAGAGTGGGAGGGAAGAGTGGTATTTTAAAAGTGGTATTTTAAAATGGTATTTTAAACTCTTCTGAACTCCTCACCAGATGTTTTCTGCATCTAGTGTTCAGTTGGGTTTTTGACTCTGACGAAGACCGCTTGTTACGGTTGAAAGATCTTAGTCTTGTTTTCCCATTTCTGATTGTGGTTTGATCATTGATTGTTGTTTCACGTGTTTATGTGAAATCTTTTTATATATATACTCGTATATATATATAAATAAAAGATTTCACATAAACACGTGAAACAACAATCAATGATCAAACCAGAATAAGAAAATGGGAAAGCAAGACTAAGATCTTTCAACTGTAACAAGCGGACTTCGTCAAAGTCAAAAACCCAACTGACGTTTGGGTTTTTGACTCTGACGAAGACCGCTTGTTACGGTTGAAAGATCTTAGTCTTGCTTTCCCATTTTCTTATTCTGGTTTGATCATATATATATATATATATATATATATACCATGATAAACGGAAACGATCCGACAGGACAGATTACGCTTAAAATAAACTGACACATAGATAGAAACATAACAAAGACTCACTTTTCAATATTTTGACCGTAATGGCGGTCGAAATATTGAAAAATGAGTCTTTGTTATGTTTCTATCTATGTGTCATAGTTTATTTTAAGTATATATATATATATATATATATATACATATATATATTTCCATATTTCCAACAGCCCCTGTGCTAGCAGAGGGATGAAGCGATGTGAACGCCGTAACTGCCAAACCTGTCCCCTAATTAACTCCAGTCCTACTTTACATCCCCTCTCAGCAACAACTCCTATCCTGTTCCTTCTGATACATCTTGCACTTCCTGTAACTGCGTTTACCGTTTGGAGTGTACTCGATGTGATGCTTTTTACGTTGGCTTGGCTTCAACCAAGCTGAGCCTGCGTATGAACAATCACAGGGCGTCCGTTGGTCAGCGCAGAGACCTACCCATAGCTATCCATGCTAATTCCCATGACCTCCCTTTCAATGATTGTTTCAGGGTACAAATCCTCAAACAAATCCCCGAGTCTAATTCCCATGTCACCCTTAGAGCTTCCGAAGAGACATTCATATGCCTCCTTGGGACTCGTTCTCCTCCTGGTCTCAACCTGTACCGTTAATTATTTTTTATTTCATTATTATTATTATTATTATTTATTTTTTATTATATTATTTCGTATTTTATATATTTTTTATCTTGTTTTCTAAATAAATATTGGAGGGATTTCTATTTTTCCTCTCCTCCGCTGGGGAGCAGCATTGCGGTGGTTCCACGAGTTACTCTGGAGGCCAGTAGCAGTTTGCTTCTCAACGCGAGTACTTCGCACTTCTTCCCGATGACGACGGATGTCGAAATATCGAAGTGAGTTCTGTAGTGTCTTTCTGTGTTCTTTTCTATGTGTTAAAGTATATATATATATATATATATATATAAAACAAGATTTTGCATAAACACGTGAAATAACAATCAATGATCAATCCACAATATGAAATGGGGAAAAAAAGACTAAGATCTTTCAATCGTAATAAGCAGTCTTCGTCAGAGTCAAATCCCAACTGATATATATATCAACATACTATTTCTCCATATATATATCGCAATATATATTCACGCTAGTTCAAAATCGAAGAGGATTAACACACAGAGTAAAGAAACACACTTACAAACTTAAAGTTTCAGACAATCCGTCTACAGGAGAAAAGAGAGAGGAATTGCCCGAAAGTTTCAGTTTATAAGTATGTTTCATTACTCTGTGTGTTACTCTTCTTCGATTTTGAACTCGGGTATATATATATATATATATATATATATATATATATATATATATATAATTAAAAGAAACGGTCCAGCGGACTTTTTTAAAATAAAATAAATTCAAAACGAAGGAAACACACAGAAAGACACAGACATAACTCACATCGATATTTCGACCATCGTCGTCATCAGGAGGTGCGAAGAGCGAAGAGTCCCGCAGGAAGACAGGGCGGTACTGAACTCGGAGACCGCAGTCAGTACCCCACCACTTACCACCAAGCGGGAAGGGAGGGAAGGTAAAACACGACTATCAATGAAGGAGCGAGGATAGCCTCGTTCAGAAAATTTGTCCTTTAAGAGGTTAAGGTGATGTCTGCGGTCTTGGAGATTATTGCAGATATTGTGGATACGGAAGACCGCAGATATTGTGGTATCTCCAAGACCGCAGACATCACCTTAACCTCTTAAAGGACAAATTTTCTGAACGAGGCTATCCTCGCTCCTTCATTGATAGTCGTGTTTTACCGGCTGACATCTCCCACCAACCCAGACCCAAGAGGGATAGAAGTAATACTTCCTTCTTCTTGACAACCTACTTCCCTGGCGCTTATAAGCTTCGTGCTGTTATTAAGGAGTCTTTTCCGATTCTGTCTACTTCTACTTCTTCCATCTTTAATCACCCCCCTTCTATTTCCTACCGTATACCTGCCAATCTAAAAAGCATTTTTTCTCATATTTCCCCTCAGCCTTCCAATCCTGTTCCTGGAATGAAACAATGTGGACGCCGTGGCTGTCAAACTTGCCTGATTGTAAATCCTAATCCTTCCTTCGATTCCCCTCTCCACCATCGTTCCTACCCGGTTCAAGTCAATTCCTCCTGTACCTCGTCCAACTGTGTTTACCGACTGGATTGCACTCAGTGTGACTCTTTTTACGTTGGCTTAACTTCCAATAAGTTGAGCCTTCGTATGAATGGTCATAGGGCTTCAGTCGGTCAACGCAGTAACTATCCTGTAGCCATCCATGGGAACTCGCATGGGCTCAGTTTCAATGACTGTTTCAGGGTTCAGATCCTGAAACAGATCCCCGAATCCAACAATAAAGTTACCCTAAGAGCTTCAGAGGAGGCATACATTTGCTTACTTGATGCTCGCTCTTCCCCTGGACTCAACCTCAACCGATAATTTATTTATTTATTTATTTTTTTCTTTATTAATTTTAATTTGATTTATCTACTTTTTTATAATTTTTTATAGTTATAATTTTTACTTGTTCCTTTTACGTCTTAATTTGGCTCTTCATTTCCTTCCCTCCCTTCCCGCTTGGTGGTAAGTGGTGGGGTACTGGCTGCGGTCTCCGAGTTCAGTACCGCCCTGTCTTCCTGCGGGACTCTTCGCTCTTCGCACCTCCTGATGACGACGATAGTCGAAATATCGATGTGAGTTATGTCTGTGTCTTTCTGTGTGTTTCCTTCGTTTTGAATTTATTTTATTTTATATATATATATATATAAAACAATTCAGAAAAAGACAAACACAGAAATGAAACAGAAACTCACTACTATATTTCCATGGTCTCATCATCAGGAAGATAGATGGTTTCAGATTAAATCATAAGTCAAGATTTTTATATTTTATTGAAAAAAAAATTTGCAGTTGTTTTATTAATCAGACGATTTTTTTCAGTCATTACTTTTGTCACTTTCATGATAATGCCAAAGTTCAAGACTCTAGAGTCAATAGTTTAGGAGAAAAAAAGTATAAAAACACATTTTGGCAAAAGAAAGTGATTTTCCCATCATGCACAACTGCTCCCAAACAATCTACACTAGGATGCTCTAGTGTAATTGTAAAATACTAGTTTGATCTATCAAAGATTGCGGACTATATAGCGTCCCCACAAACTTTTGGATGCACTCCCACCCACAGACATAATAGAAAAAACGTCATGAAATAACTTTTGGGATCTCAAAACATGTAAGTCAGTCAAAATCTCGAGATAGAATTTTTTTGACTACCACTATACTTATAGTACAGCAATAAATAAACTTAAAGAGTAAAAGTAAATTTCCTGAGTAAAAATAACAAATTCCCTTAACAAAATAAAATTAATGCCAAGCAATTAACATTACTCACTTGGTATTTAAGAATATCAACATTATAATACGAAGCCGTGGAATTCTGCTCACACTGATGGCGTAGCAATGATATTAAGGCACTCATATTAAACTCAAAAATAGTATTATCTTTTGATGAATTAGGATCTCTGAAAAATACGAACATGTTAGTGATAGAAATTTGGTTGATACAGGCGAAATTAGTACTACAGAGACTAGGTATTCACCGTCATTATTATTATAATAATTTTAAACAGAAATTTAAACCTTTCAACTAAACTGACCTTGTCAGATTTATATAAATATTTGACATTGATTCGTCAAGAGTTCTTAGCATCTACTTTATATTTACATTATCGAAAAACTAAGTTTCGTTTATACAGGGATAAACAATTAAAAAAGAAAATCATACTATATAATTAGAAGTATAACTTTCAAATGGCGTAAGTACTCGTTACAGAAGAATTTGAGTGAAAATTAAATAAACTTACAGAGCTATCAATTGTTTATTAGGAATTATATTTTCCAGATTGGAAAAATTTTTTATCATGAAGGACAACTTTGCAGGGTTTGGATTGTTTGAGAGAACTGATAATATACCAGCTGGAAATGACAACATCATCTCTCCACAAAGTTTAACCTGGCACCTGGAAAGAGAAAATGAATAATTTTATAGCGTTAACAGACACAATTATTTAATATTTTATACAATGATAATTGTATACAAAAGTACTTTTGAACTATACCAATCTGTAACAGTGTCTTAGTTTAGAGAAAAAAAGAACTAATACAAATTACTGATAACAGTTATGCTCCAACAAATAACACATTCTTGCATCAGGTAAACTCTGGCCCACTATTAAGAACAATTATAACTTATACTACATATAATTATAATGATGTTTTTAATTTAGGTTATGGTTTTAGTCAATACATTATTACTTAGTAAGTATTTAGATTTAAGAAACTACTAAATTAACTCCTGGGTTTAATAAACCCTATATTATAAAGCTTAAATAACTATGGTTCCCTTTATGGTGAAATGGGCAACTGTTATTGCTTTTCACCTATTGCTGCAGTTGCAGTAAGAGTGGAAAGAATTATACCAAAACAAAAAAAAAGATTTTAAAACATGAATGGATACAACGATGATTATACTTACTTGGACTCATCTGTTCCTCGAAAATATGAATGAACTATTTCATGGAATGCAACTGCAATTGGTATCGTATCCGACATGCCAATGGTAAGAGGAGAAGGTCCTCTAGAGGTTCCAACTATTCCTGCAGACCGGAATTCACTGCTTTCGACATGTGATAGATTAGAGGGAGCAGGGCTTCTTACACCTCCCTTAGATAAGAATATTATATGTAACTTTACAAATAGAAATGGTTGAATATTCAACAGCAAGTCATTAAAAATGACCTACCTCACTTCTCCGAGAAGGTGGGCGAGGTAAAGACTTAATAGAACTGGAAGTGGGAGTAGGAATTTGCCTTTGTTTTAAATGAGTCGAACTAATTTCTCCTACTTCAGAAAACATATCACCCAAATCTACAACAAAAAACACAATACAAAATATAAAAGAAGAAACAGACAACTCAAAAGTTTGAAGTCTAGTTTTAAATAGTGCTCATCATTTCTACATTTTAAGAGACAGATTTGTACAAAATCATTTTATATTAATTAATTACCAGTTTGGACAAGTTAGATGTTTATATGGAGTTTTAAATTTGTGTAACAAATTTTAAATATATCTACCATCGAATTGACATCAACTAACTTATTTAATTTCTAAAAAATATATAGGATTTTAGTGCGTTATATACACTCTGACTGTTAAAAAATATTTAAACAAAATAGTTCATCGTTACAATAATTTATAAAAAATACCATCAAATGTAGAAATTAGATCAACTGAAGTATATCCACGATGGTTACTTCCTTATTTAAATTTTAAATATACATATTAAATTAATCCCTAGCTTAAAAGCCACAAATTAATGATGAATAGTTTTGACGTCTTAAACAAAATTAGAATATAAAGTATTAACATATTTAGTACCTCCATATTTATTATGTGCAGCATTGTTAATTGGTGGAGTAGGACTTTGAAGAGGCGCGTATGGATGGTTGCCAGTAGGAGTGGAAGCACTTGACCCAGTAGGACTTGGAGCTGAATTAAGATCAACTAAATCATTGTTTAATTTTCTAAAACGAAAAAAAAATTACAAAGGTAATATCTAAACAATTTTAAAGGGTAAAAGGTTTTTGTTATTAACAGCATTATTGAGGAAGAACTAGTAATTTTTTTTCTTCATGCAAAAAACAGTAAAAGAAAACACAAGTTGTAATGACAAACAATAATATATCACAGTATTAATGCAAACTACTACTTTAATCTACTCAATAAACCGAAGTATGTACAGTGTCGTAGAACCATTTTTGCCGCCCAGGGCGGTCGTAAGGTTTGTCCCCCCCCCCCCCCCCTGGAGTTGAAATAAATCATGCTTCAAAATTCCAGAAAGTCCTCAAAATATTTATTTTCATGGAATTACAATCAAGGATCTAATTTTAGACTGCTATTATTAGTCCCAGACCTTCATCTTATTACAGTACTCGTGCAAGAGGGCAAGGTTAGCTCAGTTGTTAACGTACTCGCCTCTGAACAGGTAGGACCGGGGTTCGAACCCCATCCTGGCCCTCGACTTATTCATGCAGGAGGTGAATAATCTTAGCAGGTCGTCCCTCGGAGAAGGACGTTAAACCGTCCGTCCTGAGCCTGTACTATGTCAGGTACTCGTTAAAGATCCCTACTCAAAATTCACTTGAGTTAGACAAAATTTAGGACTCCCAATGTAGAATCACCGATCAAACAAAAATCTGGTAAACGACTGAAGGCATCACCCACTAGGGGATCAGTTTAAACAATAAATACAGTATTCGTATACATATACAACCATCATCAAAGAAAACCAAAGATTTTTCAAAACAAAAACGCTTAATTCAAATTATAAAAAATTGTTAAATTAAATTAACTGGCTACGTATAAAATATAATTAACTTTAACCACTTTAAAAAAGTTTTGAAAATTTTAAAATACACTTTTTTTAATTTACAAATATTACAGTTGAAAAATCTGTTTAAAAAGAGTGCTGCAAACATAAAGTGTAAAAACAATTATGACCTCAAAAACTCATTTTGATATAACATTTCAGATTTTTTGTTAGCTTTTTAACTTTAATTCATTTTTATTTTCTACTTTTACACCCTCAAAATGCCGTCCCTGGCACGTGCCACTTCAAAAAAAAAAAAAAAATATTCAAAATGTAAAATGGAATGGGACCATTGTTCTTCTCACTGCATTTATCCTATTTTAAGTACATCCTTTTGTCATTCAAAAATATAAATTTGTTCACCTATTCGCCGAAGTGAAGCAAGCTGCTGCAATTCAATCCAGAAGAAACTCCATCCATGTAAGTAATTATGGAGAGGGGGTAAAATGTGATAGGGCCAGTGCAGGTTACCGGAATCAAATACGGAAAGTTGACTTTTACTATTGTAGAAAGATCTACTAGTAAGATTAATAACTTCCCAAATGGTTACATTTTAAAACTACATATATTCCTCGAATTATCCCATAATTTTCTTGTTTTTTATATACTAAATTGTCTGTGCAATGTTGACTTTCAATAGGATGCAATAACATTGTAGTTCAAAGTATATTCCATTGAGTAGATCAAACAAAACAATAAATAACCATGAAAGACTTATTTACAAATCAGATAACACGTTCTTTGAAAAATAAATTTCGAATATATTTTGATTATAATCTTATAGTTATCTTTAATATAAGATAAAAAACCAATTGAAGTAATATTAACTGACCCTCCAATCTGCTGAGATACCGACTGAGACCTCTTTATGGGATTCACTTCACAGCTAACAATATGACGACCCTACAAAAGAGATGTATGTCATTTTCTTTCAATACATTTAAATGAAAAATGCAAACATAAAAATTCTTTATTTAGTGTGTTTATTACACTTTAACTTTTTTCCAAATACATATATACCAGTGGTTCCAAACAAAGTGCTAGGAAAATGAAGACCATATGTTGTGAGAGTTTTAAGGAGATGGATTAGCTCTATGAGTTTAGAGAGTTAAATAATATATATTTATAAAACAAAAATTTATCTGAACTCGGTGAGTTCTTCAGGTTCAAATTAAACTCTTCTTTTCAACGTTTCGGTTTTTTTAAAACTCTTTTCTTAGGCCTACAAAACAGAGGAAATATAAGAAATAATATAATAATTTAAAAATCAAACATACATAAAAAACGCAAAAATAAAACACAATAGCAATTTTGACAATAGGTTAGAGAACTCACTTACTTAACCTATCGTCAAAATTTCTATTGTATTTTGTTATTTGTAACTTTTTGCGCTTTTTATGTATGTTTGATTTTTGAATGATTGCATTATTTCTTATATTTACTCTGTTTTGTAGGCCTATGAAAAGGGTTTTAAATAAAAACCGAAACGCTGGCACTGAGAGTTTAATTTGAATCTGAAGAACTGACCTGTCCTCAAAATCTTTTATTTTGTTTCTACTTCACGGTCGATACTTTTATCAATATATATACATATACGAGGGTCGTCCAGAAAATAAGTTCCGTTTTGGTCTGTAGGGCGGTAGGAGTGGTTTTTGCCAAATCCGGCAACACCGCTCGAAAGAGGAGAGGTGGGGGAATAGAATGAGAGGTGGGGGACCTCAGTCGGTCAATTACCAACGTCAGGGCAGGTAGTTGAAATGGAGCCCTCCATGTCACGTCCCGCCACCTCGGTCCCGTTCCCTCTCGAGTTGTTTTGCGCGGAGTGATTCAATTTCTTTATGCACAGGGTTTCAAATCAGTTCAAATTCACGAACAGCTCATTTCTGTTTATGGAGAAGGTGTAATGAGTGAATCAATGGTGAGGAGATGGGTACGTGAATTTAAGGCGGGAAGACATTCAGCTCTCTAGGGACCCACCGGGCGGAAACTTTCCGAAAGTCAAGTTTTTCCGAGACGATCTCATGGATGAGGGATCGTGAGATGTCTGGGAAACTCAGGTGGAGTTCATCCAGGGTTGAACGACGATCTTTGCGAATTGCATTGTCGATTTCTGCGACAATTTCGTCCGTCACAACTGAGGGTCTGCCTCTCCCACTTTCATCCTCAAGTGAATGTCTTCCCGCCTTAAATTCACGTACCCATCTCCTCACCATTGATTCACTCATTACACCTTCTCCATAAACAGAAATGAGCTGTTCGTGAATTTGAACTGATTTGAAACCCTGTGCATAAAGAAATTGAATCACTCCGCGCAAAACAACTCGGGAGGGAACGGGACCGAGGTGGCGGGACGTGACATGGAGGGCTCCATTTCAACTACCTGCCCTGACGTTGGTAATTGACCGACTGAGGTCCCCCACCTCTCATTCTATTCCCCCACCTCTCCTCTTTCGAGCGGTGTTGCCGGATTTGGCAAAAACCACTCCTACCGCCCTACAGACCAAAACGGAACTTATTTTCTGGACGACCCTCGTATATAACAAGATTTCACATAAACACGTGAAATAACAATCAATGATCAAACCACAATAAGAAATGGGAAAACAAGACTAAGATCTTTCAACCGTAACAAGAGGTCTTCGTCAGATTCGTCAGTTCGAGTTGGGTTTTTGACTCTGACGAAGACCGCTTGTCTTGTTTTCCCATTTCTTATTGTGGTTTGATCATACATATATATAAAAAGATTTCACATAAATATTGTGGTTTGATCATATATGCATATGTGTGTGTGTGTGTACATTAGTAAAAGCTAAAAACAGAAATGATATATAACATTATATACATATAATTATTTATATAAGTTATATATCGACTACACATTTAAGTGTGCACGGTAGTAATTACTGAAAGCAAATTATATATATAATTATGAGTTTGTTTTAATTCACCAACACTAAAGTTATAATTAGAAATAAAAAATTGATAATTATCGAAATAAATTGAGATTTCAGAATGCGACAGGAGTAATAAGTGTTTATGCACTTATATTTAACAAGTAATATTACTTGTTGCACTTATATTACAGGAGTAATAAGGAATAACAGGTTTATGCTGTTAAGAGTAACGCAGTGAATACCCATTTTAATAAGGTAGGATAAACAGAGTACCCACTTTTGGTTACTGTGTAGAAAACACAAACATACTGAACTGATCTGTGCATTTCTAACTCATACATTCTCTAAATGTTCTGAATAGAAATTTAAATTTAACACAAACAATATGTTTGCTGAACAACTGTCCAAACAACCAAACATTATCCGAATTAATGATTTTAATTCTTTGATGCGATGATAGATCTTTATACTAGGTTTTTTTTAGCAAATAATGTTAATTTGAATTTATGGCAAATATTTATTATAAATGATTAACATATAATCTACAAACTATTTGAAAATCTAAGAAAATTATGGCCTTAAGACTATTAACGAACCACGTCAGTTTTCAAGGAAATCGGTTTAATTAACATTTCAACGTTAAAAAATCAGCAGCAAGTGGTGGTGGTGATGAGAGTTAAAAGAATAAAAGTTTGGATAGGACTAAATTATAACGGGTAACAAAAAAATTATTTATTGGAAGGAAAAAAATCTGGTAAAGAAAACTATAGCATTGTTTTTACATGGTAAACTTTACAAAGAAAACGAATAACGTTCAGGTATTTTTTTCCTCATGCACCTACACTCAGAGGGAATTTATTGCACTACAAACTCTCCGTCAAACAGCATTTTAATGTAGTGTGTATTTTAATACAGTAAATGAATTAAATGCAGTAAATAACAGATTAGAAGAATAATTAAGATATTAGCGATATGGTTTATGTTTAACTTACGAATAGCATGACATCATTTATAACAATTTAAATTTTTGTTTATACATTTTAAAATACAGGGTGTTCCAAAATGGTTGACCCCATTCTAAATACCCATATCTCGGAAACTACTTGCTAGATCATAATGAAACTAAATATATTTTATGTTGAAGGTCATAAGTTTTATTGGTTAAATTTACAAAAAAAAAAAAAAAAAAAAAAAAAAAAAGTACAAATATTGGTTGGTTCTATGACAAATTTTCATAAATGTTCAATATTAGCGCCACCTATGACTCTGCACTTGTCGAGTCGGTATTCGAGCTCGTGCCAAACTGGCTGTAGCATGTCTTCGGTAAATTTCCAGAGCAGCTGTAATTCTGTTTCATTTTTTCAATGTTAGCTGGAAGAGGAGGTACGACAACTAGTCCTTTCACATAACCCCAGAGGAAAACATCACACGGAGAAAGGACGGGTGGTCGTGGTGGCCATTTCAGAGGCAAATCATTTTCTTCATTACCGCGACCTACCTCTCTGGCAGAACCTCATTGAGGTAGGCTCGTACAGTGAGGTGGAGCCCCATCCTACTGAAAAATGAATCTTTCGTCTTCATTCTTTCTGAGTTGATCAATTAGCCAATTTTGATGCATTTGAAGATAAACATCTCCGTTCACATTTCCTTCGAAGAAAAATGGCCCATAAACTTTTTTCTTGGATATTGCACAAAACACATTAACTTTTGGTGAGTCCCTCTAATGTTCAATTATGCTATGAGGATTGTCTTCACTCCAAATGCGAACATTATGTTTATTAACTTTGCCACTCGTGTGAAACGTGCTTCATCACTAAAAACTAGCCGATCATTGAAATCGTCTTCTTCGAGTTTATCTTGCATTTCAACACAAAATTCTTTACACACAAAAACTTGAAACGTTTCTACACAAGCTGTGAAAATTTGGGTTCATTCCAACGAAAATTGTCAATATTATTGGCCTACAAAATGGGGTCAACCATTGATGAACACCCTGTAGTTATTTATTAACGTATGGTGATCCACTTGGACAGTCACAGCAAGTGGTCGCATGACTGATACTTCTGAATGCAAGGAAATCGGCTTTGAAATATCTGTGTACGTATCTTTGCTTGATCCATGTTTACTCAGCATTCATGCAACTCTGACATGATGTGACATATGTTCTGAGACAGTCTAGGCTCTGTAGTTGGGAAAAATTATTTCTTCTATTGTTCTTTTTCTGAACCTTCTCATTCCGTAGAAACCTGCCAAATATACATGTAGATTGTTGGAATTACAAAGAAACTTACAGCCAAGTCTAGGTTGAAAGCAATAGATTTAGCAGCTTCATTTCCAGTAATCCCTACATGCACCTTTACTCAACAGATGCCTATTTTCCAGAATTTATTGTGCAGAAGGTTTTAACCATAATATATTTCTTGCACAAGGCATTATGTAAGTTGGAATTATATATCAAGTCGGTTGAACAGATACTACCAATTCTTTACCTCCCCCATGAAGAGCTTTAAGGACTCCAAATGACAACTTCGCTTGATTGTCAGAGCACTGTGCCAATCTGCACTACACCGAGCACACCTACAAGCGTCCACACTTGAAACTACTACATCAACTCCAATATTGTTACCAATGTCGTTCCCATATGTAAATATCTCCAATGCATGTTCTCCTGAAAGCTTATACAGTCCTGTTATATTGCTCGGATATGGCAGCCAATCAGAGGAAGGTAGTTTCCAATTAACCTCTTATTCTGGGTTGCCTAATTCAAGTTTTCTTATCGCTTGATACTGATCCACAATTTCTCTAATTTTAATTTCATACGAAAATTTTTGGCCAATATGACAGTTGCTTCATACGATATAATTTCTGAACCTTCCTTAGTTTAGAAATAATAACTTTCTTTCGAAGAGCATCACGCCACAATGGTGCTCCATAACTTAAAATAGGAAGAATAGCACCTCTATAACTGGTTTCTTGTACTTCGCTACCACGAGTTAAGCATTGTTCGTATATGGATGTAAATGTCCACGGAAACGAGCCAAACAGCCCTTTAAACAACCTTCAGAGTAAAACCATCCATTCCAATAACTTTACTAGTTGAATATGCAGATAGGGCATTTGCAATCTTTCCATAACACTATAATCTGTAAATTCCTGTCAGAACAACTCTCTCATGTTGGATTGCTCCAATGTACCTTGCTACGATCGTCAGCCAGAACAATACTATCTATAATTAAAGAGAGTGATTCTTTGATATTCTGGATATAGGTGCCATAATCTTTCCTTAACATAGTCAATTTATTTGAAGCTCTTAAGTTTTCCTGCAGCAGTTAGTATCCCAAGGGCAGCTACACTAACTAGCCCAAGGTTTAAGTTTGTCTTTATCTTCGCAGTATGCTTACCAAGACTCAATTTTTTTTATATATACTGCTGCTTCGTAAAATAATTTACGAAGACCATTTCAGAAGAACTATGTAGAAAATTCAATATGGTGGAGGAAGCAGCACACTACATTCTATTTGATGTACTGAACACTTCAGCAAGAGGATACTTTTAAGGGATTTTGTCAACCTATTTTGTCTACCTATAGAGGTGACTGGAAGAGTAAGAAATGTAATTAAATTAAATTTGTATCTTCAAAATGGTTCTGATTTCTTAAAATAATTGTTCATTCTACCTGGGGATAATATCGCACTTGGTACCAACATTTTAACCATTTAACAGGACTTCACTCTTCTCCCAACAGTCGAAAGTAAAAAAAAAAAAAATAAATGACTTACCAATTTCTTATAAGAATCGATGAGCGTTTAGATATATACTAATAGTATGAGTCTTCTATATAGACCACTCATAGCTTTAACGTGTAGTATGACGTATAAGTATATTTAAAAATATATTTTTTTAATCACACCTTCAACGTTATTTTGTTGTGATCATTCAGCCTTATGGAACCCTATAACGACCATTTTCAATCTTAGGGACAAAATTTAACCCGTATCAAAACTAGAAGTGTTATTGGTTTAATTAATTGTATTCTCAGAAACATCAGGGAAGAAAACCTTTACTTTTGTTAATACTGCACTTATTTCATGTTTCAACTGTAAATGGATTATGACATATATATCACATCTCTTCGAATAACAACGGTATTGTTGCTATTCCTCTGACATATTATTGTAAGTACCACAAAGGTTGTTGATAACAATTAAAGAAGAATGAAACATCTTGTTTCTTAAATTTTCTTTTTCACTTGAAAGTTTGTAGACCTAGGCCATCTTGCAAAGTGAAGCTCAGAAGATTCGTGGAAACTTTAGTGTCACCCTGAAAAATGGACAAGATCCAAATCAGTTGACTGAGGAAGAACATTTACCAGGTAAAATGTTTCATTCCTCTTTAATTGTAACATATGAGAATTTTTTCGGAATATTATGAAACTCCCAATTTATCCAGTTTGAGGAAGCAGCCACTACAAAAAAGGATACTTAAAAGAGTACTAGTCATATTTCTACAACATTTGATAACTCAAGATACCACTTTATAACAAAGTAAAAATACTAACGGAAACTGATCCAATTGGGGAGAGAGAAAGGTTTTCAACAGTAGCTCTTAATTCATCGACACTAGCACTCATAGGTCCTGAACCATTGCTAAGAGGTTTTATTTCTACACGAATTTTCCTTTCTCTATCATCATCTGAAAAATAAGATATATGAGATGACATAAAAAGTGCCAAAGATTTATCAGTTCATAACAATAATAAAAGTACATACATATTGTTCAACACACAACCTACAATCAAATGATTGAGGATAAAACTCAATGGACATGTCATTATCTTAATAAAACTATCTTAACAATTTTAAACTTAACTGTTTTCATTCAAAAAGAGAAATAAATGAATATCATCCTTAATATCATTAGAGGAAATATGTATTGTATTTAGGCATAAAAGATAAACGTGGATAAACCATAACCATATTATTGGATAATAAGAAAGAATAGACAATACAAACTATAGGACTACTCGATGACATTATAAAATCAGATATAGATTTTAACAAATTTGTAAAGTGATATACTTTTATTACCTTCTGTTTACTAAATATTGAAAACTAGAATGCTGAAGTTCTAAGTTATGGTCAACTAATTAAATCGCTTTAAACAATGTCAACAGAATAGACACCAACTGACACGAACACCAAAAGGTAAGACATTTTACAATTAACTCCAACATTTACATTGCTTATTTACGAAATATACAACTTCAACTGAAATTTGGATAGTCTATGGAGAATTCGTAATGGTAAACATTATTCATACAGAAAGAACTGGATTACAACAGTGATTATCCAATGATTTGTTAAACTCATTTAACTGAAACTTCAAAGATATATGAACACACACTAAACATATATACGATGGAAAGCCACAAAAACTGGTACACAAAATAATGGCAAAAGGGTAGTAATGGAGTGATTAAGCGCCAATAATAGCCTCAACACTCAACTCCGACTTTCGGCCTTCACGAGACTACCCTGTTAACCTACTATATGCAGGGACAAACGAAAGAGGAGGAGAAGGTGATCAGGGACTGGGCCTGACCACCTTCGTTTCACATGCTTCCTAATCCCAAATTCCCTACTTTTATCCCAGCCCCAATCTAAGGTGTTATGCGATCCGTGCAGAAGAATAGATGATACAGGGGTTACTGTATTATTAACGGAGCATCAAGGGTACCAGGCGACCCGCTTGAGTATGTAGCCTTACTCCTGTATGCGGAGCTCTGCCGGAGTGGACAAACCTATCCCTAGCTACTCGTGGGAACCATATGAGTAAGAATAATACAAAAATAAAGAGGAAGTCGGGAAAATACCCCCGACTGTATGACACTAAGGTGAAAAAAGTCCGGAGGCCATCCTCCGGCAGTGCAGAGGGCCCTAAGGAGGCAACTAGTGGGAGCCAACCTCCCACAAGTGCACCTAAGGACCCGAAGAAGGAGAAAGGAGGAAACTTTCTCCCGAAACGAGGAAAGGCCAGGGGAGTGGAGGATAGCCGTAGAATTGGCCTCAGCGGAGCTCAGGTGAAGTGGTACCTGAGAGCCCTATCAGAAAGGAAGACTCCGGAATAGGCCAGGAAAGTGGCTTATGACTGAAAGGTCACCAACAAAGAAGGATTGGGGCCTTCAAAGAAAAGGGGCAGGACACCCTCTCTGTCAGATACAGGAGAGGAAGAAAACTTGCATAACTCTTCCTGGTAAAGAAGTAAATAAAGTCAGCTTCACCGACATGGCAAAACTCACTAAAGTTGCTGTGATGCAGGCAGAGTATCCACAAGTCAGTTTCACCAATGAGGAACTTACATCATTGGAGGAGGCCTTGGTGGATGAAATTGCGAAGGGTTGGGATGCCAAGCTCCGGTTAGAAGGTATACACTTCAGACAGGGGATGTTGGTAATCGACACAACCTGTGAGCACTCTGCAGAATAGCTAAAAAAAGGCAGATCCCGAACCTACAGAGCTGGAAAGGCAAACCCCTGACAGTGAAGTGGTGAAAGGACATACCTAAGCCACATACTGTATCGATATTCTTCCCGAGGACCAAGACCTCGGAGGAAAAGAAAATTCTGGCGCTAGTTATCCTCTTAGAATGAGGATCTGAACAAGGAGGAATGGAAAACCCACTCCACTAGAGAAGAGGGGCCAGGGGTGCTCATGAAACTGAGTGGCATAGACGAAGGATCTGCTGAAGCGATAGTTAAAGAGGGACATACCCTAAACTATCGTTTCGGTAAAGTAGCTGTCCGAGGTTTAAAAAAGATTGAGACAGAAGAGAATATGGAACCTCTCAAGACCTAGGGCTCACGCTCTTGCAGTAACCCTGGTGTTTTAAACACTAAATAAGAGGATTAAACTGTCAACAGAGTAAGACAATTTGGGTTAGAAGGTGCGAGGTTCCTCGTACCTGTACTATAATTAGGAAAAACACCTTTACCTTTGTCTTTCAGAATTCTTGACAACAGATCTAGTTCCCATACAGGTTGAAGTAAGACTGTATGGGGAAAAGACCAGTACAATCGTTGCTTCTGCTTACCTTCCAGGAAAAGAGGACTACCCTCCTCCAGAAGAACTGCAGTGGCTAATCCAGTACTGTGGAAAGAAGAAACTCCCCATTCTGATTGGTTGTGATGCTAATGCCCATCACACTCACTGAGGAAGCAATAACACCAACAAGAGAGGTGAGTTTCTACTCGAATTTTTGATGCAGGAAAAAGTAGAGATTTTGAATGTGGGAAAAGTCTACATACAGAAACCCCACATTTGTAACTTAAGTTAGACAAGAGGTTCTTGAAATAACCTTGAGTAGTTTAGGACTTAGTAAAACAGTAAAGAGTTGGCGGGTCACTGATGGGGAGTCCATGTCGGTCATAGGATCATCAGATTTGACATGGATTTGGAGGCAAGTGTCACTCCACTTCTCAGGAATACCTGCAATACTGACTGGGATAATTTTACCACAATATTAAAGTGTAATCTAGAAAAACAAGTAGTAAAAAGGGTACCTCGTAGTTGTAATGAACTGGAGCTAGCCGTGAACGAAGTAATAGGAGTAATAATAGATGCATATGAATCTAGCTGCCCTGTTAAAGTACAGAAGGGAAGTGACAATCCTCCTTGGTGGTCGGTGGAATTAGCCGATCTGAGGAAAAAGGCTAGGAAAGCCTTCAACAGAGCCAAGAAAACCGAAAGGTGGGAAGATTACAGGAAGCAACTCACCCACTATGGTAATAGCATACGCAGGGCTAAAAGATTAAACTTCCAATCTTTCTGCGGAGATATTGTATCCATGCATGTTGCAGCTAGAGTGCATAAGGCTCTAGCAAAGGACAGAGCGGACATTGATTCCAATCTGAAGAAGATGGAACATACACGGAGGGAACTGAAAATAGAGCTTTTCTACTTCTGAAAACTCACTTTCCTGGGAGCTCGCTTACTAACCCACTGGAAAGTGATGAGACCACCTATAGACCATCTAAGTTTGACTGGAAGAATGCCACAGAAATCTGTTCAGAAAGAAGGATAATGTGCGCAATAATGTCTTTCAGTCCCCATAAATCTCCAGGCATCGATGGTGTCTACCTCGTCCTCTTACACAAGGGAGGAGGGCTGATTATCCATTTCAGGATTTATAGAAGTAGATTGGCCATGGGACATATCCCAGAAGAAAAGGTAGTTTTCATACCCTAAGGTGGGCAAAAAACCCACCTTACCCAAGTCCAACACGCCAATAAGTTTAACATGTTTCATGGCAAAGGCATTTGAGAAAATAGTGGGTAATCATATCAGGAACACAGTAATTAGAGCAAGGCCTCTACATCATTGTCAGTATGCATACAGAGTGAGTAGATCAACAAATACTACACTGTGTCAGTTGACAGAAGAAATAGAAAAGGCTTTTAAAGCAAAGGAAATAGCACTTTGCTCCTTCCTTGACATTGAAGGAGCTTTTGATAATACTACGCATGTAGCTATCAAGAACTTGTTAAGTAAAAAGAAAGTAAATACCACCCTTACCAGATGGACAGGGGAAATGCTTAGAACTAGGAAAGTAGAAATCAGTATAGGTAAAAAAACTATACTGATGAATACCACGAGAGGCTACCCACAAGGGGGTGTGTTATCCCCACTATTGTGGAGTCTGGTAGTAGATGAACTATTAGAGAAGCTAACCCTGGAAGGCATTCGGTGCCAGGACTATGCTGATGACTTAGTTCTGATTGCAGCAGGCAAATTTGAAGACACTCTATGCGACTTAGTGCAAGGTGGAATTAAAAGCACAGAACAATGGTGTGTTATGACCGGCCTGGGAATAAACCACAGGAAGATGACAATAGTTGCTTTCACCAAAAGAAGAAAAATGGAACGCATGAAACCTATTAGACTAAATGGAGTTACCATTGAATTAAAGGATGAAGTTAAATACTTAGGCATTACACTAGATAGAAAACTCACCTTTAACCAGTATATTAATAAGATAACCAAAAAATCAGTATATGCCCTAATGATATGTAGAAGAATGGCAGGCAGTTTGTGGGGATGTTCACCCAAAGTACTGCTCTGGATGTATATCACTATGGTGAGACCTATCATCACCTATGGGGCGATTATTTGGAGTAAACGAACGAATCAGGCTATTATACAGCAGAAATTGAATAAAATTCAAAGGCTCGCATGCACTTGTATGACGGGAGCCTTAAGATAATGCCCTTCTGTCAGTATGTAGAAAATTGTGGGATTAGCCCCCCTCCTGCAAGAAATTTGAGGACAGCAAAGAAAACTATTCTTAACCTTTATAAACTGAAACTCAAGGAGGAACAGTAGTACGATGGGAGGATGAACACTCTATTGCGAACGAACATCCAGTACTCATTTCACCAAGGGAAGGGTAAAGTATTTGAATTCCAAAAAAATTTCCAAGAATACCTTGGAACTAAAGAAGGAATTAGAAAAGAAAACAAAGAGGACATTAGAGGAAATGTAATCGGATGGTATACAGATGGATCAAGGACAGCGGAAGGTACAGGAGCTGGAGTATTTGCCATCAAAAGATGTGCTCAATTTAATATGGATAAAGGATATAAGAACAGACATATAACAATAATATCAGATAGTCAAGTAGGAATTAAAGCATTGAGATCAAACCTTATTAGCTCAAAGATGGTCCTGAACTGCAAAAATAAACTCGATTTCCTGGGTATAAGGAACAGGATCTCACTCTACTGGGTGCCAGGACATGCAGGAGTAGAGGAAAATGAATGAGCAGACAAACTTGCAAGGGAAGGTGCTCGGAAACCGCATATTCGTCCAGAACCATATTGTGGTATAGGACAACACACTATACAAGAACTACTTAGGAAAGAGGTTGGAGAAAACAGGAAGCAAAACTGGGATTCTCTTCAAGGAGTTAGAAAATCAAAGATACTTCTCAATAAGTTTGGGAATAGGCAACATCTTGGATTGTATGGAAAAGAGCAGGAATAATCTAAGGACTTTAACCGGATTTCTAACGGGTCACTGCAAACTTAATTGCCATCTGCGAAGAATGGGCTTTGTCAATGTTTTGTGCAGATCCTGCAAAGTGGAGGAAGAAACACCATTGCATCTGCTTGCTGATTGCCAAACCACTGTAATACACAGATGCGAATGCTTCGGGACACTCAAAAAAACCATAGGAGAGCTCTTACCGTTGGACCCAGCATAAGTGCTGAGCTTCTTGGAGGCGTGGAAACTAACTGGGGTACTGTAGTACAGAAGACAGGAAAGTACAACAGTTCTCAGGACGCAGTACTATAATCACCCTCAATACATAAATAAATAAATAAAATAGTGGCGAAAATACTATAAAAATGTTTGCACTCTCTGCAGACGACCGCATATTAAAGGTATTAGAGTTGCTGCTTTCCAACATGGTAGTTATTTTTCTGTATTATACATCATATTAATCCAACGATAAAGGAAATACATAAAAGCTCAACGAAGGACTTGACTAATGTAAATTGTTATTATGTTCTTCATTTGGTTTCATACTAAATCATCATGCTTTCTATTTAAACTAAAACTATATCACGAAATATTGATCAGTAAGTCATACGTAAAATTATTTACTTTTAGTCTAAGTGGGAAGTCATCAAGCAAGTGAACTGAAATAATATAAACAATTGACTAAATATCTTTTAATGAGGACAGGTTTCAATGATTATATGAAAGTAAATCACTACGGCATATAGGATACATATTGAGAATGGAAGTCATGCAAAGTGGAAAGATAATCTTGTAATTAAAATTATAACTTTAATGAGCACAATTTCGTAAAACTATCATTTTATTTTTACTTTTTTTTCTTTCACAAGAACATTTGGACTCAATATCACATTAAATAAATGTAGACCTAACAAAAATGGAAAGAAAATTGAATATAAATGAGAAAAAATGGAATGAAAACTATCAACAATCTAAATTAGCATTTAACCCCAAGACTTAAATTTAATACTTAAAATAACATGTCGCTATTATTCCTTCATAGACTAAATAATGTGATATTATAATACAAAACAATGATATTATAAACAAAAAATAAATATTTTAAAATAGAAACATTCTAGCTCCATAAAAATGATAATATGACTTCTAGGTGGTATACCCATGGATTTTTTAAATTATTATTACTACTTCTTCCATAAAAAGGTGAACTCGTAGAAATTACCTGAATCAGTATCAGAACTGGAATAAAAGCTACTTCCTTTGTCATTTTCCCATACTTCAACTTTTGGTCTAATTGAGTAACCTTCTTCATCAACTTCAGGAGTTGGAGTTTTTGATTTTCGAACATCTTCCTTTTCTTCACTTGGGACAGAACTGAAAACAAAAAGACCTTTAAGCATGTTTGTAATAACTTGAATTGAATAGTTTAATGAAACATATAATTATATTAATTAGTAAATTATTATCTCTATAGAAAATATATATTTTCAAAAAAAGTTAAGAAACAAATTATCGTCTGAGTAAGGCTACCTTTTGATGTATAATGAAACTGAAATAAAGTTCTTCATGGAATAACCACTTTATCCACTAGTAAAAAAATTGTTTACACATTTTGTTGTAATAACTGCTGGCCTCGTTTCTTCGTTGATCAATACAAAGTCAAAGACATGAATTCCTTCATAGATTTAATAATGCGATATTATGACTACCAGGAGGTATAACCGTGAATATTTTCACGTTAAATTAGATATAATGGTCAAATAAACAATTAAATGAATTAACTTTATTAGAACCCATTTTTTTAACATTGATGGCTGGTTATTTATCAATCAGCTAGCAAATCAGTTTTGTTAGCTATCATTAAATGTACCACAGTCGTAATAATTTAATTATCTTAATTCATAATACGAATTTAAAGATACTTATCTGAAACACTTGACCACCTAAATAACTTGTATCGCATAAAACAAAATCTGGAGTGACCTCAACATTGCTATAAGTAAAAATTTCAAACTGGTTAAGAACATAATGATTTTTGTTCAAAACCTCTTAAAAACCTCTCAAAACCTTTTAAATTCAACCGTAAGTAAAAATGTTTTACATCTTATTGAAAAATAAAATACTCATTTATTACTCCTCTGATTAAATCATGAATGTGTAATTTAGTCTTAAAGTCCTATCAGTTTATCCAATATAGTGGTATCAGAAATCATTGCATCTTGTTCTCTAAATCTAATTTTAATTGATTATTAACTTTATTTGCAAAGTTTAATGATGCAAAATTTCACTAATTAAGAATTTAAGAAATGAATTGGAAAAATCAAAATGCTTAATATATTTCTACTTATATTTTGCAAACTAAATATAATAATAAAGCTGTAATAATACCAATTTATATAGACCTAATGGCATATTCATTAATGTTTATAAAGTAATGAAAATAAAATAACGCTTTAAAAGCCACATACACATATATACATATTATTCACCATAAAATCGGAAAGACGATCCAAACTGGACACAATACGAGTTCAAAATCGAAGAAGATTAACACACAGTGTAATGAAACACACTAACTCAAACTTTCGGACAATCCAGTTTGAGTTTTGTAAGTGTGCGTTACTTTCCTCTTTCCTCTGTGCGTTACACTTCTTCGATTTTGAACTAGTATATATGTACATATAATTTAATTATTATAATAATTTTCAAACTATTGACGATTATATATATATCCTTGGTGGGTTTGGCTTCCACCAAGCTAAGCCTGCGTATGAATAATCACAGGTCATCCGTTGGCAAACGCAGTGACCTTCCCGTTGCTACTCATGCCAGTTCTCACGGACTCAGTTTCAATGACTGTTTCCGTGTACAGGTCCTGAGGCAGATTGATCAGACTAATTCGAAAGTCACTCTGAGAGCTTCAGAAGAAGCACTTACTAGTCTTCTGGGCGGTAGATCGGCTCCTGGGCTTAACCTCAATCGTTGTTTTTTTTTTTTTGTATAAGTTGTTATCAGCTTTTAATTTTATTTTAGTTAATTGTTTTCATTCTTTTCATTTTTATTTGGCTTTTATCTCTTTACCTTCCTTGTCTACCTTTCCTCCGAAAGTTGGCTACACTGTTTGAGTGTTCCAAGCCAGTCGTTATCAGCCTTTGGAGCGATTCACATCTATTCCTGACGACGAGGACATCGAAATATAGTAGTGAGTTCAGTGATTTCTTTTCTATGTGTTCTTTTGAAAATTCTAGTATATATATATATATATATATATAGTTAAAAGTATCGACCGTGGAATAGAAACAAAACTAAAGTTTATCGGAACTCGGTCATTCCTTCGGGTTCAAAATAAACTCTCAATGCCAACGTTTCGGTTTTTATTTAAAACCTTTTTCATAGGCAGAAGAACAAATTGTGAAACAGAAAAACTAAGTATTACGCTACAAATTATTTTACAAAGAAAAATAGTCTGTGAATTTCAACAACTGTCTAGCTTGAATGAACACGTGACACTGTTCATTCAAGTGTCATACGAAAGAGTCCATATTCATACTTCAATATTACCCAAAGATAATATGATTCAAAGCAGAAGAAAATCTGCATCTGATATTAAGTTTTCTTCAAGAGTGCAACATTAGAGCACTTTGCTACAGCATTTTGTTAGACAAATCCATCATACCATGGAAAACATCAGTATTCTTCTTACATTTCATATTAAGTCATTAAATGATCTCAAATTTTTTCATTAAACTTCTAAACATCAATTTCATTTCGGTTTATTCATTGCACCATTATACCACATCCTTTCTTGAGGATAACTGTCAAAATAGTTGAAATATTGAAAGTGAGTCCTCCGTATTCGTGTTTCTCTCTTTTTTAAAATAAATATATTGTATGTATGTAAGTGTTCATATGTATATAGACTAATATAGAACTTACTTGTCCGATTTTTCTTCAACATTGGTAATTGTGTCTTGCTCAACAATATCTTTCCTCTTTTTTGCCTTTTTTTCTTTTTTCTTATCCCGTCTGCTTCTCAAAAACCCTACAAAAGTTATGGTCCTGAATTTCAAATACATGACTTAAACTTGTTTATATACATAATAATTTAGTGAATGCAAATGTTTACAAACACATATAAACTCAAGAGCCCTAGAAAAATCGAAATTAAATTAGCCACATTGTTAAAGGCCAGCAAAAATGTATGGAGAAGCATTACATTGCTAAAGTGATCACATGCAATACAAAGATGCAAAAGTGAACATAAATCACTATTCAGCAAAGCGAAAATGTAAAACCACTAATAAAAATAGTTAAAGCATAACAAAAAAAAGTTAAGAAAACAGTATTTTTGAAATCTTCAGTATTTAAATACTGCTATAATAGTAAGAAATTATGAATGTCACTTAAAGTATTAAGAATACAACATAATGGTATACCAAAGTTACGACTAGAATCCAAGGAAGAGTATACACATTCTTTCTGGGCGCTATCCTAAAAAATAGTTTATACAACTACAATAAGACAACATAATAATTAACGTTATTATAAATCTTTAAAATAAAATAACTAATCCATTTTTTCTTACTTTCAAGTGTAGTACCACTATTCAGCAAATACATTTTTCCCGTAACATATGAATATGCAGTATATTATTATAATGTAAATAAACTGAACAAAAATCATTAGACACAGTCATAAAAAAAGAAATCAATAAAAATGAGAGAGCTTTAAATTTTTTGGTCATAATTATGTAGTCAACTATTACATTGTTGCAATTAATAAAAAAAAAGGTGACAAACTGTTTTTAGTTAAAAATACATATTTCTTTTCTGAGTATAACAATAAAATTTAAAAAAAATTATATAAAAGGAATACAAGTTTATAGAAATAAAATGGTTGGGCACAATACGATTTTATGAATCACAAATTTAGTTTGTTTTTCCACGATTTTTACTTACGATGAAAAATAGAAATAAAATAATAACAAACACAATTAACAAGAAGAATAATTTAGGACGAAAAATATTTCAATATCCTAACAAATGATTGTATATACACTAATATCTACATCATTTTTAGGTTATTTAAGGTGTGCGCGTATGTAAAGGAAATACCAAGTATTTTGGTATTTAAACTTACATTCAGTATATTATGGTGAACACCTTTTGCTGTAACCTCCATTTTCAAAATGGAAATCTATGACGCATATTAACACCATATTTTACTATTTTCTCCTCACAAAGAAAAAAAATGCATAAACACACAAAAGAGTTGTATATGGTAAGGTTGAATGAACGCACTTTAACAGTTATTAAGTTCAACTTCGTTTAGGTAATTACTCTGTGAAAAATTGAATATAGTAAAGTAGGAATGAGTACCAAACGAGATTGATGAAACAATTTTTTTCATACACGCTGATTGTCAAGTAACTGTGTACGAAATGTACGATCTAAATTCAACCCCTTATGACCAATTTTGCAAAACTGGTAACTTAAATAAGTTTAATGTATGAGAACTTCAAGAAGTTCATACAACTCATCAGTAAATGAGATTCTTCAAACATTTTCTTTTCTTAAAACAGTTTACTGTTTGCAATAGAACCCAATGCAAAAAATTATGGTTTAAGAATTATGAACCAGTTTAAACGCATCTAAGGCTTTTATATAAATTAAAATCATTATAGATAGCAATCAAATAATGCTTTCACATGCATCAAAACATTTATAATCCAACATACCTATCTGAAAATTCACAATCAATGCACATCAAATTGTAAATTGTAATATAACTATTTATGACTAAGGAATAATATTTCACGAATAATTAAATAAGACCTAAAAACCTTTACAAAAGCTTCAAATAATGACCTCAAAACAAGTTAAGTAATTTTTTTAATTAGTTCATTCTGATGACAATGCAAAATTACCTCAAATCTTTCATATTCCTTGAAACATTATTCCAGTTATTTTTGCCCTTATTGTATTTTTTTATAAATACATATAGATACATATATAAAATTAACAGTTCCCTAACATCAATACATTTCTGATAAGCCTTCAGAACGCATATTTTACTTTTTTTTCCCGTGATAGTTTAATACCAGTCATATTGACTACTCTCTGCATATACATAGACGATACATTTTATAAGTATATCAAGAAGCACTTCGTTATCTCCATATTATACAGAAAAACAAGTAAACTTGATTTCAAGTAAATTGAGCCATTTTTTTTTTAAATTCACTAATTAAGTAAACTTAATTCAAAACGAGTACAATTAAAACAAATTATATTAGATATTCTGATTATTGAAAAACTGAAGATATATTAGAATTGGAATTCATAAAAAAGTATCAATATACTTGTAACTAGATCTCTGACGACAAAATTTTCTAATAGACTTTTAACTTTCTATTATACGTTTAAAATACTCATTCTCTGAGAGAGGAAAAAAGGAGTACTCATCAGTATAGAGCAAAAAGAAATAAAACAATTTAGTTTAAGTAGAGTTATGTAAACAGAACAAAATTGGAAGTCATGCTTAACAAGATAAAATGTTGCATGCCGTTACATTGATTAAATCCCTTGGTAATGATACCTGCTTTATACACAATAAAAACAAGCATGTACTAATTAATTTTAAACGGACATAATAATTGGATGAGAGACAAATTTTTCACCTTCTTTAGAAAGCATTCATAAACACTACATTACGCTGGAACAACAATTTAAATTTTTGTATGAATGATCACTTACTTGTAGATGGAAGAAAAAACTTCATTCAAGATTTATTAACACCTTAGTGGATTACATCACATCATTATATCCGCATACTCAGTTTAGTCAATAAATCATTAATTTTAAGTAAAAAATCTTAGCTAATCAAACATAAATGGTTTTGGAATAATACAAATATTTAAATTTCACATGTTTATATAAAACAAATTATATTTTTTCTTTAATTCTTCCCAAACAACAAATTTAGTTATTTATTATTTAAAAGATAAACATTGACAGACTGATTCTCAACAAATCAATGCAATTATTATAAGCTAAGAGGTGATTTGGCGGGACATTTAATACTTTGTACTTCGTAACAGTACACACGAATATATTTCACACTGAATTATGCACATCTAAATATAAAATAAAGTCTTTTGGCTAGGAATGGACTCCATAAGGGTTTTAACGTAAACCACTGATTGTTTTACATATACACAAAATAATTTTACAATAAATATGTGTAGGAATAATTCAACGTATGAACAATGTAAGGTGATACAATACCTTTCAACCGATCTGTACTGATAAGTCTCAAAATAGGTTCGATAGTTTTACATATTTGAAATAAAAGTTTGCTATTTTTAGTAGGATTTTTGATTGATTTTTCAGTTTCTCCAATGTACACATGGTTATTAAACATAGTTTTCTTATTATTAAAACAGCAAGGAAAACAATGTGAATACCCAGTATTATTTGATGTTGTCTTTGAGCAACTTTCAAATCCTTATCAATATAAAAAAGGTGAAAGGCCTTATTTCTCTTTAAATTATATATGAGCATGCAAACTGATAAGATCATTAATTTAAAAAGTGAAATATGGATTTCATTGAGCATAATAACTGGCCATAGAATCAAATTAAGAACTTCATTTAGCGCACAAAAATCTTGACAGATAAGTATATCTTTCGTTGATCTAATCAATAGAAAAAAATATGACATTTTATTAGTCCAGGATCTTTTCTAATTGATTTCATTCTGTATGGATATTCCGTATTAAGAAAAGGGAAAAACTAAGCTTAAATAATTTCTAAATAATAAATATTTATTAAGCTAGAAACTTAGAGCGCTACAAATACTCGTCTACTTCAGTTACATGTTTATTAGTTTAATTCTGTCAAACCAATGATTTTAAGCATATAACTTTTTAACATTATTAGCCAGAAATTTTGAATATATAGATAACTGCGTATTAACAAACATGCGAAAGAAGTTTTTTCATATCGAATGAATTAGAAGAAAATATTTGTCTCAATGATAAATTGTCTTGAATATGAAGATAACCAATAACAGGCTCAACCTCTGAATAGTTTAAAAGTGTGAAACATGCATGCTCACAATTAAAAAGTGGCTAATTTTAACTAAAAGGTTTGCAGTAGTAAGCATATGAAGTATTTGAATAATCATTTCCCTGATTCAGTTAAATATTACGTAAGAATGAAAACGTTTTATGTTCGCTTTGCTCAAATTTCATGCTGGACTAGTTTTTTTCTTAATTAAAAAACTTTTTTATACTGACTGCAATACTTAGCTTTCAAGCATACGAGGTGTGTAAATAAAGTAGTGAGACTGATTTTTTTTAAATTTTCTATTCAAATATAATTACAATGTGATATTGTCACCTTCAAAATAGTTCCCTTCGGAAGCCACACAGCGCTGGAGACGGTCCTTCCAATCATTGTAGCATTGCTGGAACTCGGATTCTGGAATGGCCTTCAGCTGGTCGGTTACAGCAGTTTGTATGTTTTGTAGTGTCCCGAAATGAGTTCCCTTGAGGTGATTTTTCAATCTCGGGAAGAGGAAAAAGTCACAAGGACTCAAGTCTGGTGAATAAGGAGGCTGAGGAGCAACAGGAATGTTTTTACTGGCCAAAAACTCGTTTATTGAGATGGCAGTGTGACAGGGCGCGTTGTCGTGATGCAACACCCACTTGTCTTTGATGTTTGGCCGCACACGAAGGACTCTTTTTCGAAGTCTGACTGTCAAGCGTCGATCTGAACGCACAAGGTTCCGTACTCTGTTGACATTTTCATCGGTGTTTGCACTTGAAGGCCTTCCGCTTCGTGGTTCATCTTCAATCGACTCTCTTCCTTCTGAAAATTCCTTAAACCACCGAAAAACCTGTGCCCTTGATAAAACACGTTCTCCATAGGCCTCCTGAAGTTTTTCAAAAGTTTCGGTTGCATTATGTCCAAGTCTGAAGCAAAATTTGATTGCACACCGCTGCTCAACTTTGAGGTCACTCATTTTTAAAACGCTCAAGAAAAAACCATTTCACGAAAACCAACGCTACGGACAAACAAATGACTGTGGCGAGTTCAGATTCATACTGGAGGCGCATCACACGTGCACCTGACGCTACTCAAGGCCACGCGTCTCCAGCGTTGCCAGATCGAAAGCGACGTTGCCAGTCTCACTACTTTATTTACACACCTCGTAGATCTAATTAGTATAGCTAAAATCATAATTTATAGACATAGCCAATTCCCAACATAATTACCAACCAGATGTTAAGGAGTCAGTAATATCTCTATGTATTTAAGCGACATTATTGCTTAAAAAACTTTATAGACGAATCTTTGTTCCTGAGTATCCCCAATTAGATATGTAATGAATCTATTAGCGCATTATTTTAAGACATAAAAATCCTGGAAATAATTAATTCGAAATACTTAAAATAATGATTTCGAGCATAGTGTTGAAATATAATATGCAACTCCTGTTTTACATTGTAAGTAATAATACTGAAGTAATAATTTCTAAGCGGAAGTGATTATTTAAAAACTCAACTGAAAAAAATATGTATATAAAATAAAAATGCTAATATGCATTTAAAATTGTTTTAAAATACTGAATTACGTATAAATATTACTTTAATTTATCATAGAGAAAAAATGGTCGAGATTAATAGATTAAATTAAACTAATCAGAATAATATTTAATAAGATCAAAAATGAAAGAACGACAATAGAAGTATTTTTTTTTTATTTTCGTCCTTTTCGAAGAATCATTTTACAATAATAATATAAAGAATAAATAAAAAGGCAAGGGAGTTATTTTTTTTAATAATATTCAGAGCGCTTAGAAGTATTAATAAATGGAAGAAGTATTCATTTAATAAAACTTGCTTTTATATGCAAAGTGCAGGTTACTCTTATCTAAAGGTTGCATTTTACAATAACATATCAATAAGCACTAAACATTTTAAACAAGCTTTAGAATATATCTCGTTAAATAAAAATTATAACAAAGTTAATTAAATGACAGTTAACGTCACAGCAGTGAAAGAAAATTTATTATTAACCATGCTCAATTCTAAACTGATAACAGGAAGAGACCTGATGTCCAAGCTGATATGCCGGTTGGTGATGCTATTTCACAGAGATCTGTTAGCCAAATAAAACAAAGTATAAAATAAAGAGAAATTATTGAACTATATATATATATATACATAAATAGCATAAAGGTAACATATTTAATATCAAACTAAAAATTCAAATATATTATGCCAATAAAAAGCAAAAATTGTTTCCAAGAAATAATATAGAAACCCCGAACTAATTAAACACTACACTCTTCTTTAATTATTCTTAAGCCCAAATTATTTATAATTATATTATTGTACTCAAAAAGTAGTTGAGAGCATGCAAGAATTAAGAAAAAAAAAAAGGTGAAATAATCATAAAGTTAACACCTATTTTTGAAAATAAAAACATAAAGAAATTAGATATTCCATTGGAAAAGCTTTCAAACACTGAGACTGATAAGTGTATGAAATAATGATATTTTAACTTAGAGATCATCAATTGTTAAACAAATAAGTTTAACAAGCAGGACATTTTAGTCATCCAAGCTAAAATACTTTCCAAGAAGAATGATATCTTCTTTTCTAAAAAAAGTATACTCTTCTTATATATTATATACAATAAAGGAAAAAAAAAGAAAGAGAGAGAGAAAATGTGATAATATAAATATGAAATTACTTATAATATTCAAAACTGATATAATATAATATTGTATTATTATATTATAGTAATATTGTATGACAAAAAAATGCCAATATTATTTTAACAATAACAATTTCATTAATTGTAAGTCTTATTTAAACAAGTATAACATATCAGCAATATTCAGTCTGAAAAAGAAAGCTCAGTAGTTATATTAGTGATTTAAATAGCATATTTAGATTCATTTAAATAAATGAATTTATTAAATAAATTCACTTAAATAATTAACTAAAACTATTACAATTTTATAATATTAGCAACATTATTTAACCATTTAAGTCATTAAAACAAATAAAATAAAAATAATGAAGTTCTAAAACTATAGAGTTGTCAGATATAGTTTTGAATATTCATAAATTAACCAATCTCCATCAGAGTGATCAACCTATCCCTTATAAGATAGCGGTGCTTCCTGTGAGTAATTTTTCCTTTTATTTACGAAAACAATGTAACCTGTAATGCTAAAAAATAATGATTTTTAATCATCATTAATTTAGTGACATTATCTTTATAAAGTAAGCAAGAATTAATAATTGTTTTTAAACAATAAAAATGTTTAAAAATTTAAAATTAATCAGGTAATTATAGTTAGGTGGAATTGTGAAACTGTCAGCATCAACTTATGCCGGATACAACTTTAGGTGTTTTGTAAACCTATATTAAGTGTGTTCTTTTTGTGGTATTTGAGGTAAAGCCAATGTAAAGCCAATTTTAAATTGGATAATGAGAAGAAAAAAAGTGAACAAACCAACTAAGTAATTATATCCATAAGACATTATTTAAAAAAAGGGTAATTATTGTGATAACCAACCTTGTGGTTATAATTATTAAAGTTTGAAAAAAAAAACAATAACATGCAAGTATACAAAAATCTTTCTATCAAAATACAATACTCATGGTAGTACCGGTAGTTAATATGTATAACTTCTGGCATTTTGTCCATTATACTGGTTTACAAACTAAAGAAAATAGTACTAGCATGTTTTTAAAACATTTTCATAATTTAAAATTATGAAATCAGGATTTTGATATCTTTTTGTTCGAGAGAGCGAGAGGGAGAGCGAGAGCGAGAGAGAGAGAGAGTGTGTCACATTCTTATGAGTTACACTACTATTGAAGGAAGACTTTTCATACACCACTTTACATTAAGTAATATATGAGGGTAAAAGCTACTTCAACAAATTTAACATTATTTTGAAGCCTATGAAACAGAGATATGTTTGACACCTGCATGCCATTAAACTGGCACACAACACTCTCCATTACCTATGAAAACTATGAACATATGTTTCAATGTACCAATCTTTTGAAAATAAGACATTATTTTAAACAAGGTACGTTACAGTTAGTCATGGTTTAAGTAGGTAACAATATTTCTACGTTATTGCACCCGTTAGAACAATTATATTTCTGCACAGAAAAAATCCTGAGTACACAATAGGCATTTTTTTTTACACTCTACAAAGAAGTATTAATTAACCCATAATACTATACATGTTGGTACGTCCAAATATTTGACATAAAATTATATGCATTGGAGTCATTGAAATTTTTAAGTAACTAGAAAAGGAACTGAAAATTATATTTTAAACAGTTCACAGCAACATAAAAGTACAGATTTCTTACTGTAAGCAAACATCCCTATTTTTTAAATTGAAAAATGTTACTAAATAGTTTAGTAAAGCAAATATCAATCATACTAAATGATTATTCCAAAATATATAAAAATTACACATTAGAAATATATTTTTTCAGTCATGAAATTAATTAAACTAACATTATCTCTGCATACAAATAATGAGAACTGGTAACTATTCTAAAACTGTATGACTCAGAGATTAACTTAATATAACCTATAAAATTCAGAACTAGAAAATCAACAACACAGACTTCCCAACCCAAACAATTTAATCCGAGGACCACAAATGTTTGAAAAAATACATTAGGAACAATTTATTACTATTAATCATTCAATATATATTCTTAAAACAATAACAAATCGTTAAATATCAACTTAGGAGGAGACACAGCAGTCCGCCAGGGATAATGGGTAGGATGGAAGGAGGATAAAAGAGAAATTAAAAAATATGGATACATAAACAAAACAATCATGACAAAATAGCAGATTTTAAGTTAAACAAATTAAGTACAATGCAAATTGTCTCATAACAGGGTTTTCTAATTCCTATCTCACACACAAATCAAAGAATTCATGATATATCAATGGTAGTGTGAAAAATATAGAAAATCACTTTTTTGTCAACCTAATAAAAAAGAATTTAAATTACAATAACTTTTATTGTAATAGCACTTTCTGAGTTATAATAATTTAATTAACATAATAATAAACATGTAGTTAAATAAAATAACCAAACATTACAAAAATACTGAAAATATCTTATGCTGCATAATGCACTCCAAAGTATAAATCACAGAAAATTTAAACGAATATAATATTAAAAGAAGATAAAAGCATGCATGCAATAACAAAGCATGCTGCTCAAAAACATTCCTGCAAACTAAGAAAAAACACCCCAACTTGGAACATGCAAGAAAGTCAATTCATAGAAAATTATATACCAAATATGGTTTTTTTAAAATATGTTTATTTATAAATTAGAACTAACTTCAACGAAAATCTAAAATAATTTAATTAAAAAAATCTAATAAAAGTGCTTTTTATTAGTTACATCAACATAATTGTAACTGTATTCGAACAAAATTTCTAATATACAAGAGAGAATAATCCATAATTAAAAACTTCGAATTATCAGGAATAACAGTATCAGCATAATCAAAAATGAGAATATGAACACTTAATCTTCCACAAACTTGCTCACTGTAGGAAACTGTATTAAGCATTTAATGTTTCAGGCTTAGCATTAAGAAACCAGTGGGTAAAAAAAGAAAAGTAAACTGTTTTTACATGACAAGAACCACACTTTGTATTCCAACATTCAAGGTTACTCTGTATAATTTTAAATGTACTTACGTAAATAAATGATTAAATCGTTAACAGGAAAATCAAATATTTTAACCAAAAAAAAGTCCATCTGAATTTTGTGAAGTATAAAATATAGCGAACTAAATACTTTATCTTTGACCAAATTTTCATATGAAAATATTGATACGTATTTAATGACGAAATCCTACTATTAGTGACTAGAGAATACTTAAGTACATCATACAAAAATTAATTAACACTAACAAAATGATCAACACTACAACCAAAAAGGCTATCTATCGAGTGAAAATAACGCTTGAAATAATAAGAAGACCTTTGGTTGAAACCATATTAGTTGCTTTCAATATTACAGTGTAATTAATTACATAATTAATATAAAAAAAAAGTCCTACTTCGGTATTTCAAATGAGAAAATTCAATCTTTCTAACTCACAATAAAAGACACATAACACATACAAGACATAACATATAATCAGTCTGTTTCTATATAATCTCCATTACATGATTACCAACCAAACTGATACGTTTTATTAAAAACAACTTATATTTCTTACATCTATAAGCTATTCAGATAGTAATAAGTAATCTTTTCTAGAGTATATACGTATATGGAATCAATTTTTAAACTCCAGTAACGAAGAAGTTACTCGCATCAGAAAGAGTTAATTTAAAGAAATGGGAAAGCATATCACTAGTATTTTATATTATTTTTTTAAATCAATAATACAGAGAGAGAGAGAAAGAGAGAGAGAGAGAGAGAGAAAGAGAGAATACATCATGAAAAGAGACTACATGTTGTTTTCCATTAGTACAGTTCATTTCGACACCCCAAAATGTAAGCTAAACACTTTTTTAGGTGTACATCAGTGAAATCGTCCAATAGGTAAAAGTACAGTTTAATTCAAATCAAGTTTGAAACGCAATATATTTTCAGTATTACAGCCTGACTTGGAAAATTAGGACACGTTCAACACTGAAAGATCGAAAGTACTTTAACTTCATCCGTAGATAGCTTACGTTGATAATGGATCACCCGGAATATAGAATTAACGAAATGAGTTTTTATGTAAAACAATCTAAAATGATTATTTTGACGAAATATATTTTCTATAATAAATACTATTTATTAATTAAATAAACACATGTGTTAATGCAAAATATTACTGAAATTAACCTACCAGCAGCTAACGTAATAAAGCAAGTAATAATACATCAACTATTCAATAACATTATTATGATAATTAACATCAAGATAGTAATCTAAAGATTATTAAAGATGAGACTGTATAAAAATACTTGGTAATAATGTAATGAATATAGCATTTGATTTTTAAAATACTAAAAAAAAAAACTATTTCCCTGATTTTGTAATATATATATTTCTGTCAAGCATACTACTTGCGTACTACAGAGATAATCAGTTCAAAGTAAAATATCAGTTCAATTACACACACCAATTAATTTAAAAATGAAAGTCAGTGGGACTTAATAAGTTTCTTTCAGAAAGAGATGGGTGAAGAATAAATTACTTTTGACTGGGTCAAATAAATTTTTTTACGATATCAGATTTGTGTTTTCTTATGTATGGAATATTTATTCATACGAATCCTTTGTCAGAATTCATGGGTCAATGATATTAAACTATTTATAATCGAAACAAATTATTTACTATTACAGTAATAATGGATGGATAAGGTTTAATTATTGTCAAATGGATACAAATGGATTAATCATTTATAGGACTAGAGAGATATAGTTTTGTATGAAATGGTATTTAATAATAACAAAAAAACCCCTGAAATTTAGATTCCACGATTAAATATCTCTCTTTATAAACGAACCAAAGGTAAATAAAAGAAACAACTTCTGAATTTTTCAAAATTAGACTTATAACATTAATCTGTAAAATAAAATCCCTCCATTTACTCATTTTGTATTCACTTTTTATATTCAAAAGTATCCTACTCAAAACTAAAAAAATCTACCTATACTATGCAATAGTAACAAGTTTTTCACTATTTAGTTTTAAAAAAGTTGGCCTATGATAATCCTAAATACCATGATCTTATGGATTTAATAAATTAAATCACCATATTTCTTTGAATTCTTATTGAACATGTTTCGGAGTTACACCCACCATTTTCAGCAGAAAAAAGAAACAATTAAAACTACACATAACAAAATGAATCTAATTACCTAAAATCACATTAGAATCACCCTGAAATGAAGAAAAGATTTTGAAATTTAGAAAAATATTCGACGAAGTTAAATCAAGTGGAATCAGACATAAAGTTTTTAAATGCATGTATTCAAGAAGTACTGCTCCCAACTTTTATTAATATATATATATATATATATATATCAGTTCACAAACGAAGAAAAGCAACACACAGAGAAAGAGACACACTTACAAACTCAAATTTTCGGATGATCCGTCTTCAGGAGAAAAGAGAGAAAGGGCGACCAAGCACGCCGGAAACACAACGGCAGGAAACCGTCCCGGCAACCGACGTCGGTTGCCGGGACGGTTTCCTGCCGTTGTGTTTCCGGCGTGCTTGGTCGCCCTTTCTCTCTTTTCTCCTGAAGACGGATCATCCGAAAATTTGAGTTTGTAAGTGTGTCTCTTTCTCTGTGTGTTGCTTTTCTTCGTTTGTGAACTGATTTGCGTCCAGTTTGGATCGTTTTTTCGAATTTTAAGTGGATATATATATATATATATATATATATATATTAGTAAAAGTTGGGTTGAGTTGACTGTCGTCCCTCCGTCAATTCACTTCTTCTCCTGAGGACGACCACCATTACGGTCGAAATATTGAAAAGTGAGTCTTTGTTGTGTTTCTGTTTATGTGTCACTGCTTATTTTAATCGGTATATATATATATATATATAATATATATATATATATATATATATGAAAACAAACCACAAGGAAAAAAAAGAAAACAGATAGAAAAAATGCTCTGAGGCCTTTCAATTTATGTCATCAGAGAGCAAACAAGGTAAGAACTAGAAGGTAACATCAAAGGTGTGTACAAGGAAGGTAACTAAACAGCTGGGAAAACAAAAGTCGAAGAGGCATAATAAGAGAAAAACAAAAAATACCCAATACAATTAAACAATGCAAAATGAACAATAAGAAAATTAATTAAATTAAAAAAATAAAAATATAAATAGAATAAGAAACAAGTGTTATATATAATTCCTAACTATAAACAATATATAATAAATATAAACAAATAGATACAAATTAAATTAATGCAATATCAAAAAATAAACAATAATAAATGATTAACAAAACAAGAATACATGAGAAAGTAAATAAGTCAAATAAAAATTATGTTCTATTATTAGAATCCACAATCTGGTCAGAGTTCATGTTCAACGTTGCAAGTACATTCCGAAGGTCACCCACAGGACCAATTTGCCTAACTATACCTTACTAGAGTGAAGCAACATAAATACACTATCAGGAGGCAAGAAGAATCAAGTGCCTTGTTCCAACATATTAATTCAAAAAATCATTCTATAAAATGGGAAGATTCTAAGGAATTGATATTTCTCTCATCTGATGTGGAAAGGAACTTAGTAGAAAGTGCCCTAATTAAGTATAATTTTAATAAACTAATAAATATAAGTCATGGGCTTTTTAGATTGGATGAAATTTTAATTGAAGGTATAGTTAGGCAAATTGGTCCTGTGGGTGACCTTCGGAATGTACTTGCAACGTTGAACATGAACTCTGACCAGATTGTGGATTCTAATAATAGAACATAATTTTTATTTGACTTATTTACTTTCTCATGTATTCTTGTTTTGTTAATCATTTATTATTGTTTATTTTTTGATATTGCATTAATTTAATTTGTATCTATTTGTTTATATTTATTATATATTGTTTATAGTTAGGAATTATATATAACACTTGTTTCTTATTCTATTTATATTTTTATTTTTTTAATGTAATTAATTTTCTTATTGTTCATTTTGCATTGTTTAATTGTATTGGGTATTTTTTGTTTTTCTCTTATTATGCCTCTTCGACTTTTGTTTTCCCAGCTGTTTAGTTACCTTCCTTGTACACACCTTTGATGTTACCTTCTAGTTCTTACCTTGTTTGCTCTCTGATGACATAAATTGAAAGGCCTCAGAGCATTTTTTCTATCTGTTTTCTTTTTTTTTCCTTGTGGTTTGTTTTCATTGATTGTATCACGTGTTTATTGTGATTCATCTGCATATATATATATATATATATATATATATAGCTCAATAACGAAAAGAGAATAACAGCAGTGGCTGACCACTGCTAGTCAAGAGGAGTACTTCTACCTGATGACGACGGCTGTTGAAATATAGTAGTAAGTCTTGTATGCCTATGCCTATTTTTTCTCTTTTCGTTATTGAGCTAGTAGTCCCGTTGAAACTTTTACTTTTCTTGATCATATACATATATATATATACTTTTTCGTCGGAAATACGTTCCGAAACGGTTAATTTAGAAAAAGAAACATACTGAAATCAAAAACACATCTACAGTTTCTAATTTTCAGTTTGAACCGTCTTTAGGAGAAGAGAGGGAAAGATAAGAGAGGGAAACCAAGCGCACTGGAGACGCTTTTGATTTCTCTATGTTTCTTTTTATAAATTGAACTACATATATACATTTACAATTTGCAGCAGATTCTGCGTTAATAAGTCTCTCGTTGTTTAATAATTTCACAACTACATTTCGATAAAAAAGATTGCCTTCTTTTAATCAAATAGTTACGTTTTTCGTAAAAAAAATAGCTTTCAGAAAAATGGTTTTATGATAGAAAAGTAAATAGGCCATATTTGTGTTTAACATGTCAAAAAAACATAAATCATTGTATCACAGGAGGGAGTTTATATAACAGTGCTATTATTTTTCTATCAAATTACCGACTATTACTGAATGAGGAAATAAGAAATTCAATTTTTCTGAAGGGAAAAAAAAAGTAGTTTTCTGGACTAGAATTCAACCATATTGACCCGGTTTATCACCCTAAAGATCTTAACTAAACATCTAGTAATTTTAAACTTTTAAATTAGGTAAAACTTTAACAATCATGATAAAATTAATGATATAAATGGAGGAAAGTCAGCATTTAATTATATCCACAGGTATAAACACGTAGATATATTTATAGAAAGCAAATATAGCTCTTTCCCTGAATCATAATCACTAAACCTCTCTTTTCTAAAAATATTAAAAGGAAATAAAACAACTTTTCCAAAGATCAGAAGCACACATTCCGTAGCACCTAAACCAAATATTGAGGGAGTATGTTACCACATGAATTTCTAAATCTAGGAAATCGCACAAACATGATTGAGGAAGAAAAACATCTTTTTTTAGTCAAAATCTACTTCATAACATCAATCAAATCCATAAAAATGGATAGAAAAATAGTAAAACAAATTACATTTCGATCCTCTCAGGGGGTTCCTTGGAACAGAAGCAAGTTCTGGAGAAATCGGACTTGTTGGTGCAGAAGTAGCACAAGAACCTGAGTTATCTTTACCTGAAACATTTATTCTTGACACTAAATACATCAGAAAGATGATCACGAGTACTATTATTTACTATATAACTGGCAGTATAACTAACTAAGAGACATTTCAACCGCTGATAATCCAAAGACCAAAGATAACATCTAAATGACAAAAGCAAAGAGAAAGTAACAATATATATGTTCTTGAAATATGAAATACACTAAACGCAACCAACCAACTAAGCAAACAATTTTTAAAATCAATTTGCGATAACGGTTCTGCACACTAAAAGCGAATCAAATATTTTAAAGTAGTTATAGATATCAATAGCTTGCTCTTGAACATCAAATTTAACATGAAACATTGAACAAACATCATACAAATTAATTAGAAGTGTGATTGCGGTTACTATTAGTATACGAGGTGTGCAAATAAAGTAGTGAGACTGATTTTTTTTAAATTTTCTATTCAAATATAATTACAATGTGATATTGTCACCTTCAAAATAGTTCCCTTCGGAAGCCACACAGCGCTGGAGACGGTCCTTCCAATCATTGTAGCATTGCTGGAACTCGGATTCTGGAATGGCCTTCAGCTGGTCGGTTACAGCAGTTTGTATGTTTTGTAGTGTCCCGAAATGAGTTCCCTTGAGGTGATTTTTCAATCTCGGGAAGAGGAAAAAGTCACAAGGACTCAAGTCTGGTGAATAAGGAGGCTGAGGAGCAACAGGAATGTTTTTACTGGCCAAAAACTCGTTTATTGAGATGGCAGTGTGACAGGGCGCGTTGTCGTGATGCAACACCCACTTGTCTTTGATGTTTGGCCGCACACGAAGGACTCTTTTTCGAAGTCTGACTGTCAAGCGTCGATCTGAACGCACAAGGTTCCGTACTCTGTTGACATTTTCATCGGTGTTTGCACTTGAAGGCCTTCCGCTTCGTGGTTCATCTTCAATCGACTCTCTTCCTTCTGAAAATTCCTTAAACCACCGAAAAACCTGTGCCCTTGATAAAACACGTTCTCCATAGGCCTCCTGAAGTTTTTCAAAAGTTTCGGTTGCATTATGTCCAAGTCTGAAGCAAAATTTGATTGCACACCGCTGCTCAACTTTGAGGTCACTCATTTTTAAAACGCTCAAGAAAAAACCATTTCACGAAAACCAACGCTACGGACAAACAAATGACTGTGGCGAGTTCAGATTCATACTGGAGGCGCATCACACGTGCACCTGACGCTACTCAAGGCCACGCGTCTCCAGCGTTGCCAGATCGAAAGCGACGTTGCCAGTCTCACTACTTTATTTACACACCTCGTAGTTGTTTACATTATAGCATACATATCAATACACAATAATATATAAAAAAAATATTTCTTAACATATAACAAATTTACTTGAAAAGTATAGTTGAAGAAATTAAATGTAATTTGAAATGTTTTCTGCTATATTAGAAATGACTTTTATATATTCCGCTGTTAAAATTCTAATAAATTATTTAGTAAAAACCATTATACGTTGTTAAGCTATCTAATGCTAAATGAAATAATCAAGACACCTAGTCAAGAGTCAAGTTGTTGGAGCTGAAAACAAAATACATTTGTTTTATAATAATGAATTATAAATACATATAATGTAAATGATAAGTTACATGCCCACCAGATTACAAAAAAAATCAGCTAAGTTCACGGAGTTAGGGTTTTCATAACATAAATTATACACAAAATTTAATTGAAAACTTTAAACTTTTGAAAAATATATTTATATAGTACACATATGTAAGAAAATTTGAACTTGTATTAATTATTAAGAACAAAAATTGTTTATTCAGACATAAATGGTTTTAAGTGAAAGTACTATGTAAGTGAGAAAGGTTTCGGTGAAACTCATTATCATGAAAAATTAAATCAACTTTCGATAATAACAATTCATTGCTTTTCATCACAAGTAATAAATTAACGAAATGGTTTACTTTTCTAATTCTTTCTCCCATGCAAATTTGACTGTTTTTTTTTGTGAGAGGGAGGAGGGACTCAAAAAGATGTATAGTATTATTTTAAAACAAATTCCTGATATAAATACATATATATTCTAACCAAAGATTTAAAAGTAGTTGATATTTATATCCAAAACATCTTCTAATCATTTCGTTATGGTAAACAAAAACTACCTTTTTTTAATAAAATAGCTGTAGATAAAATATAACGAGTCAAACATACAAGCAAATAAGAGCTCTTGGACTCGCTCTTCTCATTTTCACTACTGTTTCATTCATTGAATGAAGTTTCAATAATAGAAGAAAATACTTTAAATTCACAACGGTTCTCCTCACAATTTTATAGAGAATGACGAGAAGGGAAAGATAAAAATCTCATGTTAAAGACAGGAGGAGTCTTAAAGAATAATGAGCAAATAATGACAGGTGAGGGAAGAATCCTTGATACATATTTCATTAAGTTTTTTCTAGATCCGTTCTTGTCACTTTCATTTTTAGGTATACTAAATAACAATTCTACAAGTGTTCTATTTACCAAGCTTATAATTATTCATAGATATATATTAAAATAACCTTCTTACAATTAAAGAACGTTTCTGTCACCATTCACTATCTTCAGAGTATTATAATATTATACTCACTAATACTAGAAAAGTTTATAAATAATTTTAAGAAAAAACAATAACAAATCGAAATTCATACTTAACTGTTAAGATAAGGTTACTTATCTTAAATTAGGGTTATGGTAATTTTAAAGTGATACAGGTTTAAACTAGTCCTCAAATATTTGGCCCTAAAGGCTTTCCAGTTTCTTCCTGATTCCTATATGGCAATTCTCCTGAATGTACTTTCAAAATTCTGGTAAATCCTGATATTTGGCCGTTCATGCTGGGTTTCTTTTCTATATATTGGGCGCTTCTATTATTTGGTGACGGCTGACACCATTTTATTGATTAATTATTTCTACTCGTCAACATTTGTCTGCTTAGTTCCATACCATGGACATTTTTTTGTATGCTCTTTGAAGCACCTACAGCAAGGTGTACCGCAGTAAGCCTCCTCGACAATGTAGTCATTCTCGAATCAATATAGTTGGTTTTAAGGAACTCACAGTTTCCTAGGATACAATTAGAGCTCTAAACTACAATAGTTCGTTGGAGTTTGGCTTTGGGATGCACGTTATTTCTAATTACCATGTCCGCTGTACTTAAGCCTTCATAATATGTAATTAGTTTCAGCTGATCAATATGCACTTGGTACTGACTTTTAGGATTCTTTCATTAACCTTATATGCCTTGAAATATTAGTTCCTATAGAAAACTATATGTTTTATTCCTTTCCTGGTTTAATTGGGCTCGTCCATGTTGGCACAATTACTTTTATGGATATATGTTTGCAATATCTTATCAAACTGTATACTATTATAAAACAATTAATAGGTAATATTATCAACATGAACAAGCTAAAAACCAAACTAGGAAAGAAATAAAACAGACAGTTTTCTATAAAAAACAATACTCCAAAGCATATAAAGTAGATGAAAGAATCCTGAAGGGCATTATCAACGATAATACTAAGTGCTGAAGACCGAAGACCAGCTGAAACTAAATACGTATAACAAAGGCTGAAGTACAGCAGACATGGTAATTAGAAATAACTCGTAGCCCAAAGCCAAACTCCAACGACCTAATGTCGTTTACAGCTATAATAGCATCCTAAGAAACTAAATTCTTGGAAAATTGGGTCTTAGTTATTGTTTTTTTCTTAAATTATTTATCCTTACTATTATACTGATAGTTTCCTGATTACTAAGCATATTATAATGCCCTGAACATGGTCAATGGCGATAGAAACGTTGGTTAATTGAATAATGAAAAGCGGCGTGAATAAAACATTTGGAGAATTGTTATTGGAAACACCAGAAAAGAAAGGTAGAAAAGCTATCTAGAAAAGTGACAAGAACAAGGATCCAGAAAGAATTTAATACATATATACACTATTTTTCTTTATCGAGGTTTGGTCCGGCACCAAACTATTCTAAAAAAAAAACACATTGAAGCTAATTTTCGTTTATATATATAACTCAATACAAAAAGAGAAAAACATAGATAAAGGCATACAACACTCACTACTATATTTCGACTAGCGTCGTCATCAGATAGGAGTACTTCTGCGAGCATCCGCAGCTGACAGAGAGAACTGTCGAATACGACAACACGCGTGCCCTCTGCTGGCTACCTTGCGCAAGAGCAACTAACTATAGAGAGAGAACTAACTAAAAACGCAAACTGAAAATGATAACTCAGATGTGAGTCAAGAAAAAAATAAGATCAATGAAAACAAAAGTAAATATTTTTTTTTACTTTAAAAAATAAAGTTAATAGTGAAATTAAAAAAACGAACTAAATGAATAGAAAATATTTATTTACTTATTTATTTATAGTTATTTATTCATCTATTTAGTTCAATGTTAATAATTTGTAATATTTATTTTATTGCTAATTTTTGTTTATTTATATTTATTTACGTTTTATTTATTATATTTTTTTTACCTCCCCTCTCCATGACTTGATATAAAAGTTAGTGACTTTCGACAATATTTCTTCTTCTTTCCGAAGACACAACTACTAATTCCTTTGCATTATCCAGTACATGGTATCCTGTCTACACAACAGTCTTTTCTTCTTACCTTATTATTGACAAGCCTGTTAAATAAGTTACCATCACTACTGAAAACAATAGAAGCTCTAACTTCTTCATAAATGAGGACATATCTTTCAAACAGGGACTATATGGAATGGCCTGCAATTTCCTTCTTAAGAACTGTTCTTTATTATTTGATATAATGGATTGTTTCACATTTTTCATGATACTATCCATTAATCTTCTTGGATACATTAAAGAACCTGAAATTTTGGAAATATTTTTGATTTCTTCATCTAAAAACTCTTCACTGCAAATTTTTAAAGCTCCCAAGAACATACTACTGAAAACTGATTCTTTAACTTTAAGTAAATGAACTGAGAATAAATGAACATAAGATGATACATTTGTTGATTTTCTATGAACACTGTACTGCAATTCATAATCAATCCTGTGTACAAGGAACATTTGCAAAGACAGATTTGACATCAAAGCTCACTAATTTACTATTTTGCTAAGAAATTAGTTTTTGAGTTAGGTTTGAAGATAGTGATGAAGCAAAGGAATTAGTTGGGTCTTTGGGAAAGAAGAAGAAATATTGTCGAAAGTGCACTCATAAAAAGCTTTTATGACAAATTAATGAACTTTTTAGATGGAACTATTGATTAATGGAATAATTAAACAGATGAATACTCCTTCAATTATAGGAACATTAAACACAATCAAGGTTACCAACAATTCTAGCGACTCCAATCAACCAGGTTAACAGGTGCTAGTTTAGTCTAAGGTAGAGCAATCAGTTATTATGTGGTATTTACTCATTGTACAGTAAAAAGTTAATGAACAAGTCTCCACATATAGAAGTATAATAATATAAACAACGCGTTCGAACACATCGCGTATATCTATACTAAAGCGCAGTTCTCGCGAAATATCTATTCTGGAAGCTTACGAAATCAATAAATCATTTCGCGATAATTCTTCCGTTTACCTCAACGAGCAAATCCCCAACTGTTCAACTTTTCTTAAATTATTCACATATAAAAAAAAGTTCTATTTTAAGTGTTATTTGTATTGTTATTTTTATAATTTTCATTTGTATTTCGTTATAGTTCTCTGTATATTATTGTTATGTTTTCTATACCTAGTCTTAAAGTGAATGTGAAGGGCTTTGCCTAACTGTTAAAAATGTACCTGTTTCCCAATATGAAATAGATGTACAAAGTACATCCCCCCACCCACTTCCGTCCTAGTTAGTTGCACCAGAAACATCGGCCCTTGGGTATGTACTCTGTTCCTTATTTCATTTTGTACCATTAATTTTATAGTATAGATAAATCGTCAAGAAGAACAATACGTGTTCAAAACGCGTTGTTTATACAGTTAAACTTCTATATGTGAAGCTTGTTCATTAACTTTTTACCTCACAATGAGGTGTTTGTTATTTTTTAATAACAAGGCCTTAGAGTATTGTTTCCAATTTATTTTCACTGTGGTATTAATCCATCTTTTATATCAAGTGTTATTTTGATATATATATATATGATCAAACCACAATAAGAAATGGGAAAACAAGACTAAGATCTTTCAACCGTAACAAGCGGTCTTCGTCAGAGTCAAAAACCCAACTCCGAGTTAATGAATTGACTCTGACGAAGACCGCTTGTTTTCCCATTTCTTATTGTGGTTTAATCATTGATTGTTGTTTCACGTGTTTATGTGAAATCTTTATATATATATATATATATATATATATATATATATATATATATATAGTAAATTATAAAGAAAAACAGAAAGAGAAATACTAACACTGCAAAAGCTCATTTGAACTTATTTCAATATTGGTCATCATAAGGGGAAGAAGCAATCTGTTTAAAATGCAAGCAGCAGGAAATGAGATCACTCGAGTGATAAGCACGTCAATTGCAAAAACGCCACCACGTACAAGAAGGAATAAAAAAAGAACAAGCAAATGGAATGAGCAGAAGAAAAGATGAAAAACAATATAAATAAACTATAACAGTTTAATTTATATGAAATAAAATATTATACTATAACATTTAGTTACTCTTATATCCTTCTCAATTCCGTAATTTTTGTCTTTTATTTACTTCACAATTCTTTGAACATAGTTGATACCTATAATTCTCTAGATAAACCATTGTTAAAAGTTATGTTTGTCTTATTAAATGACTTCCTGCCTCCACAACAACGTTTTGCAGCCATAAGCTTATAGTTAACTATCATACTCAAAGACCATTATAAATCTTTACCTTATACCACGGTAAAAATGAATTCGACTTTTTCCTAATATCTTTTCCATAATTTTTTCTCATCCATTATTTTTAATTGCTATATGACGAAAAGGCTCATTCACTTCCTTAGTATTTATATTACCCTCGATAATGTTCATTTCACAGCCATCATTCTATAAAATCCGCTAATGCCTACAGCCCTCCATTGTAGTAGTTGTCTTGCACTTGATGTTAAGAAGGTTATCTTGAGACATTGTCAATTCATCAATATTAAATTTGTAAAAACCACTTTCATATATATCAGATTAACTTGTTTTACTACCTTTTTTATTTCGTTTTAATAATGTGGGCATGTTAGTATAAATTTATTCCTTTATTCCCCATTTCATTCACACTTTTTCTATCCTCACTAAGTTTTTTTCTATACATTGCCGAAAAGTCCCTACCATCACAGGTATTTTCCTTATAATCTCCACACTTCCCCACATTGCCAAGGAAATCCACAAGGTAGTATACTATCAAATTTGACTCGTTATCCATTCTCTTCTCAGCAATATCTACTCCATTCAGACCTCCTGAATTTCAAGTAACTGCGTTTATCGACTGGATTGCACTCAGGGTGATTCCTTTTATGTTCGATTCTACGAGGGTCGTCCAGAAAATAAGTTCCGTTTTGGTCTGTAGGGCGGTAGGAGTGGTTTTTGCCAAATCCGGCAACACCGCTCGAAAGAGGAGAGGTGGGGGAATAGAATGAGAGGTGGGGGACCTCAGTCGGTCAATTACCAACGTCAGGGCAGGTAGTTGAAATGGAGCCCTCCATGTCACGTCCCGCCACCTCGATCCCGTTCCCTCTCGAGTTGTTTTGCGCGGAGTGATTCAATTTCTTTATGCACAGGGTTTCAAATCAGTTCAAATTCACGAACAGCTCATTTCTGTTTATGGAGAAGGTGTAATGAGTGAATCAATGGTGAGGAGATGGGTACGTGAATTTAAGGCGGGAAGACATTCAGCTCTCTAGGGACCCACCGGGCGGAAACTTTCCGAAAGTCAAGTTTTTCCGAGACGATCTCATGGATGAGGGATCGTGAGATGTCTGGGAAACTCAGGTGGAGTTCATCCAGGGTTGAACGACGATCTTTGCGAATTGCATTGTCGATTTCTGCGACAATTTCGTCCGTCACAACTGAGGGTCTGCCTCTCCCACTTTCATCCTCAAGTGAATGTCTTCCCGCCTTAAATTCACGTACCCATCTCCTCACCATTGATTCACTCATTACACCTTCTCCATAAACAGAAATGAGCTGTTCGTGAATTTGAACTGAACTTTCGGGGATCGAGGTGGCGGGACGTGACATGGAGGGCTCCATTTCAACTACCTGCCCTGACGTTGGTAATTGACCGACTGAGGTCCCCCACCTCTCATTCTATTCCCCCACCTCTCCTCTTTCGAGCGGTGTTGCCGGATTTGGCAAAAACCACTCCTACCGCCCTACAGACCAAAACGGAACTTATTTTCTGGACGACCCTCGTACGTACTCAGCAAAACTTAATTTTAGATGTCCCAGATCATCCCATGGTCAGTTCTATAACTTTCGTTCTTGCAATCAATGTTAATGCTGAACTCTGTTTGATTAACTATTTCCACATTTGTAAAATTGGAGATGCTCGTGAACCGTGTTCTCATTTATTGCTCCCCTCTAAAGTACATCACTTCTTCTCCTGACAATACAGATGTTAAAAATATAAACAAGTTGTTATCGGTATTCTTACGTCCTATACCTTCTATGAGAAACCTACCTAAAGCTACTGCCTACTTATACATTATCAAACCTTAACTCATATTAATTAAATTCTTAAAATTATAATTAATTATAGCTCTTTCTTATAGAGAGTTAACACTCAATATCAGTAATCGTATTAACTCTCGAACCCAAATTCTTAATAAGCAATGAGGTAAATAATAAGTATATTATTTGTTTACTAATACTAAGAGAACAAATTTACATCCACAAAATAAGTAATCAAACCTCAATGAAAACAGCAAGAGACAACTGAACATTAATTTTTTCTTCAATTATATAAAAAAAAATGTATACAGCATTAAAATACATACCTGTGACGAAAAGGTCAAAAAAATAACAAAATAATGGAAATTACATAACAATGTAAAGTAACAACAAAGAAATTAAAAATCTTGAGAATATAGATCAACATGCATATGCATATGGCTCATATATATATCCAAATTTATTAAGCATAAATGAGTGTGTAAAAGAGTAACTAGGCTTTTCTATCGAGCAGTCCTCTCCTGTTTCATAAAAAAAAAATGAAATCTCATTCTGTGTGAGTCAGCAAAGATCATTTATATTGAAAATAAATAAAAAAACTATTTTTTAATAATTGAATAACTACTCAATTAGTCTCTAGGCCAGGGCTTCTTAAATGTGGATTCGTTCCCCTGAGAGAGTAGCAAAGCTAAATGTTGAGTGGGACCACAAAAATTTGGTAATCATTAACAAAAGAATACGTGCTTTGCGATAATGTAATGAAAAATCAAATATTTATTGAGGTAACCTCTATTCATTCATTATAAATTACCTTACCATATCTGTCTACACAACATTAATGGCATATTGATTATACTGCAGTATTAGTACATTAGGGACAGTTACACATTTTTTTGTGCGTACAGGAGGGGGGGGGGGGTCGCGATCAACAGAACTTTAAAAAACCCTGGTCTAGGTAATCAAAACATCTAATCTAGTGTTAACTACGTACTATATACTATAAGCCAAATCGTGGTGATGTTAATTTGCATACAAGATCAATCATTAACACAATTTGTATGATAAAGAAAAAATCTAGGATGAAAAAGATTCAGAAATTACTTTAAATAGGCAATTACATACATTTTATGTGGAACATTTTTTATATATCATACATACTAAGTGATATATATTAATAAATCCATAATATTAAATATAACAATTTTAATAAATCCTCATAAACTGATGTTTTTGAAATTGCTAGGAGTATGTTTTTCTCAATGATTAAACAAGAAATTTATAAAAAAATAATGTTATGCCACATATTTAAAGATACTTGATTTTATTAATGAAGCTTAATTCAAAAAGCTCAAAATGTTTTCCCCAATAGTATAAGCGCAGGAACTCCTTAAACTTCAAACGTCATTATTATTCTGTCTAATTAAGAGGTTATCCATTTATTTCCTAGGTCAGTTTTAAATATAACCTTTAATACAGTATATTCTGATATAACAACGTGAATAATAAGATATTATTATACTTATATAGATACTTATACTTGATAGTAGATATCAACACTACAATCTTGAAGTGTCTACTTATTTAACAATCAGTTAAACATAGTCTTCCATGTAGATGTGATCATTAAGTATACATAGAATAAATTGGTATAAATAGGCAGCAGATCTTCTTCCAAGCATGTATCATTAAAGTGAAACGCAGTACCGGCATTCACGATCTTCAGAGAGATTAGATTCAACAAACTAACTTCCTGCTACCAGGAAAAGGAGCTGGCCAAGGGACATGCTACACAGAATCAATGACATAGTCAATAGTATAAATAGATTAAAATAAATAGAAGATAAAAGATCAATAAAGAACAAGAAAGAAAGTAGTTAAAATAAAAGAGTTGTTAAAATCAATAGTATAAATAGATTAATAAATAGTAAAATAAATAAAAGACAATAGACTAATAAAGAACAAGAAACAAAGTGGTTAAAATAAAAGAGCTGAAAAGTCAATACTATAAAGATTAACAGGTAATAAGTAGATTAATGAAGATTCAAATAAATAAAGGATAAAAGATTAATAAAGAACAGGAAAAGGTATTAAAGTAAAAGAGTTGAAAGAAAGTAAGAATTAATAGAGAAGGTATAGTTAGAAATAGAGAACGTAAGTATTAAAGATAAGAAAAGAATACGTATTCGATCCGCACGCTTTCAACGTCACAAACGTTATCTACGGGTGATGTTGTTCCTAGCAGTACCAGGACGCAACTGGCAAGGGGCAACAGGCAATCTGTGGGGGTAAGGCAGTGGGGGAAGAGCAGGCGGAACCCAGCTGTAGATCACCTGTTGCAGAAGACCAACTCACACCGAGCGGCCTCGGGAATGCCAACCGCGGGCCACAACCCGAGCCGCCAGATCAACCAAACCACCATCCGCATCACCGCTAACCCAGTCCGGCATCCTGCTGTACGCCTCTGTCTACCACCATTATCCTCATGCTGGGAATGACAAACATGACTACCGTCTGGCAGTTAAGGGAAGGCTTCTTTGACTTAATGTAAAGTGCTTCCAGGATTTTCTGGCGGCTAGGGTCACTCTGCAGTTGGAGGACTCTCGTTCCTTCGACTATCTTCTCCCGAGTGAGACTAGCACCATGGACTTCTTGCTCATGTTGTTTTGGTTTACCGACAGAAAAATGTGGGGTAAGACGCCTCGGGAGCATCGTTTTCGTCGTGTCGATATATGTAGACGGCAGGGCTGCACAGTTCCCTAAGTTGCAAACATATTCTTACACGAGATGACTTTTCTGAAGCTCGTGGGTGACACATCGAGGGCTATTCTTAAGAACAATATTACTGGTCTTATTATTCTTATAGAATATGGTTAATTTAAGCTTTTCTCCCTCCGTCGTCGTTTAGACTTTGCAAGCTAGCCAGTACAACGCTAGCTCATCTTGCTTGTACTGGCTGTTTATTAATTTATTTGATCTATTAATTAATCATTAATTTAATTAATTAATCATTAATTAATCTATTTATACTATTGACCTTTCAACTCTTTATTTTAACTGCTTTGTTTCTTGTTCTTTATTGACCTTTTATCTTCTATTAATTTTGATCTTTTTTAATCTATTTACACTATTGACTATATCATTGATTCTGTATAACATGTCACTTGTTTAGCTCCTTCTTCAGTTGAATCCTGTTAACAGGAAGTTAGTTCGTACAATCGAATCTCTCAGTCTGAAGATCATGAATGCCGGGACTGAGGTTCACTTTAATGTTAGAATAAAATGGACTCATTAAAATTACTTATTCACAATCATAAGTATTAAGTGGCGCAATTTTGAATATACATAATGATCATCATAATATAAATTGAACATAAGTTAAATTGATTAGCTATAACCATTAGTATAGTTGTGAAATATTGAGTTGTTGACTAAACTTATTAGACAGGAAACTTTAAACATTTTTAAACATTTTAACAGTGGGGTTTACAACAATTACATCCAAAATCTAAACTTAAAGTATTTTTTAAGGGCTTGTTCTTACTAGCAAACTGTATTTTTCGTTTCCACGTAGAGCTATTTGCAGAAATAGTTACAATATACTAGAAAAACATAAAAGTACTTTTTTACAGAATATATACCTATATAAAACATAACAATCTACATCAAGGACAAAATTCATCAACAAAATGGAACCGATTATTAGGGCCTGTATGGGACCTGCTTTTAACATTTTCAATGAAAATGCCATATATTGTTTAGGACAAACGAAGGTAAAACCAAGAGCCTTCACTAGGCCCTTAGTATGATAGACATCCAAGTATGAATAACAAGAGACTTGATATAACTACTTCCCATGCATATGTACAGTATCCTCTTCTTACATTATCCATACCGAATAAAGAACCTTAAATAAGCTTCAACTGTAACAAATGTTTATTAATGCTGTATTTCAAAATCAATCAAAAATATTTTTTTTTTATCGAACGTATAAAATCAAATTATGTATAATGTAACATCTTTCTGAGATAAGAGAACAACTAATTAAGAGATCTTGCCTAGTTACTGTGTGAACACTGCAACGAATCTATCTATTTTGTTTTCTTTTGAACCTATTTCTGTACACGTGGGAGAAGGTTTTTTCAAAAAATCTAAATTTTAAACCTCAAGCTTACTGACTTTCACAGTTGCAAAGTTTCAACTGCAATTCTTACATATAATTAACCAAATAAGACATTAGGTGAAAGGAAACATTAACTTTGACTTTTGGTACGAACTATAAAACTAACTCCACGAGTTTACGATGCAGATAAAAACAATAGAAAACTGTTGTTCTTAAATAGTTTTCTATTTAAAAAAAACTATAGTTGATATTATGCGTGAACTCTTCAAAATAAAAGATATTAGTTGTGAACTCATGATAATAACAATACTAACCATATACATGTATTTATAACTTTTAAGTAGCAATCCCAGATTAAATACTTATTTATTAAGAAATCAATGACACCCATCTTATTTATCTTCATTGTTATGAACTGATGAGAGAAAACAAAATTGTGTAACTTAATTACACAAAGATTAACCGACTTAGGACATACATACATTTTACTTCATGAATATTAGTATTACTAATTCTAGAAAAGAAAATAAATACAAGACAGAAAAGGACCAAGACAGACAAGGTAGATGTTTCCTTTCATAGAAAATATGAACTGTGAACTATAAAATTTACTAAAGCTGCTATTTTACTAATTTATCAAGAATGGTTAAACATGAACTGTAGCATTTTTTGAATCATTTACCTTGATTAATTAGTAACGAGTGAAGAAAATTAAGATTTACCCAAAACAATTACAAAATGCTCCAAATGATACCAATAAATACAACACAGAAAACTGTCAAAAATGATACCAATGATTAATTTCGTAAATCTGGAGAATCATATCTTTTTTGTTTTGAATATATATATATATATATATATATATATATATATATATATATATATTCCTTGCCATGTTAAAGGATTAACAGAGATTCTTTGTGTTAACCAACTAATACAACTATACAAATACGAACTTAAATCTTAACCTGAAACAGATTCATTAAGAGCTTATTACATCTCAAGCGGGACAATGAGCAAACTATTTTCATCGTCAATCTCTTCACTTAGCAATTGCAACTGTGAAAACCATTAAGTAACAGTTAATTTAAGTTAAGCTCTTTTAAATCTAAGATGTATTAATGACAATTTCATTTCAAGTACATCAGTTCTAAATGCATACAAGCAAAGTTCACCATGTTACCAACTGTATTATACAAAATATTAAGCGGTAATTAAAATATATACACAATAATATTAATAGTAATAACGCTTCACCATAAATCGACAAAATCAATATGATCACGTACAAAACCAAATAAAATTACTCCACATGAAATTCATTTGATTAATTCGTGTTAGCCCATAAAGACAGAAATATGTGGAATGTATTTGTATTTTTCTCTAATGTTATGAATATAAAATTAACTTGATAAAATAAGTTATATAAAAATTTCAACTCCATTATATTTATGGAACTATTAATAACAATAGAATTAAGTACAATTGCAAATGTAAGAAACAGGGGGATTTAAACAATTAAATGGGAAGGAAGTGTGGTTAGGGAAAGGAGTTACATACCATGGGAGTTAGACAAGAAGAGATTTAGGAGGGAGGTGGCACGGCGGGACTGCTTGGACTTGTCCCAATTACCACTATTACCTTCCCGTTTAGATGAGGTGTTGGAAGAACCACTAATAGCACATCCTTCAGTATTAACATTTTCATTCTTAATAGCGCTATCACTACACCCGCTGCCCATATCAACAACTATTTCAGAATCAACAGCTCCTTAAACAAGAGTAAATACATTTTGTAAAAAACAAAGAATATATTACAGTTTAAAAATGTAAGTTAATCTAATTAAATATGGATAAATTAATCCCTTTTCTACAACTGTTATGCAATATAATTCGAAATTATTTTTAAAAATATTTACTAATAAAGTCAAAATACGTACTTTCATTTGTTTGGAAGTACAAGAAAAAGTTGTTTTTGTTGAGAGACAAGAATTCTTATATATTATTTAAATTTCACTTCTATGGTGAGTAAATTTAAATTAGGATAATATAAATATTTGTTTACCAGTATCTTTAAAATCACCTCAACTTCGATCAATATTAGTAATATGATATTGTTATATCACTAATGGATCACTCATTCACTATGTCCTAACATTTTCCAATCTGTATCGATATCCGACAAAAATTCACTCAGATGCAGAAGTAACCTGCTAGTTTCAGTAGTTCAAAAATTTTTTGTGAATTTCATACAAACACAAAAGAAAGAAAAGCCTAACGAAATTCCAGGAAAGCTCATCATTGAATACGACAAGCGAAGGACAATGACTTTTCATTTAAGCTCCTCTCCTCTGCCCACCGTGGGTCCACGCCAATGAGATTAATAATAGTCCACAGTTAAACTTAATTAGTAAGTACACGGAAATTCTTTAGTACCACACAGGTAGTGCCACCTGTGCCACCCGAACGATTTTTATAATAATATGATGTTAACTAGTAAGGCCTTTCATAATGTAATCTATACTTTATTTTCTTTATCTATTATCTATATAAATACAAGAAATGTTTTGTCTGTAAATTTCTTAGAACTGACTCATTTCAAGTTATCTCTGCGTTTTATACAATAGAGAAACCGAATCACAGAAATTTTTCCTGCTTGTCTGCAAAAATTTGTCACAAGCAAACTCAGCCACCATAAGTCATAGGAGCTAAATTTGTGCACGTCCAACTTAAAAGCTAAGTTTTGAATGGATTGGAATTTCAACGTAGAAGCGAAATTATGGACTTTATCTGTGTTCGGCTAACTACACAAACATTTTTATTTTGAAAATATACAGGTGTTTTCAGGAGCCTGATGCTGTAGCAAGTAGGTACTGCTAATTGATTTTAATTTCGTTTGTATTTAAGCTCCCAGCAAGAGCTTATTGACAAGGTGTTTCCCGGAGTTCAAGATATTCCATCAATTCAGAATAACTGGCTTTGAGAACGAACAATTCTCACCCCCTATTAATGAACATGAAGGAAAAATCAACAAACAAGTTCTTATGCTATATCAACCCGAAGAAAGAATTTACAAGTTGGTAAATAGTCATTAGTGATGAGGAAGCAGTTCACTATCCAACTGAATTTCTTGACTCCGTAACTGCTCGTGGACTGCCTGCTCATGAGTTAAACTTAATGTAGGGGCACCAATCATGCTGTTACGAAACTTGAGTGCCCCAAAAATGTGCAACGGAACTCGATTCCAAATTCGTGCTCTGCACAGAAACGTCATAGAGGCATGATTGGGTGCGGTACTGGGGAGTCTGTGCTTATACCACGCATCCCATTGATTCCAAACAACTATCCGTTGCAATTTCCCGTCGGCGTCTCTTTCGCAATGACGGTAAATAAGTCACAAGGGCAAATTCTATCTACGGCAGGAATTGAAGTGAGTGAGACCAAGTGTTTCTGACATGGTCAACTGTATGTTGCTTGCTCAAGAGTCAGGGGTTCCAACTCTCTATTCTTCCATGCACCTGAAGGATAGGCAACTAATGTGGTGTATACAAAGGTACTTACTTAACACTGTGCTAATAAATATATTTTTTCTTATTCTATAATTTTTCTAATAATAATTTGAAATTCCACGTATCATCTCTGTTTTTTTTTAAATACCCGTCCAAGACAGGAGCGTCTGCTAGTAGTTAAAATACGCTGAATGCTGTATGTTTTACCTAAAGATGCCCAGTAAAAGTAGTTAAATCTGTTTAGTTTCATTAGTCGGTTTATTTACTTGAAAGAATTGGAACTAATATGACTTCATAAATAAAACAAAAAAAAATGTATATTTAATTATATGAAAATTCCAATAATTGACAAGGAAATCGGACATGTTTTTAATTAGGTAATCCACGATTATAAAGCTAATAAGTTTCTCAAAACATGTATAATAATGACTGCTTCTAAAACTAATATGTTCCACCTTTCTTGTTGTTTTCCTATGATCAGTGGAGAATTGTAATAAAAAGTGATTCAAATCCAAAACTGGAATAAAAAGACATGTTATATAATGAATGAAATACAAATATCTATATATATTATTTTAATATATATTTAAGAAAGTATATTCAACTCCTTATTAGTCCATAGTGACTAAACGACGGAACATATTTGAATTAGAGTGGTCTAATATTGTTTGTAACTTTTGAGGTTAGTTTTTTATTGGCGAAAGGTTAAGTACAACCTATTTGTTTTCTTATCTGCCAACGATGACAGGTAATTACTCTTTACAAAAATGTCTAGATAATATTACGGTAGGCTATTTTCCTTCTAGGTAAGATTTTTATTTATGAACAGTTGTCATTAGAAGCTATAAAACTTTTGGTTGTTAGGATTGAGGTAATTTAATGTAATGTAAAGTGGACTAGAATCCTCTTAATTTTCTTTAGTTAATTACTTGTACCAGATGTGATTAGATATCAGAAAAAACAATGCATTTGTACCTCATTTAATTCGAGCAATTAGAAACTGTATCTAACCAAATGTAATTTTCAGCTTTTTTTATTTAGCTCACATAGAAATTGAGATGTTGGTGGTATATCTTGCACATCTATTAGTAACTGGATATTTATTTTAAGGTATACCGAGTAGATGAGACGATTATGCAGTTACATTTTGAGTTCTTTGTCAGTACTTTTCTGTGTTTTTATTGTACTCAATTACGTATATACATATATTTAGCAAATTTTTTCCACGATTTATATTGACCAATTTCTTGGATAGTTCCTCCAATTTCCGTAATTCTACTTTCCATCATAGAGAACAGGGTATATAAGTTCTTCGAATGATTTATTTTTCAACTCTACCATACAGTTAATTTATGTTGATTTAAGAAACTCACACTTTCGTATGGCATAACTGTACTTATACACAACAATATTCCTCAAAAGTGATGGTTTCTTTTAGAAATTATTTCGGATAACAATGTTTTCTATGTTCAAAGAAAAATTTTATTACAATTGTTCGAGTACAACAATTGTATTCCAAATAATTTGCCAATGAAACCTCCACTCTGGAGGAACAATGTTGTTCATGAGGGCAGTTGTAACATAGGAAAATTTTAGTTCCTCAAATTAGCATATATTTAGAGAATACATCCTTAACACTCATAAATACCCTTACTAGATACGTGTTAAAAAAATTGGAAACTTGATACATCAATAGCAAAACCTCAACAGACATCTTTAAGGTCAATTTTCTCTTTGCAGTAACTGTTGAAATTACAAATACAGTATAAGAATTCCTTTAACACTATGGTGGGCATATTCTGTATGTAATCAAGCAATCGACTAAGGATATAGTTTCAGTTACATTATTAACACTGATATAGTGAAATTACATAAAAATATTCACTGCAATTTAGAAGTGTGAATTTCAGATGAATTTATACAATACAGTGTAATGTAATAATGTACTTGAAACTACCTTGGTGTCTTTTAATTATATTTTCCATTACTAGAATATTCTAAAAAAATTCATTAATGTTTATAAACTTATCTGACTTGGTGTTCAGATTAAATTAACTGATTAGTACTATGATATCATGTTTATACATTAACCCCTCTCTGCATTTACTCACACTATGCTTAATGGGATTATAATACTGCTTGATTACTTGATATTGCTACACACCTAAATATACCATATGATTGTATATGGCAATGCTTCAAATCACAGTTTTCATAAAAGGAATTAGTTTGTATGGAAATAGCAAAACTAACAAAACAATGAATGAAACAATATGCAGGCATGTAAAGGATTACAAATAACATGACTTACCTGGCTTTTCAAGTCCAGTATGTTTACTAAGAACGAACTGTTCCAACAACTTATCCACAGTCATTTCTAAACATTGCCGTTTAAATTCTACAAGAACCTAAAAAATATTAAGGCTCTTGTAAAATAGTTCTGTTTAATATGTATGCTTCATTTCTTATAACGACCACATATATTCAACACTATTTTTCTTTATCGAGGTTTAGTCCAACGCTGTCCAGTAAAGCACCTTTAAACTAACGATTCGTCTATATTTGTAGACATTTTCAGGGCTTCGTAATTTTCTATTACAAAAAAAATTTACATGCTGTTGTATTCTAATCACTACAGTGTTACCGTACTATACAGAGCACTATAGTAATTAGAATACAATGGTCATATAAACTTTTTTTGAAATAGAAAACTACCAAGCCCTGAATATGTCTACAAATATAGATGAAACGTTTAGTTTAAAGGTGTTTTATTGGGTACGCTTGACCAAACCTCAATAAAGAAAAATAGTGTTATATATCTCTGTCATTAGTAGCGTTAGTAGTGACCAATAGGAATAGAGATTTTGCAGATCAAGTTAAATCGAAGTATGCGGCTGTTGAAAGGTCCCAGTTACTTGCTACCATGCGAAGCCTCCGATATTCTGTCAATGGAATTACGGGAGTTAGTTAGTGGAAGCAGTATTCATCCACAATACAAATCCTAGTGTAACTTCAATATCAAGACAACTACTAACTCGAAGAAGTTTCTGGGTGAAGAAGTTCGAGTCCAGTGCCAATACACATCAACCAAGAGAGACTCTGACTGTGCACCTCTACACCTATTGACATTACAAAGACTGCTTTGCCTGGAGGACTAATTAGAGCATCAAGAAATGAAAAATTAATATCTGCAGTCTACAATAGAACTAACCAACCTGCAAACACTCTTATTTTAAAGAGGGACTACTGTGCAACCTTTTTGGCAGTATAACGGATGTTTCGCAGAGAATCGCGTAACTGGGACCTTTCAACAACCGATTACTTCGATTCACTAGACCTGCAAAAACTCTATTCCTATTGGTCACTAACGCAACTAATCATATATCTTCCTCCGGACAACGTATATATATATATATATATATATATATATATATATAACAAATTCAATAATATATCGACCGTTTGATAGAATAGGTATGTTCTCTAATCGGGATTCCGTCAATTTTCTAGGATAAAAAATCAAACTCTCGTTGCCAACGTAGGCCTATGAAAAAGGTTTTAAATAAAACCGAAACGTTGGCAACGAGAGTTTGATTTTTTATCCTAGAAAATTGACCGAATCCCGATTAGAGAACATACCTATATAACATAACCTATATAACATAAATGAAAAAGACAACACAAAAAAGAAACGAGAACACTTACCAGACCAATATTTTCAAACTGAAGTTCATCAGGAAGGGAGTAGAAGGGAAGAAGAAGAGGTACATGCGTTCAGGATTGCGAGTCGCCTTCCACTGGCAATCCTCAACGCATGTACCTCTTCTTCTTCCCTTCTACTCCCTTCCTGATGACGAACTTCAGTTTGAAAATATTGGTCTAGTAAGTGTTCTCGTTTCTTTTATGTGTTGTCTTTTTCATTTATTTATCTGTCCGGTTTCGACTAGTTAGTATTTTCATTTATATATATACAAAACTATAGTTTATCGCGACTCGGTCATTTCTTCAAGTCCAAATTAAACTCTCATTGCCAACGTTTCGGTCTTTAGTTAAAACCTTTTTCATAGGCCTACAAAAACAGAGGAAATATAAGAAATAATACCATCATTCAAAAATCAAACATATATAAAAGTGCAATTAGTTACAATTAAGAAATTACAATAGAAATTTTGACTATAGGTTAGTGAGAAAACTTACAGAAGTATAAATTCTGAAACAGAAAAACTAAGTATTAACGTTACAAATTATTTTACAAAGAAAAATAGTATGTGGATTTTAACAACTGTAGTCTGAATGAACACGCGACACTGAACTGAAATAACCAAGCAAGGTAACCAAATTTCACCAGACAACCAAAAAAACACTAACACAATTTTTCATCTATCAACAATGTTTAACTTAACACACCCGAATAAATACTATTTAAATTTGAAATGTCACTTCTATAATTAATGGATGACTGGTCCTTTCTAATATATAACTTTCCAGAGTTTTCCTTCTCTGTTCATCCATTTCTTTGGCTATTATTTTTATTTCATCAAAATCAAAATTATGGCCTTCATTAATACTGTGTGCAACTAATGCAGTGGCATTAATTTTCTTTTTTCTTATATAATAACTGTGCTGGTAACTCCTTTTGTTTAAAAAACGACTGGTTTCTCCATAATAAACTTTTGTACAGTCTTTGCACTTTATTGCATATATAATATTACTCTGTAATTCCTTTGGAATCTTCTCTTTTATATTTGAAAATAACGATTTCACTTTTCTTTTGCTATAAATGCTAAATTAACTTGTGGTAAGTGTCTTTTGAAGACTTTTTTAATTGGTTGCGACAATCCTTCAACATATGGAAATTTAAAAAACTTTCTATCTTGAACTTCTAAGTCAGTATTTGTATCATTTTCTGGCTCTTTTGTTGCCTTAAATATTTTGACCAAAAACGTTCAATCAAATTTCCTGGATAATTATTTTTCTGTAGTAACTCTTTTACCCTTTTCTTATTTTTATTGAGGTAGCATGATGAACTAACTTACTTCTACAACTTTTTTCACCATATTCTTAACGGAAATTAATTTCTGATTCATAGGATGGGAAGAATAGTAATTCAGTATTCTTCCAGCACTGGTAGGTTTCGTGTACCAATCGTTTAAAATATTACCATTTTCTCCTCTTTATAACTTTTATATCCAGGAATGGGAGAATGCCATCTTTTTCTATCTCACATGTAAATTTAAGTCGATTATGATATGAATTAAATACATTTAAAACATTATCCAATTCTCTTTTTTCAATAATCAGAAATAAATCATCGACATACAGTTTCATGAATTTTACTATTGAGCCTAAACTCATTTTTACAATACTTTTAGTAATTCAACCATTACTATGTTTGCAAGAACCGGTGATATTGGACAGCCCGTAGGTAATCCAAACTTTTGTTTATATATAACTCCATTAAATATAAAATATCGAGCTTCACAAATAAGATAAATTAATGCCACTGCATTAGCTGCACATAGTATTAATGAAGGCCATAATTTTGACTTTGATGAAATAAAAATAATAGCCAAAGAAATGGATGAACAGAGAAGGAAAACTCTGGAAAGTTATATATATTAGAAAGGACCAGTCATCCATTAATTATTGAAGTGACATTTCAAATTTAAATAGTATTTATTCGGGTGTGTTAAGTTAAACATTGTTGATAGATGAAAAATTGTGTTAGTGTCTTTTTGGTTGTCTGGTGAAATTTGGTTATCTTGCTTGGTTATTTCAGTTCAGTGTCGCGTGTTCATTCAGACTACAGTTGTTAAAATCCACATACTATTTTTCTTTGTAAAATAATTTGTAATGTTAATACTTAGTTTTTCTGTTTCAAAATTTATACTTCTGTAAGTTTTCTCACTAACCTATAGTCAAAATTGCTATTGTAATTTCTTAATTGTAACTAATTGCACTTTTATATATGTTTGATTTTTGAATGATGGTATTATTTCTTATATTTCCTCTGTTTTTGTAGGCCTATGAAAAAGGTTTTAACTAAAGACCGAAACGTTGGTAATGAGAGTTTAATTTGAACCTGAAGAACTGACAGAGTCCCGATAAACTATAGTTTTGTTTCTATTCCACGGTCGATACTTTTATCAATATTTATATATATAATTAAGATATATATTTATGAAAGAAATAAACTGATATAAACTAAAAGCTGCCAAATAGATTTGATAAAAAATATGCATTTAACAAACAAAACCAAATATGCAACAAAAATCTATTAACCTCAACTTCTCAACCAATGTTTGACATTATCACCAGAAGCTGGGGTTCTTGATACGATAAGAAGGTATACTTCAGCCATCCTTATCAGTATACCTTCCCGGTCAACCAATTTTGCACCTTGTCCATCTTCATAACAGAATGTGTATTTCCTTTGGTTCAAAATTCATTCATTCTTTATGATCGAAATGCCCCTACCCTAATCGATAAAAAAGGCACAAATACGTGGTGCGCCAAAGGAAACACTCAGACCAAGTCTGCTCCAGAAGATGGACAAAAACTCAAACCGGTCGAGTGGAAAAGATATGGTTTAGGTTTCACTCAAAAGTAAACAAACTTCTGTCTCAACTATAAAATGTTATTTTTTCACTTACTAAATAAATAATAATGTTAATAAAAAATACCTGATGTATTGGAAGTCACTACCAAAGTAGTGTATTATGGAAATGATAAATAAAATTGTGTTACAACGAAATAATTTAACAACAATTAAATTAAAAAAAATAAAATTACTACATCATCACTATAATACAACAATGGCAACATTATCTTTACCTGTCCAACAAGATCATGATTGCTCTCCGCTAGTTCAGCGAATGTATTTAAAAATTCTTTCATTTGTTTCAAATGGACTTCTTCAACATCTTGAAAATGCTAAGAACAGAAATAAATTATCTAAAAAAAAATGCTGCTTACTCCTGTTTAGTTTTCAATACTAGATACTAAAATAATAATCTAACTTGCTCAATTATTTTAAATGTTTAAGAATAATGGTCAAATACTAAAATGGTGTATACTAATTATTCAGATAAAAAGTGTTTACATTTCAATATCAAATTTAATATTACAACATAGAGAGGAATAACATTTTGTTCTAATCATCATGAAGTATAAATTATAAAACTTTTAACTCCAATATTACATCACGTTATATATTTACTCATTAAAAGTACAAACCAGATAAAAAAGATACTACAAACTGGCAAAAGTAGTTAAGCAGCAGATTAAAGAGAAATATTGTAAGTGTTATTGTTAAGTGTAGAGTGTTTCTACGGAAAAAACTATAGCATGGAATACTCTTATGGAAAAAAAATTCTATATCAAATAAATTTTTGTAGCTATATCTTAATAGACTGAATGTAATTACCCTGCAGGCTAAAGACATTTTCTTTTCGAAATCCTCCTTCACTGCACTATATTTTTCTACTAAAGTTTTATATTCCTCTTGAGCCTTTTTTAGTTTGATTTCAGCCTTTTCCAACTCTTTAGGAGATGCACTTTCTTTTTTTAACTTATCTAACTCAATGCCCTTCTGAGTGCATGAGTCCCTTGCCTTTTGGAGAGTGATAGAAGTGGATTGAATAGCTTGAACTACATCCAGTGTACAATTTTCTTCTTCTTTAACCTAACAGGGAATTAATAATAAAATGCATGTTCAGAAATATATGATCACCAGTAAATTTACTTGAAGGAAACCATTACACAGAAGAAGACTTCACTATCAAATTACATTCTTCTGAAAAGGAAAAAGTTACTTCACCACTCATCTAATTTGTAGGAACTTTATCTACAAGGATACCGATTTTAAAATTGAAATCCATAATATTTCATCCCACATCATTTTTAAGGGGTAACATAGTCATACATGGTTAACAATTTAGTATTATGAAAGTTACATTTGTCTGTCCATACATCCAATATTAGACAAACTATTATTTTAAAATTAGAGGGAATTTAAACTAGATTAGTAGTTGTTTTAAAGTCACATTTTTTTATTAAAAAAAATAGAAAAATAAGGGAGTAATATCAATCTCAGTATATCCATTCAACTTTGTGTACAGAAAGGTTCAATTTATAATAATAACATTAATAATAAAAAGAACAAATGTTGGGAAGCAATGCTAATAGACCCAATGTTACAAATCATCAATCTTTTTTATTTATCAATAATGGAAATCATTAAGATACAATAAACTTAATTAATGTTTAATGCTTAATTATTAAAAAATATTCATTCTAATAAAAATAACAGATAAACAACATGTAAACTAATTAATATGATAAAATCGTTTTATTAAAATACATGCATGAAAGGAAGTTAAAAATACTCACAGCTTTATGTTTTTTGTGGAGTTCCTCAGCATATTTGGTAACCTCTTTAACTAAATCGCCAACTTTCTGAACCATTTGGAAATGTAATGTTGCAAATTTCTCAAGAGTAGTTTTTAAAATGATCCAAAATGGGCTAAACGTACCTTGGGTGCAACATCCACCAGCTTGTTTAGCAAGTTTGGAAACAAGTTTCCAATTATTTTCTTCAATATTTGACCTAAAAAAAACCATCAATTTAGGTTTCAAAAACTTATAAATCATAACTATTTTATAATCAAAATGAATATTCTAATTCACTTTTATGCAGTTTACTACAGCGACTGTCAAAACTAAGATCAATCAACACAATAAACAAAACTTCAGTAAAGTGTAATCATATAAAAAACTAATTTCTTGTACAATGTCATAACTACTGTCAAAAATTCTTAAGGGATGTTAGGTTAGGTTAAATTAGTTGTTCCCAGGAATAGAATACACACATAAAAAATTGGACATAAAATCCAATCTATAATTATGTATTACACAATTTTACCAAATAAGGAATTTTTAACGATATTCTGGCATGGTACAGAACTGATACCGGTGAACGAGTCATTCCACCGGTTTGTTCAACGTTGTTCGTAATCAGTCATACGAATCCAATCTAATACAATGTAAACGGCTTATTCATTTGTGTGGAAATAAGTATACCAAAAAAACAGTGTACTTGTTGAATACAAGTATTCAACTATATTTTTCGAAAATAATCTTATACAAAGCATAATTCAAGTAAATAAAACCAAATCATTTGTAATTTACCCATTCTTAATATTCCATAATACATGGAATACTATAGACATTTCATGAGGATTTATTTTTGGAAATATTTTAGACGTAGATTAAAAATACTAAAAATATGTTTAATCTACATCTATAAGATACTAACTCAATAATTAAGCTTAAAAGGTTTTAAATCGCAATACATAAATATAAATGATTTCCCCTAATAATATACATGAGTCAATCTTTGTTAGCTCATGTATGTTGCTACTAGTGCTAAACACCTTTCCACTTTCTATGTTTTCTGATACTTTCCACGGTATGATGGATTTGTCTAACAAAATGCTCTGATGAATCTATATGGTGCATTCTTGAATATTTGGTGTTGTGGTAGGTTGGAGTGGGATTATGTGATAGGAGGGGAGAAGTGTGTGTTCTCTAAAGCGTAGAATTTGCTGTCTGATAAACGATGCAAGATTCTTAATTTTCATTGAAATAAGACACTTGGTTTTATGAGTATACAATCTAATAAAATTATTACATTCATCAGTAAATAAGTGACGTTTGGCGCCAAGTAGGGGACTGTACTACGTATTCATTTTGAATAAGGAACGTTGAACAAAAATTTTAAACATTAGTAATAATATCATGTTGTTAAGTGACCTTAACTACAATATCAAACAAAACAATTTATTGTTTAGTTATTTAATTCAATATAAGTTATATTCATTATTAGAACAAGATTTAGTAACAGTAACAACTAATTGAAATAATCAATTGAATGTAATTTTTTCTAGACATTTATATTAAAATCGAATTTATATAAAGTCAAAGTTTATGAAACTTACTTATCCGATCCCAAACCAATATAAATGATATTGGATCAACTGGAACAGAAACCAATTTACGTGATATTGAACCGATTAGAACAGGCAGTTCAATTTTCAACCATTTCAACATCAATAGTGGATTTTTTCGCAAGCTTCTATTCTTTAACTTTTTTTTATTTTGTAAAATACTTTCTCAATTGAAGATTAAAATTCTTCCACTTTTGTAATAATTTCACTGTACTGTAGTAATAAGTACTGCTTGTCTTTGGTCTTGATAAAAATAGTTCACTGTTTGAATTGTTGGAATTACCGTAGAAGAAGTGCTTTTTCTCTCTTACTTGCTTCCACAGTAATTTATACCAAATGTTTTAAAAGTTAAACAATTTTTACCCCAAGGTTCTATTCGTAAGTGCTGGTGTCTTGATGATGCTAAGAATATTAGCAACTACAGTATATGTAGCAATAGCTTAACTTCCGTAGTTCAATATTTCTATCAAACAGATAGTATGCCAAATTCCATTGTGTAGCCCCATATTAAAGTAATTTATTTTTCTGTAACTATCTTTAAATGATTTAATGTAACTGACATGTTCCTGATTCAGAATGGTTAAAATACATTCCCACTGATCATGATATTCTTTACAGCTTTTTGAGCAAATATTGATTAATTTAATGATATTGTAGTGTATATATGAAACAGGACAAAGGCTCCAACCCGCAGTTTCAAACAATAGTTACCATATGTTATTTACAGATAGTAAATAAGTGTAAACAGATACAGCTTTAAAACCACACTCTCTTACAACTGTTAGCTCCTTTTTAACGTATTAGCAATTAGAAATAGTTTACAAGGTTTGATTTAGTTTTACTATTAGGAAATTGTGCCTGTTCAACAGTGACCATGCTATCTAGTCACTATAGCGATAATTTTTATCTTTCAAACCTTGACATTCTCGTATCCAACTCAACTCTAAGCTTCCACTTTTCTGAATTGTCTCTTACATGACACAATTCATGTATAAAATGTAAACAATTTTTTTTTACATTGCTCTCTCCTGATAGTCCCAAAGTAAAACTTTGTTTTGAAAGAGCAGGATACATTCATGTTTTCTTTATATCATTTCTGATTTTTCAGTAGTAATAAAAATAATACACTGTACATGAGGTACTCCATTAAAAAAACATCGCCTTACACAATGAATTAAAATTGAAAAATGTAAATTTTTTTACTCATTATAAGGAAACAAAGAGAGATTCGACAAATAAATAGTACTACCACAAAAATTAAATGTATACAATTGAAAATATTCGACTTTATTTTTCTGCTATTATAACTGCATAACTATCAATCATTTTACAGTGCACTGTCTTATTGCCCTTGAGGAGAGAGATGGAAAGTTAATTGAAAGTTCCAAATTCAATATCATTAATTAAGACAGTAAAAAGAAAAATATAAAAACAAACTCTACCCAACAAACTATTGATAGATTGATTGTGTTCAGTGCTCTATGCATCAGTTCGATAATCGATACACTTCGATCATATATTGACTACGGAATATGATAAAGCCACATTCCCGAGGTCAATTGCGATGGTCCATCATTTATATTCCATGTCATGGTCGAAAGGCTGGAAGGTGCATGGCAATGAATCAAAACAGGTCCATCATTTATACGTTCCTCAACTGACATGGCACAAAACACACTCCTATTATAGGATGATATATTTCAAAATTAACTTCCCTATTTTTAAGTACAATAAAATATTAGACTGATATTTACAATTTAAGAAAATTGAGCATTCTAATTCTTTTTATGTATTGAAGTTACATAACTACACAAATAATGGTAATGGTGCTCATAATAAAAGCAATAAGTAATAATGAGAACCACAATGAATAGTAATTATTTATCTACCAAGGAAATTATAAAATTAAAAAAAATCTAAAGTAAGCCACATCAAATATACATTTTTATTACCTTTCTCTCAAAACATCGGCTAATTCTTTGCTCGCTACCTGACCAAATTTCATATTATGGTAAAGGACATCAAATCCATTGTTTTTTTCCCCCTAAAATCAAGAGAGGGATCAATAGATCTATAATATACGAAATGTAGTTTTAATAGGACAATATAAAATATTTATATTGATGGTGTAAATATGATAAAAATCAATTTTTGTTCAAAACAATTATTTTTGAACCACAAATATGACTCAAACAAGGAATAAATACTTAAAATTGAATCAAAATAATAAAAATTGGTTAATTGACAAAAACATTTACACCTACAGTAAGAGGAGTAAAGAACAATTAAGTCACAACGGCATGGATATAAAATTTCGGGAATAAGTGAATAATGAAGGATTTTTCTTTTAATTTGAAACGGTTAGAATAATCAACAAAATAAGTGATACTTTATGAACTTGGGAATGAGAAGCGATGCAAACAAAATATAAAAGTTCTTTTAGTTAAATATCAAGATATTTACAATCAGTAGCATCAAAACTATTGATCACCATTTAAAAATAATAATTGCAATTACATTTTGTGCAACTTTATTTTTAAGTAAAGAAGCAAATTCAAGCTGAAAACTTAATGAACACACTTGGCAAAGAACGTACAATCATTGAAACTTATAATCAATCTTAAAATAACAAATAACGTAGTAAATACAAACCCAAAAATAATCCCTAAAATCAACAGTCATAATTGGATTTCCATAACATAATTTTCAGGAAACACACTAAATTAGTTAAATGGTAAAAGAAATCAAAGCAAAATAACACACCAATCAGCTGATAACGTCTTTAATATGGCGGTATACTATCATGTTGAGAGATAAGCAGCCCTATCACATGATGTTTAAAAAAACTGAATTTCCTATTTTTAACCAGGAAAATTAAATTTGAAAGAAAAACAGTATATTACAAATAAGATGTCTATAGGTTTGAGTGAAAAAAGTAAAGGCTTTAACTAAAAGATAAAATTACATTTACAGAAAAGGTATTTTTTTTTTACAAATATAATGCTTTTTCTTGATCTAAGACTTCCGCTCAAAACCGTTATATATATATATATATATATATAGAGAGAGAGAGAGAGAGAGAGAGAGAGTGAGAGTGAGAGAGAAGAGTGAGAGACAATGAGTAAGAGTGAGTGAGTAGGGTGAAAGAGAAATTGTGAGGGATAGACAGAAGTAGAAAATTTGAAAAAAACTTGACTTTATAAACATTGGAACCCCCACAACAATAAAGAAAATAAGGAAAAACTTCTGAGAACTGTCAATGCAGTTTGTCGTCAAAGAAATATATATAAGCATTCCACAATAAAGACGTGAAATTACGTTTGTAGACAACGTTTTGTGGTTTTGTTAATGTAACTTACATTAAATTGTAAAATGGGACTAAGACGGACTACAATAGTTCTCGTCAGTCAAAACCTATAATTTCTGCACGCTATATTTCTTAAAATACAGAATAATTCAGTTCGTGACCAACAAAGACTAACACTGGTCTAAATATTTTAGTTTCATTCTACAATAATTTCATTCTGAAGTTTATAAATTGATGTATTTATTAAATTTATACATTAGAAAAATAAATGTATACATTGCAACGAATTATAGTAACCAGTTAAAAAAAATGAATAATTTGATTAGTCGTTTATCCTAAATAACTCTCAACATAACATTATTTACGCATGTTAATTAATGATATTTGTACGATACTTTCTTAAGTACTAGCCTAATCCAGCAAATTGACAAGTATGAAAATTGACCACTACGAAAATGAAAAGTTCACTATCATTAGTACTAATAGTGTCATTTGTACTAAAGTACATTAGATCCCACTTTTGGTTTAAACCTATTACATTGAAACTTCATTAAAACATTACATTAAAAAATCTTGGCTGTGAGAATTTCTGTTTTAACCATTAGTTGTTGGGTGGACCTTTTAAATAACTAAAGCCAGTCGAGTTAGCGGAATGGTAATCACTGTAGATGGAACTCCAGGACAGACTCTTTTGTTTTGCAAATTTGTAATTGTGATTGTTTCAGTAATTATGAAATCTCGGTTTAAGCCGGAATTAACTTCGATATGGCACACATATGACAATAATAGTATATGGAAGTTGAATCCTTATTTGGAAGAAATAAATCAATGAAAACATTCAATCTGAAGACGTTACTCTTAATGAACTGATTTCTGCAATTAGTTTTAATACAGCCACCTTATTCAATTTTGTTAGCTTCAAAATTTTGTAGTGAAATAATAATTATACTATTTTATACCTTGTATAGATATTTTAGAATTTCTTATCAAATGAGTTTTTGTTATCCACTTTCAGAGATCATAGCAAATAGTCAGGGACTACTTACATCATTGACATAATGATATAAGTAATGGTTAGTTAATGGACATAATGACATAATGGTTGGTTAAGTAGTGGACTGTGCATATGCTTCTAGATTCTAAGACCCATGAATCTTGTCAGACAGGAAATAATTAGGTGGGTTCACAGGTAATCATTTGATGTATATTTAAACTCACTCGTTTCCACTGACAAATAATAAGTGTCATGCTTAGAAATGGCTACCTTGCTATGCATTATTTTTTAATGTAACAAATCCTTAAAGGGGCTAATAATCGACACCGTACTAATAAGGTGGCCTCTCAAAAAAATAATATTTGTTTGCATGTCACTACAGAAGAAAAAAATCTGGGGTGGCTACACTCAACTTTACTATAAGTAAACATATTATCATACTTCTTGGGTATATAATATCTAATGTCCCATTTAGGCATAATATAAATGTCTAAATTGGAGATGTCTATTAGTCTTCCTGGAGGTAGTACAGATAGTGATTGATCCACTTATGAATGCATGTGCTTATTTTTGTATATCACACCACTGATGTATATAATAATATTAGTATAACTAATAACATTAGTTATTAACATTTTTTAAAAGTAATTAACATTTTTGAAAAGCGAAAAGGTGGATTTCGTGTTACCAAATAATCACTTACAGGAGAACATGTCTTTTGTTCCAATAGAAAGTGGATCTCTTACATAGTTTACCTGACCTCCTTTTACATTAAATATTTAAGACAAATTTTCCCATTTAAAACTTGAAAATATTTCTATTTTGTCTGGAAAATGTCAGAAACATCCAAGAAAAAAATGTCGTTGAAGATCATTTTTAATTTAAGATGTGGGATAATTACACATTCATTATTCTTCAAAGAATGTTTTCAATTTTGAATTATGTTTTACATTTTTGGTTTTTTAGGAATTATTATACTGGGAATTTATGGCTTCCTAGCATTTAATAAAAACCACTTTTCTTTCCGTTTGTCAAAAATCATATATACCAATTCAATCTGATCGAGTGTTATCTTTTTCCTGTGTACTCTTTTATTAGGTTGCTGTTTATGTATATTAAGAAAAAAGATATTAGTAATTAGCAAGTTATTACATACTTAAATCAAAGTCAAATCCGGGAATTCATCATAATTTAAAACTTTTATGGCTGGGAGCTTCCAATTTCTGAAAATAATAGATATGAACTATTTGACTAGAATAGTGAAAAAACTGGATATTTGTCTATTTGTTAAAGGGTGCAATACATAGATTGATTACAGCATTTTGTGAGACAAATCCATCATACCATGGAAAGTAACGGAAATTTATATTTAATGGCAGAGATTTTTTACATATAAAAATATTATTCCCCTTATATCTCATATATGTCAATAAATTATTTAAATTTTTCCATTATACTTCTAAACATCAATTTTGTTTCAGTGGAGTCACTGAAACAATTTCTAAGTCAATGTAAATAAATATAAAGAAATTCGACAAGTATAGTAGGTCATCCGCTAGTCTAGGATGAACAATCAGCTTTTATAGCGTTATTGCTTTTGGTCGTAATTAAAATTACGTGATTTTCTTTATAAATTGCAAATTTTTTGGTAAAATTTGATGGTTTTCTAATGAGCCGTTTAGTGTCAAAAAAAAAAAAAAAATTCTGACAAGAGAAAATGTCCAGTAGTAACGCCGTTTTTTGAATGTAATTTTGAAAAAAATTATCTTAACTCATTCTCCCCAGAATGTTTTATTTTTAGCTATAGTCCATTTTCATCCGTCAAACGGTATGGCTTGTATCAATCTCACAAGCTTTCAGATTAAACCATAAGTCAAAATTTCTAAATTTTATTTTAAAAAAAAATTTTCTGCGGGTTTAAATATCTGAATATGTTTCTCGTTTGTTGTTTTTGTAGTCTCAAAGATAATGGCAAAATTTCAAGACTCTAGAGTTAGTAGTTTAGGACAAAAAAAATGTAGTTTAAAAACAGATTATTGGCAAAAGAAGTGACTTCCTCATCATGCATAATTGCTCCCAAACAATAGGGCTCATCTAGACCATGAGTTCCATTTTTACGTAAAATATCAACTTAATCCATCTGAGATTCTGGACCGTAAAGTGACCACAAACTTTGGATACATACTCACCCACCCAGACATCATCGAAAAAACTTCATAAAACGACTCCTGGGACCTCAAAACGTAATTCTGTAAAAATCCTGAGATCGAACTTTTTCTCGACCACTATACTTTACTTATAGTAAAGTAATATGTGTTAATTAAAACCAAACATGGCTAAGTTCAGATTGTCTTTCATCTTTACAAGATTATTACACATGGATACATGTTTGTCTATGTGCACAAAAAACAATTCGCTTGATTCAGATAATTTAAGTAAATATCTGATATATTTTCACATTTAGAATAGTCTATTGAGTCAGGAATAATATGGGAAGTTTTTGAATTTGGTCAAATTTCTTTAGTCTTGATCCCTTACAATCTCGTACAGTAGTCTATTTTTGTACTCATGCTCCACCTGGCTACGTACTGAATTACCATTTATATTAGTTGCATATTCTCTTAAATTATTACCCATTTGATCAGTCCGCTTTTTGTCAGAGTTAGATGAGACACTGATAATGCCTCCAAAGTGTGCTGATTTCTTGCCAAAGTAATCCTTGATGCAAAATGATTTTTATTTCTTGAGTATGGTGTTTTTAAAACAATTTATTAGAATCTATTTTGAGGCGCTGAAGAAACAAGGTAAAACAAATTAGTATTAAGAATTATATTTGAAAGTTGTTTGGTTTAAAAAAAATTTGAATTTCCTGTTATAAATAACTGACGCTAATAAAAACCTACATTGACCATAGAATGCCAAATGTTTCTACTTGAAAATGTTTTATGAAACTAATGTATTTTGAAATAAGTCGTATTCTTCTTCATCTTACATCTATAATACAAAAAAAAAAATGTATTTGAAATTAACGGATATAAACGTTGAAACAGTTTTATACCTGCCTGCCAGAAACTGAGTTGAAAAAGAAACTGTTCAAATGTAGAAAGTGAGTGTATATGGGTCTAAGAAAGGGTATTGGGGAAAACTTGTTCAGTGCGGTTGAGGAGGGATTTATTTATAATGTTCACATTTAGAATGGTCTATTGAGTCAGGAATAATATGGGAAGTTTTTGAATTAATTTAGTGAAACAAAAGGAAAACAGTTTTGGAAACAGGAAAATTGATTCCCTTATTTTAGTTCTGTCAGGAAACAGGGTGTGGATTGATGAAATTTTAATGTACTAATTATAATTATCTAAGTTTATAAATCACAGTTCTTTCCACTGTAGATGACTTCATTATATGGGCCTTTAGAAGCAATATCTACTTGCAGTCAACAATCTACTTTAAACACTGGCATAAAAAGCTACTGGAATGGGAGGATTCCAATGTGATGACATTAGAATGTCAGTGCACCAAAAAACACTTCCCAACTTTTCACCATGTCCAACAGATATATTACCAATATACCAAACACACAAAGGCAGTGTTCTCGACAAACAGGACACAGCTAAGTACCTAGGTGTCAACATGGATAAAATACTTAACTGGAATTCTCATAAATAGATGATTGCTGAGAAAGGATTTAGTTCATGCAAGCTTTAGAGAGTAACGAAATGGGATGCTAGTTAAGATGTCCTGGCACTTGCCTACTAAACATATATTCAACCTGTTATCAAACTTTACAACCACTGGTTAGAGCTGAATAACTTTTTAATGCATACCAGTTAGTGCATTTCAAATGTACTCAGTTACTCCAGTATGTACCGGATTCTGTAAAGCCTCTAGCAAATCACTCTATTATCAAATATTTTTCTTCTGATTTGTAACTAATACTAAGTAATCTTGGACATCCTGACCTATGCCCCAGTGGCTACATATATTCACCGACGGCTCTTATGATACCAACAGTGGAATAACAGAAGCGGACTACTACTTGCTCCCTGTTTCTAGGAAGTATTGCAGTTGGTGCCGTCTTGTCGAACAATGACACTGGAGGTCACTTCGAGCTGTTACAGCTAGCAAAAATTCACGCAGTTCGGGTAAGCATTTTGCTAGTTCACTTGTAAGTTGCTATATTGTCCCTCTTACAGATTGTGAGCAAATGTTCATGTGCCGGTATAGTCTGTTGAGTTTGTCAAGAAAGAGTAGAAGCTTGCACTCTAGTGGATTCCTGTTCACATTGGTCTTATCAGCAATGACAAGGCTGGGACGAATTAACATGGATGCAACCTTCCTCAGCCAGTGATTTGCCAAGAGTGGACGTTGTATAATAAATAACACATAACATTTCAAAGTTTCAGAATATTTTTTGTATTACCTTGTGCTCGTAGAAAAAAAACAAGATTAAGGAAAGGGGTACCCTGTTACAGAAAGGTTATTTTTGTAAATATTACTTTATTTGACATATAAAATTGAATTTACCAATACAATAAGGTTTTATAAGAACGGAACATAGAAACAAAAATTAATGGCTTTAAGGAAACTATTCCTTTCAGGATCAATAAGCCCAACATATAGTCTTTGTCATTGCTTCTAAAACGGAAGACACCACAGTAGTAGTGACATTCTATAATATCAATTTGAATTTGCAGTTCACATAACCTGAAACAGAAGTTGAAAACTAATGGAATTCAGTAAGCACCAGGCATTTCTAATACTGATACATTTAATTCTTCCAACTATGTGTCAATAATAAAAAAAGAATTGATATAAAATAACATGGGTTATTCTAATAACACATTTCCATTGTATAGGTTAACATGATTCTTGTTTATTTAGATGGGTATAGCCTAATCTGGATGAAAATGTGAAATATACTACTGATAGTCCATACAATTTTTATAACACAATACAGAATTTAGACTATTATTTTTTACTCCTTTCATTTTTTATTTCCTGTGAAAAATAAATTCTATTCATTATTTAGTTTAACGTTTCAAGCAAAATAGAACTTTTCTAGACTAGCATATGCTGTTTTTCATTGTGGTATAAAAGAACATAGATAAGTCTATACAACTAACAAATAATCGTGGCTGCTTCAGCCTTAAGGAGTCACTATTACATTTCTTCATAGTAATAGTTAACATAGATTTTATTAGTTAAACCCAACTTCCGACATTTTGTTTATGTAGCTATTGTTTTAAGGCTCTCCTGAGGGATCAGAGGCCCCAACTCCTGGGACTGTGCTAGACCCAGTGCAGGTGCCAGACTCCCTGATGTCCACGGGCCTATCTGATGGCGTCCAAGTCGCGAGAGCGGGCAACAGGCATGTCCTGGCCAACAGATCAGATGGATTACAAGGCCACTGACCTTATCTGTAGCTGAGCAGGTTCAGTAGGACCTTAGGTCAGAAGTTTGATCGAAAACTCTTAAAATAAGTCGGTACTGCGGGAGGCGGGGTGACCCGGGGAGGGAATTTTATTGGAGCAAGACACCTCCACCCTTACCATTGGGAAAGGTCCTTGAACTCAGTTAATTGGACTTAATACTGTTACTTACCTGGTGTGACCGGTTCTCAAGGGCAGTCGGATCGGGGGCGATCGTATTATCGATTGGAACAATAACTTCAATACTTTCTTAGAAATATAAAGAAACATCCCAAGAATTCTTAGGAACTCTAAGGGTTTGAGGTCATCAAATAAAAGAACATTTTCAAACTGATATTTGAATAACCACCAATACTTTGAGTAATGTGTCTTTCAAATTCATACAAGAAAATTTATACAGGAATAAATATGAAATATGCTTTTTATTTAAAAATCAATTACTCCAGTTTAGGAATTGGAATAGGAAATTGTATAGAAATAGGGAACACATATTTAATAATACAGTTATAATTATGTATAGTGTTGTTTATATGCTTGAATGACTTATTAACAACAAGTTACAAAACGAAAACTTAATAAAACTTAAAATAAGTAAGTAAACTATTGTACATAAATTAAACGTTAAACAACTGATATAAGTTTTCACAGTTAATTCCAATATTCGTACCTGCAATATTTGACTTGCTTCAAACGCTGTACCTGGCAAAAGAATGACGGGACTGGAAACGTGACCAGACTCAACACATATCATATTTGGAAATTCATCGTCACCAAAATCCAAAATATCTTTACATTTTTCAGACCATGGGTTCCATACAACTGAAAAATATTAATTTTAACATAATTAAGAGGTTTTTATTTTCTCCCTGTCATTTAATTATCTTATTAGGTCGTTCAAGCATCGAGCACATCCAAATTGATTAACTTTGATGACCATTGAGACTAGATGCATTCATCAAGACTTAATTACGAAATATAATTAGTCTACTCATAAATCCAGTTCTTACGATTATTTTCAATACACTATTAAAATGAATGTCAAATACCATGCAAAAAAAATCTGAAGTGGCCTTCACTCAACTTTACTATAAGTAACTTAATATCAAATTTCTTGAGTATATATTATATAACATCTCAATTAAGCATAATGTAAGCATCTAAATGGAATATGATTATTAGTCTTTCATTCCTGAAAGAGTACAGATAGTGATTGAAGGACATATCAATATATAAGCTTATTTTTGTACATCACAGAGCTGATGCAAATAATTTCATTAGTATAACTACAGCAGTAATAATATTTTTGAAAAACCAAAGTGAACATTTCTTGATACGAAATATTCTCCTACAAGAGAACATGGCCTCTGTTCAAATAGCCAGTGGATTTCTTACATCGTTTACTTGACATCCTTCTACATTGAATATTAAAGTAAAATTAGCAAATTTTAAACAGGAAAATACCCTTATTTGCTATGAATTAATAAGGGTATGTTTGCTATGAATGTATATTGAGAAAAAATATATTAGTAATTAGCCAGTTTACATACTCAAATCGAAGTCAAAGCCAGTTATTCAATATAATTTAAATCTTTTATAGTTGGGAGCTTATTAAAGCATTTTATTAGACAAATCCACATGCCATGGAAGACAAAGGTAATTTATTTATGTTTATTGGCGGTGATTTTTTTACTTGTCACAATATTATTCCTCTTACATCTCATATAAGTCAATAAACAATTTAAATTGTTCCTTTATAAATATCAATTTTATCTCAGTGGAATCGCTCAAAAAATTTCTAAGTCAATGTAAACAATGAAAAAAAATATAAAAAATTCGACAAGTATAGCAGGTGATCTCTTAGTCTAAGATAAACAAACAGTTTTTATAGCGTTATTGCTCTTTCCCATAATTGAAACTTCATGATTTTTTTTTTTATGAATTGCTAATTTTTTGTTCCATTTTTGGTCAAATTTTCATTATTTTTTAATGAGCCATTTCGCGTCAAAAAATCATTTTCTGAAAACAGAAATCGTACTGTAACGCCCTTTTAGCAAATGTAATTTTGAAAAAAAATATCTCAACTCATTCTACACATAATGTTCTATTTATAGGCATAGTTTCATTCTTGTCCGTCAAACAGTATGGCTTGTATCCCTCTCACAAGGTTTGAGATTGAATTCTAAGTCAAAATTTGTACATTTTATTGAAAAAAAAATATTTCCCGTTGTTTTAAAATTCTGAATATATTTTTCGTTTGTTTCATTTGTAACCTCAAAGATAATGTCAAAATTTCAAAACTGTAGGGTTATCAGTTTAGGAGAAATAAATGTTTTAAAAAAAAACGGTTTTTGGCAAAAAAAGTGACTTTCCCATCATGCATAATTCTTCGCAAACAATAGGGATCTTCTTCCCTATGGGGCCCATTTTTGTGTAAAATATCAGCTTGATCCATCAAAGATTCTGGACCGTAGCGTGGTAACAAGCAATGCTAACACACTCACCCACCCACACACACACACACACACACACACAGACATCATCGTAAAAACGTCATAAAACGACTTCTGGGACCTCAAAACATGTAATTCCGTCAAAATCTCGAGATCGAATTTTTTCACGATCACTATACTTTACTTATAGTAAAGTAATTAGGTGAACAAATTTTGATAAAATATGAAATAATTAAATTTAAATGTTTATTGGGGAAACAACCCCCCCAAAAACTATAACATTGATTTTACCCCTTTTTTAAAAAATATATTTCTTGTTTTCATTGAATTATTAAGTTACAACAACATGAATAGTAACACAGTCGAATCGTATGACAAAATTAAACGCCAATATTAAATGTAATTTTTATTGTTAATTGTATAAAGCTTAAAATGTTATACACATTCAATTACACTGAGAAATTATTTGAAGTTCAAATGAAATGATTAATAAACTGGATCCTAACCAGTAAGTACAGTGTGATGTTGTAAAAGAAAACGTAATATAAATTCTAAGGGTTTAAATAATATTTTGGGGAAACAAATTAAAAATGTAAAAAACAACTTACTTAATTTTGCTAAAAGTATATTTTACATTTTTCTAATTCACAATTTAAATATGGCTTATAGACATGAACAATAATCATAAAAATTAAACTTAAATGTTTTAATTTTGAATGAGGACTTTTACGGTTGCAAAAAAAAAAAGCCGGTAAACAGCTGCTATACAGAACTCTGACAATAACTGAAGGCAAAGAAATATTTTTTTCTAGTTTATTCAAGTTAATAAAAAAATAGTTATATAATATATTTTAAATTTCTAAATACCTGTATCCGGAAAGTTATATTTTTGAATCCTCATTTTTCTACCAGATACAACATTAGTGATGATGTGCTCTTGAGGGGTATTTTGATATATTCTATCAGTCCATTCATTGACAGAAACAGATTCTCGTCCTTCTTGGTATACGGTCCCATCTTTTGTCTAAAATGGGAAAGAATGCTACACTTAAAGTAAATTACATCTTGACTTTTCAGATGAGCATATGAAACAGCTGTTTCTTACAATGAAAGTAAGAAGGCAGTACCGCTTCTAGCAGAAACAAGTAAGGTTCTAGATTAAAAAAAAAAATGCCTAAATCAAAGTAAAAATATTATATAAACTAACATTATTGTAAGAAACCTGGTCATAATATTGATACAAATGAAAAGTTGATGACAAAACTTGAAATTATGCTAACAAAACTGATAAAACAAAAATGAGATTCACCATTATGAGAAACCCTGTCTTTGCAGACAGGAATCATGAAAACTGGTTTATTGATCATTCAGTAACTAGTGATTACACATATCAAATGCCTATTCAGGAAAAACATTCAGTTACAACAGCAAATGGTGATATTGTGTCAACTATGGTAAATGGTTCTATTGATGTGAAAGCTATCGGTAATCGAAGATGGAATTTAATTAAATTATGCGATTATGGTTTGCCTCTAATTGAAAGATTAATTTGTTTTTCAGTTGTCGGCTTAGGATTGATATTTCCCCACTGTAATCATATCAACTATTCAAATCTTGTAAGTTAAAGAAATGCAGTTTTACATGGGTTTGTAATCTTAATTCGATCAGTTTAAAACAAAGAGTTTTGATTAGAGTGAGAAAAAGAAAAAACAAGTCTCTACACAAAAGATTTTATACATCACCTTTCGAACTCTAAGTGTTTGAAACGCGTAGTTGAATAAAATATTTTGTGTTAAGACTTCGTTTTTCTTTCGCAAATAAATACAACACAATAAAGGATTACATAGCTCGTGAGGAAAAAGTCTTCTTAATGCAGTTAATACAACTAATATTTTCCAATTATATTTTCTTGATTATAGTTTCTTGATAAACTTCCCCCCATTAAAATAAAAAAAAAACATGTAAAAGATTAATGTAAATACAGATGGGTGTTAAAGTTGAATTGCATGATAAGATTTGACAAAGCACCTAGACAAACTTTACAACCCGTGAATATGCTGTAGCACTAGGACTAATTCATGCTGGTGTTCGTGGACACAAAATCAGTATCTGGCCACAGATGTTTTGTTCTTTTCAAAGATAATTTTTCCAAATTTTCAGAGATACATTTTATAAAAGTAAAACCTGAGGTGATTTAAAAAAATACAAAAAAGTTTGTTGTATCAAGGATTATTTAGGATAACGTTCGAATTCGTCAATGCTCGATTAGAAGAATTTTTATAGAATAATGCTATGGTGTTAGCCAGAGATTCATTATGTCTTACATTCCAGAACAGAATGGATGTTGAATAATGGAACTATGGTTGAGACTACAAGATTTTTTATGTATGCTTAATGAAATATTACTTCAGTCTTTGTGTAATCAAAATGAATAAATATCATTTTATATTTAATAAAATTTAATTTAATTTAAATAAAACTCGTGTTTATGATAAATCACTTTATGAATTATGGTTAGATAAAAATCCTAACTACAAACATGCACAAGCAGTACGATATCAATGCTTTGTCCAGAAGAACAACAGAATACTTTAGAAAGGAAAACTGAATTAGATAAATACATACAACATTATGGTGATAATGGATATTGAGTGTGGGACAAACAAAATAACAAGTTTACACTTTTTACATTTTATTTCTTAAGAGAAATGCTCATATGAAGATGAAGAATTAATTGAAACCTCTCAGCATCTGATATAACCAGTTATTTTTGTAAAAATAAAAAGGAATAAGGAAATGATCTGAATAAAAAAGTAGATAACTCCTAGTATTTCAACTAAAATGAACTTGGAACTATACCATATACTATTTAATTAAAGACAGGTTAAAATTAAAATCATCAGCTAAACAAAATGACATGAAGTTCTCTCTATTTATAGATTTAATAAAGGATCCTGATTCCTATGAAGAAGCATTGCAACCTGAATATTGTGAAAAATGGGAGGCAACCATGAGAGAGAAAATGAATTCCTCAAACAAATACAAAAATAGGGTTGTGAAAGACTTAGCAAATGAAGGAAAAAGTTTCTCCATATAAAAGGGTTTTGAAAACAAATTATATTCCATGTGGTAATGCAGACAAATACAATGTTAAATTTGTAATTGAAGGAATTACTTGACTGAAAGGTGTGTATAACAAACAATATTTAGTCCAGTATCGTAAGTATAACTTCTTATACAACCATATAAGAAGTGTCTTAATTGAAGCAGCAAATGAAAATATTGCTTTCATAATATATTTAGAATTTCATTATGACTTTATAGATAGTGAATTATACTTGCAGCAACAAGAAGGTTTTAATGATGTCACTGATAAGGTTTGTCAATTAAAAAAGAACTTACATGGACTTAGGCTAGCACTAAGATGTTGGCACCAACGCTTTGACAACATCCTCACTAAACTGAGATTTGTAAAGAAAGATGCTGATCCTCGTTTCTTTGTCAAACAAAGTAGATCATAAGAACTATTGGAGGTCTTTTATGTAGCTGATGGGTTAGTAGCAGCAACTGATTCTAGAGATGTAGATATATTTATTGAACAAATAGCTAATAAATTCAAAATAGTTTCAAACATACAAGTTATTTTTTAGATTCAGAAATGTTTTTTTTAAACAAAAGAAAGGGCAGAATTCTAATTAACCAAAAGATGTACACAAAGAAAATTTTACAACTTTTGGGATGACTGCAACTCAGTTTCAATGCCAATGACCAAAGGGAGTAAAGAAGTAGGGAAGGATAAAAATGAGAAAAACGGTGTACAGAAGTACCCGAACAGACAAGCGTTTGGGCTCTGATGATTTGGTGGTAGGTAGTCTATTATAGCGAACTGTGGGAGTCACTTAAAAATATCTAAACAACTATGAACAGGAATATATGTATAACTTTAGTACCACAGAGGTTAGCATAAGTTAAATTAAGACATGAATGAACCGTCTTATCTTGTATACTGTTAATCGTGTTACGTGTTTAATGTGGTGTTTTTCTATTAATAGTCATTCGACATTCAAGCTTTCTGGCATTGTCCATCTTCAAGAAAATCTGACCTTATTCGTTGAATGAACGTTTGTATAACCTCCTATTAACTGGTGCATTGACTTTATTTTATATTGTAACCATAATATACAAATTCTTTTTTTTTACTTATCATTTTCCTTTTTCCTAATTTGTTTTCTTACTATTTTCTACGCCATTATAAAACCCGTTCAGTTGTATTTTTATTAGTGATTTAAACTGCCAGTTCTGTGGTTAATTAGTTCATTTATTATTATATTTTTATCTGTATTTTTATATTTCTACTTCTTCTAATACATTATGTTCTTTTTGAAGACATTAATGTCTTTCATTAACATCCTCTTCAAAGTTCAGAGGATGTTAAACACAGGACAAAAAGAACATAAACATGAAAATAGATAAATAAAAGGAAAAGTATATTATAATATTGTGAAATAAAGTCTAGGCCCCAGTTAATAGAAGGTTATACAAACTTACAATTCAACGAATTAGATCAGTTCTTCTTGAAGAAGTCAACGCCAGGCACCAGTCGAACGACACCAACACACACTATACGAGGTAATACCGTTTATTCATTTCTTAATGCAACTTAAAAGAAGGGAAGGTCTAAAAGCCTATGCAATGTTGTTTAAGGCGGGGACCAAAAAACACGGAGATTAACATTAGTAGTAGACTGTTTCTATTCTGGAGGAGTTACAACTAGTATTAGTCAGATTATTTCGACAACAAAAGCCGATGTTAAAGCAGCTGTAGCAACTAGGGAATGATGTGGTTAAAAATACTGATGGTGAGTTTAACTGAAATAAAAAAATGCCTATTGCTGATAACTGACAATAAAGCTGCAAAGAGATTAACTGAAAATCCTAAATTTTTTATTGGAACAAAGAATTCATTTTGTAGGGTCCTTAAAAGGTGTTATCAGAGTGGAGCGAGAGGACAGCGGTAATCAGAAACTAATATTTTGTCAAAGTCACCTTCTAAAACAAGAAGGAACTCTGCGAAAACATAGGAATATAACAAGCTACACAATGAGAGATGCTGAATAAAATTTTAATTATTTTTTCAACAAGTGAATATATTTTTACATATCACCAGTTTTTTTTCTATGAAGTGATAACCTAACCTGAAGTGTGTTAACCAATTTCAAGGGTTATTAGTATGTGTGTGTAAGGTCTGTTTTATTAATAATAAATGAACGTTTATCAGTTATATTACAATTATAAGAACACTGAAATCAAGGTTTAAGATTCAAAAATTAAACACAAGAATTTTTCAAGAGTGTTTTTTACTTAACATTAACGATGAAGTAAACATATTAAAATTAAGTGAATCTACGTTAAACAGTGGCTTTTTTGTACCAAGAATTCAACTATATTGTTTATAACTCTCACTTTAACATGTTCATTACTAAAATCATCATAACTTTCATCTTTTAAAAAGTAAATAAGAATTATTTATTCAGGATTAGTTAATTTTTAAATGAAATATAAGGTTAAACCTAAACATTTTAACCAGAACTTCATTTGTTCCTACTTCAAATTAATTTACCTTATCGATGAAAGTACATCCATGCAGCCCAGTAATCTGACACCTCCTCACATCAGGTACCTTGAAGTATGTGTGCAACAGTAGATTAAAACTAAATGTAGAATCCTTACTAGGATTATAAATTCCAATGTTAAAATGAAGCTCTTTTTCACGCAATATTAATCTATATGTCAAACGAAACCTGAAATATTACAAGTAAAGATGAAAGATAATAACAAAGTAAGGCAAATTGTATAAGATTATTAGATCAAGACGAAAACAATTACTTAAAGAAAAACATTGGGTAATAAAAAGTTTATGTTCTACCTGATAACACAATAATGGTTATAATGCAGTTGGAGTTGACCATTCCAAAGTAATGAGTCAGAATGGGAGTGAGGATTGTAGAATTCAGTGATTGAGTACTAGATTCTTGAAAAAGGAATATCAGTCAGCAATACCTACTTACTACCTAACGTAAAATGATAAAAGTCGAAATCTCTCCTGAATTTTAAGCGTGAATAATACCAGGGCTGTGCAGTCGGACCTATTAGGGCCGACCCCGACTCCCCTATTTTTTAATAGCCGACTCCAACTCCGGCACCGACTCCAGCTTAGACTCGAGCTCATCTTTTTATTATTAAAAAACAGACACAGGTTGTTAATAATAAGAATTAGTACTTTATAATAATAATGATAATAATAATTAGCACTTCATAAAAAAAATTCCTGACATTTCAAATACCGCAAAGTGCAGTAAAACTATAATAACTGAATATCCATCCCGGACTAATGGATCACCTGCTACCTGTCAGATTTGTTTACATTGACTTAGACATTTTTTAACTGAATAGACAAATAAAATTGATGTTTAAAGGTTTAATGAAATAATTTGAAATTATTAAATGTCCTAATATGAGATGTAAGAAAAATAAAATTTTACATTTAAATATTTATGCCCCAATCAAACTTATAATTTCTATGCTTTCCATGGTATGATGGATTTGTCTAACAAAATACCCTTATCAATCTATATGTTGCACCCTTGAACAAAACGTAATATCAGATGTATATTTCCTTGTGTTTAGGAATGGTATTATCTTTGGGTAATATTGTAGTACATAGAATGGACTCTGTTGTTCTATATTACAAAACGGATATTAATTGTAAGCAAATTTCTCGGTGATATTTTTTGATGACTGTTTCTGACATTTATCAAACTAAATATGAATATTTTGAACTCTCAAAATTAGTCGGATATTAAGTTCGTTTGTATATTAATGATGCTATTTTCGTGGTCATGTGGTCCTGTTGGTTATAGGTTTCCGTAGTGCAAACTGTTTTCAGTCATGGTTGAAAAAATGGTCAGTGGATGAAGTAATTGTTCAGTGATATTGAGGATGGTTGGTGGCAGGATTGAGAGCTTATGCAAGGAGGTTAGGATGAGTAGATAGTTTATTGTCTTCATTGGTAGTAAGTTGGGTGATTAACTATCTATTGATTCAATTTTCAAATCATAGTGAATATGCACATTTCGGGCGTACGAAGGGGCCTTGGCTATAGGCAGCACACTTAATTCTGAACTATCTGAATAAAGCCTTGTTCGTTGGTGCAGCTCTAAACCAGAGCATCCATAAGTCACAGCCGAACGAACAACCTCCTTATAGAGAAGCTCCTTGACTGATTCGGTCTCCAGGCATGAAAGACTAATAAACAACCCCTATTTAGGCATATTGATTATGTCTAAATAAGACATTAAATAACCAAGAAGTTTAATATTATATTTACTTATAGTAAAGTAAATACTGAATAGACAAGGCCAGATATTTTGTATTTAACTAGACATTATTTATTATTATTCTACCATCAATCTTACCAAGGATATGGTAGTATTTTTTCCGGAAGGAATAATTTCTGCTTGGACTAATTAATCATGTTTTATCATGTTAAGTCATTTTCATGTACACAAGTAATAAATAGGTTCATCTACCGACTCCTCAAGGTAGAAATATACCCGACTCCGACTACACAGCCCTGAATAATACTATAAAAATCAAGTGGAATGAATGGGGGCTCCTCTGTATAAATGAATTTAAAATAGATGGAAGGTCTCTCGAGAACTGAATATTCTTTCTTACGTTAGGAGACAATGTATGGATGGTAGTGACTTAGAAACACAATCAATGTAGACGAAATGTAATCAAATAAGCGTCCTTTTAGCTTATTTTTGAAAAAACGGTCTGATAACTACCTACCAAAGAGGACATATGGATCTGTAATGTAGATCTTGTACAATTTATAATATAAGAGTCAGCTGTGATCAAACATGCAGCACATGTTTCTATCATACCATTAAAAAAAATCTAGGTAATTTAGATCGTTTCCAGTTACACTACATGACACTAAACAAACTTAATTTTCCAATTCTTCTTCAGCGGAAAATTTTCAGTGAAAAATTAAATCTGATTAGTCTCATGTAGCACAATTAGAAATATTTAATTACAAAACTCATCTAAATTAACCTATTGCAGTAAAGTGTAACTTCACATACAGAATATGTTGGCCTTCGTAATATTTAATGTTGTTTATAATTAGTTTTTTTTTTAATAATGCTAGAAAGCATTAATGAAATATAACTCGCTGAAAATGGTCAGTGTTGACTAAAGAATTGGAAATATTAGTTTAGATATACTATGTTAATGAACTTTAAAATTAAACCTTTTGGTGAATTGATTGGTATTATAATTGAGAGATGGAAAACTTGTACAAGGAAATTGGAAAGAGTATGTAAGAAATGTACCAGGATGAAAATACGCATGCCATTTAATATGCATTCGAAATATTTAACGATTTAACGAAATATTTTCTTATCTCGACCACATATATTATACACTACTTTTCTTTATTCCTTTACTAGACCACATTAGGAAATTTAGAAATGTGACTAAGATATTTCAACCAAACCCACCACTTGTTTTGGTTGAAATTTTAGTTACACCACTATGTTTAGACGTTGAAATATATATATACGAGGGTCGTCCAGAAAATAAGTTCCGTTTTGGTCTGTAGGGCGGTAGGAGTGGTTTTTGCCAAATCCGGCAACACCGCTCGAAAGAGGAAAGGAGGGGGAATAGAATGAGAGGTGGGGGACCTCAGTCGGTCAATTACCAACGTCAGGGCAGGTAGTTGAAATGGAGCCCTCCATGTCACGTCCCGCCACCTCGATCCCGTTCCCTCTCGAGTTGTTTTGCGCGGAGTGATTCAACTTCTTTATGCACAGGGTTTCAAATCAGTTCAAATTCACGAACAGCTCATTTCTGTTTATGGAGAAGGTGTAATGAGTGAATCAATGGTGAGGAGATGGGTACGTGAATTTAAGGCGGGAAGACATTCAGCTCTCTAGGGACCCACCGGGCGGAAACTTTCCGAAAGTCAAGTTTTTCCGAGACGATCTCATGGATGAGGGATCGTGAGATGTCTGGGAAACTCAGGTGGAGTTAATCCAGGGTTAAACGACGATCTTTGCGAATTGCATTGTCGATTTCTGCGACAATTTCGTCCGTCACAACTGAGGGTCTGCCTCTCCCACTTTCATTCTCAAGTGAATGTCTTCCCGCCTTAAATTCACGTACCCATCTCCTCACCATTGATTCACTCATTACACCTTCTCCATAAACAGAAATGAGCTGTTCGTGAATTTGAACTGATTTGAAACCCTGTGCATAAAGAAGTTGAATCACTCCGCGCAAAACAACTCGAGAGGGAACGGGATCGAGGTGGCGGGACGTGACATGGAGGGCTCCATTTCAACTACCTGCCCTGACGTTGGTAATTGACCGACTGAGGTCCCCCACCTCTCATTCTATTCCCCCACCTCTCCTCTTTCGAGCGGTGTTGCCGGATTTGGCAAAAACCACTCCTACCGCCCTACAGACCAAAACGGAACTTATTTTCTGGACGACCCTCGTAAATATTGATAAAAGTATCGACCGTGAAATAGAACACAAAACTATAGTTTATCGGGACTAGGTCAGTTCTTCAGGTTCAAATTAAACTCTCATTGCTAAAGTTTCGGTTTTTATTTAAAACCTTTTTCATAGGCCTAGAAAAACAGAGGAAATATAAGAAATAATACCATCATTCAAAAATCAAACAAACATAAAAGTGCAATTAGTTACAATTAAGAAATTACAATAGAAATTTTGACTATAGGTTAGTGAGAAAACTTACAGAAGTATAAATTTTGAAACAGAAAAACTAAGTATTAACGTTACAAATTATTTTACAAAGAAAAATAGTATGTGGATTTTAACAACTGTAGTCTGAATGAACACGCGACACTGAACTGAAATAACCAAGAAGGTAACCAAATTTCACCAGACAACCAAAAAAACACTAACACAATTTTTCATCTATCAACAATGTTTAACTTAACACACCCGAATAAATACTATTTAAATTTGAAATGTCACTTCTATAATTAATGGATGACTGGTCCTTTCTAATATATAACTTTCCAGAGTTTTCCTTCTCTGTTCATCCATTTCTTTGGCTATTATTTTTATTTCATCAAAATCAAAATTATGGCCTTCATTAATACTGTGTGCAGCTAATGCAGTGGCATTAATTTTCTTTTTTCTTATAGAATAACTGTGCTGGTAACTCCTTTTGTTTAAAAAACGACTGGTTTCTCCATGATAAACTTTCGTACAGTCTTTGCACTTTATTGCATATATAATATTACTCTGTAATTCCTTTGGAATCTTCTCTTTTATATTTGAAAATAACGATTTCACTTTTCTTTTGCTATAAATGCTAAATTAACTTGTGGTAAGTGTCTTTTGAAGACTTTTTTAATTGGTTGCGACAATCCTTCAACATATGGAAATTTAAAAAACTTTCTATCTTGAACTTCTAAGTCAGTATTTGTGTCATTTTCTGGCTCTTTTGTTGCCTTAAATATTTAAGCCTTAAATACATAAGACAACAACCAGAACATTCCAATCAAAATCATGCTGAACTTGAAGTTTTAAATAAAAGTATTTCAAATTTCCGTATGTTGAGGGCTTATCACAATCAATTAGAAAAGTTTTCAAACGAAATGTACCTGAAGTTACATTGGCATTTTATAACAAAAGAAAGGTCAAGTCTTTATTTTCAAATTTGAAACAAAAAATACCAAAGGAGTTACAAAGTAACCTCATTTATGCGATCAAATGTAAAGACTGCGACAAGCGTTATTACGGAGAAACAAGTCGTTTTTTAAAAGAAAGGCTTTATCAACATTCTTATTCAATAAGAACTAATAAAAGTAACGCAACTGCTTTAGCATTCCATGCCATAAACGAAGGTCACATGTTCGATTTTGAAGAAGCAATTATAGTAGATAAAGAACAAGATGAGCAAAGAAGAAAGACCCTCGAAATGCTATATATTAAAAAAGATCTAAGTTCAGTTAATCATAGAAGTGACATTACCAATTTGAACACTATTTATTCAGGAGTGTTAAGTTGATTTTAGTGAAATTTAATTTCCTTATTTCCTTTTTGTGTTCTTTGAGTGAACAGTGTCCGGTTTACATGTAATTGTAATCAGTTAGTCTGGTCCAAGTTTTTGACCAGTTAAGATGTTAGTTCACTAACTATCTATTGTTACTTCATTTTATATAATGTAAATTTCATCATTTTTCTAATTCGAAAATTCTGACTTCTGTAAGTTCATAAAAATGTTTATTGTTTTTCTATTACTTCTACTTGTATATATATTTTTGTGTTTTCACAACTGTAATGTTCCATTTTGAAGTTAGTTATATGTTGATGTTTATATATGATTTCTTGTCATCCTTTGTTTGTAGGCCTATGAAAAAGGTTTTAAATAAAACCGAAACGTTGGCATTGAGAGTTTGATTTTGATCCTGGAAAATTTACCGAATCCCGATTACATTATACACCTATTCTATCCAACGGTTGATATATTATTGAATTTATATATATCATATTTATAAGGTTTTCCAAAATGTATTTTTTGGATATACATACTTCATATTTCGCTTCCTGATTCTCGGTATTCTATTACAGATTCTGTTTTTTTTCTCGAGGTCAGTTTGTATACTTGATAACGTAAATTTTACATATTAACAAACCTACTAACCTGGGTTCTTTGAAATACAGCCAGTCATTCGGTTATTATCAATATCAAATAGGACAGCCGCCGAATATTCCACTGAGTATGTGAAGTGTACAATAACATAGATATAAACATTATATGCATATATACACGTAATTAATATTACATATGAAATAATGAAAGTAAAATACGTATATTCAAATCTGAAACTTACACATAATTCCACATGGAACGCGTGAATTCGCTGTCCATAATTGAAAAAATGGCTTCAACATCACCACTCGGAAGTCTCTCAGGAGATTTCTCAAGATTCCAAGGAATAATCCTTGCAAATCCATGTTGAGGACCATAACTCCAGAAACCAAAATGTGCTAAAATGAGATCAGCATATAGAAATTAATTAATAATGTTGACTTATAGTAATAAGTAATATTAATAATGCAACTTACATTTTATTTACGCATTTTTCGGAAAGTCATATTTGCCAAGGTATGATTATAAATAAATAAATGGACAAGAAATTGCTTATGGCAAGGGAAAATAAACTAACTGCAAGAACAGTGCATTGTTTACACATACTACTCTATTTGTTTAAACTAAAATTTTTCGGTAGGTATATAGTAAGTATTAAAACTAAAAAGAATATTTCATCTATTATAATATGGGAAGAATAAAAGTGAACATATGCAAGTGCTGAATTCCTTAATGAAGAGATTAACAACATTAGGTCAATTGTCATTTCATTAAAATACCCCTCCTCTTATATCGATTTAGCTTTGAAGGGTGCTAAAAAAACTTTCTCTAATACTTCAACAGAGCCCCATTCATTGTTAAAGTCTATTGTTTTGCCATATCATGAGTCATTGGACCCTCTTCCAAGATTAGCTAAACAACTTGATTTTAACGTAATGTTTTCTAATCGTAATAACGTGGGCAATATGCTAATCAAAAACTCTCCCAGCGAATTGGAGTCCGGGGGTATTTATAAAATTCCGTGCAAAAATTGCCATACAATTTATATTGGTCTAACTGGTAAATCATTAAAGTCACGTGTTAAACAACACCAATACAACGTAAGTAGACAGGAAAAAAGTAGTGCCTTATTCTTGCATATAAAGAATGAAAATCATCATATTGATTGGACAGGAGCTAAATTTATTACCTATGAAAAATCAATGTTGTTAAGAAATATTATTGAATCGTCTCTAATTAAATTTAATAGATCAAATATTATAAACATTAGTAAAGGTCTCTTCAAACTTGATACTTTCGTTACGAGGGCAATAGCCTCTTCTAAGAGGGTTGACAGCAAGAGGATAGTTTTTTACTCTTTTTACTGTACTCCTTTGTTTCCCCAAAACATCCCGTTCTGGACATTAGTCCTTTTCTGCGCTTTCACACTTTTAAAATACCACTCTTCTCAACCCGTCACCAGATGTTTTCTGCGTCTAGTGTTTCAGTTGGGTTTGTGACTCTGACGAAGATAGCTTGTTACGATTGAAAGATCTTAGTCTTGTCTTCCCATTTCTTATTGTGGTTTGATCATTGATTGTTATTTCACGTGTTTATGTGAAATCTTTTTATAGGTAACTAAACGTATATAAGTTCCACTTCGGACAAATATTTCTTTCAAACAATTCAATCACACTAATCAATGGAACACAGACTGCCAGGAAAAAATGAGTTATTTATAATAAAAAAACTAAATTTCATTTAAAATAATTAAAAGTAAGAAGATCAGGAACATAGAAATAAAAAAATTACCATTTACGCCATATAAACCTGAGAACCACAAACCTTCAAATAAACTACCTACATGAATGTGAACAGACAGATAAACAGAGGTTTCACTTTATACAGCAAATTTCTTATTGTTAGAAAGCAAATTTAATTCCAATGAATTAATAAAAGCGATACTATTTCAACAAACTGTCCCACAGAACTTACTATTTGAGTACAACGAGTAATTATTTTTATAGAGATATTAAATTACATGTTATGAATACCCTAATTTTTATTCAAGTAAATCTCTTAATAACAGATTTTACAACTGAAAATATCAAATTGATAGCCACAGGTAGAAATATTATCTTCTTAGTAAATATTAAAACTGCCAATATAATTTAAAATGATAAATGTAACTATTTATAATAATAAATTTTGTAATGACATTATGTAAAGTTTTAGAACAATATATTTCCATTAAGACTTCTTCAAACAGTATTTAAGGAGTTACAACAGAAGTTCTAAAAAAAATTTATGAAAATCATATTACCACTAATAATAATAATAATAATAATAATAATAATAATAATATAAAACAAAAACTTACGAAAAATGAAGGGAATGCCACCTCGAATAGGTTTCTTTCCATCAAAAACTGCTTGTTTGCTAAAGAGGAAAAAAAAGTTATAACTGACTTTCAAATAAAGATTTTAGGAAACGTAAACAATGTTCTTCCTCAAGTAAGTTTGAGGTATTTGGAAGGAACATAATACACACGTTAATATTCAAACAATTAGTCAAAAATTCTAAAATACTGTTAAACAATACTGTTTATATAGAACTCAATAGGTACGGTTCTGGCAAATAATAAGCTAAAAATAAGGGTTTTCACATTGCAAATTTATAAGATTGAAAGCAAATATTTAGCCTGGTCAATTTTATTTTATTTCAGTTCTTAGGTTCCAATCATAAATTAAGATTAGTTTGGTAATTTCGATGCTATAAAGAAGTAAATTAAAAAATTTAAACAGTAAAAGTAGTTCATAGTTAAAAGGTAAATTTCGGTAAAATAACTGTATTCACATTTTTTGAAAAGGTTGATCATTAAAAGTTTCAAAAACATTAATAAATCAGAAAATAAATAGTTATTAACAACAAGTGCCCGTAAAGAAGAAAAAAAACAATCAATTTTCTACGTAGCAAATTCATTGATCAACCACTCATCAACCCGAAAACTGTACTGCATAATTTTCTAAATAATATTTACTAACGATAATATATCTTATGGAACGTAACTGCCCTAACAACATACCTAACAAATAGCTGTTCTTGGTTATTAACCCGCCACGACACAACAGTTGCACCTGAAAACAATACCAGAAATTAATTACAAATGAATGAACAACTTTAACTAAATAAAACAAAAAAACATACCATGTAAGTTTATTGTGCATGTTGTATTATTCCCTCGGTCTAAAACAACAACGCTCGTGCTAGTCATATTTGAGTATTTAACTAATGGTTCACCTCAACAACAGATATGAACAAGGTTTTACAATATCAGATCACTATAAAGCAAAATAAATTTTAAATTTACAATTAGACATAATGTATCAAATTAAACCGCTTTTTGATAATGTATTTGTTGACAGTGTAGTCCCACAAAAAACCGTTAAAAAAGTATTCTGCTGTTAATATACATTCTCCAAAAATATTCAAATAGCAATATTTAAAAAGTTATTAAGTATATTTTTCTTTATGTTTTTATTATTTAATGCGCTAAAAAAAGTGACTAAATTAACTACAACCTTGTAACACTGGGGGTCGGTTGAAATGTCTATAAGTGCTGTGTGTAACATTTTAAAATAGTCCTATAGTAATTTAGATATGTGATTGTGTTATCGTTAATACTGAAAGTGATTGGATGGAATATACTTCCATTCTAACTTCTTTATTTTTAAGACTTAGTACTAATGTTAAAGAAATGTACTCTCTTACATGATGTAGTGTAGCGTGTCATTATGAGATTAATAACCTGCTCAACTAAATGGTAACGTTGGTGTATACTCAGTAACATTTTATATCAGCAAAAAATGTGTGCCTCTTGGAACATTTTCAAACTTATATATTTTTCATTTAGTTCCTTGAGCGGAAAATTTTCTTATGAATACAGCGTTGTGAAGACTTCATAAGACATTTCTGATTTACGTTATGCTATTTATTGTTGAGTGATTAAAATTGAAGTATAACATGTCTCAAATACCATCCTATGTATTAAAGATTGATTCTGATAACTATTTTTATAATAATGTTTGCAACAGACGACCGAGGTCTTTCAGTTTCACAAATGGCATTTCGAAGCCACCTGTTTCATCCTTCCACAGTGACTATAGCTCCAATGCTTTAGATCTGGATATGTTTCATGCGAGAGATTTTCCAGGCCATGGTATATCTGCTCCTATGTCGTTTTCTCCTGCCTTAGCAAAGCCGCCAGTACCCTATTCTCACAGAATCTTTCCTGCAAACTTAACTCTCAGCTGTGCTAGAGCATTTTCGTACCACAATGTTTTCTGTTCCTGCAAACCTTCGTGTTGCTGTTACTGTGATATCCTTTGCCCACAGGAATGTAGATCCTGCTCGATTGTAATGTGTAATCATTTTCAGTGTAAAGAAAAAGAAAGTGTAACAATGTCCCATCCATTTATAACTAAGGTAAGTGTCAACGTGTATATTTTACATCCTAAACTTAGTTGGTACTAAGATCAGGATTTAGGAATGATGTATTAGATTTACCTAAGCTTTGGTGGACTCTGGTATTTAATATGCTGTGATCGCACTATAATTGACAGTGGTTTTCAACTTTTTTGAATACCAAGTATTATTATTAAGCATATAATTTACAAGGCATCAATACGTTTAGTTTCTTTAGTTTATTTGTTCCGTTGCGTTTAAGGTTTTTTAAGTAAAACATATCTACTTGAATATTTCTATTTCCTGAAGATATAAGGATACAAGTATTTGTGTAACTATATTAAAGTTGTTTCAAATCTTTTTCTAAACAAGCTGGTAGCTCCATTTTGTAATTAAACTTATCAGTAAACATGAAGTGAATAAATGAAGTTAATTTAGTTGTGTAAAATTTTTAACTGTGTGTAAATTACTTCAAGTAAGTTTAGTACAATTGTTGATCTACTTGGTAATATCTATAAATACCTAGTCTAAGAATATTTGGGACTAGTCTTCATTGAAAAAGTCCATAATTACAAATATATTTAAAAAAAAAAGACAATCTACTATTTATCTGGCCGTGGAAGCGGGAATACGTTAACCTTATAACCGCTTGTGGGAACTGTATGTGATATTTCGGTAGTTGAAGTGTAAGTTGATCTGAACTGATACGTGGTTTGCATTAGCTTCTATCTTTACTGTTGATATATCAAAATAATTCATGAGGAGAATCTGTTAGTTTTCGTTCAGTGTATTGAATATTTTTAGGCACCTACTTTCAATTCGTGGTATTTATTATCTTCGTTAAAATAATTATCACAACTTATGATAGATTAGATAGATAATAGATTCTAACATTGTTAATTCTTTTTTTTTTTAATTTAGTTGTATAGTGTAAAAGAAGAACTGCACCAGAAAAAAGCAGCACAAACTATGGACGATTTGAAAGCCAATAAGCTTTTAAATTCTGTGAAATGTGATGAAAAAACTGTTTTTAAAATAGGAGATCATATGATATTCAGTTTTCTCGACAAGTGTAAACAGTGTAACAAGTGTGTTCGTAGTGCTTATTTGAAGAAAAGTAGCAATCAAGGTAAGTGTATACCTTGGTAGTCTTGTTTCTTCTTCAATGTTTACATGTATTTATTAAATTAGCCTAAAGTTACGTATTGACTTAGTTATACGAAATTATGTTTAATTATTAATTAATTATTATCTTACTTTTATGAAGTAGAGCTATTGATAGCCTTACTTGATATAACTGAGAAGGTGCAGTACCTTAAAGCATTGAAGTAAATCAAATGGCGCAATAATTAAAAACTATCTTTTGTCAGAGTTATGTACCTTTCGTAATAATACTTTTTTGGTAAGCCACTTTTTTTTTGTAAAAATTTAGCCCCAATAACCATAAATGTTTGTTGCTTTCGTTGGTATGATGGATGAAGTAGGTCAGATTATACTAATGATATTATATGCATCCAGTTGTGTGATATTCAAAATAAGCATACATATTGATAAGTGAATCAATCACTATCTGTACTACCTCCAGAAATGAAAGTCTAATAAACACTCCATTTAGATATTTATATTATACCTAAATGGAATATCATTTATTATATACCAAGAAGTATGATATTATGTTTACTTATAGTAAAGTTGAGTGTAGACCACTCCAGATTTTTTTATTATTCTTTGAAGCTGACTATAGCACTGCGTCATAAAAAAAAACTACTGTACTTCCCCCCTCCTGTAGTAAAGTACCCCAGCAGTTAGTTTCAACGCCTCCAAGAAGCTCAGTACTTTTGCTGGTTCCAGCGGTAAAAGTTTTTCTATGGTTTTGTTGAATGCACCTACCTCTGTGCAGCAAAGTTGTCTTACAGTCAGTCAGCAGTTGCAAAGGTGTTTCTTCCTTTTTGCAGAATCTGCGCAAACCATCATTGATAATATCCATTATCCCTACGTTTTGGGAGAAATTAACTTCCTTTATCCTTCTTCGGGTCTTCAAGTGCACTTGTGGGAGGTTGGTTTCCACTAGTTAGCGCTTTTGGACCCTCTGCGCTTCTGGAGGATGGTCTCCGGACTTCCTTCTCCTTAGTATAATACAGCGGAAAATCTCTATATCTCTATCGGTGGTATTTTGTCCGCTCCGGCAGAGCACTGCATACCTGAGTAAGGCTATTTATTCGCCTGGTACCCTTGAGGCTCCGTTCATAATACAGTAACCCCTGTACCATCCATCCTTTGGCAGGAATCGCATAACACCTTAAATTGGGGCTGGGATAAAAGGAGAGAATTTGGGTATTAGGAAGGATGTGAAACGAAGGTGGGCAGGCCCCAGCCCCTGATCACCTTCTCCTCCTCTTTCGTTTGTCCCTGCATATAGCAGGTTAACAGGGTAGCCTTGTGAAGGCCGTAAGTCGGATTTGAGTGTTAAAGGCTATTAGTGGTGGTTAATCACTCTATTACTACTCCGTTCATTGACTTACCACCTCATATGTATGCCTTAATTTGAAGTAATTTTAGTTGTTTATGCATTTCTCTTTTAAAGTATCTTTGATAGAGTTACTATTATGTTAAATTGTATGTGCACACTATTTTTTTGGTATACATATTTTCCATTGTTGGAAAACATGAATTTTCGACCCTTCTGCATAACGACGCTAGTCAACTAACTAATCGGTTCTGCCGGAATGCTAACGAGACTAGAGGGGAGTTCCTGCAACTCGAGGTTATTTTCTCATAGGAAAGGTTATCAATTGAATATTTCATAGGTTTGCGATTAGCTTATTGGCTTCATTGTAAGCTTGATATACTCACTCATAAACAGAGATTTTCGAAATTTTAAAGATGAAATAGATTTCTTACAAGGAGTTGATATTCTTCTGGTAATGTGGTGTTGGCCTTGCGTTGGCTGTGATTCCAAACACGAGACAGCGGATATGTTTGTTACTCTGAAAATGAGGAGTTTGTTGGTAGGACGGAACGTTCAAGTATCTGAAGATACTCGACTAGATATGTTGCCGCCCGACAAGGTAGTACTGATACTGAAGGTGTAGATCGTGGCAGTCTCCCGCTCGCCTGCTGAGCTTGGAAGTCAGCTGGCCTGTATTAGATTGGTGACTGTAATGTAATTGCTACAATACTGTAATGTAGCTTCCCCCACTTGTTATTATGTATTTTTTTTATAATCAATAGAATTGATTTAAACTTTTTTTCTTAGATTTATATATTTCAAAATTAGGTTTGAATTGTATTTCAGAAGTTTTTTAAAGGAAAGAAAATGAAATTTAAAAACATTATATACAGAGTTTCTTAAGTACTTAACTTATTAATATATAATTGTTCTTAAATAATTTCTGCTATTATTAAAGAATAATTATTAAAATTATTTAAAAAAAATTTAAAGAATAATTAATTATTATTAAAAAGAATGCCTTTTGTCTTCAACAGTGTATTTATTGATATGTACAAGTATAATGATTTTTTTAATGTTTTCCCTTCATTTATGCTTTACTTATATGTGTATATGTGTCTGTGTAGTTTTTGGTACTGGGTTGTGTCTTCAATTTAATCCAGTCGAGCATGACGCGCCACCACTAATTGAGAAGTGTATTCGAGAATTAGAATTACTTGCTAAAACAACACCAAGTATTGATTTGTACAAGTTATATAAAACAAGGACAAATTTAGACTCTGTCCAAGAATTGTGTGATTTAGTCAATAAAGGTAGGCTACTGGATATTTTATTAATGTTTATATATTTTTTCTTTGTTAGTGAATCGCATAAACTATTAAATTATTTATTGTCAATTATGGTATCCCAAATAATACTGATGTGTTTAAAAAGTTTGCCGTATAAGTCAAGTAATTCTTTGGTGTTTTGTCATCCTTTTGATGCTTCGATGTTGATAAATAATTTCTTTTTTAATTAAAGTTCAAGCAAACTTAGTTAAAATCCTTTCTAATGAATTTTCTCTAGTGTAAGTCTAGTATATCGTAAATGAGAACTATATATTTTAGTTTATATTCCAGTCTTAATAAAAATCAGTTGTTCTTGAATTGAAAGAAATATTTTTGGTGTATAGGAAATTGTGGTTACAGGAGATTTTTAGTTTATGGAAAAGTTTTTTGTATTATATGTATAAATGTTTGTATCTGTGCGTGTGTATGTGTTTCTTTTAAACTATGTAACTAGAGGTAGTAGAAAGATGTATTTTGAAGTATATATGGAGTTTAAACCACAAGGAAAAAGGAAAATAGTAGAAATAAATGATCTGGGGCCTTTCACTTTATGTCACCAGAGAGCAGCAAACAAAGTAGGAACTAAGAAGATAACATAATAGTTATGCAGAAGGAAGGTAACAAAACAGCTGGAAAATTCAAGTGACAATTTAGCTTGATAAGAAAAAAATACCCAATTGAATTAAACAATGCAAGGTAAACAGGAAAATAAATAAATAATAGTAAACATATATATAATTTCAAAATATAATTATTTATATTTTTAATTTTTAATAATTTGATTAAGTAGCATTTTGAAAAAGTCATCAATGTAATTCATGTGCTATTTATACTAGATGAATTTTTAATTCAAGGCATATTAAGCAAATTGGACCTGTAGGTGGTCCTCGATATGCGTCTTTGGACATGAACTCTGACCGGATTATTGATTCTAATCATATAGCTTAATGTTTTTTTTAATTTATTTTCTTTCACCTTGTATTTTTGTTTCGTTTATTTATTTATTATTGTTTATTCTATTTTAAAAAAATAAATTAGTTTTTATATTTTGAATTTATAGATATTTTTTTCTATTAATTTTCAATATTTATTTTCTTACTGATTACCTTGCATTGTTTAATTCTATTGGGTATTTTTTTTCTTATAAAGCCATATTGTCACTTGAATTATCCAGTTGTTTCGTTACCTTCCTTCTGCATAACTTTTATGCTACCTTATCAGTTCCTACTTTGCTCTTTGATGACAAAGTGAAAGGCCTCAGAGAATTTATTTCTATTTTTTTCCTTTTGTTTTAAACTTCATTGCATGACGAAGTGATATATTGTGATTCTTCTACATTTTTTGAAGTATATACCTGTATATTCAAGACTGTTGTATTTTATAATAGAATAGCAACACTTACTTATCAATAATTCAAATAATGATAATAAAAACAGGTTTTCTTGTATCAAATTTTAAACAAATAGAAGAGTAATTCCCCTTAATCCACGGAAATTGAGCAATAGTAAATAATATAGGCGAAAATATGTGAATGCAATTATATTCACGGTTTCATTGATTTGAATTTTTTAATTTCAGATATAACGAATGTCGATTGGAAAAAATATGACCCAGCTTGCCTGATAGGTCTTTTGAAAAAGTTTTTGTCAGAGTTACCTGATCCAATCATTCCAGTTCAGTGGTACGATAAGTTTCTTGATGCTGCTAGTAGGTGTCATTCAATTTACTAGTTTATATCTTGAAATATTGAAATGTATTTCATTTGTCGTAATTTAATTTTTTTAATAAATGTTACTTCGTAATTATTTTTTATTTTTAGGAAAAAAGACAGAAGACCAGTGTACATTGTGTCTTGTTGATTTAGTACAGCAGTTACCTCAGCATCACAGCTCAACATTAGCTTTTCTGTTTTCACATTTTTGTAGAGTATGTAGAATTCAACATGCTAAAGGAATTTCTGAACCCCCAACGGGTATTTTTGAATCTTTATGTCATATATTGATAAGGCCACCTTGGGAAACTGTTATGTAAGTTGATGACAACATTATTGTAATTTAAAGTTTTAAAAATTGAATTTTAATGTTCAATGATTTGTTGTAGTCAGGTTGTTTACAACAGTGTCTATCATTTAAAAATTATGGATCTCCTTTTAAAAAGTGGGAAATGGGGTGAGAGTTTACCTGACTTTAGTCATGTACCGTCTCTGCCTCCTAGGAAAATTTCTAACATTGTTGCTGCTGTACCTCCATCAATTGGTACTGAAAGTATTTCAGCAGTTCCTACATTTACAACAAATGATGGGGGACCTCTGAGCTGGCAAGAATCTGAATGGTATTGGGGTGACGTAACAAGGTTAGTACAAATTATTTTTTATTCTAAAGCTAGATTAAAACAATATCAAAATAATTTCTATTTCCGTTTTTTAACACTTTTTAATTTTTTTTGATTGATAATGTATTATATTCTGAGTCATAAAATATTCATGAGACACCTGAAAAACTGAAATTCTAAAATTGATTTTCTATTAGTGTATGGTGTTTGAAACATGTTTTTCATTTAAAACAATTTTAGAAGATAACTGCTACTATTTTAAATCCCTACGTCTCTGACAATTTTAAAAGTATCATCAACATTTTCAAAACTAGATGTACTATAAAATAATTAGTTTGTTTAAAGTAGGATTTAATGTAAATTGCCTGGAAGATACGAAGTCTGTTTAAATTACTTTTAGCTTATATGGAGATTGATTGCCTCAACCAATGTTACTTAGCAAAGTGAGTCTGCTGCAGTTCGATGTCTATTCTTCAAAAGGATGTTTTTGAAGTGACCTCTCTTTATTTTTGTTTCTGGAATACATACAAGGAGGGCTTCAACTATAAACTCTTTCCTTATTTTGAAGGTCTTGATGTATGAAGTCACTCCTAGGAATTCCATTAGCAAACATTTTCATGAGACGAGTAGAACGAGACAAGAAATTGTGCATTACGAAAGAAGTCGTCCATCCTTAATGTTTTAATATTGATGATATTAAAAGAAAAATAACACAGCTCTGTCCAAACCCCCAACATGAATTTGACCTCAACTTTACAAGACATTAGTACAGAACAGTTGTCATTATTTGATGTTTTAGTATACCAACACTTCAGAGCCGAGGTATACAAGAAACCTTGGAATATCGAACTTTGCCTGCCTATATCAAAAGAGCATTCATCCACTGCAACAGCTGGAATCTTTTCCATCACGAACAAATACATGCAACTATTTGTCAACTGGTTTCTATTATCAAGAGGTTGCTAAAATCAAGTGGTATGGAGCTGATCCGAAAACTCATTTCACGGGAGAGTTCAAACGTATTTCAATTGTGGATATATGAAAAATCGATATAGACAAGAATTTATAGCCATTTTTAAATTAATATACCGCAATGTCAAGGCACCTAGTTGAGAAGTTAATTTAATTTAATAATTTGAAGTCACAGTTTATTATACAAACAATACTAAGAAACAGATTCTTTTCTATAAACCGAGATCTGAAGCTCCAGAGCTACAACGCAGTAATTTAGTGTACGATATGATCACACAAAGGCAGTGTGCTGCCCTTTCACATATTTTGGATTAACTACAACAATGTTGATCTGTTGTCAAATTCAATGTTTGAATGTCTTCTTTGCTGTGGGTGCTCTTAACAAACTTACAGAAGAGGCAAAAAATTCACCAGAGAGACCTTGGTTGAGAGAACCTCCATACTACAAGCTAAAAGTGATTTGAACAGACTTCGTATCTTCGAGGCACTTTGAATTAAATCCTACTTTAAATGAACTAATTATTTTAATTTATAAATAAATGTATATATTTATATTACCAATCTAGTTGTGAGAATTTTGAGAATACTTTTAAAATTTTCAGGGACGTAGGGATTTGAAATAGAAGCAGTTAGCGGACATTGCGCAATCGACCAACCAACCCACTCTTACTGACTTCCACTCACTCCTAGTTCTCAGTTTAATACTTAGTCAATGTTTAATTTCTACTTAGTACGAGGGTCGTCCAGAAAATAAGTTCCGTTTTGGTCTGTAGGGCAGTAGGAGTGGTTTTTGCCAAATCCGGCAACACCGCTCGAAAGAGGAGAGGTGGGGGACCTCAGTCGGTCAATTACCAACGTCAGGGCAGGTAGTTGAAATGGAGCCCTCCATGTCACGTCCCGCCACCTCGATCCCCGTTCCTCTCGAGTTGTTTTGCGCGGAGTGATTCAATTTCTTTATGCACAGGGTTTCAAATCAGTTCAAATTCACGAACAGCTCATTTCTGTTTATGGAGAAGGTGTAATGAGTGAATCAATGGTGAGGAGATGGGTACGTGAATTTAAGGCGGGAAGACATTCACTTGAGGATGAAAGTGGGAGAGGCAGACCCTCAGTTGTGACGGACGAAATTGTCGCAGAAATCGACAATGCAATTCGCAAAGATCGTCGTTTAACCCTGGATGAACTCCACCTGAGTTTCCCAGACATCTCACGATCCCTCATCCATGAGATCGTCTCGGAAAAACTTGACTTTCAGAAAGTTTCCACCCGGTGGGTCCCTAGAGAGCTGAATGTCTTCCCGCCTTAAATTCACATACCCATCTCCTCACCATTGATTCACTCATTACACCTTCTCCATAAACAGAAATCAGCTGTTCGTGAATTTGAACTGATTTGAAACCCTGTGCATAAAGAAATTGAATCACTCCGCGCAAAACAACTCGAGAGGAACGGGGATCGAGGTGGCGGGACGTGACATGGAGGGCTCCATTTCAACTACCTGCCCTGACGTTGGTAATTGACCGACTGAGGTCCCCCACCTCTCATTCTATTCCCCCACCTCTCCTCTTTCGAGCGGTGTTGCCGGATTTGGCAAAAACCACTCCTACCGCCCTACAGACCAAAACGGAACTTATTTTCTGGACGACCCTCGTATTATCACAAACCTGAGTGATACGCAATTGTAAGGAAATTAGAAAGTACCATTAAAAAGTAGTAAATGCAGAATGTGTTGCTAACTTGAACAATATTACAAATGAGATAAGTACGCGTGACTCTACAGTCAAAGGAATATCCTCAATAATAAACAAAATCTGAACAATTTTTTAAGCTTTAGATTTAGCTCAGTATGAATGAACTGACCTAGCGAGGTACCTTGAAATATCTTAAAACTGTCTGATATTTCCTTTATAGAATATTTCATTATTTTATACATGCAGAAGTGTCACAGTAAACATACGTGTCTATATAATCACGGAAAGATCAATAAACATAGTAAAAGAAAAGGAAAAAGTTCTGAGCACTTTCTTGGTAAAGAAACATATAATTAAGTCAAAAACGTATTGTCACATGTCTCCCTCTCTATTTCACTCGATGTTACATTGATTGGTACTTTTATAGTCCAAAATTATTGTTTTATTACACTACTATCTCCCACTCCTCTTTGCCTCTCTTGTGTCCATCCCTCTCCTCCTTACTTCCCTTCTTTTCTCTTTCTGTGAACTTAGAACTTATTCCTTTTCTTTTCTACATTTAGTGGGGGTTTCCTTGAGATATATATATATATTCATTCCTAGGTTTTCTATATACACTAAAGCGTAACTCATTAGGTAGCCTATGGATCAGGACATCTAAGAAGGGCAAATTACCACTTACTTCTTCTTCCATCGTGAATTTGATTGTCGGCACTAATGAATTCAGTTTTATTAGGAAATCATCTGTATTTAAAGAATTCGGACAAATGCAAAGTACATCGTCAACATATCTATACCATTTAACATTTTTGGGCAATATTGAGCTTAACATTTTACTCTCAAAAAACTCCATGTATAAATTACTTAGGAGGGGGGATAAACAGTTACCCATAGCAAGACCAAATTTTTGTATATAATAATTATTTTCAAATTGAAAATGACAATCTACCAGACATAACTTAATTAACTCTATTATAGTGGTAGATGGAAGGGGAAGGGAATAATTAATTAATTCCTCCTGGAGTAAGCTCAACAGATCAGTTACAGGTACATTGGTAAAAAGAAACTTCACATCGAAAATAATTAATCTATAATTGTTGTTCATGTTGACGCTTTTTAATTTTCTAATTAAATTAACATTGTTTTTTATACGGCTGCCTGAATTTTTTCCAATTAATGGGCTTCGTATTGGGTAATTATCTTTATGTGTCTTGATCAACCCGTACATATATGGCAAAGAAGGGGATTTTGATATAAATTTAGTAATAAGTTCGTGTTGATTTTTTAAGATTTTGTCCAAATGGTTAGTAAGTGTTTTAAGCCCATTAATTGGAAAAATTTCAGGCAGCCATATAAAAAACAATGTTGATTTAATTAGAAAATTAAAAAGCGTCAACATGAACAAAAATTATAGATTAATTAGTTTCGATGTGAAGTCTCTTTTTACCAATGTACCTGTTATTAATCAATGTTACCATTGATTGTTATTTCACGTTTTTATGTGAAATCTTTATATATATAAAGATACAAGAAACCCTTTAATATACCACATTACAAATGTAATAAAAAAATGTAAATGTAATAAAAAATGTAATGTAATAAAAATATATGCCACAATATATATATATATATATATATATATATATATAATGTGCGAAGGTCCCACAACTGCCTTCCTGACTGTAGAGTCAGTCACCGCCCTGCCTTCCTGCGGGAGTCTTCGCTCTTCACACCTCTTGATGACGACGATGGTCGAAATATCGCTGTGAGTTATTTCTGTGTCTTTCTGTGTGTTTTCTTGGTTTTGAATTTATTTTATATATATATATACAACAAATATATAATTATATATATATATATATAATAATATATATATATATATATATATATATATATAATTGAATTGGTTAAATACATATAAAGTTCTATAGAAAAAAACTGACACAAACTCATTTCCATATTTTGACTTCCATCTTCATCAGAAGAAGAGGACCTAGGCGCTAATAGGTGAAGCAGCGATTCCTGGCAGATGCCACTTGATTATATGTGTATGAACTAATGGTAGGGGGTCTTAATTAAATATAAAGGAACTTACAAGAAAGTTGTTGGGTCTAATAACTTTTAATTTGAATTCTTTATAATATCTATTTTGATTTCTTTTGTTAAAATCGCATTGATTTATTTTACTTACGTTTCAGGGAAGAGGTTAATGAAAAATTAATGGATACACCTGATGGAACTTTTATGGTTAGAAATGCTTCTAGTAAAGGAGGCGAATACACACTAACTTTAAGAAAAGGCGGAAGTAATAAACTCATTAAGATTTTACATAGAAATGGAAAATATGGTTTTTCAGAACCTTTTAAATTTAATACTGTAGGTGATTTAGTGAGTTTCTATGGGAAACATTCTCTTGCCCAATACAACGAGTCTCTGAATATTAAACTACTTTATCCAGTTTCACGATATCAGTTGGTAAGTGTGATTTCTGACTAGCGTAAACTATTGTTGTTACATATGTAAAACAAGGTTTAACAATAAGCATGTGATATATAAGTAAGTATCTAAACTACATCAAGAAATCAGGAATAGGACTAAGATCTTTCGACCAAGTGAATGGTCCTCTTCACAGACTCACAGTACGAAAGAGAAAAAGTAGGAGGGAAAAGAAAGAAATAAAATAAAGTTCTAAAAATATGGAATAAATAAAGAATGCGGGTATCCTGGGTATAATTGATCTTATTGATTCTGTGTGTGTGCTTAGAAGATCCGTGGGAGGTTGCACTGTTTCTTGTGGAATGTAGCTTTTGTTGTTGTCTTTCGTGATGAAGACAACGTTAAACCCTGGCCATCAGGTTTCCATGAGGAGAAAGGGGTCTCTGTATAAAGAGTTCTTTGAAAACTAAGAGTTTGCATGACAAATCCGATCTTCTTGGGAAAAGGTCGCAGCGACATTGATTGTAGTAATGAAATTGTATGATTAAAAACAAAAGGAAGAGGAAGAAAAAAAAGGTTTTTAGTATGGACGCAGTATGGACTTATACTGCGTCCGCACTCACTCCGAGTGGAATGTACAACTCGGGTAGAACTCCCTTTCTAATGTAGAAAAGGTTACCTTGGGTGGGAAAATTTTCCGAAGCAGAGTTAGGTAATTTTTTAAAGAAGTGGGTACATTTAAGAATGTTTTAAGATGTGGAAAAGATTCTTTATCGCTATTAGCAACTCATAGGCTTTTAGAAAAAAAAATATGATGACGAGAAAGAAAACCAGTTTCAGTGGGTTCCTTTTGGGTACCAGTTAATATTACACTCTATAGTCCTAAGGTTGTCTACTAAGGAAAGATTTCATTCTAAAAGTTGATAAAATTTTTCCAATCAATTTGAAACTGTTTGCTCATATTACAAGGTCATATTTATTAGAACCATTGCATCGCAATGATTGTGATGTAGTTTTTATTTAATTAGAAGGAAGTCGCATTTTTAATTTTGGTTCATATTTATTTCATGACTAATAGTAATTCGTGAATAGGGTAGCTTATTTTCATAAATTATTGGGCCATTTTGAAGTGTAACTATCTTTATATAGAAACAAAATCTTTTTGTTGCAGGAAGAGGAAATTGGTTCTTCTTGGGAAAAGGTCGCAGCAAAATTGATTGAACTCCATGAAGACTGTGTTGCTAAAAATAAAAGTTATGCCTCCTATTCTGAATATTTCACTGCCACTGAAAAAGAAATTTATTCTAAGAGGCAGGCTCTTGATGCATTTAGCGAAACTGTTTCCATGTTTGAAGATCAAATAAAATTGCAAGAGAGATTTCAAAAAGAAGCTCAGCCACATGAAATCAAAAGGTAATTTATTTAAACGTTTCATTTAGAGAGAAAGCATTGATCGTATTCTTACTTTTTGAAAATAAAATATGCTTACGATCTAACTTAATTCATTTATGGAAACAAAATATCTCATAATCTTCATTAGATGAGATTTACGTTCCTCAAATTTTTCAGGGTGCTAATGGCAGTCAGTTGTTATTCCTAATAAAAAATGTATATAAGTTACCAGTTTAAACGTTAATGGGGTGTTACTTTTAAAAATATTAACAAAATATTGTGTAGTTAAGAAATAATATGGAAAAAAATATAATGTATTTATACAATTAGCAGTGAGAAATCCATTTGAGAGTTAAGAATGGTATTTCGCAATTAATGAGGTTCACAGATATGTTAATATTATATATTTATTGGACATTTGCTAACAACTTAAGAACCAGCATCCATAAGAAAATATTGCAAATTTTAATGTATCGATTGGACATTTCGGTCTGATTCCAATTAGTTCAATCATTAAAATTTTTTTTTTTTTTTCGGTCAGTAAATGTCTCTAGAGTAGTCTTTTAGAGAAAAAAGTATTAGACGGTTAACCTTGCTACTTGTATCGTGTTTATTTGAAAACGTATTAGTAAATTACTTTAACGGAGTTATGGAAAGTTTTTCAGTTCGGATGTAAGTAAAAGCTTCTGTATTACCAACACAGAAGCAGAATAAATAAGCAGGGTTTAAAAGTTTGTCGTGAAAAGGTTTTTGAATACACGAATTCTCCAACTTCCTCGGCAGATAATTTATAACTATTTAGAAAATGAAAAATTAAAGTGAATAAGATTGTGTCATTTTAAATATATGTTATTGTAATTGCATATAATATATCAAATTAAGATATTAGGAGTCAATAATTTCCTTAACAACATAACTGCTGTGCAGTGAATTTTACAGTGGCATGTTGTCTAAGCTTAATTTAGTGTAAGTTCATATTTTACAATTGTTTTCACTGTTTCCAGTTATATTTTATGTGATTGTTTTTATGTATATAATTGTATTTATTCCCTATATATGTATTGTGAGTTTAAATATGAATGATATTTCAGAATAAGTGATGCTTATAATTGCTCCTGTTTCTATTTTAGTTTGATGGAGAATGGAAACATTCTACGGCAAAGGCTTGCTTGTTTAGAAGAGAGTAAACAACAGCTTGAAGAAAATTTAAACCAGCAAGTGGCATATAAAAGATCCCTTGAGAGGGAAATGCATACATTGTTACCCGAACTTAAACGACAACAGAAACTGAAAGATAACCACGTAAAGTGAGTCACTTTTTACTTTTGATAGAATTAGTTGGACTTTCTTTATCATTATTTTGAAAACTTTTAATAAAGTTTTTTAATAACTTTTTTTAACTATGGTACCAACTTTTCACCCTTTTTTCCACATGGATAAACAGTTCTGGTAGTATTCTTCAAAGTTAATGATGAGATTCAGTAAACTAATGTGAATTTCATTTTAAATATAACTTCATTGTACTTTTAGTAGAATTCTAAAAAAGAACCTCTAACTTTTGTTCTTTTAATAATTTGTTTATAATTATTTTGTATATATATTTCGTTGAAGTATTCAACAGTGTCTGCATTTACGACCGTGTAACTGTTTTATTCGAGTCTCCTGAATATGTGACGTTACTCTGGGGTAAATCCCAAATTAGTTGTCGAAAAGACATGTAATAAAAGAGAACACGGATCTTTGACAACAACACTATATTGTGAAGGTTAAGTGTAACTAAATCTAAAATTACACTTAATAAACGAGTTTTTGATCTCATAGATCATCTTCAGGTAAACCATAAATAGAATATAGATTAATGTAACAATTTACAAAGAAATTAATAAAACAGGATTGATTAAACGGACAGTAACAAGTTGTAAAAGAATTCACTGTTAAAATAAGATGATAAAACCGTTGATAAAATAAGATTTGGTATGATGGTCGATTCTACCACTTTCTACTGTTGACTCATGGAACTACTTATGTTAAAGTTTAAAAGAGATAAAATTAATGAATCGTAGCAATACAATAAATAGTACAAAAAGAAGTTTTGATAATAATAAGAAACTAAATAACTATAGTATTATTACAACTAATATTAATAACTGTAATATAAAATGTTATATTAAAAATACATATATGATTTAGCATATTATTAAGGAAGAGTAGGACTCAGTTTCTCAATTACTTCTGACTAGTCTATAAGAATTCTCAAAAGTTCGGCAGCTCGGTGCATGTCAAAGGTTTGTGTGTTCATCGTTGATAAATAAATCCTATATATACTTACACTTTTTTTGTTTACATTGTGACATTTATCATTGATAAATATGTACGGATAACTTATTCGTTTTCGTGGAATTTTATCGAGAAAACTTTTTTTATCCATTGGGATACCAGATTTTAATGCAGTATATGATTTAATTGATAAAAAAACAGGATTGTTTGAATGATGTTTAGGTATTATATGTAAACATGACATGAATGCATTCCTTGATTATTGAATATTTTTATGGCGTAATGTTATTTCAAATATTGTATCTTTATAATACAATGTGTTACATATTTTGATAATAATTTGACATTTTTGATGGATTTTCTTAGATTTAATTGAATGGTAATGAGAACGGTAACGAGTCTGCTTTTTTCACTCACGATAGAGCTTAACTAAGAAATTGCTGAGTATTTTTTAGTAGGAATGTTGTGACTTTTATAAAGAAAAAAATTAAATGTTATTAAGATATTTACCAAACTTTAGGTGTTGGACAAGTCAACGAACGTCTAGAAACTTTTGCCGTTAATAATATTAAAATATTTAACGGTTTTTTATCAACGAAATTAGGATAAGTAAATTATATTTATTTGTTTTGTAAACTTAACTGTTTTTAAAGAATTTGAAATGGTTTCATAATGTAGAGAAATTCGTTTGTTAGCATTTTTATTAATGTCCACCTCTACCCTTAGTTAAAATCTTTTGACGACGCGCCAAGTAGGGTCGAGCTGCAATGAATGCGGGTGTAGATCATCTGCGTTATCCATAGGTCTGCTTTGAGTTCTATATACATGACCGTGTGAACAAATAACCAGCACATTTTTATTATTATTTGAGGGTGACTATAGCACTGTGTCTTAAAAAAAAACTATTGTACTTCCCCCCCTTCTGTACTAAAGTACCCCAGCAGTTAACTTCAACACCTCCAAGAAGCTCAGCACTTTTGCTGGTTCCAGCAGTTAAAGTTTTTCTATGGTTTTGTTGAATTTCCCGAAGCTACCTCTGTGCAGCAAAGTTGACTTACAGTCAGAGGCAGGTGCAACGGTGTTTCTTCCTCTTTGCAGATTCTGCACAAACCATCATTGATAATGTCTCTTCAGGCTCCCTACGTTTCGGGAGAAAGTGACTTCCTTTCTCCTTTTTCGGGATGGTCTTCTTCGGTTCCTCAGGTGCACTTATGGGAGGTTGGTTCCCACTAGTTAGCACTTTTGTACCCTCTGCGCTTCCGGAGGATGTCTCCGGACTTCCTTCTCCTTAGTTTAATACAGCGGAAAATCTCTGTATCTCTATCGGTGGTATTTTGTCCGCTCCGGCAGAGCACTGCATACCTGAGTAAGGCTATTTATTCGCCTGGTACCCTTGAGGCTCCGTTCATAATACAGTAACCCCTGTACCATCCATCCTTTGGCAGGAATCGCATAACACCTTAACTTGGGGCTGGGATAAAAGGATAGAATTTGGGTATTAGGAAGGATATGAAACGAAGGTGGTCAGACACAGCCCCTGATCATTTCTCCCTGCATATAGCAGGTTAACAGGGTATCCCCGTGAAGACCAAAAGTCAGAGTTGAGTGTTGGAGGCTATTAGTAGCGCTTAATCATTCCATTACTACCCCAACCAGCACATACGACAGGATATGTTAACCTTGGAGGTGAGACCAGGTAGTTGTGGTAAGTTTTTTGTGGTAATGCAGCGACTTTTGATCTTCTTGAAAGGTGATGTCAGTGTGACATTAGAGATACTCAACACTCAACCCCTTTTCCCTGCCTGATCATTGTTCCATTTGCTGTCGAGTTCATTTAAATATTGCTTAGGTTATTTGGTGCATTGACTGAAACTAAGGGAATATTTGAAATTATATTATCAATGAGGTCCTAGCCTTTGCCAATTAATCTGCTACTTTTTTAAATATTCAGAGATATTGTAAATGAAAGGGGATACAATGGAACTTCAGGTGTTATTCGCGGGCAACCATCAGGTTAAGAGTTAATAGTTCTTTAAGGAGTTCTGGTTGTTTAATATGTCTTACTTTGGATTTCTAATTTCATGTTTATGTGGTAATTGCTGTCCATTGAAGAAAAATATAAACAACAAAAGTAATAAAATTGCTTTAGATACTTCAGTTGTTAATTATCTTGGAAACATTATTTTATTACCGATTTATATTTTCTCTTTGTAAGTAGTGAATTCAAATTAATTTTAGAATATTTGTTTCTTTGTAGTTGGCTTCTGACTCATGGTGTTAATATGCCAAGTATTCAGGAAATGCTAAGTCGAAGAACAGCTTTGAGTATTGAACATGACAAGTTTCAGCAAAATCCTATTCACGATGAATCTACATGGCTTTTAAACGAATGCTCTCGTAATGAAGCCGAAGCATTATTAGCTGATAAAAAGGAAGGCACATTCCTTGTACGTCCCAGTAGGACTGGCCAGTATGCTTTGTCAATAATGTATGTATATTGGAATTGTACCGTTTACATATGTTATATCTTTATTATTGTTAATTATATTAAGTTAATATGAATACAATTAATATACTATATAAGCAAAATAAAGTAATTATTATGATTAGTCATATTCGTTCGAGTGATGTAATTTACACATTTTAATGATATACAATGGTAAATCAAATATAAACGGTAATTTTGCTATTTTGCTTAGAACGCAGATCTGAGTTAGATGATGTGTGGAGTGTATGTTTGGGTTGTGAGGAGTGGGGGAACCGGCCTGATTTGCGCTCAATTGAGCTTTTATCGTCAGTACAGCCATGGCCGAGCAGGAATTACCTTCGTCTGTTGTGCAACGGATTATAATCAAGTTTTTAACCAATGAAGGCGTTAAATCGTTAGAAATTTTAATTCGTCTGAGAGCACAGTTTGGGGACAGTACCCTGTCCCAGAATCTTGTGTATACTTGGGCGAGAGAACGAAAACATGTGGAAAACAAAAGTCTTGATCGACGTCCAAGGACAAGCATTACAGATTAAAATATCCGGGCTGTTCAAAACTTTTTTGAATATGATCGCAGTCTAACCGTGAGAGAAATTTCATCAGAAGTAGGTGTCATTTATGCGAGTGTTCAATCAATTATCTCTAATCAACTTGGTTTGAGAAAAATTAGTGCTGGATGGGTTCCGAGGTTGTTGATTGGAAACCAGAAACAGGTCAGATCGGAGATCGCTGAAAGGCTTGTGAATCGATTTTACCAAGAAAGGAAGGCCTTTTTGAAACGCATCGTGACATGTGACGAGACGTGGGTACATCATTACACTCTTGAGTCGAAAATGACAAGTAAGGAGTGGAGAAGAAAGAATGAAGGTTGCCTAGTGAAGGCCAAAATTCTTCTCTCAGCTGGAAAAGTTCTTGGAACTATATTTTTTGATTGTAGGGGAGTTTTAATTTTCGATTTTCTACGCGATCAACGTACAGTTAATTCAGTATTACTACATTCAGCTGTTATGGTCGGCGAAAGCCACCTATCGAAACAAAAGACGAGACATGACTATAAGAGATGTCATTCTCCTCCATGACAACGCCAAACCTCACAACGTTGCCTTGACAAGGGATACCCTGCAAGAAACTGGCAGGGAAACCCTCGAGCACCCTCTTTATAGCCCTGACTTGTCCCCCTGTGACTATTTTTTGTTTGTGCCCATGAAGGAATCACTGGGAGGAAAACGATTTGCAAGCAATGAAGAAGTGGACCAGTACTTACGCTATTGGCTAACATCTCGTCATCAAACTTTCTATGATCAAGAGATACTGAAACTTTCAAATCGGTGGCAAAAGTGTGTGGATCATGCAGGAGACTGCATTAAGAAATGTTAAAAACAGTGATTTGTATTTGAAGTTATTCAGTGAATTTATAAAAAAAATTACCGTTTATATTTGATTTACTCTCGTATTAGTTTTTTACTGAGAATAGATGCATGTTAATAAACTGTATAAACAAAATTTAATAATTTGAGAAAATATTCTAATGTGTTTATGTGTAATGTGTAATGTTAGAAAAATATTCTAACATTACATGAAATAACAGTTTCTCTCTCTCTTATTTCTTTCTTGCTTATTGAGAGTATTGTATCTTCTAGGTGCAATGGTACTGTCAACCACTGTATTATTCTTGATACCAAGAAAGGATATGGTTTTGCTGAACCATATATTATATATGGCTCGTTAAAATCTCTGGTACTTCATTATCACCAAAACTCCCTTGAAGAGCACAATGATCTGCTGACTACCACTCTCAGTTATCCAGTTTTTGCTGAGCAAAGCAGAACCCTGAAAGAAACTGCCTTCTCTAAATTGTCCACATCTCCAAAGCCATATGTTCCTCTCAAGTGATTACAGTCATCTTTTTTACTCTTAAGATAACTTAATTCTGATAATTGATTCTGAAAATTATTTTCTAGAATTTCTTGTATAAGCAAAAAGAATATTACTTAATGCTTATGATGGTTATTTTATTTGACTTGAACGATATTTTGTAAGTTAATTGTACAGAGTTTTGTAATTAGTAATTCTAAGTCTTGGATATTATTTTGATTATTTTTTCTGAAAGTAGATTAAAAATCTATTGTCCGTTTTAATATACGTGAATGTTTTTGTATCGTTGTTATTACCCGTTAGTGATTCCAATAAAATATGATTCTAAAATGTGTAAAGGAGTTGAATCGAAACGTGAATTAAAATATTTATTTCAATTTAAAATCTACATTTATGATTGTTGTGTATGTAAATTTGTTAACAATTATTTATGTTGTATATAAAATTTCTTAAAAATATGGTTTGAGGTTGAGGCACATGATAAAATGTATTGCCAACTTTATAGACTAAACAAATTGGTTTCTGAGTTTTTTTTATTGTGTGTTATGTTATCCTATGAGATGTAAGTGAATGGAAGAATTGTCAATTTTAAACCAATATATTGGATATTTACTGATAGGAAGTTACCTTTGTTTGAATAAATGCGCTCATTTTGAAACAGCCATACATACGTATAGATCCAGTAGGGTTTGATTAATAACAAATACTTTAAAATGTATACCTCATTAATTTTTGAAGTTTCCTGATATTATTTAAAACTTGAAATTCATAATTTTTATGATTTCTGTGTATTGTAAAACATAAACTGGATGGAAGGGAAAGTACCATTTTGTGAAGTTATAATATTCAGTCTACTTTTTATATTATATGTGTTATTTCTTCTCTGTCTTTATTTATCTTATAAGTTACATCCTGCGTCATTAATTCTGTATATGCTTACTGTGTGTACACTAACGTCTCAAACATAATCAGTGTTCAATATTTTACATTATTTTTTAGATTATCACATTTTTAAAGCGATTATTTTTTTTTAAAGTTTAGGCAAAGTACTATTTGAAAAATAAAATAAAATTAAGTTTTAATGCAATTTGGCTTTCGAGTTGTATTTTACATTAAGGAAATAGTATATTTTTATATCTAAAAATTACATTCTGTACTGTACATTGCATTTATTTCTTTCGGTTTTTCTACTGTTAAATGATCGTACTGGCCAGTAGTCAGTATTGGCGCTTTACTAATTTGTGTATATTTTGGCATATTTTTAAGAAATATTGTGGTACAGAATAGGGATGAGAGATACACGCCCTGAATTTGTTGGGTTTCAAGTATTCGTCAATAGTATTCTAGGAATATGTTTTTATGAGAAAAAAAATTAAACAATGCATATTTATGTGGAAAATTTGATGAAAGAAGTGTACAGTTAATTATTATCTGTATAAGTTCTCTAATAACAGTGATAAGTATGATGTCTAGTGAAGTCAGTTATTTTTCACTGATATTAGAGTTCGTCTAATCTCTTTAATATTTTTGTGAAGGTAAGGAGTATATTGCATTAAATAATTAATTTGAATACTGGTGGACTGTTCGAAAATGATTGGAAGTATGCACAGTTTAAGCTGGTTTTTCCCCCTGTGCGTTTCGACCTTTAAAATTATTTTCTGAGAGAGATGACACTAGTGAAAGGTAGCCGTTATTTAAATTCGTTATAGCATTAAATTAAACTTCTTTACTAATGCTTTTTCTCAATTTTTTTTGGGTTAAACTTTCCTGTGAAAAATTCCATTCTTTTAGTTCTATGGAAGGATTTTTTTCTTCAAAATTTCTGTTGATAATTGATGGTTTTGACCGTAATATTAATAAGTTGTGATATTTTTGTAGTATTGTGAAGAAAATTAAAATTATTACGAATTCAATTAATATTATTTTCAAGATGTATTATTGCAAAATATTAGTTTATTGAAATGTGATATGATTTTATTCTTGCAATGTTATAGTAAGTAGCTTCCTCCTTTAACATTAATGACATTTCATTAAGAGATTACTTTTACATAGTTCTTGTATGATAAGTTATTTCGAAAATAGTGTTAAGTACAAATATGCCTGCACAAGCGTTTTACCGGATTGGAGAAGTCTTGATCTTATAAAGGGCATTAGGGTCTTAATTTGAAAACTTTTAAGATTCATTATTAACATCTTAGAAAATTCGTACTTTCATTATAAGAAATGGTTTTTGATTTGACCATTAAAAAAATATTACCTCAAACATTCGTTTAGGAGTCGGTTTAATTTCTTTAAACGCAGTTATAGTTTCAGTAATTTTGGTGATCAGTTTCAAATATGTGAACTGGATATCCATCCATCCTATTTTGCATGATTTCTTAGTCTGTACAGCAGTGGTCATATATTTTAATAGTAAAATAAGTGTATCAATGGAACCTGATATACAGGCAAATGTAACATACGGTCGTTTAAAGCCATATATTGTGTCAACTTTTACATTATGCTAGGCTGTGCTTTAAATGTTTAATGATTATGATTAGGCATAGATTAATTTATATATCTTTACAAGAAGATTAGTGCGCATAAAATTACTTTTACGAAAATTAGTGATTGGTTTATGTTGTGATTTTAATATTGTACAGAGTTTATATAAATACATGCTCTTAACTGACTATCATTACAATCCTTCAGTCATAATTTTTATTGATTTTTAATTATTGGGGAAAAGTGAATAAACAATATCTACATTAAATGTAAGAAAAATTGAATGAAATCTGAGGAATACCAGTTATGTATGTACAGTGAAGTAATGTTTACATTTACTAACGACATTAAGGCTTAGTCACAGCTGGTTTTTTTATCAGTGAACACCATTAAGTGACGGGTTGGTCTGTTAAGATGTGCGGTTCGGGTAGGTGCTGGGACATTGTATCAGGTATCTGACATCCATCCTCTGGTGGAGATGTGACCTAGCGCAGATGGACGGATCATCATAGACAGTTTGTATTCTGAACACAAAAGTTGACAGCCCTACCATGTTCTTAGGATGAGGGCCAGGGAGGCGAATAAATCTGAGCACGTTGTCCCTAAGAGAGGACGTTAAGCCGACGGTTACGATGTCAGGTACTTGTTAACGATCCCTACTCTCAATACACTTGAGCTAGGCAAAGTTTAGAGTTCCCAGTGTAGAAAGTTCATTGTGTGGGATCATAAAGGGTCAATATTCGGCCTGTGTGTGTTCTCTTGTGGGATCGCCACTGCAAGATGTGTAAGAGTTAAAACGAAAAAGTGGACCAGAATGTCTATTAAGTGTCGGTGGAAGGGTGAGATGATACAGAAAATGATGAAACCATAAGGAATGTCGGTTCCTTAGAGTTTTTAAGTCCTACGTGAATCTCAGGAGCAACGACCTACGTAGCCTGCCCTGTTACTTAAGATCTTCATGTGTAATGTAGTATAGAGGTTGACAATCAAAGATCCTTCAAATTCGACTGTGAGGTAAAAAATTGGCTTTTGCAGTTTGTTATCATTTTAGCATTCAGCGTTCTATGATGATCTTTACTCAACTGTAAGTAAAGTATAGTGATAATGAAAAAATGTGATCTGGAAATTTTAAGGGATTTACATATTACGAGGTTTCCAAAGTCCTTTTTTGAAGTTTTTTCAATGGTGTTTAATAAAAAAATTAGAAAAATATTTGGGTGGGTGTGAATCCAAAGTTTGTGGGCCCGCTGCAACCCATACCATTAAAATGGATAAAATTAATAATTTACATAAAAATTGGTCATTTTTAGTGTACATGTGCTGTGTTGTTCGGAGACAGTTTTGGATGATGGGAGTCACTTCTTTGAACAAACTGTATTTTTTAACAACATATTTTTTCCCCTAAACCACTAAGTCTAGCACTTGAAATAAAGGAATTATGATGGAAATCACAGAAGCAATAAATAAAATATCCTCAGATTTTTAAAACAACTGAAAAGATATTTTTTTCAATAAAATGTTGAAATTGAAATAATAACATTTGACTTATGATAAGGAGCTTTGACTGAAAGCTTCTAAGGAGGATATAAATAATACCAGTTGACGGATCAGAATGAAATTATTCCTAAAAATAACACTTTATGTGAAGATGAGGTGAATTTTTTTGAAAATTACATCAACAAAATGTGGCGATATGGTACATTTTATGGTTTCAGAAAAAAAGAGCAAAAACATTTTGCCAAAAATTAAATAAGTACAGAAATTTATAAACATAAATGCATAAAATTCAAATTGCCATGAAAAACAATTTAGCTATGGGAACTGGGAATCATCTTGGAATGATGGATCACCACTGTACCTATCGGATTTGGTTACTTTTCTTTACATTGACTTAAACATTTTCTAGGCGAATCAAATTGTAGAAAATCGTTATTAGATGTTTAATATTTCATTAAACATGATCTTTAATAAGTCATGATACAGACTTTTCTGCAGTATTAAGTTGTTTAAAGAGCAGCTCATGTTGGTAGCCTTTGTCAGGTTCTAGTGTAGTGGTTCTGAAATTGTTTGATATCAGGGAGATCGTAAATCTGAAAACAGCTGAAGGCACACATCTTCGAGAAATGTTGCAAGTAAATTAAAGTCAAATACTATAAAAAAAAATATAGACAATATAACTTACCTTCAGTGTGTTTATTGTTCTCCTTTCAGAAATGTGAACTTGACGGCGCCTTCTTCAGTATATGGGACCATGTTCAGTATAGGGAACTCGCATTTCATCTTCAATTCATTGAAATGATTTTATGTCCCGTCTGTTTTGACAAAGGAATAATGTTGCCAACTATAAAATTTTTGCTCCAAGTGGTGAGACAAATAGAATCCCGTCATTGTTTAAACAAATTCGCGGAGCATATTAGTTACTTGTCACTCATAATAATGATGCGTTCAGAAAAGGAGATACAATGTGTAGGTTGAGGTATGGTAACTACTTTTAATGCCTGGATACCTTATCCTGAATCACTCACCTGCACCTACAAATCTTATAGACACCCTTTGAGAATCTAGAGCTTTAATAGATCACGATCGGTTTGAGAAGAACAGTGCAAGTGTGAGGGTTTTCAACAGTGTATTTATTAGGTTGAATGCCTGCTTAATTTCCACTCATCTATCACTCTTATCAATATAAACTTCCCTTAAGTAAACAACATAATGAAAACCCGAGCAATGGTGGTTACTATAATAAGGATGGTATATAAGCTAAGCACATAAACATACAATGATTACATAATAAACACATAAACATGCCCACTTACCTTTGTACAGGTATCCTTTCGTCTGTACCTGCAACAGTACACACATGTTAATACTAATTCAATCTTAATGTAAAATAATGTACACTTTTTGTCTATCTTGGTTGTGACTAGCTATAATCAAATAATACGATTTGACAATAATAACAATATACTCAAATAATAATATACTTTCTTATGACAATATATGCTAATTGTCAATCAGTGCCGACACGAAGTACGTTGCACCTTTGGCATAGTCTAACTTGTGACCCCCATAATAACCAACAAACAAAAATTTGGAGTGGCCTGCACTCAACTTTACTATAAGTAAACATAATAGCAAACTTCTTGACAAACAATTGATTTTTTATTTTATTTTTATTTCATAACTATCGTTATGAATTAGATACACTCATTAGCTTCAACTATTTCTCCAGAAATAGTTGAAAATTAAACTTCCTGTTCCAATCGGTCCAATATTAGTATTGGTTTCTGTTCCAGTTGGTATAATATCGCGTACGTTGGTTTGGGATCGGATAAGTCAGTTTCATAAACTCCGGCTGTATGTATATGTCTAGAAAAAAATGACATCTAATTAATCATTTTAACTAGTTATTACTAAGTGTCGTTCTAATCGTGAATATAACTTATGTTGACTTAAATAACTACACAACAAATTGTTTTGTTTGATATTGTAATTACAGTCATCCAAGAAAGTGATATTATTACTAAAGTTTAAATTTCACAAAAGTTTAAAACTTTTTTTCAACGTTATTTACTCAAATGAATACCAGACGCCAAACGTCATTTATTTACTGATGAATGTAATAATTTCATTAGATTTTATACTCATACAACCAAGTGTCTCATTTCTATTAAAATCAAGAATCTTGCATCATTTATCGGATAGCAAATTTCATTTGATTCAAGCAAAACATTTGATTATACAGTAATTTTTTCAAAGAATGTATTCAATTTTGAAGTATGTTTTACATTTAGATCTTTTATAAAATTATTATACTCGGAATTTTATGATTGCTATTGCTTCCCCGTTCTCAAAAATCATAAACATCCAATTCACTCTGAGTAAGGTGTTAGTTTTTTCCTGCGTGCTGTACTCTGCCATAAGGTTCTGCAAATATATATTGGGGGTAAACATATGAGTAATTAGCCAGTTTTGCGTACTCAAATTCAAAGCCGGTTTTCCGGAATAATTTAAGCTTTTATAGCTGGATGCTTGAAATGTTGTAAAATTAATAAATATGAACCATTAGACTAGCATAGCAAAAAAATTAGATATTTTTCAAGAACAAAGATGTTCTATTAAACAAATGAGTCCATTTGTCATACTTCAGTAATACCCAAAGATAAAATGATTCATAAATATAACAAAATCTACATCTGCTATTAAGTTTTGTTGAATGATGCAACATATAGAATGATAGAGCATTTTGCTGTCTAATAGAATATTTTATTAGACAAATCCATCATACCATGGAAAGCATCAGAAATCATGTGTTCATTGGTGCTGATTTTTCACATGTAAGAATACCATTCGTCTTATATCTCACATAAGTCATTAAATCATTTGAATTTTTTTCATTAAGTATACCTCTAAACCTCAATCTCTTATTTCAGCCGACTCTCTTAAAAAAATTCTAAGTCAATGTAAACAGTGAAAATAAATGTGAAAATAAAAAACAAATTCGACAAGTATAGCAAGTGACCCATAAGTCCAGGATGAATATTCAGTTTTTACAGCTTTTTTCCCCATTGAGGTAATTGAAATTTCAAACTTTTTTTTTATAAATTGCCAATTTTCTGTTCAATTTTTTGGTAAAATTTCAGACTTTATTTAATGAGTCGTTTAGCGTCAAAAACAGTAAATGTAATATAAAAAAAAGTTTTAAATCAATTAATCTCAACTTATTTCGCACATAATGTTCTATTTTTAGGTATTATTTCACTTTGATCCGTCAGATGGTATAGCAGTATCCTTCTCACAAGCTTTTAGATTGAATCAGTAGTCAACATTTTTACATTCTATTGAAAAAAAACTTCTAGTAGTTTTAAAAATCTCACAAAATAAATGCAGTTTCTGCATTTGTTACTTCCATGATAATGCAAAACTTCAAGTCACTAGAGTTAGTAGTCTAGGAGAAAAAACACATTAGTCTAAAAACACATTTTGGCCAGAAAAGTGACTTTCCCATCAGACATAATTGCTCCCAAACAACAGGCGTGTGTGCGTGTGTGTGTGTGTGTGTGTGTGTGATTGCGCGCGCGCGCAATCGTCGTAAAACTTCATAAAGCGACCTTAATTCCGTTAAAATCTCAGATCGAATTTTTCACGATCACTTTACTTTACCTATAGTTAAGTAAAAATATATATAAACAATCAAATATAATAATTAATGGAACTATTAAATTTTATAAAATGCACTGTACTCTATACTACCTACTTCATCAAAATAAGTTTACCTGTATATTCAAAGGTGTATTTGTCAAGTTATTTGTATTATTAAATAATCAAAATAAGAACAATGTTTATTCATTTTCAATGACAATAATATAATATAAGTATAAAACACATGTATATCTATATAATTAAAAGAAAGGTTTGTTCTGTACATTGCTTAGATCTGACTCATTTCAAGTTATCTTTACGTTATATACATTAGAGAAACCGAATCCACCCTTATAAAAATTTCTGTTTGTTTCTTTGTCCAAAAATTTTGTCAGAAGGAAACACAGCCACCATAATTCATAGCAAGCTGAAACTTTGACAGTAGATTTGTGAATATCTAACTTAAAAGATAAGATTTGAATAAATTGGAAATTCAATGTAGAAGCGAAGTTATGAACTTTTAAGCTGTGTTTGGCTTGCTACTGCACAGGTATATCACCTAACAATACCTACTTGCTGCAGTGTCAGGGACCTAAAAATACCTGTATATTTTTAAAATAAATATATTTTAATTTTTCCTCTAATGTATAAAACGTATAGATAAATTAAAATGAATCAGTTCTAAGCAATGTACAACCAAAAGAACATTGGAATACCATGTATCATCGCTGATTTTTTGTAAAATATCTGTCAAAGACGGGCACATCTGCTGGTGTTAAAATAGTATAATCTATGTAAATAAAATAATGATTTGTCTGTACATTGCTTAGAACTGACTCATTTCAAGTTTTATTTACGTTTCGTAAATTGGAGAAACCGAATCCACCCTTAGAAAAATTTCTGTCGGTTTATTGGTTTGTTGGTTTGTCAGTTTGTCCGCAAAATTTTGTCACTAGTAAACTCAGCCACCATAAGACACATCAAGCTGAAACTTTTACAGTAGATTTCTGTAGGTCTATCTTAAAATATAGGCTCTGAATTTATTGGAAATTCGACGTATAAGTGAAGTTATGGACGTTTAAAGCAAAATCGTTTGTCACAAGTAAACTCAGCCACCATGAGACATAGTGAGCTGAAACTTTGACACTAGATTTGTGTATGCCTAACTTAAAATATAGGCTCTAAATAGATTGATAATTTAGTACATAAGCGAAGTTATGGGGCTTTAAGCTGTATTTCCCTAACTTCACAGACAAGTTTGTTTTGAAAATACACAGGTGTGGCAAGTAGATATTGTTAGTTGATTTTAATTTCAGTGGAGCATATGAATATATTGCGTATTTGACATCATTGAAATAGTTTTTCCAGAGTTGAGGATGTACTATTTATTAAGAATAAATAGTTTTGTGAACGAGCAATTCTCAGCCCTTAATATTAACAGGCAAGAAAAATCAACAAACAAGTTCTTTCACTATATCATATCGAGGAAAGAACTTCCAAGCCAGTAAAGAGAGTGATTAATGATGAGGAAGCAGTTCATTATCTAACAGAATCTATTGACTCTGAATTTATTTCTCCTGAACTACCTGCTCATGAGTAAAATCTTAAAGTAGGAGCACCAATCATGCTGCAATTTAGTAGCAATAACAGATTTCATGTTACGAAACATGAGTGCCCCAAAACTGTGCAACGGGACACGACTCTGAGTTCGTGCTCTGCACATATATGTCATAGTGGCGGACATCATGACTGGGTGTGGAATGGGGAGTTTGTGTGTATACCACGCATACCATTGATTCCGAGCCACTATTTGTTTCCGTTGAAGCGATTGCAAAATCCTTTCAGAGTCTATTTCGCATTGATGTTAACTAAGTAGCAAAGGGAAACTATATTTAACGATGGAATTTAAGTTAGCGAGACCATGTTTTTCTCACATGGTCAACTATAGTTTACTTGCTCAAGAGTCAGAGGTTCCAACTTTTTATTCTTCCGTGAACCTGAAGGACAGACAGCTAATGTAGTGTATACAGAGGCATTTGCTTAACACTGTATTAATAATGGTATTTTCTACTATTCTATAATTTCTAATGGCATTTTGATAATTACCATTAATTACCATTTTTTATATTATTCACATTTTAAATTCAAAAAAATATTTATTTGTTACATTTATTTATATACATTTGCACTACTGTCATCGGCGATCAAGCAAGCCACTGGGCTACACTCGTTCCATACCTTACTTTATTACCAGTGTTTTTATTAAGCAAATATGAAATTAAAAAAAACATTTTTTTTAAATTTAATATTTGCGTAGTCCAGTGGCTTGCGTGCTCGCCGATGACAGTAGTGCAAATGTATATAAATAAATGTAACAAATAAATATTTTTTTTAATTTAAAATGTGAATAATATAAAAAAATGGTAATAAAGTAAAGGCATTGAGTCAGAGTAGCCAGTGGCTTGCTTACTCGATGATAGTAGTACAAATGTATTATAAATAAATGTAACAAAAACATTTTTTACATGTTTTTATTAAAAACACAAGTAAACTCAGCAACCATGAGACATAGGAAGCTGAAACTTTGACACTGGGTTTTTGTATGTCTTACATAAAATATAGGTTCTGAATGGATTGAAAATTCAGCGCAGAAGCAAAGTTATGGACTTTTAAGCTATCTTTTGCTAACTTCACACACAGCTTTATTTTGAAAATATTCAGGTATAGCAAGTAGGTATGTTAGTTGATTTTAATTTCACTTACATATATGGATATTTTGCATATTTTAGCTTATTGACAAGGTGTTTTCCATAATTCCAGAAGTACTATCTTCAACAGGCAGGAAAAATCGATAAACAAGTTCTTACGCTATATCAACTGAGGAAAGAACTTACAAGTCAGTAAACAGAGTGATGAGTGATGAGGAAGCAGTTCATTGTCCAACTGAATTTCTTGATTCTGTGACTGCTCCTGGACTGCCTGCCCATGAGTAAAAACTTAAATTTGGAGCACCAATTATGCTGCGATTTAGTAGCAGTAAAAAATTTTATTTTACGAAATGTGAGTGCCCCAAAAATGTGCAACGGGACACGACTCTGAGTTCGTGCTCTGCACTGATACACCATAGAGGTGGACATCATGACTAGGTATGGTACTGGGGAGTCTGTGTGTATACCACGCATAAAAACAGTACAAAACATTTTTCCGTAATCAAAGAACTCTTTGTCATAATGCCTATATTTTCTTTTTTTAATATATCTATTTCAATAAAAATGATATTAGTAATATCATTTTTATTGAAATAGATATATCAAAAAAAGAAAATATAGACATTATTACATCGGAAGGCTCCCGATGTAGCGGAAGGTACAGGAAAGTTCTAAATAAAACTAATTCTCTCTAAATTAAGCAGTTCAGGACTAATTGCATTGGCTGTAGCCTCTTAGGAATTGACTTCTTCCGGTTGTCAAAAGAGGAACTGATGCTGATATCTATAATGCTCGTGTCAGTCTTACTTGTAGGGCAAATTTACTAAATTCCATTTAACTAGCAATATGAAAGTTCAAGAATGAGTTGAGGAATTTTCTAAATTTCGGATAAATGTTGGTGAAGACAGAGTTAAAAGAATGAAAGTAAAGAGATTATTACTCCCTGAAGACATGTTTATCCATGCACTTAATGTTAATTAGTGTATTAAATACTTTGCCACAAATATGGTGTTCACAGAAAATTCTATATAAGTTCGTTTTAATGAGATACTCAGTGAAATTAATCATAGGTTCATTGAATAATTTCCAGGAGAAATTAAACAGTATCTGTCATATAACTGGATTTGTGTGGGAACAGAGCCCACACATTTTACTCAAGAATTTTTTGACTCATTAGAGTTGTCTGGATTGCCCCAACATAAACTGGAACTCAAAAAAGAAGCTCCTGTGTGTCAAGGGGAAATAGTTTAAATTCCAATATTGAAATTTTTTTTATATGAAGAGGACAAGTATTCAATTTTCAATTCAGTTAGAATTTGCCACGACTATTCACAAGTCTCAAGGAGAGACTCCACAGAAATTCTTAGTTTTGTAAAACAGCATTTCAACAGGCCAATTACGTGTTTCTCTCAGTAGAGTCAAACAGAAAAAAACAATTTTTTTTGGGAAAATTCAAATTATACCAAAAATGTAAATTAAGAGACTGTCTTAAAAATATGTTCATTATTAGAAATGAATTAATTTAGAGTTTATCTGGATTTATGTGAACATGACTGCATTAAAAAGGAAGGTGTTAGATGACCCAACCATTATTATTATATACCCATGAAGTTTGTCTTAGATTGTCTGCTCATGAAAATTTGTAGTATGGCAATGACTAAATTAACATTTTAGTATTAAAGTATCACCCGAGAAATAAATTAAAATAGTACCCGAATGAACATAAAAAATGAGAAATTTTACTTCCCATGTTACACCATTACCCAAAAATAATGGAGTTTTTGATCATAAAAAGTATATATGTCTGACAATTATGTATGTTGAAGAGTACAAATATGGATTGATAACATTCTCTCTAGAAAACCATCCTTCATCCTGAAGATCATCTTAAAATATATGGTTGTTTGGCGTTTGCTTATATAATGTTAAGTATTTTATTCAAAATTCTTGTATTCAATTTTAAAATAAAAATTCTGTTTGACTCGTTTTAGAGAAATAATTTTCTAGTTAATGTAAACAGCCCGACAAGTACAGAAGGTAAATATTCGTTAAGGCGTTTTCTGTTTTTATAGCTCTATTACCTTTTGTGGTAATCAATATGTATTTATTTTGTTGTCATATTTTGCTACTATTAGATTGCATGTTTCTACAAAATTTTATTATACCACAAATGGCCATTTAGAATAAGAAAATATTTTATAAAAGTATATAATGTCTCATAACACCTCCTTCTCTTCAGTGCATAAAAAAAAATCAACTCATCTTCTGAAAATTTTCTATTTTTACTTTACTATAAGTAAAGTATAGTGATCGTGAAAAAATTCGATCTCGAGATTTTGACGGAATTACATGTTTTGAGGTCCCAGAAGTCGTTTTATCAAGTTTTTACGATGATGTCTGTGTGTGTGTGGGTGGGTGGGTGGGTTGGTGGGTGAGTGTGTTAGCATTGCTTGTTACCACGCTACGGTCCAGAATCTTTGATGGATCAAGTTGATATTTTACACAAAAATGGGCCCCATAGAGACGAAGATCCCTATTGTTTGCGAAGAATTATGCATGATGGGAAAGTCACTTTTTTTGCCAAAAACCGTTTTTTTTAAAACATTTATTTCTCCTAAACTAATAACTCTAGAGTTTTGAAATTTTGACATTATCTTTGAGGTTACAAATGTAACAAACGAAAAATATATTCTGAATTTTAAAACAACAGGAAATTTTTTTTTTCAATAAAATGTAAAAATTTTGACTTATAATTCAATCTTAAACCTTGTGAGAGCGATACAAGCCATACTGTTTGACGGACAAGAATGAAACTATACCTATAAATAGAACATTATGTGTAGAATGAGTTGAGATATTTTTTTTCAAAATTACATTCGCTAAAGGGGCGTTACAGTACGATTTCTGTTTTCAGAAAATGTTTTTTTGACGCTAAACGGCTGATTAAAAAATAATGAAAATTTGACCAAAAATGGAACAAAAAATTAGCAATTCATAAAAAAAAAATCATGAAATTTCGCAATAACGCTATAAAAACTGTTTGTTTATCTTAGACTAAGAGATCACCTGCTATACTTGTCGAATTTTTTATATTTTTTTACATTGTTTACATTGACTTAGAAATTTTTTGAGCAAATCCACTGAGATAAAATTGATATTTATAAAGGAATAATTTAAATTCTTTATTGACTTATATGAGATGTAAGAGGAATAATATTGTGCAGGAAAATAATAACACTCACTCAGAAAAAATTCGTATATATGTTATTTGACAAAGGGGAAGGAAAATGATCTTATTAAATACTAAAAAGCTTATTATTATTATTATTATTTTAAAGATTAAAATTCCCAGTATAATAATTCTATAAAAGACCAAAAATGTAAATGATAATTCATAATTGGAATCTTTCGTTTAGAGATTAATAAATGTAATTATCGTACATCTTTAATTAACAAAGCACCTTAAAATAACATTTTCTTCGCTATTTAAGATGTTTTTGAGAGAAAAAAAGGGTATTTTCCTGTTTTAAATTTTAAAATTTTACTTTAATATTCAATGTAGAAGGATGTCAAGTAAACGATGTAAGAAATCCACTGGCTGTTTGAACGAAAGCCACTCTCTTGTAGGAGAATAAATCGTTTCAAGAAATGTTCACTTTGGTTTTTCAAAAATGTTATTTCTGCTGTAGTTATACTAATGAAATTATTTGCAAATAATAAATTATTTGTGATGTACAAAAATAAGCTTATAAATTGATATGTCCTTCAATCACTATCTGTACAACCTCAGGAATGAAAGGCTAATAATTATATCCCATTTAGATGTTTACGTTATGCTTAAATGAGACGTTATGTTTTATATACTCGAGAAATTTGACATTAAGTTACTTATAGTAAAGTAGAGTGTAGGCCACTCCAGATTTTTGGGTATAATTTCCTAACAATCCAACAAACAGTATGATATCTGCGGTATCTACAATGTTTCAGATAGTATCACAAGTCAAAAATTTTACATTTTATAGAAAAAAATACTTTTCCCATCGCTTAAAAAATATGAACTTTTTTAACAAAGTTTCAACGTTCTACAGGTAGCAGTTAAGAAGAGAAATAATGTCTAAAATTACATTTTAGCCAAAAGTGACTTTATATTATGAAATTTTACCCAAAAACAATAGGGCACATCTACATTTTGGGACACAATTTTGGGACTAATGTTTCTTTCCTTTTGTTGGACATATTCCCGTTATTTATTTGACTCTTCTATTATCTTCTTATAAATTTATAATTATTTTACAATTTTTATCTAAACTCTTACCACACTTTAATAAACGTTCTAATGACCCTGTTCAAAAAACATAGTCAGTAATAGTAGGCTGAAATTTATACTTTTGTATAGTATTCAGTTTAATAGTTTAGAAATTGTGTACATATTACATATCATGAAAATCCTTCATGATTTATAAAGGAAATTTGAAACAGTTTGGTAGATTTTGTGCAGTTCTAACACAAAAAATCTGGAGTGGACTACACCCAACTTTACTAGAAGTTAACATAATATCGTACTTCTTGGGTATATTAATGTTCTATTTAGGTATCATATACATGTCTAAATGGGAGATGTTTATTAGTCTTTCATTCCTGGGAGTAGTACACATAGTGATTGATCCACTTATCAATATATATGCTTATTATTGTATATCAACCCACTGATGTATATTATATCATTAGTATAACTACAGTAGTAGAAACATATTTGAAAAGCAAAAAGTGTAATTTTCGTGTTACTAAATATGTAAACTCTTACAGGATAACATGGCTTCTGTTCCAATAGCCAGTGGATGTCTTACATAGTTTACGTACCGTAATATTGAATATTAAAGACAAATTTTCCATTTAAAACTTGAAAATATTCCTATTCTGTCTGAAAAATGTCAAAAACATCTAAGAAAAAATCTCGTTAAAAGATAATTTTTTATTTAAGACGTGTGATAATAACATTTATTATTCTTGAAAGAATGTTTTCAATTTTGAATTATGTTTTACATTTTTGGTCTTTGATAGAATTATTATACTGGAAATTTTATGGCTTCCTAGTATTTAATAAAAACCACTTTTCTTTCCCTTTGTCAAAAATCATATATACCAATTTACCCTGAGTGCGTGTCATCTTTTTCCTGCTTACCGTACTCGTTATAAAGTTCCTGTGAATGTATGTTGAAAAAAAATATATTAGTAATTAGCCAGTTTTACATACTCAAATCAAAGTTAAAGCCGGCTATTCAGTATAATTTAAAACTTTTACAGCTGGAAGCTTGAAATTTTTAAAAATAATAAATATGAACTACATATAGACTAGAATAGAGAAAAAAGTGGATATTTGTCAAAAAAAATAACTTCTCTTTCTTGAGGAAAGAGTACATTCCTCACACTTCAATATTAGCCAAAGATACTATGATTTATAAATACAAAATAATTTACAACTGATATCAAGTTTTGTTCAAGAGTGCAATATATAGAATGATTAGAGCATTTTGTAAGACAAATCCATCATACCATGGAAAGCAACAGATATTTATGTATTTATCATTAAACCTCAAAACATCAATCTTATTTCAGTGGATTCACTCAAAAAATTTTTAAGACAATGAAAACAATGTAAACAAATATTAATAAGTTCGACTATTGATCACGCAGGTGATCCATTAGTCTAGGATAAACAATCAGTTTTTATAGGGTTATTGCTCTTTGCCGTAATTGAAATTACGTGCCTTTTTACTTTACTATAAGTAAAGTATAGTGATCGTGAAAAAATTCGATCTCGAGATTTTGACGGAATTACATGTTTTGAGGTCCCAGAAGTCGTTTTATCAAGTTTTTACGATGATGTCTGTGTGTGTGTGGGTGGGTGGGTGGGTTGGTGGGTGAGTGTGTTAGCATTGCTTGTTACCACGCTACGGTCCAGAATCTTTGATGGATCAAGTTGATATTTTACACAAAAATGGGCCCCATAGAGACGAAGATCCCTATTGTTTGCGAAGAATTATGCATGATGGGAAAGTTACTTTTTTTGTCAAAAACCGTTTTTTTTAAAACATTTATTTCTCCTAAACTGATAACTCTAGAGTTTTGAAATTTTGACATTATCTTTGAGGTTTCAAATGCAACAAACGAAAAATATATTCAGAATTTTAAAACAACAGGAAATATTTTTTTTTCAATAAAATTTAAAAATTTTGACTTATAATTCAATCTCAAACCTTGTGAGAGCGATACAAGCCATACTGTTTGATGGATCAAAATGAAACTATGCCTAAATATAGAACATTATGTGGAAAATGAGTTGAGATATTTTTTTTCAAAATTACATTCGCTAAAGGGGCGTTACAGTACGATTTGTGTTTTCAGAAAATGTTTTTTTGACGCTAAACGGCTCGTTAAAAAATAATTAAAATTTGACCAAAAATGGAACAAAAAATTAGCAATTCATAAAAAAAAAACATGAAGTTTCAATTACGGGAAAGAGCAATAACGATATAAAAACTCTTTGTTTATCCTAGACTGAGATATCACCTGCTATACTTGTCGAATTTTTTGTATTTTTTACATTGTTTACTTTGACTTAGAAATTTTTTGAGCGAATCCACTGAGATAAAATTGATGTTTCTAATGGAAAAATCAAAATATATTATTGACTTATAAGAGATGTAAGAGGAATAATATTATTACATGTAAAAAATCACCGCCAACGAACATAAATTAATTTCCTCTGTCTTCCATGGTATGATGGATTTGTCTCATAAACTGCTTTAATAATTTTAGCAGTTTATTACACAATAAATCTATATATTGCACTCTTGAGCAAAACTTAATAACAGTTATAGTTTCTTCATCTTTGTGAATTGTAGTATCTTACCATGATATTGAAATGTGAGGAATGGACTCTTTCCTCAAGAAAGATGATTTATATTTGTTGACGAATATCCAGTTTTTTCACTATTCTAGTCTAATAGTTGATATTTATTATTCTCAAAAATTAGAAACTTCCAGCTATAAAAGCTTTATATTATACTGAATAGCCGGTTTTGACTTTGAATGGAGTATGGAAAACTTGATAATTACTATAATTTGTTTTCTCGATATACATTCAAAGCAACCTTATAACAGAGTACAGCAGCATGAAAAAGGTAACACTCGCTCAGAGTAAATTTGAATATACGTTTTTTGACAGATGAAAAGAAAAGCAATTTTTATTGAATAGATTTTTTAGACAATTCTTATTATTTACATGTTTTGCGCAACTTTGTTTCCAAAAAAATTAATGTTTTCATTCTCCATTTAATCATATCCCATTTAGATGTTTACATTATGTTTAAATGAGACGTTATGTTTTATATACTCAAGAAATTTGACATTAAGTTACTTATAGTAAAGTAGAGTGTAGGCCACTCCAGATTTTTTTTTTATAAATTGTTAATTTTCTTTTGAATTTTTTGGTAAAATGTCATTGTTTTCTAATGAGCCGTTTAGTGTCAAAAAACATTTTCTGAAAAAGGAAAATGTACTGTAACGCCCCTTTGTTGAATGTAGTATTGAAAAAAATTATCTCAATTCATCCTCCTATAGAGTGTTCTATTTTTAGGTACCTATAGTATAGAATAGGTATTTTGATCTGTTTAACGGTAATGCTTGTATCACTCTCACAAGTTTTCAGATTGAATTATTAGTTCAAATTTTTACATTTTATTGAAGAAAAATATTTCTTGCTGTTTTAAAAATCTGAGGATTTTTTCGTTTATTGCTTTTGTAGCCTCAAAGATAATGCCAAAATTTAAAGACTCTAGAATTAGTAGTTGAGGACAAAAAAATGTAGTCTAAAAACCGGTTTTTGGCAAAAAAATGTGACTTTTCCATCATGCATGATTGCCCTCAAAGAACAGGGCTCATCTACACTGTGAGTCCTAGTTTTGTGTAAATTATCAACTTTATCTATTAATGATTCTGGACCGTAGCGTGTCCAAAAAACTTTGGATACATACTCACCTACCCATCCACCCACACACACCCAGATATCAGCGAAAAAAGCGGTTTACGAGGACGGTCTAAAATTAAATACTAAAATTGTTTATACCTAGTAATAAAGGTAACTGTTGATGTTAATAATTTGGAAGAGTACTTTTGTTTTTAACATTAACTTTTTGAAGTTTGACATTTTTGAAACTATGTCATTAAACGATATACCAATTAAATTTTCAGAAAGTAAATGATTGAGGTATTATATCAATTCATTGTTATGTTTGAATCACTGGTAGTTGGAAAGGTGCATGGATAGAAGACCATGTCTGGGTAGGTGATTAAATGAATTAGGCATTGGCGGTGTCGGCAGCGGTGGGAGGCGATTGGGTGGGAGAGGCTGGTCCAGCCTGCCCACAGTGGCTCTTCGGCATTTGGTCGCTTAGTTACTATTCATATTCTTCAATTTTAGTTACGTGTATATTTCACTATCCAGACTATTCATATACTATGACAACTTGTTATTATGATGGAGGCTGAACTTAAAGGGTCACATAATAAGGACAAATCCAGTTCTTCTAGTTCCACGCACCAACAAACAATGACGTCGACAAAAAGTGATTATTTAACTGAAATGGAAAGAAAATCATCTGCTACAAAAATGAAAAAGTCCTCAAAGTTTGAAAAGATTGGATCTCAGAAAAAAAGTATCACTAGCGCAGAAAGCTTCCAAACAGTTTCAAAAACTGGTAATGTACAAGAATTATCAGGAACTAAACACGCTGGAAATGAAAAACTGAATGGGCAAGTCAAAATGATTGGTTCTAAAATAATTAAACTGGATAATGTGAATGGGAGAGATGACAGTGCTTTGAAACAGGTTTCTAGTCGTTCTTCAGATGAGATCCATGGCGCTTTTGATAATGTGAAAATTACCAAATCTAGTTCATCTTCATCCACTTTTAAGTCATCTGAAAAGGTAACTACCAAAAAAACTAGCGTTAGTACAATGTCCAAAAGTAAAAAAACCATTGTAAATAAAGGTGACAAAAGAGAATCTGCGATGCAGAAACTTACGACTGATGAATCACGTTCATCGAATAATAATCAAGGCATAACTGCCAGTAGTGTTTCAGATGGAACTAAATTGGTAGTTTTGGATTCTGATTCAACTGTTGAAGCTAAAACCAGTGGCTCGAACATAGAAAACAAGAAAACTGAAATGACTGAAGTAAGCATGAAATCTGATAGTGAAATGCAAGAAACGCAGAAACAATCTTTTCAAAAGACTTGGTCTCAAAAAGAACAGTTTGCTAAAGCTCAAACAGTAAAGCTGATAGGTTCAAAACTTGTCAAGAGTTCGATAAATGAAAACCAGCTGTTTGATTCCCAGCTTCATAGAAGTGCGGATACTGATTACACTTTTATGAAGGATTATTCTGGCAAGAATGATGACGCTTGTAGTGAAGTCAGTATAAGTTCAGTAGACACTTGCAAAACTTATACAGTTAAAGACGGAGCTATCATGTCACCTGTGTTAGATGAATTCACAATAGGGGACTTTAGTTCTGATATGTTTCAAAATGCAAGATCAACAAATGAAAGCTCAGTTATAAACACAAGGCAAAGTGACTTTAATATGTCTTCTTCGTTCTCTCAAGAATTGAGCTCTAAAGAAATTTCTTCAGATAGTAGGCAGTTTTATTTGGAAAATCAAACAAATATTGTAGAACCATCGGTCTATTTAACAAGAAAAGATTACCAAGAAGACTTTGATAGAAAGGTTGGAGGAGATGAATTAAGGATGGGTAATGAGGAAAGAATTACTAGATTTGAGGAAACAGTAGCCGGGAAAGACTTGCAGGAAAATATTTCTAGAGTAGACCAACAAAAAGAAGAAACAACAACAATCGTACCTGGCTCTCGTGGAAAGTACCTGCTTGTTGATAGCAACGCAAGTAATTTTGATTTACAGGAAAAAATTAAAGAGAGAAAACAGTTTGAAAAACAGTCTGATGTTAGCAGTACAGATATTTATTGCCACAGCGATACAAGAACTAGTGACTCAGTTGAGAACACGTACGCTGCTAATATTGTAAGTAACTTTATTAATCAGGAAAAGAAAAAGTTATCCAGCTCCTTTTCATCCATGGATGAAAACATAAATAAACAAGATATTTTGACTGGACTGGTTGAACATGACTTAAAATATGTTGATGACGTTAAAACGTCACAGATCCAAACATCAACCAAAGATTCAACCGCCATATCCAGTGGATTAAAACAAACAGTCAAAATGATTGGATCAAAAATAATTAAATCAGTTCAAAATAGTGCTTCCGAAGCAGAAACCACTTTAAGTACAGCCTCTTACAAAAAGTCAGAAGATAAAACATCTAACTTTCAGCAACATATGTCACAAACGACTTCGACAAAAACTGTTGTAGACAAAAAATCAATTAACAACATGGAAAACGTTTCTAAAACTGATTCGAAATCTATCTATGCCGATCAAAAAGTTGAAAAATGCGTCTGCGAAATCTGCACCTGTGGGTAAGTCCTTATAATCTAAACACTCTTTATACCTTTTTAAAATCTTTTCTTTTGTCGTTATAGATGTGTCATATGGTTAGCCAATACTCTACTACACGTTTTGATAAGATTTTATATTTATGTGTAACACAAGCTATTGCCTCAAACATTTATGAATACATAAGGCCTATTACCTCTTCCCGAATCAAAAAAGGTCCTTTGCAAAATAATACGTAATATTAAAAATACTTATTTTTTTTACTGTGTTTATTTAAAAAAAATATACAGTTGTTTATTTATGTAATTATAGAATATTTAATTTACTAATTAAAATACCAAATCCATATTACAATAATATAATAATTGTATTTATAATATTTTGTGGGATAAAAGTTTTATTACATACGCAAATTATATTATATTTGAGTCAAACAATGACTTGTCATTGTTGAGGACTTTGTTTTAAAAATATAGTAACATATATACCCATATTACCGTATGATTTATAAATGCAAACATATTACGCACTTTTGGGATTTCAGTAGGGTATTTGATTCTCGAATGTTCATTCTTATAAGGGTAAATATTACAGTTAATTAAATATAGATAAATATCTGAGAAAGAGCGAGGGTGGGAGAGAGGGCGAGGAGTTTATTTATTTATCTTTTATTATTTATAGCTTGAATTATCAGTTAATAGTTAGTATATAGGATTTTTTTCACACTTAAACTGATATTGTTGAATCATTATAAGTGGAAATGTTGAAAGAGATAATCGCAGTCTGAGGGAGAGAGAGAGAGAGAGAGAGAGAGAGAGAGAGAGAGAGAGAGAGAGAGAGAGAGAGAGAGATGTGATGAGGAGAGAAAGACTATGACAGAGAAAATGGTGATATTATAATTTCTCTCGAGCAGTGGTTCTCAAACTGCTTTAAGATTTTTTGCATGGCGGTCTCTTTATAATTTTTTAGATGGCTCAAGGACCCCTTTATACTAACCACAGTTAACATATCGCCTATTGCAAAAATACATTTTTGGCAAACAAACTTTATTCAAAGAAATGACAACCCGAAAAATAGTTTTTCAAAATAGTAACCAATTTCTATTGAGACCCAAAGTTTTTTCTTTAATCTATTATTCATTGAGAAATGGCAATCTTAAATATTAAAAGTGTATTCAATGGGATGGGTTAGAAGCAAAGCATGGGCTTTGCTTCAACCAGTTCTTCTATATTTGGCTTTGTTTTGGGGAGTGCTACTCTCAGGTCATTTTTGGCTTCTAATTTGTTTCGGGCTTTTGTTTTGATGGTGTGTAATGCGGAAAAGCTGTTTCACTCCCAAAGGTGGTTGTAAATGGAATCAGCACCTTTAGAGCCGCCTTGCCACATCCGGAAAGGAATGTGACATTTGAATCCAAAAGTCTCTACAGGACACTTCACGGAAAATATCCACCAAAAATGACAGGGATACAAGAAAGAGGAAATCTCAGAATTTTGTTGCTCATCTGGTTTGACATATTTAAAAATTACTGCATTTGTTCATGTAATATAAAAAATCTCTTCAAAATTTTTCGATAGCTAGCCGTCAATTTCAAGTACTGAGTGGATTCTTCACGGTTCCAGAGTGGAACCCCTTCCCAGTACCCTAGGGACCGCGGACCCCAATTTGAAAACCACTGCTCTAGAGAGACTTTTAAGTTAAAGTAACGCATATCCCAAGCTTCTAGATCCCCTTTTGTTGAATTGTTAAATAAATGAACTGAGTTTTAATATGAAGGGAGGACATACAATGGAGATGTGAGAGGTTTTGGTTTTGGAATCAAAAAAGCAGATATACATTTTAAATTGACCAAGTATTATTACAATATTAATAAGTTTCTAACGTTCCTTAATTCTATATTTTATGAGTATACTCTATGGTATGAGTAAGCATTAATATATTCATCTTTTATTAGAAAAACTAGTGAATTTCGTTTTATCTTAAGAAAATTGTAGAGTTTGGAAGAATGAATTTCGTTTTTTTCAATCTAGTATTGACAGTAAATATTAATGACCAACTCAGATGTAATGAGAACAACTAAAACTGATGATTTAGATGTCCCAGTTTTGACTTTAAAAAGTGATTGTTAAGAGAATATTATCGTTTACACGTATTGCTCTGATCTAAAGTCAACTTTTAACTCAGTTTTTTCATGAAAGAAGCATAAAATAGTCTTGTAATGTAATCTCAGAAGGTTGAAAACACACATTAGTTGGAAAGCTGATAAAACTGAGAATACTGATTGCGGTACGATTGAATGAGTCCCTAACAGAAGTGTCTATTCGGGTTTCAGAGAATTTATAACGGGGTAATTTATGTATGATTAGCTTTACGCATGATATGGAGAAACAACAACCAAAAATGATAGGCCCGTTTAAACTAAAAAACATGATTAAGGGTTGTGTGTCTACTGAAAACAATGCAGATACCTCATCAGCATTACTTAGGTCTCACTGCTTAAAAATTATTTTCAAAAGACCATAACATAAGCTTGGCTTCCATACAATTCTACAACCCGAATGAGTAAAGAATAATTCACACTAAAAAATTAAATTTTGTTGAATATGACTTTTATAAGATTTTTGTATAAATTTTGTTGTTTTTATAAGATTGATTTACTTAAAGAAATTTTTAGTTATTTTATGGAGTAGTTGGTTTTTTAATTTAACATTTTTTGTTCCAAATTTTTCTGCCTTAAATGTACAAGAGTTATTTATTGGATCTTTCTTAAACCACTTCCTGTATGAATGTTTAACTTTTCAAATATTTAGCCTAAATATTTATTTCATTAATATTTCTGGGTAACACATTATGCTGGACTGGCTCCCTTAAAAAACGACCGTTTTTAAAATCTTCCAAAGCAGTTGCAATATTTTTTTATGTCTAATAACGTGACTAAAATTTAATCAACATGGTAAATATTATTATAAATTCTCCTTTATAGTAAAAAAAAATAGTGGTAAAAGAATGGTGAATCCAATACCTGGCAGCACTTAAGTAATATCTCCACACCTCAATCGTAATTACATTGTCCTTTCTCTATATTACTAACGGAAACGTGAACAAATGTATTTAAAAATTTTTGTTAGTCTTATTTGCGTCTTTATATTTGGAAATATTAATAAACATTCTGTTATAACAAACTATTATTGTGTCAATATACAATAGAAATTTCATTCCTATATAATCAGTAGACGAGTGAAAAAATATATTCTTTATCGATGAAAGGGATCATAAAGTACTTTTTTCTATGGTTCCATAGCACTCAAAAACTATGAAGTTCTTTTTCTAACTCAGGACTGTTTACATATTGAATTTCATTATAATTTGTCAAATGTTAAAACATGAAAATTCAACAAAAAGTTGAATTTGTTTTTATCATTACTTACATTACTTAATTTAAATAAAAATTAATTTAAGATTGAGATGTTTAAATGTATTTAAAATTAAATGAAATTAATGAAAAGAAAAAAAATATAGCAATCATAATAAAGTTAAGTATTTGTATTTTAAAATGGTAAAAACTTTTGGATTTGATTGTTATTTTAATAAAACCTAAACTTGTGGTCATTTTAAAATTATTGACCACAGGACAAAATTGTAAGAGTTTTCAAGAGCTAAAATTACCGTTAGTTATTCTAAGTAACTAGGATAATGATTCTAGGCTAACTGGGACCTTTCAATTTATATAATATAATCATTGTTAATATAGTCCATGCTAAATGTACATCTTTATTATTTAAAATAAATTATCTTTATAAAATATAAATATATATAGATATGATATAACCTATTGTAATTATCTCATAATTGTACGTGAAACAAGTAAAAATTATTCCTCCTATTTGATGACGATGATTTGTTGAAATATGTAACTGAGATCTCTCAGTTAATTTATCGCTAATAATTTATGTTTTTCTGAATTTGTAAACAGAAGTTGGAAAAGCATCTCTTTATAGACCAACGAAATATTATTGTTGCGGAACATAAAAAGCTTAATTTATTTTTTAATTTTTACTTCAAAATGTTATACAGAAAATGAAGTATACGTATTTAGATAATTCATTAATACTACTGTTCATGAAATAAATGAATTTTTATGATATTAATTAATTTTTATGGAAAACATTTCAAAATAGTTCCGTGAAGATCTACTAATACAAGTTTTACCTCATCACTTTACATTTAAAATCATGTGTATAGAAATTACATTTAATATTTAAAATACCTTAAGGACTATTTCTGAGGCAGAATTTTATTGTCATTGTAAAAAATATTGTTGACGTTTGAATCGTGAGTGAAACAAAATGTTTGAAACAGTTAATAATGATGATAGAGTGCAGGCCTTCTTAAACTATGGGTCGCGACCCCATCTGGGGTCGCGAGAGATTTTATGTCAAATATTTAAATACACGATTTTATAACATCTGGATGTGTATTTGTGGAGTCACACCACGGGAGTAATAACTTCATATAAAAAAAATTGAACAAGATGGCTGACAAAAAAATATTGAATTTGTATTGTAACCCATGATTTCGGTTGTAACTATGTTAATCTTCATGAGAAATGTGCTTTTTTTTCGCCTTCAGTTCAGTATGAAGACGAACATAGTAACCATTGAAATCATCTGTTTAAAAAAAAATATTTTTTTCAGCGATATTGGACCATTTATGTGTTACATTTAGAACTGAATTTTCTAAAATCGCTGGCGTTAAATGTTCTTCTGCTATTCAACACCACATATTTATGTGAAGTTACTTCGCAGCTTTAACACATATTAAATCCCAATATCGCTTATCGCTAAAAAATATAGAAGGGTCTTACGTCCAGCAGTCTAAAACATTCAACCAACATTTAATTTGTTAAGCAATAAAAAACAGGCACATACATCTCATTAAATTTTTTCCTTTAATTTTAATTTAATACTTACCACTCAACGACTGCGTGCGAATATATATTTTCATATGTATATGAATATTGTTACCTAATAAATAAATCATCAAAAAATATTTATTTATCTTTCTTTTATATTTATATGGGGTCGCCAGGAAACTTACAATTATAAATGGGGTCGTGAATGAAAAAAGTTTAAGAAGCCCTGTGATAGAGGAACGAAGTAATAAATGAAATCATATGGTCATGATTCAAATAATGTAATCTATAGATTTTACTAAAAAATGAATTTATATAGCTTATAATGATAAATTGTCCGTTAGTTTTTCATTAGAAACAAATATATAATAGGAATAACTCAAATCGGCATGTAGACAGTTGAGCTCAAATGAAAGTCTTAATGCCGACTTTTCGGTTCTATTTAAAAAGTTTCTTATAACTGGAAGTAAAAATGTTGTTAATAAAAAAGAAAAATTGAAACTTTTACAATACTGAGGACTACTAATCTTAATAAGACAAATCCATCCTGTAGATTTGTAGAATCCTAGCACGTACTTCCAATAGTAAATCGCAAAATGATACCGATTCATTTTAGCCCTAATACATCAGACACCCCATGTATATTTCAAGTGTTAACATATATAAGTTCAGACAGAGAAAGAGAGAGAGAGAGAGACAGACAGACAGAGAGTGAAACACTTAAAAAAACAGTGAAATCTCACATCATTGACGCAGTTGTCTTTTAAAACTGAGGAATGAACATTTTTTTTTATTTGCGTTCTTACTCATTTGAAGTCAGAGGTTTATCTGTTTTTCACTGTTAACAACTGCGTTAACATTTATTATTACGTTTTTTCCATCTGACTTATTTACACTATCATTACTTGCAAATATAAATTTAGCATTTTTATTTATTAAGTAAGACAGTTTAAGAAAATTTAGACGTTTTTGTTAACTCTACATCTGCATTTCATTTCAAGGAATTTGTACGTTATAAATTGATTATTCTTAAACCACTTAAATTCCTGAATGTTGCACATAAATCTATATCTAATTCATATTTATGCTATATAATTAAATATCACTGGTTATCTTTTAAATGAGTTGTATTGCCAGGGCAAATCATTCTTTCATGAATGTAATGTAGAATTTGCGATGGATATTGTGGTTGGCATTGACTGTTCTAGTGAAATTTTCCACCAAGTCCGTTGGGTTTTTATTGTGATTGGCCAAATTGGTTATATAATTGTTAATATTAATGTGGAACACAAGACATATTGATGTGACAGGTAATGCGTCTCTTGATGATAGCAGTGTTCATCCTTGAGACAGCACTGTTTTGGAGGGGGCTTGCATTAAAGACGCAAGCCAGTGCAGGTTGAATAAGGAGTGGGTCTTTGAAGGTAACGTGGGAGTAGGTCGGTGGGCGACCACGGGCCGCAGAGCCTTGCCTCTGCTAAGCCCAAATAAGGACTCAACCAGTCCCACTGTCATTGACTCATTCCCAGTCCTTTGTCATCTAACCCACCTTCTTCCTTTTTTACTCATATCAGTGGAAAAGTCTTCCAGTTATTTTGATTCACTTATTAATTTCAATTCAGAAAAAGTTGTAAATTTTCTATTTTATTTTAATTTTAACTGGTTAATTTCCAATATTTTATTTTTTTTTCTGAAAATGTCAGAAGATGACCTTTTAAATTTCTTTGGTTTAGTGACATGTAGTTCGAGCAGATTTCGGGTTAGTTTGAACATCATCATTCGTTAATATACCATGAAAAGAAATAGTTCAATCCAGTTCACTGACATTAGTACATCTATTTTTTATAACAGACTTTCAACATTAATTCCGAAATGTTTATTTTGATATCATTTTTATATTTCTATATGAACAGATTAGATTATGAGTTACACACTAATCTAATTTATGAGATATAAATAACATATATTCATAAAAAATTTAAAATTTTACGAATTCCAACATAACTGTCATTACATTTATTTAAAAAAGTTAATTAGCTTTAAACTTAATTTAATGTTTAAAAAGTTTGGAGATTATGACATTGTATTTGAAGATTTTTACTATTAATTCAGGTGGTTTTCGTTTTCTTTGAACTATTCTATTTTCCACTAATTTCGATAAAAGTATATGATATACCTTCCCCGTTTTTCCAATTTTCAGTGGAATTGTTGTTGTTTCACCATACTGGAGACGTCTAGTAAACCTGGCCTTCAGTTTATCATTTTGATTTATTATCACGTATCCCAATCTATCGACCAGAATATGAATAAAGCAGATCAGGTTGATGTTTTTAACTTAAATCCCTTTTCCGACGTTTTTATATTTTTTTCTTTTTTAAAGTAATAGTTTGCAAGGTGGACCTCACGCAGATGTGTTTTAGCGACAAACTATTATGTTGAAAAAATTATTTTTTAAAATTAACTATCTATTTCTTTAAAATTAATAATGGGCTTATATTTCAAATACCTCTCACTTAAAGTCAAACCACAATTTTAGGAATAAGATTAAAAAACAGTTAGATAAGATTAGAAAAGGCTTGATCCACTCCAGTCAGGGTAGCAGTGTTGTACTTGGGTGTTGGCATAAGGATTAATTGAGTAATCGGTTGATGGAAAAAATGGTTTAATCATGTAGGTTTCAAATAAACATGTAGTGTATATTACTTCAACAGTATAATGCAGGTATTTTTTTCTAACAAGATCATCCACTACTCCTATCTACTTGCTGTATACACAAAATTCTCTGTGTGTATGTCTGTTTGCTATGCATTCCCAAATGACTATTAATCTTTATGAAATTTTACATGTAGATTAAGGTTGACCTTGGAAAATTTTAGGTAGGTCAAATTGACTGTAGGTCAAAAACATTATTCTAAAAGTAAAGATATAATACTTGTTCGCTTTTATCTGCTGTTTATTTTTTTACATTTTGATACACACCTGTCGGTCATTAAACTTTTTTTTTAGCAAAAATGAAAATGATTTTATTTAATTTCATTTTTTTAAATAAAACACATTTCCATCGTCTTTATTTATCTTTTAAAACTCCAAAAGTTAATATTACTAGGATTAAACGATGTCCTACAAAAAAGAAATGAGACTAGCAATTAATACTAGCCAAGGATTTGGCTAGGAAGCGCTTGACCACTTCCTGGTACAGCTGTCCGACTAGTGGAGAAGAATTACTGAGCAGCAAGTATCAAAATTCAATTATGCTTCAAAACAGAAACAACAAAACATTTTACTTAAACCTATGATTAAAACATTCAGTGTGTAATGCGTGATTGGTTTGACATTGCAATTTATAAAGCCGGATACAGCGACTTGTTTTCTATAACAAACCATGGGTCTTATACTATTAATGATAAAATATATTTTTAACAATTAATATTTTCAGGTACCTATGTTGTTTTCTTAAACTTCCTTTAACATGAATAGATTGTAATAACTACATAGTTGCTGTCCCCGGTTTTGCTCTATTTTGATGATGCATTAGTCTTTAGTAAAATGCCGTAATGTTTCAGCTTTCCATGTACAATAATTGCTGTCGGCTAGTTGGTGCTTTGTAATAAGATCTTATGGTCGATCTACTATATCTTGAATGTTTTCTGACGCTCTTTAACTTGACATCCTCACCCTATTTATTTTTAGGTTGATTTCTCTAAATTTAGAGTTTCTTTTGAAACGTCTTTTTTTCGCTTGAAACACCCAGAAGACTCTTTTTAATAGTTTTCCCTTTCGTACGACGGAGGGGCGATCATCTGAACTTCATAACATAAACCTTGCAGTATTAGGAAGATAAAGGAAGAAAATACAGGTTTATTATTTAAATCAGGTTACTTTATAATTTTCCTTTTTTTTAACTGTTTCGTTGAAAGCTGAGATCCAAAAGGTAAATAAACAACAGATATAAGCAAACAAGTATTATTTCTTAACTGTGACATTAATATTTTGACTTACAGTCAAAACAAACCTACAAACCTTTCCAGGGTCATCCTGAATTTATATTTATATATATATATATATGATCAAACATATATATATTTGTTATAGTTTTCACAATAACAAATGGGAAAACTAAGATCTTTCAACTGTAACAAGCGGTCTTCTTCAGAGTCAAAAACCCAACTGAAAAACTCTGACGAAGACCGCTAGTTACGGTTGAAGGATCTTAGTCTTATTTTCCCATTTCTTATTGTGGTTTGATCATTGATTGTTATTTCACGTGTTTATGTGAAATCTTTATATATATATATATATATATATATATATATATATATATATATTTATTTATAAATTTCTCACCTATTTCCACTTTTATTAATTTTTGGAAAGATTCTCCAGTTATCTGATTGATTTCTTTGTGGTATGAGATAGCGTATGTAACAGCTGTCCATAATTCATTTTATTCCACATAATTGTACACTAACTTCTTTTTTTATCTAATACTTTCTATTAATTTACAATTGAACTTAACTACTTAAAGGCAACATGTTTCGTTCCTTCAAAAGACCATCATCAGGTTTATTTTATACACTATTAACTAATGCTTATATATATATATATATATAAATTGATATAAATCGGCAGCAGGTCTTCTTGTAAACAGATATTGTTAAAATTAGTAAAAGCTGTTGCTAATTTTAACAATATATATATATATATATATATATATATATCATTTCAATGATGTACGGTTGTTAGTAACATTGTACGATACGATTGTTAGCTTTGTTTCTTTTTACCTCAGAAATACTCAATAACTAGTTTAATTGTCTAACAGTTTAATCTACAACAGTTTTCCAACATAGTGGTATGTGATAATATATAATTATATGAATAGGAATGAGAGTGAATAAGATCTTTTTGTATAATGGTGCATTCATTTAGAGCCTGTAATCATTGAGTTAGAGGAAATAGCACGACCTTCACTCAATTGGAATATTAGCCAGGTTAGCAAGACTGCTGAATTAATGCATTCGTCATTTTCCTTTTTATGTTGAAATGACGAACATTAACTGTGCACTTAGATGTAATAAACACCTTACGAGTATTTACTCTCATTTTGTCGACTCATTTACAAAACCATCATCTATGACTTTATGCATTTTTAAACGGTTATTTTTCATTAAATTTCTAAATAAATTTTTAAAATGTAATATCTACTCTCGATAAATTTGCTACCTTCTTGTGTCTCTAGTTGGTGGAATTCCGTCCAACTCTATAAATACATATTTCAGAAAAAAGACTAAGATCTTTCAACTGTAAGAAGCGGTCTTCGTTAGAGTCAAATCTCAACTGAGATTAGACTCTGACGAAGATCGCTTGTTACGGTTGAAAGATCTTAATCTTTTTTTCTGATTTCTTACTGTGGTTTGGACGTTGATTTTTCTTTCACGTGTTTATTGTGAAATATTGTTATATATATATAGTTAAACGTCGAGAGAACGATGAGAAAATGAACAAACAAAAGTAAAAAAAATCGTTCTAACTTTCACTCTAAATATATCTTAACTTCTTCAATGAATAGAAAGAGAAGGATTAGCAAATTAGTGAAAGGTGTTTGGAATTTGGCACAACCATGTTACAAATATCTACTTTCTTTTAGTGATATCATACATGTAGTTAGCATATTTAATGTAGTCTTTATTTTCTCCGCAGATATATAGAGAAATAACTCCAAGCCAAAGATTCGAAATGGCTTATAGTTGATTTTTTTTTAAACAATCACAGTCTGAATAACCTCAAATAATACATGTCATTTCTTTTGGTCATTTTTTATAGTTTACAAAGTTTAAAAACATAGATTTGGTTATAAGAGTTTAAAACTATATGTCATAATTTTCTGTGTTATTCAAGTGAACGAGTTTAATAGAAAATGTTTTGATTGGTTCAGTTCTTACAGTAATGCTGGTATACTACTCGTACTTGAAAACCATTAAAGTTAACTCTAATCAAAGAATTAACAAGTGCATCTTAGTATAATGGAATTAAAATGATTAGTTAACAAGGGGAGATACCGTCTTATCTTGTAAACTGCATCTTGTGCGATGGATAGTTTCGGACACTTTAGATTACTGTAGATCGACGTGGCATTTCCCTTTGTTAATCTAATTCTCGAACCTCTGTGGTACTAATCAGGAATATGTCGGGAAAGTAATTCAATGAGATTGGTAGATAATATTCATTACCATGTTTTTATAAGATGATTCCTCTATATTCTTAATTTATCTGATTAAAAATGATAATTCTGTAAAACAAAACTAGAACGTATTTTTTCATATTAAAATTAGGTTTGCTGGTAGGTTATTTCGTTTTAACATTGCTAGTCCCCCAGTAATTTGTTTCTTATTTGAAAAATCATACTTCTGGTTGTCGAAAATGTTTTAAAACTTTGACGTTTACTTTTATTCCAACCGAATCCCGATTTATTTTCTTTCTATAATCTTAAAGGCATGGAGTTATCAAGCACTATTCAATTAACTGATGGAAAACCCAAACTAAAACTGTAAAAATACACTTTTGACATTAATTATTTTCTTGCCTTTGAGTGTATCAAGTAATGAATGATAATTCTCACGTGAGTAAATACTGAGAATTTGGCAACCATTTACTTCAGGAGCTCTCAACCTTTGTTTACTCGTTGACCCTCAGAAAGTTATTTTGACAATGAAAATAGTTGAAAACTATTTTATTAACTGTGGAACTCGCTTCACTTTTCTTATATCTTTGGTCATATATATATATGATCAAACCACAATATGAAATGGGAAAAAAAGACAAAGATCTTTCAACCGTAACAAGCGGTCTTCGTCAGAGTCAAAAACCCAACTGAAAAACTCTGACGAAGACTGCTTCTTACGGTTGAAAGATCTTAGTCTTTTTTTCTATTTCATATTGTGTTTTGATCATTGATTGTCATTTCACGTGTTTATGTGAAATCTTGTATATATATATATATATATATATATATATGTGTGTATAATATATATCACATGGTCTACTTACTGCGAACTATGAACCTTCAAAATACTACTTTTTTCTCGTGGACTCCCATTTTCATTACACCCCTGAGAGATCATGTGGACCACGTTGAGAATTCCTAATTAACTTAGATATTAGTAAAAGAACTGGACATTCATACTGCTGAGTGATCATACAGTCAATTTGATTACACATGTTATGTTAAGTCAATTTTCTTTGCCTAAATGGTAATTCAAAAATTGTTATAGTGTTTGAACAAACATTAAGTTTCAGATTTGTTTTGAAACGAGTTCTTTTAATATATAATACAGGATTGATATGGTATTTCCCTTTGCACCTTATTTTAAGTGAATTATTAAAGAAAATAAGAATCGGACTCTGTATCTACTTTAAGAATGTAGAGTAGTCGTTTTGGACCAACTCTTTACGTTCTTGTAAAATAATAATAATGAGCGTTCTTTAATTATTAATGGAAGATACATATTTATAAAATAATTTTTAAAAAGGAGAAATAGCTTATAGATAATCTGAGGTTGAGTATTTGTCTGTTCTCCTGCAACACCTCATTGCAACATCTATCCTTGTCACATTTGGAAAGAGCCATTGTTGATTTTACTCTCCCTATTACCAAAGATAATTATCACTATTACGGCGCAAGAGCATACAGAACAGCTGTATTATCCAGAAACTAATTAACTGCAACTTCTTAAATTTTATTAATATTATTTTCATTCATTCTTATTTAATTTCAGTGGATCAATTACGCTGAGCGTGTGCAAAGTTTGTCAAATTTTTTAAATTCAATTTTATTTTATGCCACATATTAGTAAGCAGAGATAATTTTTTTGTATCAAATCCTTTCTTAGCCTGAAAATGAAACAAATATTAAAGTTAATGCTTTTGTGTGTACAATTATGAATCAATTTTTTATGAGTATATGTGGGACACTGAAGCATAACTCAAGGGCACCTTACTGCAATTAGAAGACCTATTTTATTTTTGTCATTTTCAATATTTTATATCTATAATTATTAAAAGTAACCTTTATGCTTTTACTTTAACGGACCACTCCGTTAACAGCCACTCCCATCTTCCCATAGCCATACATGCCAATACCCATTGACTCCCCTTCATTGAGTGCTACAGGTTGCAGATTCTGCGACAAATTCCCTCTGAATGCAAAATCTCACTCTACAAGCTTCTGAAGAAGCTCATATTTGGTTGCGTAGTGTACCTGGTCTTAATTTAAAGAGATAATGCTTCATTTAATTAATTCCTTGTCATTGCATTTAGGTTCATGTCATTTATATATATATATATATATATATATCAATACGAGTTCAAAATCGAAGAAAAGTAAACGCAGAGTAGAGAAGCACATTACAATCTCAAATTTTCGGACAATCCGTCTTCAGGAGAAAAGAGAAGGGGAGATCAAGCACGTTGTAGATGTAACGGCAAGTTACCTACTCAACACGTCTACAACGTGCTTGCTCTCCCTTTCCTTTTCTCCTGAAGACGGATTATATCTACAAATTATTAGTCTTGATTATTTTTACTTTACTATAAGTAAAGTATAGTGATCGTGAAAAAATTTGATGTCGAGATTTTGACGGAATTACATGTTTTGAGGTCGTTTTATGAAGTTTTTTCGATGATATCTGTGTGTGTATGTGTGTGCGGGTGAGTGAGTAAGTATCCAAAGTTTGTGGCCAAGCTACGGTCCAGAATCATTGATGGATCAAATTGGTATTTTACACAGCAGTGGGCCTCATAGTAAGAATGAACACTATTGTTTGGGAGCAATTATGCATGATGGAAAGTCACTTTTTTTTGCCAAAAACATGTTTTAGGCAACAGTAAATCAATGACTAATGACTGAAGCAAGCTTGCACTAACTGCCTGATTGCTGGGTAATTCAAGTTACATTCATGAAGCCTGTGACCAGGCCATGGTCCTTCTTGTCGTACCCTCATACTGTCCACATGAGGGATTAAATTGAGGAGATTGCGAGTGGCTGAAGATTTCAACTAGATGCATAATACGAATAGACCTGGAGTCGAGTGGGATGAAGTGCAGGGGTATATTATGGAGAGGTGGGCTAAAAGAGTTTTTACACTTTTTTTGAAAACAATTTTTTAATGAAATAGAGTAGGATCTTAAATCGTTTTAATATCTACACACACAGTAAGTTAACAAATTTACTTAATGAAATGATTATACCTACTGTGTATGCTGGAACAATTTAATATCCAGTGAATAAGCGATTGTAGTTTCATGTTTATTCTACTGTTTCAGATAATTATATCGGTCATCAAATAACTAAAAGATTATTCAGTTCAAAATCGAAGAAGAGTGACACGCAGGGTAAGGAAACACACTTACAAACTCAAATTTTCGGGCAATCAGTCTTCAGGAGAAAAGAGAGATGGAGACTAAGCACGTTGTAGGCGCAGCGGCAAAGCAACGTGCTTGGTCTCCCTCTCTCTCTTAAGACGGATTGCCCGAAAATTTGAGTTTATGGGTGAATTTGCTTCGCTGTGTGTTACTCTTCTTTTATTTTGAACTCATATTGTGTCCAGTTTGGATCGTCTTTTCGTTTTTATAGTAAAAGTTTATTAACACATATACACATATCAAAATTTTAATTTAATAAAGAAGAATGCTTTTTTAACAAGAGGATTTTGTTTAGAACGTGAAATCGGAGTGGACTTCTTTACTGGTAAACGCTTATTGTTACGTAATTGTGTATGAGGAAGGGAAGGTGTTACATCCAAGCGTGTGATTATTCTCGTCCTGTCAACCGCATCCCTCCTAGAAAACTGTGCTGCGCGTCGCCAATTTAGACGTTTTATAGAAAACGTCATTTATGTAGCGTAAATGTTTTCTTAAGAGTTTAGACTTGCTAATACATAATAATAGATAAATTTTCCATAAATTGTGGTATATAATTATAATAATATGGGATTGCTCATTTACTCAACTTTTCAAAACATAATATCTTTATAGGAATAAAGTAAATTAAAAAAAATTGAGCGGACTGCACAGAACGTTACTAACAATAACTGAAATAGCCTCTTTTAGCATGTGGATGTGAGACGTGAATCCCAATGGATACTTTTCTTTTTATAAATCTTTTTACTTTTATTTATTGAATATAAAAAAACATTTGCAACAGAAATAAAAAAAAACTACATTTAATTGTCATATAAAATTTAAATACTTTTAGAATTTTATTTGGTTGGTGGTCTATCTTAGGGCAAAGGCTGTTCTCTTCTCTTATTCCAGCCCATTGCTTTAGAAGCACACCTCTAGAACACACTAGAAGCACATAGTGATCCGCAGAATTTGTACAGTTCATCATTTTTATACCATCTCCCCTAGCGATCACACACTCATCCAAACATTATCAACAAATATATAACTGCATTCAGTGAACTTCAAAACGTCTAAATCCATCAACATATCAATTTTATTAATGATCAATGTATTTTACTTTTAGCAAGGTAAAAAGGAATAAAAAGCACGTTTGGCTTAGGCCAAGCTTGGAAGTTTTCCTTTGTTAATTTGAATGTAATTTAGTGAAATAATAAAAAAACAAGGAACCCTAGACAATTAAGGTAGCATAGTCAAGTAACAGCAAAGTCTGTATGATTCCTCACTTTTCCCTAATGCCACTGTAATCCGCACGCCCCATTTAACACAAGGCCGTCTAAAGAAATGACAGAGATTCAGGGAAAATAACGGAGTTGAATATAAGTTTAATGAACATTGCCTCAGCCTTAAAAAGTGAATAATTTGCCATAAAGTCAATTTTACGATTGTATATGATAAAGTAAGAAAATATAAATGGCTCTCATTATTAGTATAGTCAAATATATGTTTTTCAAACATTGAGATGACAGGAACTAATAATAATATGTTTAGTCATCATGCGTCTGTCAAAACCACAGATGTTATGAGATATATAATACGACAGTAGTAAGGACGTCTCTAATTGCTTGACCGGTTCCGTAGATGTCCATCTTCAACAGACACTCAGTTAGGTCTAGTAATCTGTTGATTCGTACATTCATTCATTAGGTGAGAAGTTGTTTGTTGAGATTATTGTCATCTTCCTCAGAAGATGCCCATAAGTTTAATTGGGAAACACTATACTAGAAGTTCCCAAAGTATGTTCCAGGGAACTTCAGAGTTCCTAAAAAAATATATGAAAAAATAAGGGTTCAGCAACTTATCTCAACATAAAATTATCATTTGATCACCGGTGCTAAGCTAAAGCGGGAAGGGTGATAATAGAAAATGTGTTATTCCTTCCGTTGTTTTAATATCCTTTCCATTTCTGTTTTGTAACCTTGTCCACAGTCATTGCACATGAGTTTGTAGATGCGACATTAGTTATATTGGTACTCCTGTTAATCTACTTTAGTGTATTTTATTTCAATATCTGTTCCAATATTAAACTTAAGTGTACTATATAGCATATAGTACATGTTTGTCATGTTTCTGTTCTCTTTACACTTACGAGTTGCTTTGTATGTACATACTATTAGTGAGAACGTTGTTCAGTTGTTTCTACAGTCCAGCATATTAAATGCGCATTAGCTTTTTATTCTATACATAACATATTTCAAAAGTGTTATTGTTTACAATAAGTCTGCCATTTCGGTTTGCAATAAGTCAGTCGGTCTAATATATTTTGTTATGCCTTTTTTTATTTTTTTTTCAAATACAATGATACGATTTTATGTTCGATGCAGAGTGTTAGTATTAGTTGGTCTGCTGTGATTGATAAAACTTCAGCAATTACTCGACTAGACTAAAATTACTGAGGATCATAATGTTAATTACACAGAAGTTACAAAGTACAATATTCTGATTTGTGCAGCTAAAATTATAACTTTTAGTGTTGGTTATAAATATCAACGTTAATAATAATAATTATTACTAATAATTTGTTATTCTGATAAATACTTAATAATAATGTATTATCATATTATTATTATAACATTTTCATAATATTATAATAAATTATTATTACTAGTACATGAGATATTATTACTGCTACAACTACTGATAATAATAATAAAGATAACAATAATTTTATTAGTACTATAATATAATAATAAATATTATAATCAGTTTGCATTGTTGTTAAAATATGCCGATATGTACAGCTAAAACTTTTAAGTCCAGCGTCTAGTGCATTATTTAATAGCAGTTGAAAAGAGTTGCGTTAAAAAGGCACTCAAGGCCGGAATGAATCACGTTCAGCACAGCCTCTCTCAAGAAACTAAAACAATTTATTATTTCAACCTTTAAAAATAAGCCTTTCTAAATCTCTATCAGCAGCAATAAGGCAACCACTTCAATTTCTTAATCATTTTAAAGGAATAATGTTGCATCAACAAATGGCTGCATTTCCTTACATTGAAATTACTGTTTTAAAAGTTCACTTAATGTTAATATTTAAATAATTAAAATGAGAATTTAACATTACTAATTATAAAGATAATATATATTTGACTGACATATTGAATAGTCATGAGTGTACTCGAGTTTAAAAGCAAAAGCCAAACAAATCAATTACTTTTCTTATCTCTTTTAGTGGAGTAGACATTTAAAAAGAATAAATATTTACTCTAAACTACTCGGTTGGAAAGTACTTTAAACACCTTCAAAGCGAAAATACGGTATAAAAAAATAATTGACTACAAAGTGAATAATTTACGTATATTTGCTTTTCTTCAAACATTGCAGTTTTGATCACCCATCTCCACTGCTGAAATTTATTTATCAAAGGGCTAAATTATTTATTACATAGCCTAGTTGAAAAATATTTATACATCGAAAGTTACAGAAATAGCAGAATAAAATTGAATATAAAACATGTAAAATAAAATAGTAAAATTAGTTACCTAAACAGAATGATATACTTCTTTAAATAAGAATATACATGTTTCACTTTTGATAGGTTATATAACAACTTAAACCAATGGAAAAATGACATAATAACATTATATAAGTAATTCAATTAATTATAAATATATTGATCCCAGATATTTCTGTACATTGTGAATCATTAAATTATTTTTTTTAAGTAATATAACTTATTATGAAAAGAATTAGTAATTATTAACAAGTGACATGTCTATGAATTGTATTAATAGGTATTGAGTTTAGTAGGAAGTGGAGAAATAGAATCCTTTTCTTATCATTTTCATTAATAACAAAATAGAAGGGAAGGAACACTTTTCTATTGGTAAAGATTCATATTTACAAAGTAAATTTTATATTTTTGTAATTATGTTGTAAATTATGCCATAAATCTAATTATTATTTACTTAAATGACTGTATGAAAAATAATAAGTTGTGAGAGTCTAAACATATCCATAAAAAGTATTCTTTGAACATTTGGAAATGTATAGGTAATGAGCTTATTATTTCGGAATGACAAAAGAATACCATTGTGTATACACTCTGGGGACTTATACAAATGTTGCTGGTATGTATTAAATTCACTCTCATCATATTAGAAGGAAATTTCATCTTTAATTCATTACATTACAAATTACTCTTTTTTTTATCACGAAATTAAAATGTAAAATAAGACTTTGGCACAAAATGTCATGGATTATAAATCTTGTTATTATAAATCTTGTATTTAGATTATTCATCGTGTCATATATGACGATTCTACTATTTCGTTACATTGTAGCACTCTCTCTTCTGGAGTCTGTAACCTTACGCGCATTCAGAATACTTATAGCTAAACAAAATAAACATTATTTATTTATCATATGTTGATGAAGTCCCCATATAAGATATAATTAGAAGGATGTTCCAATATAATTTTTCCTTTAATCTAAATATTTTTTAATGAGTGTTTGATGATTTGGTAACAAATAGACCGCTTTTCGTTGAAGTGAGCTGCAAGTCGATTGTTGAAACAAGTGTATATCTCGTTACAATGTTGAGTTCTGAATTAATAAATGAAAAGTGTCTACTCCACATTATTAGGTAATGCGTAGTGCATATGTATGAATGATATTCACTACGGCATTAACATATGAAGTCACTACCGCAAACAAATTATCTAGACAACATGTTTTCTTTAAGTTTACTGAATTTAAAATTTATTAAATTACATGAAACCATAAACAATTAACATTTCTGATTTTAACTACATTTAAACTAGCGCTATTTGTCAAATAAATAGTGTATCGGATCGGAAAAGAAAGACGATTGTAAATAATGGGCAGTTCTTTAAAATTATATGCCTGTATGTGACAATGTCTGGCAACTAAATTTTTTAAGATAATATTTTATTTGTCGTTGAGCAATTTTGAAGTTGTATCTTATTCTCGAGCAGTCCGAATTTAAACCATGCTTATGAAATAATTTGTTAATACAAGCTGTCGTTCCATTGATGTTATTTACTTCATTTGCATTAACTAACTTTCTTGATAAAATTAAGACAAATAAATCTGCGTAACATGCGAATCTGTATGAACATTATTTATTTTGAATTATTTATTGTTTGTTTTTCTTATATGATAAAAGTTGGTTTATCAAAGAAAATCACAAAACAAAGTGCTTCTCAGTTTTGGTCTGGACCTCAACCAGTTGGACGGTTCGATAGATTTATAAGGCAAGATAGAATACGTTACAGCATTATTAAGCATTGCTGCTCGACAGCTTTCAAAAAAACACGTCCATCGTCCAGAGTACTGATTAAGTCTCTTAGCAGAGTCTCCGGAGATGTAATAAGTAGTCTCTTGAAGATGGATGTGTTTCGAAACTGACAAACAGCAAGATATATCAAGTGTGATGATTAATCATATAAAAAACAACTGCGGCACTAATAATCTTATAGTGCAAAATTTAAAATACTACCAACAGTATTGAAATAAGCAAAACCAAAATTTTGTTCTAAAGGTAGAGTCATTGCAAATACATTTGATGAGGCCTGTAAATCTCTTAACTTTTTCAGACACCGCGCAATGCATTTTTATTTTGTCATTTGTCGCGTTTGGGTTCAAAGGAAGACTTCCAGTGTTTTCCACCTTCTCTGTTTCTATCTAGGGAGGTTGTCATTATATATGCAGAATAAACTTTCTATATCAAACTTATATTATTTCTTAAACTATTCCTTGTTCTACACAAATTCAGTCTTTTCTCACATATCCTGTTCATCAGTATTAGAAGAGCTCTTCGTTATTTCATTTACACGAGTACATATTTCAATTCACATCAAAACAATCCTCTTCTTTGATGGTAGATCACTGTCTATCTCCGAGAAACCATTAACACAGTCTACTAGTCACAAGATGACTCCGTTGTTTTTATGACCTTATTAAAGATTGTTGAAGTAATTGAATGCAACTTCAGTATAAAATGCAACTATAGTTGTATTACAAGAAAGTCATTACTTATATCCGCTTTAGGTTATTTTTTAATTTTTGATACTGTTACAGTATAACCAGCCGATGTACCCAGTATTACCCAGGGATAAAAAATAATTTATTTATAAAAAAATAATTAAAATCAATTAACAAGTAACAATGAAGTACAAAAATATTAGCCACTACAAAAGCAAAAAAGTAAACATTCAAATACCATGTAAATCTGAGTTCTTCAAAATTTCTTAACCAATTAACCTACGTTCCAATGCGTATACCGGTAACATTTTTTAAAGTATTTTTATGCCGTTTTTTGAATACTGATGGATAGTATATAAGATTTTTAATAATGCCTGATCTACAGTTGCCCTAACAAATTCAAATCAGTCAGATTGAATAGTAGTAGGTGGCCATTATTAATCATCATGACCACATTAAAATCTTAAACGTTAAAAAAAAAATGATATTTTTGCAATTCTTCCTTTCACGTATTCTCTATATTTGCTTTCATTTGACCTTCTGATGTTTTATAGGACTTTAACCATTTATAGTAATAATGCTGAAGGCAGTTTAATTACATAATTAATATACTGTGGTGGAAAAATGGGACCTTATAAGTTCTTAGTTACGAGGTCCTAAGGTGCTTGAGAATGTATAAATCTATTTGTATGATTAATGCAAATAGTTAAGACGGTAATAAATCCTTAAGGGGTAAAACCATCCGTAAAGTACAAGTACATGTGCTGTTATCACCGAATATAGTAGAAGAACCCCGATTAAATTTCGAAACATCTACTGCAATGTAGCATGAAACGTGCACAAGATTTTATACTTGAAATAAAATATACCAAATGATTTTGCACATTCAATTGTAATATAGCTGTAATAACTTATTTCTGAGAAACAGCTTGTATTGAAAGTGGGTTGCACAAGAGTGCTGAATAGCGAATAAGTGACGTCATGTCTGACCGCGCAGCATCTGCTTCGGCAGCCGAGAAATGTATGCAAACATCAGTTGTGTATATACATAAGGTCTCGTATAATCTAGAGTGTACGCAGACATTAAAGAACAATATTGTCTTTCAATAGTATAATATAAATGTTCCTTTAGTACAAAATTACATGTTTCATTAATTATTTTAATTTCTAATTAGTTAATTAATTGAAAAATGTTTGAAAAATCTACTTGTCAATAGATAATAGAATTGTCTATGACAGTGAGTAGTTATCAAAAGTGCAAGGTGGAAAATATACTCAGTAGAAATGTTTCACATTTCCTTACGGTTCCTAAATTTTTAACTAAGTGTAACTTTCTATATACAAGTTAGTTCAATTTCACTGTCTTTGAAGAGTCTGATTTCTTTAAGATCCACTTCAGATGGTAATTTCTTCCTACCTTTGGTCTGAGTTACTAGAAGTTGAAAGCTTCATAGGCTACGTGGTTCTATTGCCAGTTTCAATGAGATTTTTTTGATTGAAATTTGATTAAATTTGCCTTACCTTTCGTAAAGCCGTTTAGAAAAATTACATTCAAAATTATTTTGTGAATTACTTTAGTTAAAAAACTTAAAATTTAAAAAAGAAACGATAGAGAATAATTTCAATATTAAAGATAAGGTCATCTAATAGCACGGATATAATAAATTGGTAATGGTATTAAGATAGTTCGTTTCTATCACCTACGCTTGGAAACAAATGAGAAGTGTGAATTGTTATTTACTCATTTTAATTACAAACGAGCCTCATTACCGAGCAAGGTCGGTCCTTCATTGGGAGTTCTAAAGTTTCCTTATTTGAGTATTTATAGAAAGACAACGCCAAAACTTTTTTGGCGTTGTCTTTCTATAAAGCGTTGTCTCCTCTCCGGAACCCAGCTTGCACAAGATATTCTATCTACTATATGAAAAAAACAGGGTCAAGGCGAAGGTTCTAACCTCAAATCTTCAGTACTAAAGGCAAGCGCCAACCTGTTAAATACCCTTATATTGATGCTAAAAATCTTTTCTAGTTATTATGCATTTTTGTATAAGAACATTGATTAAAAGATATTCAGATGCCATTAAATTTTAAAACCAGGAGGGTAAGAGTAATTATGAAAAAATCATTTTCGAGATTTTAATAGATTTAGACATTTAGAGGTTTCCTCAGTCCATTTTTGATTTTTTTTTTGATGATATCTACCTGTAGGTGTGCGTGTGTGTGAAATGAAATGTAAAAGAGTTTGAGTTTGTCGTTTGAACCCAAATCAGAAATGGGATCGACAAAAACCAAAATTCACCTCCAGGTTAATTATGGCAAGATTATGTTAGAAACCGTGTAAGATGGAACCTTACCAGGAATACTAGGAAGTTGTACATTTTTTACTACTTTTCTAGTCAATACCAAAGAGTTTTACTAACATTCAATAAAGAATGAAGGTTTGTTAAATTAGATGGTAGAGATGATGTTAATTATGAAATGAAAACGAAATCACAGAAAGAAAATACTTTTTGTTGTCTTTGTGTCACTGAGTACATCATAAACCACCTCTTCAGAAACCTCCTCAACAAAAAGATAAAGTAAACCTCTTTAGACAAGTTTTTGAAACCAAGACGAGCAAGAAAGCATGAGGTTTAGCAGAAAAATAACCCAGGTTCTTCTGTCAAGGTGTGCAAATTACAGCTCATCTTATCCCATTGGTAACCCTGAACTTTGAGGAGCGCTGTCTCCGACAATCATCCTTAGTGACCCTATCCTCTTCTACACACCTTTACGATTCCTCTTCAGTATGTTCCCATGCACACCTTATATCCATCTCCATCAATATCTTCTTTTTTCGTCCTAACTCGCAACTAATCAAATGATCCCCGGTATAAGTTTATGAAAACGTGTTTTTTAGAACTAGTAAACAGTGAGCATGGCGTGTGGTCCACCAATACCACTGTACTGGTTTAGTAAAATATTTGAATTGAATGAGCATCATCAAATCTGATAGGGCTTTCTTTGCTCACTAAAAGTAAGAGAATGCCATATGGAATTTCAGTTTTTGAGTAGTTTCCTTAAAGCTGATGGTCTAAGAGTTTAAAGAAGTATACTAGTACTTCTTTGGGAGATTAATTACGATATAGCCCTTTAGCTTTCCGAAATTCAATTACTTTATAACGGTAAGAGCATGGTTATCATCATAAAAATCAAAGATTAGATTCTTACACATGAGGAAAATATAAGTACTAGTTCTTACTGTGATTTTTCTGTTTGTATTATTGAAATATAGATAAAATAAAAACAAATGCATATTTTTAGAACCACAGAAGTTAGTGTAAGTTAAATTAAGAAAGGTTGCTACAATCTTACTTACTTCATATGCTGTTGTCACTGCTTAGTTGTTTTTGAAGATGAATAGTTTCAAGTTGTCCTAAACCGGTCACGAACTTCTGTCAGCAGTATACGTGGTAAGGCGCATCAACCGCTTCTTAATTTAAAATTACTACTCTTCAAGGAAAAAGAAATGTGTACAGTTATAAGCATATGAGTAAATGTTAAATCTCACCAATGTATTTAATACGAGAATTTAACACATATTAATGAGATATGAAAGGCATTTCAACAGATTATTTAAATTAAATGTTATTACTGTGAAAGCTTTTAAGAAAGTTGAAGGTTATTGCATCTGTCCATCAAGCTGAGGTGTTTTCATTAGTATGGGAATGGTTGCATCTGTTACTAAGTAAACAAATTTATTATCGCAATGTAAAATAGAAAAACATCTACTTTCTATTACTATTTTTTTAAAAGTTATGGTAGAAATTAGATATTGAACATTATACGATTGCTTTTGTACAGTAAGTCAGGCCATGTTAGTAATTTAACCTGTTGCTCATAGATATGATTCAAATAGTTAATTTATTTTAATTAATATTGTTTAAATTGTATTGTTCATAACAAAATATTGGTTCTTCTAATGGAAATAACCGTTTTTTAATACAATATCATTTTCCTATAGCTAGAAAAACAAAATTTCCCTTTAAAAATGATCATTAAGCAGGACATTCGAGCTTCCCGTAACCTTGGTAAACTATACAGTTAGACTTCAACTCCCTGCAGCTACCTTCCTGTTGTAGAAGTTAGTCTAACATACAACTATTATTCTAAATAAGTTAAGACCAGCATATTAATCGTTTAAATTTCACTTTTAAATTTATCTAATATAACTAAGATTTATCAAAAAAGAGAAGAACAAAATAATCTTTAAAAAAAATTGTAATCCATCAATTAGTAGTCTGTTTATCTTTTATACTTCTTTATAAACCCCAGCCAACTTGAAAGAATGAATCTCGTCTTAGTCAAAGACCAGTATTATGTGTCAGCAGTTGACCTCAACATATTTTGAGCAGTCTTGGAAAAATAAGTAACTAAAGGAAACAAAATGAAACTCCTACAATATAAACTGTTAAAGAATTTAATTTATCACCAATCAAAACCTAGAAGACAGTCTACATACAAGCTTACTGTAAGTATACATATTTTCAAAAGTAGCGAATATGCAATTTAATTAATGAAATATTTTTTATTTAAGTGACATAATTTATATAGTAAATTATGTTTTGTTTGATGTGAATGGTATGACTTTTTGTCATTAAAATTTTGAAATATGAATTATTTGGTAGTCCGTCCAGCTTGTTGTTATTAAGTTCCATTTAAAGAGTTAGTTTCATTTTAAGTTTCAAGTTGTTATTTAAGTCTTTAGATATATCATTAGGAGCATTTTAATAGAATGGGAATCGGCCCTCTGATCTCGGAGGCCTACTCGCTCTCTCTCAGCCTTAGGACCGGCTTCCCTTATTCAGGGACCTAAAAAAACATGCCCTTGGATATGTACTGATGATTTTTGTCCTTGAGTTCAAGTATGTAGTGTACTGTTGCGATGAGTATGTATGGTGTACTGAGCTGTGGAGACCGTGGAGTAACTTCTCCCCAGGTAGCTACACGTTTTATTTACTTTCCGTTTCATATATTCCTCACTGCATTCTTACAAAAGCTGAGGTGTGGTGCAAAAATAACAATTTCATCTGATGAGAAAATTGTTGTCTTTTTTTTTGATAATTTACAAGCAAACGTTCCTGTCTTTGACGGGTACTTTTTCAAAAATCGGAGATGATACCTGGTATTTCAAAATACTATTAGAAATTATAGAATAGTAGAAAATATCATTATTAGTACAGTGTTAAGTAAATGTCTCTGTATACACCACATTAGCTGTCTGTCCTTCAGGTTCATGGAAGAACAAAGAATTGCTCGTTCACCAAGCCATTTATTCTGAATAGATAGTAGATCTTGAACTCTGGGAAACACCTTGTCAATAAGCTCTTGTAGTGAGCTTAAACGCTAATGAAATTAAAATGAAAAATACCTACATGCTAACCTTTATATTTTCAAAAAAACCTGTCTGTGTAGCTCGCCAAACAAGAAGGACTTGAGTTTCTTTTGAGTCTGTACTTTTAATGTGGACAAGTTTTGAAAGAAATTTGACATTGATCAGCGCTCTGTTATAATTATTCTTTTATGCTCAGTATTTTCTGTCAACTTAAGTGATTGTTAAGAAACAATTTAGAGATTTTACTTAAATTGTTTGTATCACTGTTCTTTTATTGGTGTTACCACTACTTCAGGTAATATTATATGTCTTCTTAAGTCTAATAAGGGCTGCCAGTTTCAGCGAAGTTTTGTTATTTTATAAAGGAATGTTTTCGAATCTCTAGAGGTGGTCGCGCGTGACGAAGCGGTTGCAAGAAAGGGGCTGAGCTGAATGGTCTGCAAGCAAGTGGTGGGGGACACACACAACACACACACGCCGTCACCTCGGTCCGCTCATTTCCAATCTTATCTTGCCTGCGGCCATCTCTCAAGGACGTCAACTACCAAGAATGCTCTGTTTGACCCTCTCAGGCTATCGTATCTGACATCATCTTCTCTCCTTATTAATATTATAAATGCATATTGTTATCAAGATTAGCTAGTGAACCAGGCGTTGCCCACGAAAAAGCAAAATTGTAAGTAGTATTTTTAAATGTAAGAGATCTTTAATTCGCTTTTGATACTGCATCATCCGGTGAGGAGACTTCAATTCCACTTTAAGTATTATAAGGCAATCCTAATCTATGATATATCTACCTCCGAATTTTAAAGCTCCACGTGAATCCTTCTACCCTTAAGGTTTTAGTCATACCACTAGATGTCATTTGAAAGCATGCCAGAGGAGCAAGGAGATATATCCAAGGGTGGGGGAGAGGGAAATGTGTCATTGGTGCAGTGCAATGCAAACTTAGAGAGCTGGGCGATGAGAGGTGGGGCTGTAAGAAAATGTTTAAAATCATAGGTGATTTTGAGGCAAATTGTAGTCATTTTTTTATTTCCTCAAGGATCTCTGTACATTTTGGTTTGGTCTTTTTTTTTGGAGTACTTTTAACTAAGAACTCAGTTGTATTTTGCCCTCTATACTTGCAACTAATTTTGGAAAATAATTGCGCAGATCATATTCTTTGGCCTTTGGACATGCATTAAACATATCTATTCATGATGGAATATTAAGCAATTTCGTTACTTAAATGGAAAGGTAAAATGGTGTCGTGCTCCTTGCATGGTTGTGCCCTGAATCGTGTATTCTATATTTAAATATCTAAGAAGTGTTTCAATTCAGCTGTTTCATCAGACATGCTTCATCAATATAACCAATCAATGCTTTGATTGGTTGTATTGAAGACATTGCCAGGCTGTTTAACACTGCCATTATAAGAAACGAATTTCAGGGTCTTTTCCTTTTACATTTTGACGTTCCACAATGGTCCAGAAAATATTCATTAAATCAATCAAAACTCAAGGATCGTTCTGATAATTTACTCTCACTTTTGTAAACAGAGTCAAGACGCTGAAATCCCTTTCACGTCATTCACACTTGATGTTCCATGTTTGGTTCTGAGACTGTTTCTCTCGGTTCAATGATTCCACTTCTACCTTTTAAGACAATTATTATGAAATTTTTAAACAAATTAAATTTATGAAAATGTTTAACAGACGATCATCTGATAAACACCAAAATGACCCTAGAACATTTTTAAAAACATTTAATTTCAGCGTTTTCATGCATCTCTGGTAGAGTAGATTGAAATTAATTTAAAATTTTCCATAAAAAACACTTCATATCACAGCTTGATGAATGCCATGATGAAACCAATTTCCCATAAAGCATGACAAACAGGCAATATAATTGGAGTTTTTTAATTGATTGAAATTAGTACTGATATTAAGTTAGTAACATTCGTTTGAGATATAATATAAGTTCTAAAAAATTATACGGAAATAAAAAAAGATAGGTTTCTTAGGTCTGATCCGTTTAATTTAGTTTTATTTTGATGTTCATTAAACTATACATTAGATTAAACCTTTAAAACCGGTTATGCTGATATGATTTAATAGGATCGTGTTATTATAATCCGCTTACTTGTCAGCAAGTAATAAGATGATAAGTTTAACATTCCCTGGGGCTTACAACTGCATTTTTTGCAAACTAAAAATTATAGCTTACAGCTGAACTACGGCAGTTAACAGACTGCAACACTGAAATACACATCGAAAAAGGAGGCATTGAATAAAACAACAAATATTTAATCTTGTTTCTTTATTTACTACTTGTTTTGACTTTGCTAGGCGAATTCGTAGTTCTTATGCTGTATAGTTGATTGTGAGCGTGGGCGAATGATTGAACATGCAGGTTGGAGTCTTCCATCGACGTCAATCTCTTCAGAGATGCTATGTGTTCCTTAGTCTCTCTAATTTAACAATCTTGTTTTTTTTTTCACAAATCTGGTTCAGTTTTTTGTCAAATTAACTATTATCAAGGCGTTGGAACCTTTATATTTCCAGAATACTATTAATATAAATAAGTAGTTTAGCGAAACCTTATTGATAAGTAGTTAAACAAAAACTTGTTTAATTGAACACTGCATTAAAATAGACAGTTAAATTTTTACGTCATTAAGTTGTAGAAGAACTAAGAGAAATATTGAAAATTATGTTTTCTATTATTTTTTCTGTTAGTGCAGAAAATAATTAATTATAAATATTTATTTAGCGTCAGAACTAGGTTAGAAAATTGTGGTTGTACACTAATTGTGAATTTAGTTTGATGTAATTAACCAATAAATAAAAGAAAGGTTTTGTCTGTACATTGCTTAGAACTGACTAAGTTCAAGTTTTCTTTAGGCTTCATATATTAGAGAAACCGAATCCACCCTTAGAAAAATTTTTGTCCGTCGATTTGTCCGAAACATTTTGTCACAAGTAAACTCAGCCACCATAAGACACATCAAGCTGAAACTTTGACAGTAGATTTCTGGATGTCTAACTTAAAATACAGGCTCTAAATGGTTTGTAAATTCAACGTACAAGCGAAGTTATGGACGTTTAAAGCAAAAACTTACGTCACAAGTAAACTCAGCCACCATGAGACATAGCGAGCTGAAACTTGTCACTAGATTTGTGTATGTCTAACTTAAAATGTAGGCTCTGAACAGATTGAACATTCAGTGTAGAAGCGAAGATATGAGCTTTTAAGTTGTATTTTGCTAATTTCACAGACATGTTTATTTTGAAAATATACAGGTGTAGCAAGTAGATTGTTAGTTAATTTTCATTTCATTTGCGTATATGAATATACTGCGTATTTGAGCTTATTGATAAGGTGTTTTCCAGATTTCAAGAAGTACTATCTATTCAGAATTAATGGATTAGTGAACGAGCAATTATCAACCCTTACTATGAACATGCAGGAGAAATCAACAAACAAGTTCTTACACTATATCAAGCCGAAGAAACAACTTAAAAGTCAGTAAACAGAGTGATTAGTGATGAGGAAGCAGTTCATTATCCAACCGAATTTCTTGACTCCGTGACTGCTCCTGGACTGCCTGCTCATGAGTAAATACTTAAATTAGGAGCACCAATCATGCTGCGATTTGGTATCAGTTACAAATTTCATGTTACAAAACTTGAGTGCTCCAAAAATGTGCAACGGGACACGACTCTGAGTTTGTGCTCTGCACAGATACGCCATAGAGGTGGACATCATGACTGGATGTGGTACTGGGTAGTACGTGTATATAACACGCATACCATTGATTCCGAGCCATCATCCGTTTCCATACAAAGTTTGATTGCTCCAGAGTTAGAGGTTCAAACTTTTTGTTTTTCCATAAACCTGAAGGATAGACAGCTAATCTGGTGTATACAGAGGTATTTGCATAACACTGTATTAATAATGATATTTTCTACTATTCTATTATTTTTAATGTTGTTTTTGAATACCATGTATAATCGAATTTTTGATTCCGTCAAAGACGGGTACGTTTGCTAGTTTACCAATATTTTAGTAATTACTTGGAAATTATGTGCAAAGTTTCCACATAAAGAAAGTTTTATTAATAAATCAACGTGAATACGTACTGTTTTCGTCAGGTTAATCTGAGTGTGTTGAAAAGGAAGAAAATTCATGAATTCATTTCCCCTTCTACCTTCAAACTACTAGCAACTACACCTGAAGGAGACAACTAGGTATTCGAAAGGAGTAAATAATTAATAACATTTTCTATGTTTAGACTTGATTTAAAAATTCCAAGTATGAGCAAATATTACTCAGTTTCTGTATCTCAGTTATGCTATGAGCAGAGCGTAACCATTATTTCACAATAGTCGAATTTATTCCATTTAACATTATAAGTCAATATTAATAATATTTATATTATATATATATATATATATATATATATATATAAACAAAAGATTTCACATAAACACAATCAATAACAATCAATGTTCAAACCACAATATGAAAAGGGAAAAAAGACTAAGATCTTTCAACCGTAACAAGAGGTCTTCATCAGAGTCAAAAACCCAACAGTTGGGTTTTTATACATATATAAGTCGTTGCCAGCCTTGGCAGCAATTCACATCTATCTTTCTGATGATGAGACCATCGGAATATAGTAGTGAGTTTCTGTTTCATTTCTATGTCTTCTTTTTGTAAATACAGTTAATATATATATATATATATATATATATATATATATATATATAGTTCAATGTACATAAAGAAACATAGAGAAATTAAAAGCACACACTTACAGTCTCTAATTTTCGGTTGAACCGTCTTCAGGAGAGATAAGAGAGGGAAACCAAGCTCTCCTCTCTCCTGAAGACGGTTCAACTTAAAATTAGAGACTGTAAGTGTGTGCTTTTAATTTCTCTATGTTTTTTGTGTACATTGAACTATATATATATATATATATATATATATATATATATATATATATATTTCGATGAAAATACGATCCGAAATGGACAACTATAGTTCAATGTACATAAAAAAACATAGAGAAATTAAAAGCACACACTTACAGTCTCTAATTTTCTGTTGAAATATATATATATATATGTTTCCTGCATTTGACAGTGTCTCAACAGGATGCACAGCATCATACATATCTTAAAAATATTTATATTTTATTACAATACAACTTCTTATAATTCATTAAACGAAAAAATCTTTCTTAAGTGCAGTTGCAACCAAACAATAAACTTTAATGAAATTTAAGACTGATTCACATTATTGAAATAATAATTAAAACTCTTCGACTGTTCAGGACCAAAGTACTGGGCCTTACTGGGAATCATGTTGGTCATTTGCAGAGAAAATGAAAAGGATTTCTTGCTCGCATAAACTCAATATTTTACAAACGACAGTAGGATTCCATTTGTAAATTATTCTTCGGAACACTACTTTGACCAGTTACAGATAGTCAAGTGATTTTGGGTAATCATTTTAATTGTGCCTAGAGCTATTTTTTTAGTTAAATAATATTCTTAAATATTGCGGTGAATTAAATGTTCGTAATTTATAAAGTTTAAATTATTTATATTCTGAATGAACAACTTATTTTTTCAAGGCTTTATAATGTTATTTGTATTCTGGTCCATACCTTTATTTATTCCTATTTTGAACTAGTGTCAAATACTTGTCACAAATAGTGTCTTTATTTTTGATAAGTACTTTGGTAATATTTGACTCCGAAACATATTCTGAAAGGCTTCGTATACTTGTGGTAGCCTACTAGAGACGTATTTAATATTTGTCACCATATTAAGATATTTAAATATAATTTGGGGTTTAAAAACAAGATTTATAATGCAGTAGAACTCGAATGAAATAGATTTAAGGAGAATGAACAGAAGACGGACTTCTTGAAGGTGAAACACCAAACAGGTTTATTTCATGTTTTCAACTAAACAGCGTTTAAACCAAGGAAAACAAGCTATAATTCGCTCCCAAAAATTCTGAAAAAATTATACTTTAAATCCAAATGAAATGCATTTTTTAGTTACATACAATAAATATTTATTATGTAGATTTAATAAACTATTTTATTTTAGACAAGTGGGAAATAATGGTACCTTTCTATATAATTGAAAAGTAATATCATGGTTCAGGTTAGATTATTTCACATCTACAATGCTTGTTTTGCATGTTGAAATTTACCTGTCACAGGATTTATTTTATTGTAGAATTAATATTGACATTTATTCAGGGAAGTTATATAGTGACTTAAAAAAATGGTTTTATTATTTACTAGACGACCAGTGACCCCTTGCGTCACTCAGTGTTAAGAAATTATAGCAACAGTTAATAATATATATTCACTGAATGTGACTGACAGGAATAACTGTTATTGCTATTTCTTGTTATTAAGCCAGGAAAACAAAGATTCTTATGTGGTCCAGGCGTTCGATATAGATTCTTAGCATGAATCAATATATATATATATATAGTTCAATATAAACAAAGAAACATAGAGAAATCAGAAGAGCACACTTACAGTCTCTAATTTTCGGTTTGAACCGTCTTCAGGAGAGATAAGAGAGGGAAACCAGTGCGCTTGGTTTCCCTCTCTTATCTCTCCTGAAGACGGTTCAAACCGAAAATTAGAGACTGTAAATGTGTTCTTCTGATTTCTCTATGTTTCTTTGTTTATATTGAACTATATTTGTCCGTTTTGGATCGTATTTTCAACGAAAAAAAAGTATATATATATATATATATATATATAAAAAATTCAATAATATATCAACCGTTGGATAGAATAGGTGTATAATAAAATCGGGATTCGGTCAATTTTCCAGGATCAAAATCAAACTCTCAATGCCGACGTTTCGGTTTTATTTAAAACCTTTTTCATAGGCCTACAAACAAAGGATGACAAGAAATCATATATAAACATCAACATATAACTAACATCAAAATGGAATATTACAATTGTGAAAAAACAAAAATATATATACAAGTAGAAGTAATAGAAAAGCAATAAATATTTTTATGAACTTACAGAAGTCAGAATTTTTGAATTAGAAAAATGATGAAATTTACATTATATAAAATGAAGTAACAATAGATAGTTAGTGAACTAACATCTTAACTGGTCAAAAACTTGGACCAGACTAACTGATTACAATTACATGTAAACCGAACACTGTTCACTCAAAGAACACAAAAAGGAACTAAGGAAATTAAATTTCACTAAAATCAACTTAACACTCCTGAATAAATAGTGTTCAAATTGGTAATGTCACTTCTATGATTAACTGAACTTAGATCTTTTTTAATATATAGCATTTCGAGGGTCTTTCTTCTTTGCTCATCCTGTTCTTTATCTACTATAATTGCTTCTTCAAAATCGAACATGTGACCTTCGTTTAAAGCATGGAATGCTAAAGCAGTTGCGTTACTTTTATTAGTTCTTATTGAATAAGAATGTTGATAAAGTCTTTCTTTTAAAAAACGACTTGTTTCTCCGTAATAACGCTTGTCGCAGTCTTTACATTTGATCGCATAAATGAGGTTACTTTGTAACTCCTTTGGTATTTTTTGTTTCAAATTTGAAAATAAAGACTTGACTTTTCTTTTGTTATAAAATGCCAATGTAACTTCAGGTACATTTCGTTTGAAAACTTTTCTAATTGATTGTGATAAGCCCTCAACATACGGAAATTTGAAATACTTTTTATTTAAAACTTCAAGTTCAGCATGGTTTTGATTGGAATGTTCTGGTTGTTCTCTTGTATATTTAAACCAATAACGTTCAATTAAGTTGTTTGGATAACAATTTTTCTGCAACAATGACTTTACCCTTTTCTTATTTTCTTTTAGAAAACATGGACTACTAATTTCAACAACCTTCTTAACTAAATTTTGAACACAATTCAATTTTTGGTTTATAGCAGGAGAAATCCTGGAAAATTGACCGAATCCCGATTTTATTATACACCTATATATATATATATATATATATATATATATATATCCACTTAAAATTCGAAAAAACGATCCAAACTGGACGCAAATCAGTTCACAAACGAAGCCGTGCTTGGTCGCCCATCCTCTCTTTTCTCCTGAAGACGGATCATCCGAAAATTCGAGTTTGTAAGTGTGTCTCTTTCTCTGTGTGTTGCTTTTCTTCGTTTGTGAACTGATATATATATATATATATATATACAAGGAAACTAGTCAACCGTAAATATGGCATATTATTTAATCAAACCTGTATAAATGAAGGACTGCTTCCTAAATATACCAATATATATATACAATAAGTACTTGTATAAAACAAAATAATACAAGTATTTGTATAAAATAAAAAATAATTTAAAAGTAAAAAATGTCATTTATTTTATTACATAAATAAATGAAACGTGAATTCAAGGCATGCACACAATCAAGCATATTTAAAACTGACAAAACCTGTAATTGAAGTATTTCAGTATTTTACCCAACATAAAATAACATTAATGAAAGGAATGTGTGTTTATAATATTACCTTAGAACATTCGTATTTAAGCTGACATTTGTGTTCAAGTTTACATTCCTAAAATCATTCATTTTAGACCTCTAATGTAATAGTTTGTTATATATACTTTCAGAATTTCATAAATCTGTTTAATGCTTAATTTCCAAATACAAATTTTAAATCAAAACGTTGGTTTTGAATCGATTTGAAGCAGGAAAACTGATATAAAGCACTAAAACTTACAAAGATACAGTCTCTATACATCTGTATACGGACTAATTTCTTAACTTTCCCCTCATAGATTTATATTTTCTCTATTCATCGAATACCAAGCGTCTTTTATTGGAAGTTTGATTAAATAATACTAAATGTTACGATGTTGTGTAGTTTAGAAATAATGTACGAATCATAACGTTTTGCAATGATATACATAGGACAAAAATATACCCTTTTTTCTAACACCTACTAGATATGTTGCATATAATTTCAGAACCTCGCCTGCAATTCCTCACTGTTATTGTAAAAACTATTTCTTTATAATTTGTATATTATAATTTATTCATATTATACATACATTTATTTATCATACATAAATATTATATTATAAATTTATACTGAAATGTATATTACCTTTATAATTTGCTAAGTTAAACTAATTTGTTGGCTTTTCTCAGTAATAGTGTCATTGTAAAGAATAAAAAGTAATGAAATATAACGTGAACAAACATAGCAGCAAAAGTCTGATGAATAGGTTTGATTTGAAAACATCAAGCTTAAAGTAATTATTAAGCAGCCCTAAGAGTGTTGAGCAAGTCTTAGTAGGTCAGGTCTGGCGGCTGGGAGAAAGTCAAACCTCACGCTCCTTGGCATCTTGACAGGCTGCAACTAGATTAACACATGCTTGCACATTTTGGCTTAAGTAACCACCAATTGAGTCTTCAAATGTTATTAAGGATACAAAGAAGAATGGGATGTGGAACAGAAAATGCAATCAGTGAACAAAGCAGCCATTAATAGGTATATTGGGAACTAGTAGCACGCCCCCGTGCGCGCGGGTTTACAAAAGATAAGAATAACAGCAACCTTCTGTTGCCAACAGGCAGACAGGCACACAGACAAAATCATTTTGAATATGTAGATAATTTAATGTTAAAACAATAAGTTGCGGAACCTTTAAATCATTTAGTGAAGATCCTCGAAACACCATTTGGGAACTACTAGCCTAGAGAAACGCTTAAGATTCCGCTTACGTACAAGACAAAACGGGATTTTACCTTTATCAAGATTTCAAGGGATTAGAAAATGCCACAAAGGAAAATGTTTTGAATTAAAGTTGTTGACAGTTGAATTTCTAATCGACTTTCCAGATTTTTCTATTATGTCATCTGTTTGTAAAACATTTCATCTGAATACTTTGACATTTTTTGTAGATCTTTTTTTATATAACTCTTACAGATTAAGCAAAAACACAATCTGAAATCTTTTGTATATGAACCTCGTAGGGATGCTATTAACAATCAAACTTGGTTTAGTAATAGCCTACACTTAGAGAGAACACAGCCCGTTAAATTTATAAAAAAAAGTTCCATCAAACACTTTTTACTCTCCTACGCCCTCTACATGAAATGTTAACTTAGTAGTTGAGTTTTCAACGTAAATTCACGTTTTGAGGTTCCGTTAGTCCAATAAAATAGGTTTCACAAATTAATCTACCTGTGTATGTGTGTGTGTGTCTTTGTGTAAAAAAAAAGAGAGAGAGAGAGAGAGAGAGAGAGAGAGAGAGAGAATCTTATAAAACAGAAGATTTATAATCATCAAAATGTTAAATTAAGTTACTGTTAGCCCTGAAGTGGAACAGCAAGAACCTCAGTAGAAATAGTGCGCTTTTTAGTGTGATACTTTATATTGGAAAAAAATTGCTTTTCAATATATATTGGAAGAATGTCCCCAAACGATTTGAATTAAAATCACTGCAGTTCTCGTTTTTCAGTTGGCATTTAATAAATATTGGGTACTACCTGCGTAGAAATTGTCCTTCAATGTCCAAAGATCAAAAGATTGTTTTGGAATATTGATAAACTAACTTTAAAGTACTCCACGTTCATACAGATACTAGCAAAGTGTAGTGAAATATAGGTAATAAGTATTGAATTTGAGCCGATTAATTAAACTTAGGGAGAGTTAGAGATAAGATAAATAACTTTTTTTTTTTTTTGGTAAATAATAAGGCATTGACTTCTGTCTTCTACCAGTGCTCCAGGTGAGCAAATAGAATTCTTTCTTTATTTGGATACATTAAACTTCTCGCTGAAATCCAAAGGCTATTTCGAATAATTATTTGTTTTAATTTATTTTAGTGCAATTTATAAATTAATAGTTATTAGAATGGATAATTACTATTCCAATCAATAATTTCTAGACTGAGGAGGAAAATTATTCATTTTTTTTAAGGAACATAATTTGATTTCCGAAAAAGTGTTTATCTAACATAATAAAGTTATATTATATCTAACATAATAATATGTTATCTAACATAATAAATCTATCTGTTTGTTTGTTATTCTAGGGTTTTAGTGGTAGATTCCCACAACCATATATATTATGAAACTACACGAACTAGACTATTTGGAAATATATGCTTCATTTGCGTGTTAATTATTACATATGCGTTTCATAATAATATTCATAATAATTTCTACAGATTTAGACGCTTACATGATCTGAACTGTCATTCACATAGAGCTCTTCAAGTCCTGATGAACGATACTAATTTTGTTTATTAGTAGCACACGGCAGGTAAAATTCGTTAAAATGATAAAAAATATTATCCAAACGAAAATTGTTATAAAAAGTCATGGGTATGATACCAGTATGGAACGCACGTGGTTTTTGTTACCTTCTTTCTCCATTACTTCTATGTTAGCTTATCAGTTTTTACTTTCTTTGCTCTCTGAAAACATAAATTGAAAGGCCTCAGATCATTTACTTCTATTTTTTTTCTTTTTCCATTCTTTTTCAAACTTCATTGATTGCATCACGTGTTTATTTATTGTGTTTTTTCTGCACATATATATATATATATATATATATATGTATATCATGTAATATAGAAACGGTCTAAACCGTACAAATAAGTAACTGATAAAAATGATAACACAAAAAGAACGAAAACACTTACTAGAATCAATATTTCGAACTGCGGCTCGAAATATTGATTCTAGTAAGTGTTTTCGTTCTTTTTGTGTTTCTCATTTTTATCAGTTATATATATATATATATAAATACATGTATTAATATTCAAACCACAATAAGAAATAAAGACTAAGATCTTTCAACCGTAACAAGGGGTCTTCGTCAGAGTCAAATCTCAACTGATTTGAGATTTTTCCCATTTCTTATTGTGGTTTGAACATTGATGGTTTTTCAGGTGTTATTGTGAAACTTTGTTATATACATATGCTAACTTAAATTTACATGCACACGTTTTAGTATATCATTCCATTAAATGACATACATTTTTATCTTTAGTTAAATACATTAATTTCTTGCATACAATATTTTCTTAATGTAACATTATTGGCTTAGAGCTAACCATTCATGTTCATGAATGTAGAGAGCAGACATTGAATGTTGAGAGGAGGTTGTACTTTAATTGAGAAAAAACTCCCTGACATACCTTAGGGAAGTTCCCTAATCTTGATTGATAATTCCAACAGAGCAATAATTATTGATATTATATATTTATTTTCTTTATCCAATACTATCATACCTATTATCAATTAATATTTATGAGAAATGACTAAAACTTCTCTAAATATGCATTTAGATATTACTATATGAATAGTTTTAATAAGTTTTAACATCTGTTTTAAAGCGATTCGATTAAAAAGAAAATGTTTTTAAACTATTCACTTGTAAGACACACTTTATGTTACTTTTAGATCCTGTCGGTCACTATTCGAAGGCTCTACCATCCTTTTAGACGAATTTCTAAAATTGTAAGCATAGAATGGTGTCAGCATGTTAATATATTCAAAAGATTTTACATTGTATGATAACTATTCATATTTATTCATCATATAAAATGAATATAACCTGATAAATAGATGAACAAACATATTTGTAATAATGAATAAATTTTCGTTTGTATTTCAGGCGACATCATTGTCATCACACCCCAAAGGAATATGCGAGTCCAATATTGCCATCCTCATCAGTGGATATGCAAACTGATTCACTCACGCATATGGAGTACCAAGCGTACACTTCAGAAGACATTCAGAGACCTCAGATAAAGAGACAAGAAACAGTTTTGAAATTACCAGATGGACCATTAGACACTACATCAGCATATCGCAGTGAATTCATCCCCAAAGAAATTCAGCCCAAACCAATAAGGTATGTTACAATAATCTTGTAAACATAGAATGGTGTCAACATGTTATTATCTCAAAAAATTGTACACCATATGATAACTATACTTTTTCCCTGATCAAATAGTCTCGTGTGTACTACTTGGCTACTGAATGTATATAAAATTTCTAAAATCTTTATATATTCTTTATATATGTTCTTTACATACAAAAATTCTTTTTATAATTTGTTTATATTTATAATTAATTTATATATAATATTTAGTGATCATAGCTCTTTTATGTTTCAAATATTCTGCTACACAGACACAGAACTCTCACAAATAATTTTATAAAACGTATTTTATTGGGCTCAGGGGACCACAAAACAAGTTTTTTTTTCCCTCACAACTAACCCTGTTATGAGGGAGTATATTCAAGTTCACACGTATCACACAGGGTACAACGTGTATACAACAACAAAGTATTGTAAATAATACACTTGTAGGACGAAGATTAAGTAAGTATAACACGCAAAACATTATTGAACAGTTAATAATACATACATGTATAACTAAACTAAAATAATAAATGCAAATAGTATCAAAAATTCTTTACACTAATGGTGCTGTTGTATATATAATTTTTTGTCTGTTTGTTTTTAATCTATAAAATTACGGTAATTAAAATAAATTTACAATTAGATATGCCAATTAACTAAAAGATATCCATTGAAATCTCACCCAGAAAGTAAGTGAAATCTTACACAAAACAAATATTTCTGTTGAAAAGTTAATTTTGAAACTTTCAATAAATAAAAGGTTTTCAGATATATACATTTACAGCAGATCCATTTTTGCTAAAGAAATTTAATTAAATGATAACATAAAATATTCATTGGCAATTTCTTATCTACTGGGGATACCACTACACCTTTTCAGCTTGGCAAGAGACTCTTGATAATGCACATAACAAGAAAAATTATTATTTGCCGTTTTTAATACATTTAAAGATTGATTTTGGAACTAAATTTAGCAATTAGATTGAGGATAGATGTATTCACTTTTTCACATATTCTTTGGTACTCCATTAATATACTGACCATCAAGCTCATTTTCCAGTAATGTCAGTTGGTAATAATTAAACATTATTAATTATTTTGTGACAACTCCTGAACTAATAAAGAGTACTATTTAAGATTGTACAGTACATTTTATGGCTTTAGGGTATTACAATATCAGTGAACCAAAAACTTAATGCAAACTGGAACCATACCGACGAACCCGTGATCACATTGCCAATCCTTGATATAGAACGTTCATATTTAAAGAAAGTCTAAAGATTATGAAAAATGTAAGAAAAACCTCAGGAACATCACGGACCTCATATGTGTTTTCCCTGACTAGCGTAAATTGTTCTCAAAATATAGTTTCTACAACAATATAACATGTACCCCAATCTTTTCAACTACAGTTATAATAAGTCTACTATAACTGGAATCAGATGCATGGTTGAAACATGTAGGTTATTCTTATGCTTCGAAAATATCATACAATACATGAATTCATTTCAGCCTAAGTGAGACATGAATTGATGATATGGATTTCTTTAACTTGCCAGGATATAACTGTATTATGAAGTATAAAATAGCTTTTTTAAACTAGTTGGAGGAGTGGTCGTATATGAAAAGGACTCTAGTTACACGTGTGATTCGTACTATACATATGCAGCGTAGAAAATACACAAATGATTACCCAACCATTTTGAGGTCCCAGAAGATTGTAACATTTAATTGAAAATATTATATGTTTCAAAAGGACATATATTAAAAATATTACATTGAAATAACGAATCATACTTGTAATTTTATACGCTTTGAATTTTTTCGTAATTTTTCATGAAAATAGTGGACGTACCACTACAATGAATATTATAGTGGACGTACCACTATGATGAAAATTAATGGAATACCCAATATAAAATAATTTACTCCTTTTCAAAATGCTAAGTCAATTCCAATCTGATCCATATATTATGATAACAATGCCGGAAGCCAAACTGCAAATTTAATATAACAAGCCCAGGTCAAAAATAAATGGTATTTGTAGATACTATAAAAGAAAATTACTTGAAAGCACAGTATTTCTCTCAAGATGAGGTGCTGTTCAAGGGAAAAATAGTGAATAAGTGTAACATAGAAGTAGAAAATGATACGGGTGGGTGAGAGGGTCTCATTGCAACAGGGTTTGGAAATAAGAGGAATTCTTCGTTTGAACGTTATCAGAATGACCCCCCCCCCCCCCCCCCAAGATATCACTAGTATTTAGCATTTTAGAAATAGTTCTAGTAAATTATTAGAAACAAAAGAACCCTGTTTCATTTTTTCTTATCTTTTAAATGACACCAAAATCATTCTTCTACAACTATCAGAGACAAAGTTGTAAACTACTTTTCACTGTAATTCAAGTGTGACACTGAAATCGTCAAAGCTCCCCAAACACATTATACACTCAAAAAATAAGTGCATATATTTGGATTAAATAACTCATCAATCGGTTTGTCTTCCCGTTTCAAATCAAACGTTCAATATTGACATTTCGATTTCATTTAAAACCTTATTCATAGATCAACAAAAAAGTGTAAAATAATGAATTATCAAACAATCAACTCATATCTTAATAGCATAAATCGATAACTACATCTTTGGAAACTTACTTCTGTAAGTTTGTCTTCTTATTACAGAAATAAGCGAAATACACTCATATTTTTATCTTTGAGTACGATATAATTATCTGTTTGTATGCTATAAGATTAGGTGTTGTTATTTGATAATTCCTTATTTTCTCTGTTTTTTCGGCCTATAAAAAAGTTTTTGCATAAAATTGAAACGCAGTATTGAAGTTTGATTGGAACCTAGCTGACTGACGAAACCGTGAGTCATTTTAGCCCTATTTTATTGAAGCTCCATACATTATAATATATACATATATACATATATATATACAGATATATATAAATTTAAATGCTAACTGTATTGTTAATAGTACAGTAATGCTACACAGCCATTGTTAGAAGTCATTTTACTCCCTTCTGAATGACTTATATAAGAAGCTTTTAAAACTCAGACACTACATATATTGTAATATATGCACGTCGTAATATTTATATATATTTAAAAATATTTTTGTAAATAAATTTTTATTATGTATGACTTATAAATTATGCATGCAATTTATGAATTTTGAAATTGTAACTAATTAAAGTAATTAAATTTTTAGGCCGAAAATGGAAGACCATTTAAAACTCCAAGGTGAATACAAACCTGAAAGAGTAGATGAATTTAAACCAAAAAAAGGCGAAAGGATGCCAATGAAAATACCGAAGGATAATCTTGCACCAGAAGGTGAATTCGAACGACCGCAAAAGGAACCATTTTCTCCTGGTGACCGGGCTCCTATTGTACGTCATCCTGATAATCTTAAACTTGAAGGAGACTTTCAACGACCAGACAAAGACAAATTTCAGCTTGGTAAACTATATTTTTCTCCATTGTCTTAAATTAACTAAAATTAAAAAAAAAATAGAAATTTATTTTAAAGTAGCTCTATAAATCAGCAAAAACAGGAATTCTAATATTTTTAATATAAATTGACAAGGTTGCTACTAAAAGTAATTTTTTACTTACTTTTACTTTACAAGGATTTTTGATGTAATTCTTTAATACTTTTTAAATATAGTATTAATGTATTCTCGTACATATAATTCACCAAAAAAAAAAAAAAAGTAGATGCACTCAACTTTATTATAAGTGAACATATTATTAAACTTGTTTAAAATCAATTATTTAATTTTTCATTTAAATGAGCCCGCATTGAAATTAATATGAAAATAATTAATCCGTTTCATCCCCAAAATGCCGGTTTTTAAGTTTATTAATAGTTTTAAACAGAAAAGGCACTATTCGAAAAAATAAACATACTGTACATGTAATATGAATAATACTACTTAATTATTAAACTTAAAACGGAGACCATCTAGGCTTGAGGAAGACGGTCGCACGTTCTATGAATTTTTACCGTAGGAGACAAAAATTCTTACGAATGATTTCTCGTACAAGGAAGCACTCGTAAGGAGACAAAAATTCTTACGAATGATTTCTCGTACAAGGAAGCACTCGTACTACGAGTTTTAAAAAATTTTTGGATAACATTCACCCAGATATATGCAGGCAGACATATGAAAAATGTATTCAGAGAACCTGAATAATCTCTGAAAGCGAAGCTACTAGAATTAGTAGTTCAGGAGAAAATTAACACTATTAAGAACTATTTCTGGTTGTAATATCAAATTGAACTGATTGTCAAACAGTGTGACTTGCACCGTGTACACAAACTTTGAATGCACACTTATCCACCCATACAAATACAGAAATTATTAAAAGTTCATGCATTTCGTCATTACCACAGAGGTTAGTATTATTAATATTAGAAATATAATATACCGTCTTACCTCGTACACTGCTACCGTAGCTCTCGGACCGGTTTCGGGTGTCACCCATCTTCAACAAGAACTTTCATATCTGAAGACCCTTTCAAAATCATGAAATAACTTTTGTATTATAACTATATTTTAGTTGTAGTAGTGAAAATTACTTAATAGACAGAAAAAAATGTCACTATTATTCAGGAAAATTCTTACTGAAAATTCAGGAAAATTTAGAAACAAAAACCAATGCACTTCAAAAATCAAATAGCCATTCATTGGTATATTACTAGTATATTACTTACAAGTATACTTGTATTACTTTTAACCAAAAAGAGAGGGCCTGTAATATTCCCAGTGATAGTCGGAGGAACAGAAGTAATGACTAAGCCAGCTGGCAAATATCTAGGAGTAACTTTAGACACAAAAATGGGATTTCTGCCACAGATAAAGATTGCAACACACAAGGCCTCAGAAAGCGTGCGAGCTTTAAGCAGAGTAATGGCAAACGTCGGAGGTCCCAAGGCAACTAAGAGACGTCTCTTAATGTCAGCAGTGCAGTCAGTGCTGTTATACGGAGCAGAGATCTGGGGGAAGGCTGTAAATAAGAAAGGTCACAGAAAAAGATTGCTTGTAGTACAAAGGAGAGCAGCGTTAAGGGTGTGCTCTGCTTATCGTACGATCTCAGAATCAGCAGTACTGGTGATAGCTGGCATCATTCCAGTCGACCTACTGGCGAGAGAAAGAGAGGCCATTTACAGAAGAAAGGAAGAAGTTGGTAGAGAAAATGCTCGCTCAGAAGAGAGGAGACGTACCTTCGACAGATGGCAAGAGGCGTGGGAGAATGACACTAGAGGGCGCTGGACCTTCACACTAATTAGAGACGTCCGATCATGGATTGAGAGAGGTCATGGAGAGGTGGGTTATTACCTCACGCAATTTCTAAGTGGACATGGTTACTTCCGCGCCTACCTGTGCAAGATAGGGAAGCACCAAACATCCGAGTGCCTGTATTGTCCAGCGTTAGATGATGTCAACCACACATTTTTTTCTTGTCCCAAATGGAACAGCCAGAGGAGAGACTTGGTACAAAGAATAGGCATATTCTCCCCAGAAACGATCATTGAAAAAATGATCCGGAGTTCTGGGGCATGGAATATGGTAGATGGCCTAGTCAGAACAATATTGACGACGAAAAAGCGATACTTGGAAGAGCTAGAAGGACAATAAAGCAAGTATGCCTCACCTAAGGTAAGCTTCGACCAAGCCTGAAGTAATGTGGTAAACAGTTCCAGGCTAGGAAAAAACAAAAAAAAAAAAAAATACGGTCTGACATACTGTAAGGCAATATGAGGAAGAAAATATTTGATAAGTAAAAAAACAGATATTAAATGGTATGAACTATTTTTTTGATATTAATACACGAGGAAACTATTTCATAGGAAATATGGCATACTTTTCAACGCATATGTTTGTTACATATATGCATATTTCAAACATACATAAATAAAGGACTTATGTATATAAAAGCAACCATACACGATGGTTCGACGAACTACAAAGACTAAATTCACAGATATAGAACACATACAAGAAATAAAAAAAAATCACTATTATATTTCTGTGATTTCTATTATATATATAAGAAGACCGCTGCATGCCACTTCTACAATACATCTTGGCTTGGTGGAAGGAGAAATGAATGTCACCTGCTTTCCTTTGATCTCCTCATTTAAAACTTATTGTTTTCATCATTGAAACTATATTTTTCGTTGAAAAAGAAAAAAAATCATTCCACACTGAACAATAATAAAAAATTAAATTATATACAATCTGCTCATCAAAAGTAAAAAAAATCTGGAGTGGCCTACACTCTACTTTACTATAAGTCACTCAATGTCAAATTTCTTGAGTATATAAAACATAACGTATCATTTAAGTAAGCATAACATAAATATCTAAATGGGATATAATTATTAGCATTGCATTCGTGAGTTAGTACAGATAGTGATTGAAGGACATATCAATTTATAAGCTTATCTTTGTACATCACAAATAATTTATTATTTGTAAATAATTTCATTAGTATAACTACAGCAGTAATAACATTTTTGAAAAACCAATTTGAACATTTCTTGAAACGAAATATTATCCTACAAGAGAACATGGCTATTGTTCAAATAGCCAGTAGATTTCTTACATCGTTTACTTGACATCCTTCTACATTGAATATTAATGTAAAATTTTCAAATTTGAAACAGTAAAATACCCTTTTTTTCTCTGAAAAACATCTTAAACAGCGAAGAAAATGTTGTTTTAAGGTGATTTGTTAATTAAAGATGTACGATAATTACAGTTATTAATCTCTAAACGAAAGATTTATATTTTGAATTATCTTTTACATTTTTGGTTTTTAACAGAATTATTATACTGGGAATTTTATGGCTTCTTAGTATTTAATAAGATCATTTTCCTTCCCCTTTGTCAAATAACATATATACGAATTTTTTTTTATTGAGTGTTATCATTTACCTGCACAATATTATTCCTCTTACATCTCTTATAAGTCAATAACATATTTTAATTTTTCCATTAGAAACATCAATTTTATCTCAGTGGATTCGCTGAAAAAATTTCTAAGTCAATGTAAACAATGTAAAAAAATACAAAAAATTCGACAAGTATAGCAGGTGATCTCATAGTCTAGGATAAACAAAGAGTTTTTATATCGTTATTGCTCTTTCCCGTAATTGAAACTTCATGATTTTTTTTTTATGAATTGCTAATTTTTTGTTCCATTTTTGGTCAAATTTTCATTATTTTTTAACGAGTCGTTTAGCGTCAAAAAAACATTTTCTGAAAACACAAATCGTACTGTAACGCCCCTTTAGCGAATGTAATTTTCGAAAAAAATATCTCAACGCATTCTCCACATAATGTTCTATATTTAGGCATAGTTTCATTTTTGTCCGTCAAACAGTATGGCTTGTATCGCTCTCACAAGGTTTGAGATTGAATTATAAGTCAAAATTTTTACATTTTATTGAAAAAAAAATATTTCCTGTTGTTTTAAAATTCGGAATATATTTTTTCTTTGTTCCATTTGTAACCTCAAAGATAATGCCAAAATTTCAAAACTCTAGGGTTATCAGTTTAAGAGAAATAAATGTTTTAAAAAAAACGGTTTTTGGCAAAAAAAATGACTTTCCCATCATGCATAATTCTTCCCAAACAATAGGGATCTTCGTCTTTATGAGCCCCATTTTTGTGTAAAATATCAACTTGATCCATCAAAGATTCTGGACCGTAGCGTGGTAACAAGCAATGCTAACACACGCACCCACCCACCCACGCACCCACCCACCCACACACACACAGACATCATCGTAAAAACGTCATAAAACGACTTCTGGGACCTCAAAACATGTAATTCCGTCAAAATCTCGAGATCGAATTTTTTCACGATCACTATACTTTACTTATAGTAAAGTAATAAACTATAACTGTTTAACCATGGGCTCCTAGTCAAAACTCCATACAATCAAACATTCACTACCAAAATTCTAGAAACTCTAAACAAAACCTGACCTCTTGGTCAAAATAAATTAATTTATTTATTCCTCTTAACGAAGAATATAACCTTAATTAATGTGATTAAGGTTTTTACATTAATACACTTTAAAAGTTAAAAAAAAATCAGTTTCAATCTCTTAAACAAGTTATAATTAAGGGCTTTCAATACCTGACCACAACATTTCAATGAGATAAAGCAGATTATATTTTGAAAAATCTTTGTCAAAATGGAAGCATAGAAAGGTGTTTATATCATAGAACCTTTTTCTCTCATTCCCTCACTATCGGCTGGCACTCTCTTCAAGATAAACATTAAACTGGCGTGAGGATGATTTCGACGGAGCACATTGAAAATGAAAATACCCTTAAATTCTGAACATTTATTCCTCAATTATAGATGTATCTCAAAATATTGTAAATACCTGGTTTAGTATTACATTCATTATCCTTTTTTTTATTTTCAGAACCCAAGGACAAAGATGTACCCGCCCGACCTATGTTAATTCGCAGGAACACATGGACGAAAACCGATGACGACTTCCTTATAGATGACACATCAATCATAGATCAATCTGCTAAAGTAAGTCATCCATTTGATATATTTTTTTCATTTCCTCAGTTTCAAAAGGCAATAATTTTTAACAATTACTACAGTTCTGATTTTGCCAATAGAATAAAGTACAAATGAATGAAACATTATCAGAACTTGAAGTGAATAAAAATTAAGGTAATGCCACTCAGCAAGAAGACCTAGATATTCTGACAAGTGAATGTCAGCATGTAAAAAGTGCTGATTACTGATTTGCCACATTTAGAATTTTTTGGAATTTTGTGACCTTAAATGATGTCATAGGAAAAAAAGTTTGAAATAAAAGTTTCAGGAGGTAAAATTTGTAATTGACTATCTCTTTTCCCTTAAAGTTATTTGTTTTAAAATATATCAATATAAATATTTTTTCATCAATTGTTTATTTTTTTTAAATTTAATAACTATTGTATCTTTATGTTAGATATACACGTGGTCTAAAGAGTTATCCCCACGGAACTTTATAAGAGGTAACAAAGATACTAATTTGGTTCAGTGGTAACCTACATAATGTTACTACGGCACGTTAAAATGATAGAAAAAAGTTCCAAATTATGACATACTATATACTAATATTTTTTTCAATTATATATGTGCTAATCCTTTCAAAGTTTTTTTATACCATAACTTGACTGGGCAAATTTCAAGAAAATCTGTCCCTCCAAATTGGATGTAATTTTGTTATTTCTATAGTGCGAACGGACCCACAAACAGCCATACAACTCATTTTTATATTTACAGATATATTTCACACAAAAGTAAGGGCTCAGAAATTAATCAGGATAATACAGAATTACATGCTATCAAAATATAAATGTAAAGTGATTGTTTTAATTTTCGGAATTCTAATATATTGTTGTTTATTGTTTTTTTTTCAAACAAACTCTTATTAACATAATGATTTGTATACTTTTCAGGTTATTTCAAAGTACGAACAAGACAGAACAATAGTGAGGGAGAAACCAAAAAAACCAAAAGACAACCTTACAACACATCACGCAGAATTTACATCTGAAACAAGTAGTCGCTCAGCTTTTGTAAAACATGTGCAGGTATCAAAAACTGAAGTAACAAAGCATGAAAATAACTTGAGTACCCAAGGTGAAATGTCTTTTGAAACTTCTGCAATGGCAGACTATTCAGAAAAATCGACAGTTCGTGAAAAACCAATCCGAAGAAGGACATGGACAAAACATGATGGTGAAATATTTTTCCAAACTACAAATCAATCAGAGTTCCAGGTACACGAACTAACTCCAGTCACCCAATTTAAACAAACTGACAGTTTAAAACAAGAAGAAGGAACATTCCAGTCTGTCACAACCTCAAAAGAAGATTTCAAAAAGGTTCATGCTAAAAGACCAGAACAAACTAAACCCAAAGATAACCTAACAACGGAGGGAACATTTGAAAAATATGAAAGGAATTTGCCGTATATAAAAGCAGAGAGATCGCCAGTAAAAAAACCGAAAGATAATTTAAAACCAGAAGGATCCTTTGAAAGAACACCGAAACCAGAAGCACCTAAAAAAGGATTAAGGGCAAAGGTTATAAAACCAAAGGATAACCTCACAACAGAAGGTGACTTTGATCGTCCTCAAAAAGAGACATACCGTCCAGGAGAACGTGCTCCAGTCAAGAAACACCCAGATAACTTGAAAACTGAAGGTGAATTTGATCGACCGGAAAAAGAACAATACAGACCGGGAGATCGAGCACCTATTGTCAAGCATCCAGATAATTTAAAACCAGAAGGTGACTTTGAAAGAAGAAGGCCTGAGAAGGTTAGACCGGCAGAACGACCTAAGCCAATCAAACCTAACGATAACCTTCGACCTGAAGGAGAATTTGAAACACCCGAAAAACAGCCATACCGTCCTGGGGAAAGAGCACCTATAGTTAAACATCCAGATAACTTAAAACCTGAAGGAGATTTTACCAAGAGAAGACCTGATAAAGCAGTTCCTGCTGAAAGAGTAAAACCAATAAAGCCGGAGGATAACCTTAAACCAGAAGGTGAATTCGAAAGACCTGAACAAGAAGGATACAGACCTGGCGAAAGAGCACCCGTTGTAAAACATCCAGATAATTTACGACCAGAAGGAGATTTTGCCAAAAGACAACCAGAAGCTGCACCTAGGGCAGAGAGACCACGGCCTATTAGACCAGAAGATAACCTAAGGCCAGAGGGAGATTTCGAAACACCGGAAAAAGAAAAATATAGACCTGGGGATAGAGCACCCATCGTAAAACACCTGGATAATTTAAAACCAGAAGGTGATTTCGAAACTCCTGAAAAACAACCATATCGACCTGGAGAAAGAGCTCCTATTGTCAAACATTCTGATAATTTAAAACCGGAAGGTGACTTTGTCAAGAGAAAACCGGATAAAATTCTTCCTGGTGAAAGAGCAAAACCGATAAGACACGAAGACAATCTCAGACCAGAAGGGGAATTCGAAAGACCTGAACAGCAAACATTCAGACCTGGTGAGAGAGCAGAAGTAGTTAGATATCCAGATAACTTAAGACCTGAAGGGGAATTTGAAACTCCAGAGAAAGAAAAGTACAGGCCAGGTGAGAGAGCACCAATTGTAAAACATCCAGACAACCTCAAACCTGAGGGAACATTCGAACAGCGTAGACCGGAAAAAATGAGACGCACAGAACGACCCAAACCAATTAAACCACAAGACAACCTCCGGCCTGAAGGTGAATTTGAACGGCCTACAACTGAAATATACAAACCCGGTGGCAGAGCACCAATAATAAGACATACAGATAATTTGACCCTAGAAGGAGACTTTGAAAGACAAGAGAAAGAAAAATATATACCAGCAACACGTCGGATCATAGTCAAACATCCAGATAATCTTAAACCAGAAGGAGAGTTTGAGAAAAGACACACTGAAGTTGTTAAACGAGGTGAAAGAGCAGAAATAGTTGTACGGGAAGACAATCTACAAACGGAAGGTGTTTTCTATGGAGAAAGAAAAGATGATTATCGAGTTGTTAAAGGGGAAAGAGTGGTTGTGAAAAAAGCAAAGGACAATCTCAGAATGGAAGGTGAAATCGAATCATTCACATCAAGAGATGAATATACATCGAAAAGAGCAGATATTGTTGAAATAAAGAAAGCTACTGATAATCTGACTGTTGAGGGTGAGTTTATAGACATGTACAAAAGAAATGACTATTCTTGTACTAGGGGAGAGAGAGTTGAAATAACTCAACATGAAGATAACTTGCACCTTGAAGGTACAATTTATAGACCAAAAACAGAGGAATACAAACCAGGTGAAAGAGCACCTATTGTTAAACATCCTGACAACTTAAAACCAGAAGGAGATTTTGTCAAAAGGCAAGAAGAAACAGTATATAGAGTGGAAAGACCAAAGGCTATTCGTCCCGAAGATAACTTAAGGCCTGAAGGTGAATTTGAGACACCCGAAAAGCAAAGATATCGCCCTGGCGAAAGAGCACCAATCGTAAAACATCCGGATAATTTGAAACCAGAGGGTGACTTCGCTAAACGAGAACAAGAAGCCATTATAATGACTAAAAGGCCCAAGCAGATCAAACCTGAAGACAATCTTAGGCCCGAAGGTGACTTTGATCGTCCTCAAAAGAGACATACCGTCCAGGAGAACGTGCTCCAGTCAAGAAACACCCAGATAACTTGAAAACTGAAGGTGAATTTGATCGACCGGAAAAAGAACAATACAGACCGGGAGATCGAGCACCTATTGTCAAACATCCAGATAATTTAAAACCAGAAGGTGACTTTGAAAGAAGAAGGCCTGAGAAGGTTAGACCGGCAGAACGACCTAAGCCAATCAAACCTAACGATAACCTTCGACCTGAAGGAGAATTTGAAACACCCGAAAAACAGCCATACCGTCCTGGGGAAAGAGCACCTATAGTTAAACATCCAGATAACTTAAAACCTGAAGGAGATTTTACCAAGAGAAGACCTGATAAAGCAGTTCCTGCTGAAAGAGTAAAACCAATAAAGCCGGAGGATAACCTTAGACCAGAAGGTGAATTCGAAAGACCTGAACAAGAAGGATACAGACCTGGCGAAAGAGCACCCGTTGTAAAACATCCAGATAATTTACGACCAGAAGGAGATTTTGCCAAAAGACAACCAGAAGCTGCACCTAGGGCAGAGAGACCACGGCCTATTAGACCAGAAGATAACCTAAGGCCAGAGGGAGATTTCGAAACACCGGAAAAAGAAAAATATAGACCTGGGGATAGAGCACCCATCGTAAAACACCTGGATAATTTAAAACCAGAAGGTGATTTCGAAACTCCTGAAAAACAACCATATCGACCTGGAGAAAGAGCTCCTATTGTCAAACATTCTGATAATTTAAAACCGGAAGGTGACTTTGTCAAGAGAAAACCGGATAAAATTCTTCCTGGTGAAAGAGCAAAACCGATAAGACACGAAGACAATCTCAGACCAGAAGGGGAATTCGAAAGACCTGAACAGCAAACATTCAGACCTGGTGAGAGAGCAGAAGTAGTTAGATATCCAGATAACTTAAGACCTGAAGGGGAATTTGAAACTCCAGAGAAAGAAAAGTACAGGCCAGGTGAGAGAGCACCAATTGTAAAACATCCAGACAACCTCAAACCTGAGGGAACATTCGAACAGCGTAGACCGGAAAAAATGAGACGCACAGAACGACCCAAACCAATTAAACCACAAGACAACCTCCGGCCTGAAGGTGAATTTGAACGGCCTACAACTGAAATATACAAACCCGGTGGCAGAGCACCAATAATAAGACATACAGATAATTTGACCCTAGAAGGAGACTTTGAAAGACAAGAGAAAGAAAAATATATACCAGCAACACGTCGGATCATAGTCAAACATCCAGATAATCTTAAACCAGAAGGAGAGTTTGAGAAAAGACACACTGAAGTTGTTAAACGAGGTGAAAGAGCAGAAATAGTTGTACGGGAAGACAATCTACAAACGGAAGGTGTTTTCTATGGAGAAAGAAAAGATGATTATCGAGTTGTTAAAGGGGAAAGAGTGGTTGTGAAAAAAGCAAAGGACAATCTCAGAATGGAAGGTGAAATCGAATCATTCACATCAAGAGATGAATATACATCGAAAAGAGCAGATATTGTTGAAATAAAGAAAGCTACTGATAATCTGACTGTTGAGGGTGAGTTTATAGACATGTACAAAAGAAATGACTATTCTTGTACTAGGGGAGAGAGAGTTGAAATAACTCAACATGAAGATAACTTGCACCTTGAAGGTACAATTTATAGACCAAAAACAGAGGAATACAAACCAGGTGAAAGAGCACCTATTGTTAAACATCCTGACAACTTAAAACCAGAAGGAGATTTTGTCAAAAGGCAAGAAGAAACAGTATATAGAGTGGAAAGACCAAAGGCTATTCGTCCCGAAGATAACTTAAGGCCTGAAGGTGAATTTGAGACACCCGAAAAGCAAAGATATCGCCCTGGCGAAAGAGCACCAATCGTAAAACATCCGGATAATTTGAAACCAGAGGGTGACTTCGCTAAACGAGAACAAGAAGCCATTATAATGACTAAAAGGCCCAAGCAGATCAAACCTGAAGACAATCTTAGGCCCGAAGGTGACTTTGATCGTCCTCAAAAAGAGACATACCGTCCAGGAGAACGTGCTCCAGTCAAGAAACACCCAGATAACTTGAAAACTGAAGGTGAATTTGATCGACCGGAAAAAGAACAATACAGACCGGGAGATCGAGCACCTATTGTCAAACATCCAGATAATTTAAAACCAGAAGGTGACTTTGAAAGAAGAAGGCCTGAGAAGGTTAGACCGGCAGAACGACCTAAGCCAATCAAACCTAACGATAACCTTCGACCTGAAGGAGAATTTGAAACACCCGAAAAACAGCCATACCGTCCTGGGGAAAGAGCACCTATAGTTAAACATCCAGATAACTTAAAACCTGAAGGAGATTTTACCAAGAGAAGACCTGATAAAGCAGTTCCTGCTGAAAGAGTAAAACCAATAAAGCCGGAGGATAACCTTAGACCAGAAGGTGAATTCGAAAGACCTGAACAAGAAGGATACAGACCTGGCGAAAGAGCACCCGTTGTAAAACATCCAGATAATTTACGACCAGAAGGAGATTTTGCCAAAAGACAACCAGAAGCTGCACCTAGGGCAGAGAGACCACGGCCTATTAGACCAGAAGATAACCTAAGGCCAGAGGGAGATTTCGAAACACCGGAAAAAGAAAAATATAGACCTGGGGATAGAGCACCCATCGTAAAACACCTGGATAATTTAAAACCAGAAGGTGATTTCGAAACTCCTGAAAAACAACCATATCGACCTGGAGAAAGAGCTCCTATTGTCAAACATTCTGATAATTTAAAACCGGAAGGTGACTTTGTCAAGAGAAAACCGGATAAAATTCTTCCTGGTGAAAGAGCAAAACCGATAAGACACGAAGACAATCTCAGACCAGAAGGGGAATTCGAAAGACCTGAACAGGCAACCTATAAGCCCGGAGAAAGAGCACCAGTTGTAAGGCACCCTGACAATTTGCGTCCAGAAGGAGATTTTACTAGAAGAAAACCAGAAGAGATTCCCAGGGCTGAGCGAGCTAGACCAATTAAACCAGAAGATAACTTAAGGCCGGAAGGAGAATTTGAACCTAGAGAAAAAGGTCATTATAGACCAGGAGAAAGAGCTCCAATTGTTAAACATCCTGACAACTTAAAACCTGAGGGTGATTTTGAAACTGTTACTAAACAGCCATATCGTCCGGGAGAGAGGGCTCCCATAGTTAAACATCCTGATAACTTGAAACCTGAAGGTGATTTTGCCCAGAGAAGGCCAGATCGCGTTCTTCCCGCTGAAAGAGCAAGACCAATTAGGCACGAAGACAATCTTAAACCAGAAGGGGAATTTGAAAGGCCTGAAGAGAGAATGTATAGGCCTGGTGAAAGAGCCCCTGTAGTAAAACATCCAGATAACTTACGACCAGAAGGTGATTTCGTTAAAAGAACACCAGAAGAGGCCCCAAGAGCTGAAAGACCAAGGCCTGTGAAACCAGAAGACAACCTTAGACCTGAAGGAAAATTCGAAACTCCTGAAAGAGTAGAATATAGACCAGGTGAAAGAGCACCAATTGTAAAACATCCAGACAACCTTAAACCTGAAGGAACTATTGAAACACCCGAAAAGCGTCCTTATCGTCCAGGGGAACGGGCTGCAGTAGTGAAACATCCTGACAATTTGAAACCTGAAGGAGAGTTTGTAAAACGATCTCCTGAAAAAGTGCAACGATCAGAAAGACCTAAACCAATTAAACCTGAGGACAATCTAAAGCCTGAAGGAAAAATTGATATACCAATGAGAGAGGAGTTTGTCCCAGCCGAAAAGGCATTAGTCATTAAAAGACCTGATAATTTGAAACCTGAAGGATCTTTCGTTCAGAAAGAGAAGACAGTTTTTGTACCTGCAGATCGTCAAAAACCAAAGAAGCCGGAAGACAACTTACGGCCTGAAGGAGAGTTTGAGAAAAGACACACTGAAGTTGTTAAGCGAGGTGAAAGAGCAGAAATAGTTGTACGGGAAGACAATCTACAAACGGAAGGTGTTTTCTATGGAGAAAGAAAAGATGATTATCGAGTTGTTAAAGGGGAAAGAGTGGTTGTGAAAAAAGCAAAGGACAATCTCAGAATGGAAGGTGAAATCGAATCATTCACATCAAGAGATGAATATACATCGAAAAGAGCAGATATTGTTGAAATAAAGAAAGCTACTGATAATCTGACTGTTGAGGGTGAGTTTATAGACATGTACAAAAGAAATGACTATTCTTGTACTAGGGGAGAGAGAGTTGAAATAACTCAACATGAAGATAACTTGCACCTTGAAGGTACAATTTATAGACCAAAAACAGAGGAATACAAACCAGGTGAAAGAGCACCTATTGTTAAACATCCTGACAACTTAAAACCAGAAGGAGATTTTGTCAAAAGGCAAGAAGAAACAGTATATAGAGTGGAAAGACCAAAGGCTATTCGTCCCGAAGATAACTTAAGGCCTGAAGGTGAATTTGAGACACCCGAAAAGCAAAGATATCGCCCTGGCGAAAGAGCACCAATCGTAAAACATCCGGATAATTTGAAACCAGAGGGTGACTTCGCTAAACGAGAACAAGAAGCCATTATAATGACTGAAAGGCCCAAGCAGATCAAACCTGAAGACAATCTTAGGCCCGAAGGTGACTTTGATCGTCCTCAAAAAGAGACATACCGTCCAGGAGAACGTGCTCCAGTCAAGAAACACCCAGATAACTTGAAAACTGAAGGTGAATTTGATCGACCGGAAAAAGAACAATACAGACCGGGAGATCGAGCACCTATTGTCAAACATCCAGATAATTTAAAACCAGAAGGTGACTTTGAAAGAAGAAGGCCTGAGAAGGTTAGACCGGCAGAACGACCTAAGCCAATCAAACCTAACGATAACCTTCGACCTGAAGGAGAATTTGAAACACCCGAAAAACAGCCATACCGTCCTGGGGAAAGAGCACCTATAGTTAAACATCCAGATAACTTAAAACCTGAAGGAGATTTTACCAAGAGAAGACCTGATAAAGCAGTTCCTGCTGAAAGAGTAAAACCAATAAAGCCGGAGGATAACCTTAAACCAGAAGGTGAATTCGAAAGACCTGAACAAGAAGGATACAGACCTGGCGAAAGAGCACCCGTTGTAAAACATCCAGATAATTTACGACCAGAAGGAGATTTTGCCAAAAGACAACCAGAAGCTGCACCTAGGGCAGAGAGACCACGGCCTATTAGACCAGAAGATAACCTAAGGCCAGAGGGAGATTTCGAAACACCGGAAAAAGAAAAATATAGACCTGGGGATAGAGCACCCATCGTAAAACACCTGGATAATTTAAAACCAGAAGGTGATTTCGAAACTCCTGAAAAACAACCATATCGACCTGGAGAAAGAGCTCCTATTGTCAAACATTCTGATAATTTAAAACCGGAAGGTGACTTTGTCAAGAGAAAACCGGATAAAATTCTTCCTGGTGAAAGAGCAAAACCGATAAGACACGAAGACAATCTCAGACCAGAAGGGGAATTCGAAAGACCTGAACAGGCAACCTATAAGCCCGGAGAAAGAGCACCAGTTGTAAGGCACCCTGACAATTTGCGTCCAGAAGGAGATTTTACTAGAAGAAAACCAGAAGAGATTCCCAGGGCTGAGCGAGCTAGACCAATTAAACCAGAAGATAACTTAAGGCCGGAAGGAGAATTTGAACCTAGAGAAAAAGGTCATTATAGACCAGGAGAAAGAGCTCCAATTGTTAAACATCCTGACAACTTAAAACCTGAGGGTGATTTTGAAACTGTTACTAAACAGCCATATCGTCCGGGAGAGAGGGCTCCCATAGTTAAACATCCTGATAACTTGAAACCTGAAGGTGATTTTGCCCAGAGAAGGCCAGATCGCGTTCTTCCCGCTGAAAGAGCAAGACCAATTAGGCACGAAGACAATCTTAAACCAGAAGGGGAATTTGAAAGGCCTGAAGAGAGAATGTATAGGCCTGGTGAAAGAGCCCCTGTAGTAAAACATCCAGATAACTTACGACCAGAAGGTGATTTCGTTAAAAGAACACCAGAAGAGGCCCCAAGAGCTGAAAGACCAAGGCCTGTGAAACCAGAAGACAACCTTAGACCTGAAGGAAAATTCGAAACTCCTGAAAGAGTAGAATATAGACCAGGTGAAAGAGCACCAATTGTAAAACATCCAGACAACCTTAAACCTGAAGGAACTATTGAAACACCCGAAAAGCGTCCTTATCGTCCAGGGGAACGAGCTGCAGTAGTGAAACATCCTGACAATTTGAAACCTGAAGGAGAGTTTGTAAAACGATCTCCTGAAAAAGTGCAACGATCAGAAAGACCTAAACCAATTAAACCTGAGGACAATCTAAAGCCTGAAGGAAAAATTGATATACCAATGAGAGAGGAGTTTGTCCCAGCCGAAAAGGCATTAGTCATTAAAAGACCTGATAATTTGAAACCTGAAGGATCTTTCGTTCAGAAAGAGAAGACAGTTTTTGTACCTGCAGATCGTCAAAAACCAAAGAAGCCGGAAGACAACTTACGGCCTGAAGGAGAGTTTGAGAAAAGACACACTGAAGTTGTTAAGCGAGGTGAAAGAGCAGAAATAGTTGTACGGGAAGACAATCTACAAACGGAAGGTGTTTTCTATGGAGAAAGAAAAGATGATTATCGAGTTGTTAAAGGGGAAAGAGTGGTTGTGAAAAAAGCAAAGGACAATCTCAGAATGGAAGGTGAAATCGAATCATTCACATCAAGAGATGAATATACATCGAAAAGAGCAGATATTGTTGAAATAAAGAAAGCTACTGATAATCTGACTGTTGAGGGTGAGTTTATAGACATGTACAAAAGAAATGACTATTCTTGTACTAGGGGAGAGAGAGTTGAAATAACTCAACATGAAGATAACTTGCACCTTGAAGGTACAATTTATAGACCAAAAACAGAGGAATACAAACCAGGTGAAAGAGCACCTATTGTTAAACATCCTGACAACTTAAAACCAGAAGGAGATTTTGTCAAAAGGCAAGAAGAAACAGTATATAGAGTGGAAAGACCAAAGGCTATTCGTCCCGAAGATAACTTAAGGCCTGAAGGTGAATTTGAGACACCCGAAAAGCAAAGATATCGCCCTGGCGAAAGAGCACCAATCGTAAAACATCCGGATAATTTGAAACCAGAGGGTGACTTCGCTAAACGAGAACAAGAAGCCATTATAATGACTGAAAGGCCCAAGCAGATCAAACCTGAAGACAATCTTAGGCCCGAAGGTGACTTTGATCGTCCTCAAAAAGAGACATACCGTCCAGGAGAACGTGCTCCAGTCAAGAAACACCCAGATAACTTGAAAACTGAAGGTGAATTTGATCGACCGGAAAAAGAACAATACAGACCGGGAGATCGAGCACCTATTGTCAAACATCCAGATAATTTAAAACCAGAAGGTGACTTTGAAAGAAGAAGGCCTGAGAAGGTTAGACCGGCAGAACGACCTAAGCCAATCAAACCTAACGATAACCTTCGACCTGAAGGAGAATTTGAAACACCCGAAAAACAGCCATACCGTCCTGGGGAAAGAGCACCTATAGTTAAACATCCAGATAACTTAAAACCTGAAGGAGATTTTACCAAGAGAAGACCTGATAAAGCAGTTCCTGCTGAAAGAGTAAAACCAATAAAGCCGGAGGATAACCTTAGACCAGAAGGTGAATTCGAAAGACCTGAACAAGAAGGATACAGACCTGGCGAAAGAGCACCCGTTGTAAAACATCCAGATAATTTACGACCAGAAGGAGATTTTGCCAAAAGACAACCAGAAGCTGCACCTAGGGCAGAGAGACCACGGCCTATTAGACCAGAAGATAACCTAAGGCCAGAGGGAGATTTCGAAACACCGGAAAAAGAAAAATATAGACCTGGGGATAGAGCACCCATCGTAAAACACCTGGATAATTTAAAACCAGAAGGTGATTTCGAAACTCCTGAAAAACAACCATATCGACCTGGAGAAAGAGCTCCTATTGTCAAACATTCTGATAATTTAAAACCGGAAGGTGACTTTGTCAAGAGAAAACCGGATAAAATTCTTCCTGGTGAAAGAGCAAAACCGATAAGACACGAAGACAATCTCAGACCAGAAGGGGAATTCGAAAGACCTGAACAGGCAACCTATAAGCCCGGAGAAAGAGCACCAGTTGTAAGGCACCCTGACAATTTGCGTCCAGAAGGAGATTTTACTAGAAGAAAACCAGAAGAGATTCCCAGGGCTGAGCGAGCTAGACCAATTAAACCAGAAGATAACTTAAGGCCGGAAGGAGAATTTGAACCTAGAGAAAAAGGTCATTATAGACCAGGAGAAAGAGCTCCAATTGTTAAACATCCTGACAACTTAAAACCTGAGGGTGAATTTTCAAGGAGGAAAAAGGAGGTAGTTTTGAGGGGGGAGAGGGCTGATGTTATTATTCATGAAGATAATTTGTTAACGGAAGGGACCTTTTATGGTGAGAGGAGAAATGATTTTAATGTTGTTATAGGTGATAGAGTAGTGGTAAAGAAAGCGGAGGACAATCTTCGTATGGAAGGTGAATTGTCAACATCACGTTCCAGAGATGAATATTCTGCGAAAAGAGCTGATGTTGTTGAAATTAAGAAGATACAAAATAATCTTACCGTTGAAGGAGAATTTGTTGATCTGCATAAGAGAAATGATTATTGTTACACTCGTGGTGAACGTGTTGAAGTCACTCATCATGAAGACAACTTACGCCTAGAGGGCTCTATGTATGTGCCAAAGTTGGAGGAATACAAACCTGGTGTTAGAGCACCAATTGTTAAGCATCGAGATAACTTAAAACCAGAAGGAAACTTCTCGAAAAGAGAAGTGGAAATTCTACAAATGGGTGAGAGGCCATTACCCATCCGCCCTGATGACAACTTAAAACCGGAGGGTGATTTTGAAAGACCTGAAAAGGAGCCATTCAGGCCTGGTGAGAGAGCCCCAATCAAAAGATATCCTGATAATTTGAAACCAGAAGGCGAGTTTGAACAGCGGGAGAAGGTTTTATTTAAACCGGGCGAGCGTGCTCCTATTGTTAAACACGCAGATAATCTGAAACCTGAAGGTACTTTTGATAGACCTGAAAAAGAGAAGTTCCATCCAGGTATGAGAGAACCAATCAAGAAACACCCTGATAACTTGCGGCCAGAAGGTGAATTTGATCGGCCGGAAAAAGAGCCGTACCGACCAGGTGATCGTCTACCTATTAAAAAACATCCAGATAATTTGAAATTGGAAGGTGAATTTGACAGACCACAAAAAGAACCTTTTCAACCAGGAATTAGGGCACCAGTCAAAAAATACAATGACAATTTGAAACAGGAAGGTCAATTTATCCGTCCAGAGAAACCTACCCACAAGCCTGGTGAACGTGCACCAGTTGTTAAACATCCTGATAATCTAAAACTACAAGGCGAATTTGAGGAAAGAAAATCTGTTTCAGTCAATGTTGTAGAAAGAGTAAAACCAATCAAACCTAAGGACAATCTTCGTTTAGATGGTGAATTTACGAGCCGTGAGAAGCAAGTGTATCAAAAAGGTGACAGGGCAGTCATTGTTAAGCATAGTGATAACTTAAAACTAGAAGGTAAATTTTCAGGTAGAGGAACGATAATTACAAAAGATAACCAGAGAATGGTTTCTTCTTTACGCTCCAAATCTGAACAATCACAATTAATATCTTCTCAAAATGAAAAAATTGAGTCGAGTGTGCAGTCTTCATCATCTTTGGCTCATGCTAGAGAAAATAATGTTATAGAAGAAAAGAGTGAAACATCTATGCATTCCTCTAAGCAGAGTTCTCAGCAACAATCAGAACGACGAACGCAAATGATTAGAACTTCGACAGACTCGCAAGATCACAACAGACGATTGGAAGAGTCGTCTCAAAGAATTGAACAATGTTCGTTTCCATCTAATACGCAATCAAATGTTATCGGGACTCACGTTCGTACAGTTAGTCCAATGGGAGGATCTACAACGTTACTTAAGGAACAATCTTCACAAGTGAGTCAGTCTTCCAAACATGTCACTTCACAGAGTCATGAAAGTTCCAATTTGAGGGACAGTACAATGCAATCAAAAACAGTACATGGTACAGCAACAGTAACTCGAGGAAGGCCCGCAAAAAGTGAAATAATGGAAGTTCTCTACGAACCAGCTACAAATTTAGTCGTTAATCAACAAAAAAGTCATCATAGAAAGCAAAATGTAATAACTGGATCTTCCCTAGATTCATCTGATACAGTTTTACATAGGAAAACTACAAGCAGTGTGTCAGAAATGCATCAGAATGTATCTTCATCTACTACAGCATCTATTCAAAGAAAAAGTATTCAAAATATTGATGGCCAATTCATTCCTCCGGCTCAGCACGAGAGGAGAAGCATCAGTTCATTACACAGACAAGGAGTCAATCAGGCAGATATATTAAGTGGAATGAATAGAAAACATGAGTCTACTTCAACCAAACATACTACCCAAATGGAAGCTGGTTATTCATATGGTCACTCGTCTTCAGTTCAAAGGACAACAAGAAAAAGCAATGTGTCCAACATTATTCTTGGGGAGCAGAGAGAAGTACAATCAAATTCCTCCTACAGAAATGAATTTGTTCCCAGAGTAAGTGGACCTTGCCCAGCAACACTAATTAACAAGAAAGAGGACGGCTCTCCCTTTAAACATACGAGAAATACACTTCATCATCAGTATTACATCACAAAGAAAATATAAAATGTGTAAGTTAAATTAAAAAAAAATATATGTATAAAAAGTTGCAAAATAAAAGTTATAACTGCTTTACTATTTTACCAATAATTTGAAAAAAAATCTTTATTTTTTTATAGTGCGAGCTTGAATCTGATGTTAACAGTTATTTATTATCATCTGTTCGTAACTTGTAAAACTCCTCGCTTTTATTCTGGTTAACTTAATGTCCTGGTTAGAATTATGAATTTCGTATAATTTGAAAAACTAATACTTTTTATTTACTTTATTACTGTGTAAGTGTCTCTATATTAGTGAAAACCAACTACCAATAATTTTCTAAATTTAAGTTTTGTGGACAATAGACTGATAATAAAAAAATATGCATTGCTTAAAAATAGCGGAAAATAAATTGTTAATTTCATGCTTTGGCTTTTGTTTGTTTTTAAAATGAAATAAATTGTCATAAGCAATAATAGGTTTGTTTATATTTATTTCTGTTCCATTCTCATTGAAACTAACACTCAGCGTCTCGTAACAGATATTTAATTTATTAAGTTTATAAAGGTGTTAGAGACTACTAATGAAGCTGATACTAGTGTTGGTGATAACAGCTTCTTCTTGGACCCTGGTTGACAGCCTTGTGCTTTTCAAGAGATGAGAATGAGGCTCATTATTATTTATTGTTCGGTAGTAATTCGAAGGGCGAGTCAAGTTTTTACTACATAAATAAGAAGTAATGTTTAGCTTTTTTTCTGCTGACCTATGAAATTAGTTTGTTTCATTGTTTAAACTCTACTTATCTAATGACATTCAACTGCATTGGAGTATGTTCAATATTAATTCTATACAAAATCAGAAATAATTTTAGATCATTTAGTTTTGTTTGTTGCAATTCTGCCTCTTTTATATTCTAGTTAATATATTTTGGAAATATTAATTTGGCAAACCTGATACGGATGCGTGGTTCAACTACCTTAACTCTTGTTTGTTCCTATTATAGTGTATTTCTGATTGTCGATGGCACTCATAATCGCCCTTGTCGGTTAAAAAAACTTATGAACGAACTATACTAAAACAATCTACTTTTTTTAGTTCCATTTACCCTCTATTGAAATATAGGGTATTAAAAGTATTTCATTCGGACCAATGAAACTTCTTAAGGTTACTGAGACCAATAAAATAGGTTTCCCAAATTTGTTTGTTTGTTTGTGTGTGTGTGTGTGTGTGTGTGTTTAAAATGTTCAAAAGTTCATAAACTGGTACACACAACTTTTTATTTTTTTATACATTAACTTTTAAAGGTTGATTAAGTTGATACGGATATTAAACAAAAAGCCAACGAGTATCTATATAATAAAACTCAATGTTCCTGTATATCTGTACATCCATAGGACGAGCGGAACAGCACCTACATAAAAGTCAAAATTACATTGTTATGATAAATTATTGAGAAAGACGTTAGAAGTAATCTACACTCAAAACTAGAAGTTTTGAGGATGAAATCTCCCCTTTATATATATATATATATATATATATATATCAATGATCAAACCACAATATGAAAATGAGTAAACAAGACTAAGATCTTTCAACCGTAACAAGCGGTCTTCGTCAGAGTCAAAAACCCAGCTGATTTTATTTTCATATTGTGGTTTGACCATTGATTGTTATTTCACGTGTTTATGTGAAATCTTTATATATATATATATATATGTAAAATATTCCACGGATGACAGCAGTAGCGATCGCAATCTCTAAATACACACCTAAAAGAGTGATGAGTGAGGGGGGGGGGTGCCTATAATACTACTTTGAAATTTCAGACATATCCAACTTGGATTAACTGTAAACCATATACATAGATACTAAATTATGTCAAAAAATGAGTTGATGAAGACAACTGAAGTGGTCCTGCATTACTAAATACTCGGGTGAAATGAGTTGTGACAGATCTCCTTTTCCACAACCACAAGGAAAAAGAAAAACAAAAGAAATAAATGTTCCGAGGCTTTTCACTTTTTATGCTATCAGAGAGCACATAAAGTAAGAAAAAAGAAAGACTCTTTTTTTATAGAAACATAACAAAGACTCACTTTTCAATATTTCGACCGTTATGGCGGTCGTCCTCAACTGAAGAAGTGAATTGATGGAGGGACGACAATAACCTAAAGAGACGACAGAAATAGGAGTTGGTATAGCACATGGTATAGATTAAAAACAAGATTTCACAATAAACACATGAAATAACAATCAATGTTCCAACACCAATACGAAATGGGAAAAAAAGACAAAGATCTAGTTTTTCCGATGATATCTGTGTCTGTATGGGTGGCTGGGTGAGTATGTATCCAAAGTTTGTGGCTACGCTACGGTCCAGAATCTTTGATGGATCAAATTAATATTTTATACAAAAATGGACCCCATACTGTATTTAATCATATCTTTGTATTTAATCATAAAAAATAAGCCCTATTGTTTGGGAGCAATTATGCATTATGGGAAAGTCAATTTTTTTGCCAAAAACCTATTTTTAGACTACATTTTTTTTCTCCTAAACTACTAATTCAAGAGCCTTGAATTTTTTTAAGAATTAGTTACAAATGCAATGAACGAAAAATATATTAATATTTTTGAAACAACGGAAAATATTTTATACTTTACTATAAGTAAAGTATAGTGATCGTGAAAAAATTCGATCTCGAGATTTTGACGGAATTACATGTTTTGAGGTCCCAGAAGTCGTTTTATGAAGTTTTCGCAATGATGTCTGTGTGTGTGTATGTGGGTGCGTGGGTGGGTGGGTGAGTGTGTTAGCATTGCTTGTTACCACGCTACGGTCCAGAATCTTTGATGGATCAAGTTGATATTTTACACAAAAATGGGCCCCATAGAGACGAAGATCCCTATTGTTTGCGAAGAATTATGCATGATGGGAAAGTCACTTTTTTTGCCAAAAACCGTTTTTTTATAACATTTATTTCTCCTAAACTGATAACCCTAGAGTTTTGAAATTTTGACATTATCTTTGAGGATACAAATAAAACAAACGAAAAATATATTCAGAATTTTAAAGCAACAGGAAATATTTTTTTTTCAATAAAATGTAAAAATTTTGACTTATAATTCAATCTCAAACCTTGTGAGAGCGATGCAAGCCATACTGTTTGATGGATCAAAATGAAACTATGCCTAAAAATAGAACATTATGTGGAGAATGAGTTGAGATATTTTTTTCTATAATTACATTCGATAAAGGGGCGTTACAGTACGATTTGTGTTTTCAGAAAATGTTTTTTTGACGCTAAACGGCACGTTAAAAAATAATGAAAATTTGACCAAAAATGGAACAAAAAATTAGCAATTTATAAAAAAAAAATCATGAAGTTTCAATTACGGGAAAGAGCAATAACGATATAAACTCTTTGTTTACCCTAGACTAAGAGATCACCTGCTATACTTGTCGAATTTTTTGTATTTTTTTACATTGTTTACATTGACTTAGAAATTTTTTGAGCGAATCCACTGAGATAAAATTGATTTTATAAAGAAACAGTTTAAATTGTTTATTGAATTATATGAGATGTAAGAGGAATAATATTGTGCAGGAAAATGATAACACTCACTCAGAAAAAATTCGTATATATGTTATTTGAAAAAGGGGAAGGAAAATGATCTTATTAAATACTAAGAAGCTTATTATTTTAAAGATTAAAATTCCCAGTATGATAATTCTATAAAAGACCAAAAATGTAAATGATAATTCATAATCTGAATCTTTCGTTTAGAGATTAATAAATGTAATTATCGTACATCTTTAATTAACAAATCACCTTAAAACAACATTTTCTTCGCAGTTTAAGATGTTTTTGAGAGAAAAAAAGGGTATTTTCCTGTTTTAAATTTAAAAATTTTACTTTAATATTCAATGTAGAAGGATGTCAAGTAAACGATGTAAGAAATCCACTGGCTGTTTGAACGAAAGCCATTCTCTTGTAGGAGAATAAATCGTTTCAAGAAATGTTCACTTTGGATTTTCAAAAATGTTATTACTGCTGTAGTTATACTAATGCAATTATTTGCAAATAATAAATTATCTGTGATGTACAAAAATAAGCTTATAAAATGATATGTCCTTCAATCACTATCTGTACTACCTCAGGAATGAAAGGCTAATAATTATATCCCATTTAGATGTTTACGTTATGCTTAAATGAGACGTTATATTTTATATACTCAAGAAATTTGACATTAAGTTACTTATAGTAAAGTAGAGTGTAGGCCGCTCCAGATTTTTTTCAATAAAATGTAACAATATTGACTTATAATTCAATTTGAAAGTTTGTGTGAGCAATACAAGCCATCCCGTTTAACGGAACAAAATGAAACTATACCTAAAAATAAAACATTATGTGAAAGATGAGACGAGATAATTTTTTTCAAAATTACATTCACCAAAGGGGCGTTACAGTACATTTTCTGTTTTCAGAAAATGTTGTTTTTACGCTAAACGGCTCATTAAAAAAACCATGAAATTTTTCTTAAAAATTGAACAGAAAATTACCAATATATATACAGATTATCTGCTAGGCTTGTCCAATTTATTGATATTTATTTACATTGACTTAGAAATTTTTTGTGAATCGAGTGAAATAAAATTAATATTTATAATAGAAAACTTTAATAAATTAATTAACTTATATAAGATATAAAGGAATTTTTGCATGTAAACAATCACTACCAATGGACATAAATTTCTGTTGCTTTTCATGGTATGATGGATTTATCTCACAAAATGCTCTAATCAATGTATTTATTCCACTCTTGAACAAAACTTAATACCAGTTGTAAATTATTTTGTATTTCTGAATCATAGTCTCTTTGGGTAATATTGAAGTGTGAGGAATGGACTCTTTCCTCAAGAAAGAGGAGTTATCTTTGTTGACAAATATCTAGCTTTTTACTACACTAGTCTAATAGTTCTTATCTATTATTTTTAAAAATTTCTACCTTCCAGATATAAAAATTTTAAATTATACCGAATAGCTTTGACTTTTATTTGAATATGTACACCTGGCTAATCACTAATATATTTTTTCTCAATATACATTCACAGCAACATTATAACAGAGTACAGTACGCAGAAAAAGATAACACTCGCTCAGAGTAAATTGGTATATATGATTTTTTACAAATGGAAAGAAAAGTTATTTTTTTAAATATCAGGAAGCCATAAAAATCCCAGTATAATCTATATAAATAAAATAATGATTTTGTCTGTACATTGCTTAGAACTGACTCATTTCAAGTTTTCTTTACGTTTCATACATTGGAGAAACAGAATCCACCCTTAGAAAAATTTCGGTCGGTTTGTCCGCAAAATTTTGTCACAAGTAAACTCAGCCACTATAAGACATATCAACGATTGAAAATTCAACGTAGAAGTGAAGTTATGAACGTTTAAAGGAAAAACGTTTGTCACAAGTAAACTCAGCCACCATGATACATAGCGAGCTGAAACTTTGACACTGGATTTGTGTATGCCTAACTTAAAATATAGGCTCTAAATAGATTGATAATTCAGTAAAGAAGAGAAGTTATGGGGCTTTAAGCTGTATTTTCCTAACTTCACAGACAAGTTTGTTTTGAAAATACATAGGTGTGGCAAGTAGGTATTGTTAGTTGATTTTAATTTCAGTGGAGCATATGAATATATTGCGTATTTGACATCATTGAAAATGTGTTTCCCAGAGTTGAGGATGTACTATCTATTAAGAATAAATAGCTTTGTGAACGAGCATTTCTCATCCCTTAATATTAACAGGCAAGAAAAATCAACAAACAAGTTCTTTCGCTATATCATACTGAGGAAAGAAATTACAAGTCAGTAAAGAGAGTGATTGCTGATGAGGAAGCAGTTCATTATCTAACAGAATCTCTTGACTCTGAATTTATTTCTCCTGAACTACCTGCTCATGAGTAAAACCTTAAAGTAGGAGCACAAACCATGCTGCAATTTAGTAGCAGTAACAGATTTCATGTTGCGAAACGTGAGTGCCCCAAAACTGTGCAACGGGACAAGGCTCTTAGTTCGTGCTCTGCACAGATATGTCATAGAGGCGGACATTGGGGAGATATTGGACTGGGTGTGATATTGGGGAGTCTGTGTGAATACCACGCATACCTTTGATTCCGAGCTACTATCTGTTTCCGATGAAGTGATTGCAAAGTTATTTCAATCTATTTCGCATTGACGTTAACTAAGTCGCAAGGGGAAACTTTACCTAACGCAGGAATTCAAGTTAGCGAGATCAAGTTTTTCTCACATGGTCAACTGTAGTTTACTTGCTCAAGACTGAGAGGTTCCAACTGTTTGTTCTTCCGTGAACCTGAAGGACAGACAGCTAATTTGGTGTATACAGAGGCATTTGCTTAACACTGTACTAATAATGGTATTTTTTACTATTCTATAATTTCTAATGGCATTTTGGAATACCAAGCATAATAAAATTTTTTATTCCTTCAAAGACAGGTACGTTTGCTATGTATTATATATTAATGTAAACTTTTTTTAATTTAATATTTGCTTAATATAAACACTGGTAATAAATTAAGCTATCAAACCAGAGTAGCCCAGTGGCTTACGTGCTCGCTGCTGAGTATCACAAGTATATCTATATAAATAAAAGAAAGGTTTTGTCTGTACATTGCTTAGAACTGACTCATTTCAAGTTCTGTTTACGCTTCATACTTTCAAGAAGCCGCATGTACCTCCGAGTGTTTTCGGTTTGTCTGTAAAATATTGTCACCAGCAAACTCAGCCACCAAATACATAACAAGCTGAAACTTTGACAGTAGATTTGTGTATGTGTAACTTAAAATCTAAGCCTTCTGAAGGCTTCTGCATTAACGACCTTTCTGGCCCATTATATATGGAAATTACCTCTAGAACAACGAACGATATCAGCAGAAAGGTCGTTAATGTAGAATCTGAATCAGATTCAGAATTTCTGAATCTACTAAATACACTAGTACCTAATACTTACTACTAAATATACCTCTAAAGAACTAGAGGAGGCAGAAGCCCTTTTCAAAAATTGACCTATTTTCCAAATTTAATTTGGATAGAATTTAGGCCATTCGTATTTATATTCGAATTAAGTCAAAACCAGATGTTTAAAGTATTAAATTATTTAAAAACCTGTTCCCAGGATGACAATGGAAGTTGTTCATAACTTAATAATATCTCCAAAGGGAACATTATAACATTTATAGAGGTTTGGTCCCTTAAAACTCTTATACCATACTCTACTTATATATACCAAACTCTACTTATACCATATGTAGAACACACTAAATTATGTTGTAACTTTTTTAAAGATGGCTATGAAATTGGCCCAGAATTTTCAAACTGTAAGTGCCCCATTAAATAAGCACATGTAAATAGGGGAGAGAGGGAGGGGGGGTTCTATCTTTCAATATAGAAAAGAGGAAAGCCGAGGGGTTTTATCTTATTCAATCGATTATAATTTAATGAATTCATTAGATGATGATGAATTTTCTTATTTTTTTTAAGAAATGTAATGTACTTTTTAAAAAAGTGTATATTTATAATTAGGTAAATAAAAATCGTGAGGTATCACATAACAGACTTTTTCTAAGTTGTCTTTTAATAGAAATCAGACCTCTCTACACTAATTTAGATATAGAAGATAAGGCTTTTAAAGTAATTGACTGTCTCATAAAATATGGATCCTTGATTTCATAGGCATTTGCTTGCTCAAAATGAGCTCCACTTCTAATTTCCCTTAGGCAAATGAAATTTGTTTAAGCTTTAAAGGAAAACTATTCAGATCCTTTAATACTGATTCAGTACTACAAACAATTTTAAAACCGACAGAGTAACTAACAACAGCTCTATTCTTGAACCAATGAACTTCCACCTTTTATTGTCACCATGGGCAGTGCTGACAGTTTGATGATAAATTTCCATTTCCCACTCCTAGAGCTCTTTTTTATCCGACTTTGATTCCAACTGTTTTTAATCTTAAATGGCTTCCCTAATGTATCTAAACTATTTTATATATGTATAATATATAACTCACGTGGTTCTGGTGATCGGAAGGGTTTTTTAAAAAAAGAATGTAACAGAACTAGTTCACACAGCGATTGAAACAGAATTGAAGTATATTGGCCTGCTCCCTGTATTTATGGGAGAGGCAATGTTGATATGGACTTCGACACCAGAGTGGCTCGCGGGCAGACATTGCTTATAATTATTACATTAGGCATTAACTCAATCAAATACGTATACGTTCGCACTCTCAATTATGTGGTCACACAACAGAGATTCACTACTTGGTTCCGCAGATTGTGATGTGAACTACGCAAGTTAAAAACAATTTTGAATTGTAGCTCTTGTTGGTAGTGAATATGTCATAGTAGACAAAGCTGAATGGCTCACTTCAACAAATACTTGTACGTTTCTTCATTATCAAATCGCTTAAAGTATGCATTTTTCCTTCCAAAGAAAACCATTTCCTCTTGACCACTGTCTTTATAGCACTAAAACTATAAAATTTAATGAAGAAAAGAAAGTGGGTTCTTAGATAAATCTTTCATTTAGACCATAGTGATATCCTAAGGACACTTTCTATGCTGTTACTTGTTACTAAACAGGACGAGTCAAAATCTTTCTTTTTTTTGTAACACCCACGTTATAATTATAACCCCTCTTCAAGCCACCATTAAAGCCGATACGTTGCTGTTGCCATAACCTATGTAATTATAAACAAGTTTTACTGCATTTAATATATCCAAAATTTTAAACATAACATTAGGAGTCAGACTTACTTTTTCCGACTCTGATAATTTACAATTTTATGATACCAGTCCTCACACCCAAAATACAGCCCTGATCATGGGTACTTTGAAATTCCTATCAGAGTAGTCTTTGGGAGAAATATATTCAACAGAGTTCATACTACAAACCTATGATCTTAGTAAATGTAAATTTGGTATAATCAACGATGGTGAGAGCTAACTCCCATCGAGGTATAACCTACATATCTTATCAATAAGAGATGGATCTAAAATTTGATCCTGTACAGTTTAAGTCGCCGTACTTGTAGGTCTAGTCCAGGCTATGGAACTCTTTCCTACAGATAGGCCATATTCTTACTTTATGTCTCTCCTGGGAGACACACGCTTATAAATTAACTTTTCAACTACTGTTGTTGCGTTTAGTAGTTGAATGGTAGGTACTCATAAGAAACTAATATACTTATTTTAAATTTAAAATATTTAATGGTTCATCATAACTTAGGTTTGGAGCTCTTTTGGTCCTCCAGATTGATATTCATGATTTCAGTCCTAAGAAGGGCTCTCAAGTTATTTTATTTGAAAAAAGTGTCATAATTTCTATTCAATAATAAATCATCCAATCTTCAAGGCAAAAGGTCATTTCTTCATGATAGTCTAGACGAGTAGGCAGCAATTTATTCTGTTGATGCCATATGTTCTTTATCTGTTTTAAACATTTCGATGGACAATTATTAATTAGTCCAACAGCCAAAAGTTCTCCATTCAATTCTTGAACATTCATTGAACTCCATTCAATTCTGGTACATGAAGAAAAAGAATGTAATGTGCATAACTACAAATACTAAAGAAGGAAGATGTACTTGAAAACATCGTCCTTCATGGATAAGACTTGTATTATACCAAACTTCTTAAGAAAGGAATAACTTATTATAATAGTTGTTAGGAAGATGGGTATATGTCCTGTTAATAAAACAGTTGAAATGAAAACGATTAATTAAGGAAGGAATAACAGACTATTCGATTGTAATTAAGTCTTTGAAAGATGGTTGTATAATTGAAAACAAGTTTAAGAAAGAATATTTTCTTTCTAGAACCGATTTAGACCGTACATTACGTGTACACATTGTAATAACTAGTTACTTTAATTAATAAATGATTAAAGGCACGTTAATATGGGCATGTATCCTGTGAGTGGATATATTCGCATACTTGTATTCTGCAGATAGAACATCTATTGATGTCAATGAAAGCATATTTGTAAAATTTCAGAACATGAAACGAAATTTGTAGTCAAAGTGCTAACATGATAAATGTTAAAAGTAGCGAGAGCTACTTGTATTGTAGCTTTGTTGTATTTATATTATACAAGAAAGCTGAAATGAAATGAATGATTAATTAAAAACGATTATAGATCATATTTACACAGAGAAGTCATCATATGATTTGAATCGAGTAAATACATTTTTCTAAAGATTTCAAATATATTACATTAATTTTACAAACTATAATAACAAATAGTAGAATAATTAATTTGGACTGTTGTGAATGGGAATTTGTTAAAAGTTTGAAACACAATAGCTTGTTTAAATTTATGTTCAAAGATCGTGATCTTAAGAAACATATTTTAAAAATTGTAATAATATGTATTTGTTTCTTAGAAACATACCATACCTGATTAGCCCAAACGTAAAATGGTTCATGCACTCTCAATCTGTACACTGCAATAAATTAACAACAAATTGGTTAATATTTCAGATTCAAATCAAACTCTCAATGCTGACAGTTCAATGTTATTCATCTTTTCAATATGCAGAAGTAAGAATATCTGAAAATGAAAAAGTATTCATTCTACATAGTCAGAATAATGAGCATAAAATATCAATGTAAACACAACGGAACTTATTCATTTCGTTATAAGATTCCATTTACATGGATGTCTCATACTTATTACACTTGTAATGCAGAATTAATGGTTTTTAATTTTCAAGTAGTCATACTTTGTCATTGAAAAAAGATTTTAAACACAATAGAAACGACAACATTGTTTATCATATGATAATGATGAGATGCATAATTTTATGTATATACACCAAGTATTTCCTAATAGTCTACACATATTTCTTAAAAGTAACGTATATAAATCCAGATAATTTGTATATATCAACCAATGCTATTCAAGCAGTTAACTACAAGCACTTCTGGTTGAATTTCTTAAATTATCGATTTTTAACGAGACCAAACCTTTATGGTTGACTGTGAAATCGATGCATTAAGGTAATCTCCTAAGCATCTGTTAAATTACAATTATTGGATAATAAATGTTACATAAAGCGTTGTTTTAATAAATTCCTATGGGTATGTTCGACTAATTAAAATTATCGAATAATTAAATTTCTTTGTTTAATAATAATAAATTTCCCAACAATATATATATAATTACTTACATATTCCATTCACTTCTATTCCCACTAAATATTTAATTTAATGCCCATGAACGGTCTTTGGATCACACATAATTTTTGAAAACTCAAATAATGGACATCAGTGTAATGGGTTTAATTGACCACTAAATTGAAACAGTAATCTGCCTGTACAGAAACATATTTACTCGTTAAACTCATTGATCAAAATAATGACACGTACTCTGTCCTTAATCGCTCATATCTACCACTAACGATTTTTAATCTGACATGTAACTTAACATCAATACATGTCAACCAGATGCAAATAATTATTTAAAAATTAAGTTCTGTACTTACTATAATATTAAAGAAGTTATATTAAAAACTAATTGTTTTCAATTATATACTTACCTTTAAGGTGCTTAAAATTATATTAACTAATATTAAATTACTCATATAATTACATTACTCACATGGGTTATATGTAAGACGTACTAACACTGCTATTATATTGTCAACGTACTGATACAGTAGTTGTCCTACATAACAAGGACCTTTCTTATCAAGTAATTATTATGATTCACTAACAAATTAATATAATGTTCTCCTCTTGGTCTGTGAGATAACTTAGTTGTCAATTACATATCCAGGTATAATCAGAGCAGCAATATTTGAAAGTATACGATGCTACAGTATAGCTTCTCATATTGATTTCATGAATTAACCATTAATTAATATCTCCACATAAGATTAACCCTACCTCAATTTTTCAAGGCTGCTTGTATGAAATTCTTGCATTTCGTACTTTAAATGTAAGACACATGAGCCTTATCAGACTTTATGTGTTTGATGATTAGGTATTGTAACAATGATTGAAAACCAAAACACTATTATTTTTATACTGATTTTTTCACATCTAGCAGTTCTCTAATAAAACCATTGCTAATGTCTCTATACATATAAACTAAATACTTAACCAAATATAAAAGTGTTAATTAGCATTGAATCAACGAAAATAGGAAGAAGGTTTCTGTAAATAAATTTTACTCTTTTTCTTGTATATCAATAATAAACATGATTCTTAAGCGGTGTGGTTATATTATTAGATCTAACATTTTTATTATGGGAAAAATTAAAAAGGGAGGAAAAACAAAAAGTAAACACCAATATATTTTATTACACTTCACAACATTATTATTTATATTAAAAATTTGACTAAGATTTCTCATTCAATAAATTTCCATGCATAAACTCATATGCACAACAATTACTAACTAATTTTTGGCACTAGAAATCGTCACATGTTGAATTCCGACACTTTCAAATCTTGCATTGTGTTCCTCACTGAAAGCGAAATATACAATAATATAAGAAATATACAACAACAATAATAATAATAATAAGAGTATTATTATTAAACATAAATTGGTATAAAAGGAAAAAATGACCTTGAAAATACGAAGTATCCATTTTACTGTTGGGACTGGGTTCAAATGGGGGTGTTGAATTATATAAATTCTCCCAGTCAATTTCTTTAAAGAGTGGCATAATCTTTAATTTTTCTCCGTTAGCTCTATTACTAGGATCTAGAGTAAGTAAAGCTTCAATTACTGATTGTGCTTCTTTGGATATAGCTTCTTCTCCTTCAGGCCATTCAAGATCTGAAGATGTTAGTATAAAAAACATAAAATAATAAAAGAAGTAGGTCCCAAAATTTTATGTAACTTAATTTACACATTAATTTAAAATTATTAATTAATTAATTAATAAAATAATTTATTATTAATTTATAACTAATGTATAAAATTATGCATATCAAAAATGTATATAATATCTATAACATAGAAAAGCATGATTTCAACATGTTTTTGAGAAAAAAAATTACTTCTTTCCAAAATATTCATAAATATTGCCTGTAAAGTTGTATCTGTGAACGGTGAAATTCCAATCATAAACTCATACAAACAGACACCTAGAGACCACCAGTCAACCTCAGCCCCTAAAACAATCACAATAAAATATCAAGAAAATTAAATTAATAATTATATTAAGGGCTCATATATAGAGATGGATACATTTTATTTGATAAGACCGTAACTTATAACCACTTAACCAATCTTTTAATTTAAATGATTTAAAATAATTGTGTCATACAAACATATGATATAAATAATGTATTATGCAAGTGAATCTACATATTTATCAAGTACACAAGAAATTTCCTAATTTAGAGCACTAAATTATCGCAAAAAAATGAACAATTTACTACCATGTTCTTGACCAAGCAATAATTCAGGAGCTAAGTAGTCAGGAGTGCCCAAAAGTGGTTTCGAATTCGTAAAACCTTTGGTCCTTTTTACAGACTTTGGAGTTCTGTACACATTGGGTAATCGTGGTTGCGCAATAGGAGTATTTATAGGGCTCAGAGTTTCTTCCTAAAAATGATCGAAAACTAAACTATGACAACATTGTAAATTCATATAAATATTAAAAGTATTACGCATACAAGGCAAAGGAACGTTTGGAAACTATGCACAAATGAAAACAGAAACAATTACATTTTGACAACATTAACTTTGTGATTCTAAACAACTTTCAACTTGTATTTTTTAAAATGTCGTACGCTAATGTCGAAGTCTAGTAAAATTATCTATAACAAAGTAATCAAATCGTAAAATATTGAAAGAATGTTATTGCACATATTCCTCGTGAATTCAATAGTTTTTTGTTTCATTCGATTTTTCATGATAGCTCAGATGACCATAGAGCTTTAGAACAAATCTAAAAATAGTTTCTCTATATATTTATATAATCATCAAATATTAACATTTATAGATAGATAAGTAGAAAATACCAATTTTGAATGAGACATAAGAGAATGTTCTAAATTAAATCTTGTTTTTTTTTTAACAGATGCTGAGTCAGAACTAGATCGTTTCATTGAAGAATGAACAGGAGTAGATATCCGTGGGCAACCTTGATAACCACCAGAAAAACATCTAAAAGACATTAATTTTATTATTTCTAATATACAATAAAAAATGTTGAACGAAATAACAATCAAAACATTAAACATAAATCTTATTTAATTAGTGAGGAATAAAAGAGGTAAACTGGCATTCATTTTGCTATTACTATTAAATTGAAAATAATACATTAATGCTATCAACTTTTGTTACACATTTTTCATGAAGTTGTTCAAGTCATAACTATGATGTAACATCAGTTACATAGTTACTGGACAGAAGTAAAAAGCAAATCAGTTGAGTGACAATATTAAGTACATAAGTTGAAACTTTTTGAACTTTATCAGTGTGAATTTTTCCTGGAATTACTCATTATTAATGGCAATTATAATAATTTTAAATCAGTTCGTTAATAGTAATATTGAATAATTATTGGTAACCATCTTTAAAAGGACCTTCACTAGAGTTGAACATTTCTCTAGAAATCAAATAAGGAAATTAATCACTTTTTTAAAACTCCTTGAAGTGGAGAAGACTCTGAAGGCTTATCATCATACACTGAATATTTAGTATTTCCAACTCGTTTACAAAACCTTCTAGGCGTTCCCATCTGCATATGAAGAGAGGTGAATTGATCAGTTAAACCTGTACAGTGTTCAAAGAAGGGCGAAAACTCAGGTTCTGTCCTACTTTTAGAAACTTTTTTTAAAAAGCTATCAGAGTCGGAACTAAACAAACTGAAAAGAAAAAATTACATCTCAATTAGCTCTTACAAGAAAAGTGGCAAAACATATACATTCATAGCACATTTTGATATGAAAAGAGAAAATTATAGATTGCCAAATATCATACTATGTAAGTCACTCTTGGTGCTTAACTAAACTACAGAGCAGTTTGAAGCTTATTCTCACAAAAAGAATACACGAATCGGACCAGTCATATAAACAAAGTTATATGCCACAATAAAATAAGTATAAATATCATTACATTAATCTTAATTAAGCATTATAAATAAACTCACCATTAATCCGTTTATTTAATGCATGTTTTTTATTTCCTCCAAAAAGAATAAACCATTATTTCAAGGAACGTAAAGTCTCTTAGGGCAAAACCGGAAAATAGCAGAGGAAAAGTTAAAACTGGTCTCAAATTAAACTTTAAAATAAATTAAATGGATAAAAAACTTTAAAAATCACATAATAAATCTTGTGTAAACAGAATGTTATAACAGCAGCAAATTTTATAAATCATACAAAATAACCTCAAAACCAAGTATAAAAATAGATGCACAAACCAACAGACGCCACTTATAAGAGAAAACAAAACTTTCACCTTTTTTCAGGAGGAAGTAAAGACTCTTCCTTCTTAGAGCAAGATTTACAGGATACATCGTGACAGCAACCATCACATGTATAATAAGCTTCACTTTCATTATTCACCATAGATTTTCCACTGCTTAAAACATCAACACCAGAGACATCTTGGTCAAAATATATAGTGCTTGGACTATCACCAATTGACATCCTGCTATTTACACTAGACTGTGAAATATCTCGTAAGTTTTCACTGGATCCCTGACGATAAATTCATGATTTTGGAAAAAATACATATAAAGAAATTAAAATTATTACACAGTAAATGATCAAAAGTTCGTAAACGTAAATGTAAAGCGTGTCATTTTTCATATAAATATATTATAAAAGTAATAAAGACCTTCAATTAAATGAAATATGAATTTTAAGTCATTAATAAGACATAACATAATATATTAATAAGATTGGACTCAAAAAGCACCGAACTCTTTATGTACTTTTTTCTTCGAAATTATATTTATTTAAGAATACAGACCTCCAGATAAAACATTAAACTAAAAACAACAAAACAATAAAACAGAAACCCATTTTTTACTTTACTATAAGTAAAATATAGTGATCGTGAAAAAATCGATTTCGACGGAATTACATGTTTTGAGGTCCCAGAAGTCGTTTTATGAAGTTTTTACGACGTCTACGTGTGTGTGGGTGGGTGGGTAAGTATGCACCCAAAGATTGTGAACCTGCTCCAGTCTAGAATCTTTGATGGATCAAGTTAATATTTTACACAAAAATGGGCCACATAGTGTAGATGATCCCTATTGTTTGGGAGCAATTATGCAATATGGGAAAGTCACTTTTTTTTTGCTTAAAACCTATTTCTAGAGTGTATTTTTATCTCCTAAACTACTAATTCTAGTCTTGAAATTTTTCAAGAATTGGTTACAAATGCAATGAACGAAAAATATATTCAGATTTTTGAAACAACGGAGAATTTTTTTTCTATAAAATGTAATAATATTGACTTATAATTCAATCTGAAAGTTTGTGTGAGCGATACAAGCCATACCGTTTAACAGACCAAAATGAAACTATACCTAAATATAGAACATTATGTGAAGGATGAGTTAATTTTTTTCAACTTTCACCAAAGAGTCGTTACAATACAGTTTCTATTTTCAAAAAATGTTTTTTGATGCTAAACGGCTCATTCAAAAAACCATGAAAATTTTCCCAAAAATGGAACACAAAATTAGCAATTTATAAAAAAATGCATGAAATTTCAATCATTGTAAAGAGCAATAAAGATATAAAAAATGATTGTTTATTCTAGACTAAGGGGATCACCTGCAATGCTTGTGGAATTTATTGATATTTTTTTACATTGTTTATATTGACTTAAAATTTTTTTGACTGAATCCACTGAAATAAAATTGATGTTTATAATAGAAGAAACTATATAATTGATTGACTTGTATGAGATATAAGAGGAATAATATTTTTACAGGTAAAAAATCACGGCCAACAAACATAAATTTCTGTTCCTTTTCATGGTATGATGGATTTATCTCACAAAATGCTCTAATCAATCTATATATTGCACCCTTGATTAAAATTTAATATTAAATGAAATTTTTTTTGTTTATGAATCATAGTATCTTTGGATAATATTGAAGTGTGAGGAAAGGACTCTTTCCTCAAGAAAGAGGAGTTATCTTTGTTGATAAATATCCAGTTTTTTCACTATCCTAGTCTAATAGTTCATATCTATTATTTTCAAAAATTAGAAGCTCTCAACTATAAAACTTTTAAATTATACTAAATAACCGGCTTTGACGTTGATTTGAATATATAAAACTGGCTAATTACTAATATATTTTTTCTCAATATACATGTACAGTAACCTTATAACAGAGTGCAGTACGCAGGAAAAATATAACACTCGCTCAGAGAAAATTGGTATATATGATTTTTGATGACATTTTTTTCTTACATGTTTCTAACATTTTTCAGACTATATAGTAATATTATCAAATTTTCAATGGGAAACTTTGCCTTAAATCTTCAGTGTAGAACGAGACCAGATAAACTATGTAAAAGGATCCAATTGGAACAAAAGCCGTGTTCTCTTGTAGGAGATTATTTCGTATCAGGAAATATGCACTTTCGCTTTTCAAAAATGTTATTACTGCTGTAGTTATACCAATGATAATATATGAATACGAAGTGAGATATATTAAAATAAACATAATTATTGATAAGTGGATCAATCTCTATCTGTACTACCTCCAGGAATGAAAGACATATAAACGTCTCCCATTTAGACATTCATATTATACTCCTAGCTAAATGGAACATTATATATTATATACCCTAGAAGTATGATATTATGTTTACTTATAGAAAAAATTGAGTGTATACCACTCCAGATTTTTAAAATATGTTTTAAAAGTCAGACCAGAGGGTCATGCTCCTACATTCAATTCACTGATTTAAACACTGATTTAATAACTAATTTAATAATTTAATATTATTAACTAATAACTTATTAACTTATAACTAATTTATTTAATAACTAATTCACTGATTTAAAAATCTAAATGTCAATAATACAATTTAAATACTCACAAAACTTAAATGAGAAGTCAAAGATAGCAACTGACCGGGAGTACGAGATATAAAATAATTTGGCGATGCGTTTACAAGATCATTGATATTCAAATCTGAAAAAAAAAGAATGAAAATCAAGTAATTATAGTTACAAAAATAAAGGCAACTCCCTAAAAAAATGTGATTAACAATAGAAAGAAACACTACATATAGGTTGCTTTCTACTTTTAACCAAATATTACAAGATACTCTAAAATAACTGATGCAACTCAGTTCTATCCTGGTGACGACCTGTTGTTCGAAATATTTATCGTACTAAGTATTTTGTTTTTGTAATTTTTTACTTCATTAAATCCTGTTGGACCACCGTTATCATATTTTGAAACTGACACCCACAAATACACATACATAAATATATAAAGTTCAAATTGGTTCTCGAGAATATAGGTCCAAAAATGATGATAAATTACCATAGATAAGTACCTCCATAAAAAAACAAAGAACACAAGAACCAATTTGGTGCTTTGGATATTCAGTAGTCGAGAAACTATATCAAGCATGTATATATATAAATTCGAATGGAGAAATTTGATCTAAAAGGACTACTTGATAGGTAAAAAAGTAAAACAAGACAATCCAAAATGAACAATGTTATTACCTATCCGTATATAAGGTAATAACACTGTACATTTTGGATGGTCTTGTTTTACTTTTTTCATATTGTGTTCATATTGTGTTTACGATGTCTCTTGGACAGATATTATGGGAACTCTAGTCAAACGAAAGAAAATTTTTAGTGTAGAAGCTGCTTTCTACCTTTAATAATATATTAAAATTGGAGGTAGTTTGTTTATTTAACTTTCATACATCTGTTTATGGCCACATACATTTTTAACAACGTAAAAACTATAATCATAGGCATTTTTCAATAGCTGCGTTGAATTCTGTTTACAAAAAATTCAGAATCATAAAATTTGTCATTGAATTCCAAAAGAGTAATATGTTCTGACAAATTGCTTTAACTTCTGAAATTTGCCCTTTCAATGGGCAAATTAAATAATCACTTATAATTAACACATTTTTTCTTTTAAAAAAATAGGTGATACAGAAATTCTGATAAAAAATAACCTTTTTGTTGTGGGAGTTGACTTAATCCAAAATCAGTAAGTCTGACATGACCATCTCCCGTGAGTAATATATTATCAGGTTTTATATCTCTGTGTATTATTCCATGTCTGAAAAGAAAGATTATTTATTAATGTGTCATTTTTTAGTTTTGATGTAAATTAATGTATTTTAAAAAACCAATTACACACTTGTGTAAATACAAAAGAGCTAAACTAATTTCTGAAATATAAAATACTGCCATTTCTTCTTCAAAGTATGTATGATGAGTAAGTAATGATTTTAAATCTCCTCCAATCAAATAGTCCATTACCTAAAAGGAAAATAAAAAAAAATAAGGCTACTATATTATCAAATCAAAATAAAATAAAATTCAAAGTTTTATTTCTATTCCGCGAAGTAATTGCAAAAACTCAGTACTATATTTACCTAGGGCTGTAATTTATTTCAATTTTAAATTAAAAAAAAACAAGTATTTTTTTAAAAAGCATTGTAATAATTTTTATATTTACCAGATAAACGTACATCGAAGTCTGTAAAGAGTAATATAATTGAACACAGTAGGGACTACGAGACAGAGCTAAAGCATTTCGTTCTCTGTTAACTGAAAACAACATAATTATAGATATTTATAACTACTACTACAATTATTTATAACAATCTAGAAGATTATAACTTATGGAAACAGGTAAAAAATAAATTAACATACTAGATTCATATGTTCAATAAATGGGTGAAGGGATATATTTATTTACTTGACTGTATGTCTTTTGTCATATATATATAACTAAAGTTGAAGTATCTTGTGCTTCTTTTTATTAATTGTTTCTTTATTCCGAGAAAAAGTTTGTCTTGCGTTCATCATCTCACTTCGATTCACGTTTGCAGTCTCTTTCTTCTTATTTTAATGTATCTCGACTACTACTGATCTATCCATAGCACCCAATGAATTGGGTAAAATGTTGTAGGTTGGGTTAAAATTGGGAAACATATGTTTCATCAAACGCTCTGTGTACTAATACCAACACGGTATTATTAATTATGTATTAAATTTATTAACAAGTCGTTGGGATGATGTTTCTTTGTTTAGTATTCCATCAAAAGATAGCACTAATGTGTCAGTACATTTTACATTCAGAATCAGATCAATGACACCAAGTTTGAATTCCTAGAAAGTAACTAACGGCCGATTTTAAATATTAAACGAGAATAATTACGAAAATAATGGACAGCGAAGAATTAAATTTAATTCACGTTTCAATGTGTCGAAAATAAATACCGAGCGACCATCCCCTGCCCAACATATGGTACGGAATAGATTTCGTGCGAGCACTTTTTGAGTAAATTTACTTATGTATAATCAGCAGACTTTCAAACTTTTTGTTAAATAACTAAACCATTCGTACGTCTAGTATTTTGTTTACGTCATAATTATCGTAAAGAAATTGCTATCCATCACACTGAATATGACAGTGAAATTTTCAACTGCCTTCATTAATTATATATGTACATAGTGACATTAAACAAAGTTATACAAAGGCAATTACTAATTGGGGTATACTAGACTAAACTACGAAGGATATGATAAATGAAAATTGTAAACTGGTTCAGTATTAATTCATCTGTGTTGATGCAGCGGAAATTCAAGAGGAAATAATAAAATATTACTTTACATCCTACGTTACATCCAGAGCAGAACTGAAAGCCCACCCACGTCATAGACTGACAAAGGGAGATACTCTAATTTGTCAGGTTTCAAAATAGAGCACGCACCTTAATGTTACAGAAAATTATTCAAAATCAGTTAACAAGAACATGAGAGTACAACAAATCTATTGGTCATACGGTTATGTTACAGTACGTTGTAAATTTCATGTTGAACTCTATGCATCCTGTATTATTTTATCACCAATTGATAAATGGTATCGTATAGGAAATCTGTCTTTCCTCGTAAATTGTTGCTTTCAAGTGCAACTACTCTTGTACTTTTACTCTTAAAGTACATTACTTTTACTTAAAGTAATGTGATGGCTGTCCACTATTATTCTAACAGTGTACTGAAAGTTCTTCACTAACACATATATTCTCTAGAAACCATTGCTAAAATTAATAGAATTCACAGTATTGACTCTTGTCTTAAATGAAAAAAATGAGTCGTTCATGGCACACCAAATAATAAAAAGATTAATACATAAATAACTTACAAATTTTAACAGAAGTTGTTGAAAAATTTACCTTGTCCAACTAAATTTTTGTTGATCATATCTGCTTTCCGCATCATTTTAATTGCATAAAACTTATCAGGATTGGTGTTTTTATATCCAAGAAACACTTTCCTAAAATGAAATTTGTAATAATGCTTCATAAACACATAAGATTGGGTACTTTATCTCGAAAGAAGAAATAGTATTAAAACTTAACAAGTAAAATGCTTTCTCATCCGTTTTCTGAAAAAAACTATAAAAAAAATATCAAAGGAGACGATAATCGTATAAGTAGCAGGTCAATTTTTTTTAATTAATTAAAATATATAAAAACAGAAAAATACAGATAGTACAAATTAACATCAAAATATTAAACTAATCTGAGAAGATTGGCAATTAAACTAATCTCAGAAGATTCGTAAAACAGTTGACCTACGTTTAAGTTGTCAGCTAGGCAAAATATATTTTAAGAAAATAGTTTTCTAAAAAAATAATTTTTTTTATTGATTAACATATTTACTGTACTGAAGAGATTTATTTAATTAAATTTTTTTAATAATAAATATTTTCCCCAATTATAATGATACAACTAAATGCATAAAAGCTCATTAACATTTTTTTTACAAAAAATACATATGAATATAATTTAATGTTTTCTTACCTCGACTACATATATTCACTATTTTTCTTTATCAACGGTAGCTGATTAGAATATGAACTAACAATGTACAGTCTTTCATCAAATGAAAAATACCAGGGGAATATGTATAGAAATATAGGCAAAAAGTTGGATTAAAGGTTTTTTTTTTGAGAATTGTTTGACGCTGGACCAAACATCCATAAAGAAAAATAGTATATATATATATATATATATATATTAAGGATTAAGAACAACTTAATTTTTAACATTTATTATTTACGTTAAAGTTTTTAAATGAATAAAGTACAAATAAAATAAATATTACACATTTCACATTGATCCAATAAATTAAATGGAAAAGGCAAGGATAGTTAACAAGTAAACTACGAAAAAATTATTATACCATCATAAAAAACCTTCAACCATTAAATTTTCTCAGTCTCTGATTAAAATTCTTTTCATCTTTATATATTACATAGTCAGACGGAAATAAATATATACTCAACTGAAACGTAGAACTAGAAATTTGTTTTTAAATATATTAACTTAAAAAAGTTGTTGCTACCACTTAGGTTTATTTCAAAAAGGATACATAATTTATTTTGAAGAGGTATTTCTTTAGATGAAATATATTACTCCAAATGAATATATGTGTATAAATTAATGAGAAATATTAAATCTGATTCGAAACTAAACAGAAATAATGACACTACAAAATTAAAACAGATTTGAATTCTCATTAGACTTGCATTACACAGTAAAACTATAATCAATGGTAAACCACCTGCGTAAGGCTTCAATAAATAATGTTTTTCGATCACTTACGAGATAAAAAGCAAGCAATTTTGATCTTCCTTCAAAACAGTGATATAAACCAGACAATCATCACATCATTCAACTTAACACCTTATACTAAAACAATGTTTTTGTAAACACAAAAACAAAACAAATAAACTTTTTTGTAATAAGTACAACATTTAAAATATGACATAGTTTATGAACGTACAAGATTCATGGTGAGAAATAATCCCAATCTCACCACATGTTGAATGGACCATCATATATGATTTTATAGGAAACAAATATCGCTTATTCACAAGAAAACTTTCATTTTTAAATAAAGTTTAAATTTTTAAACTTTTTATAAAAATATACTGAAATAGATTATCTTTGGATAATGTATTTACGAGGTCCTGTATAGGCTAACAGGTATCGTGCTTGCTTTTAGTACTGAAGGTTACAGGTTCGAATCCTGGTCATGACCCTCGATTTTTCATGTGGGAGGTAGAAAATTTTGGGTACAAACCATTCCGGACCCGATAGATAAACCATCGGTCCCAAGTCTGAACGATGTCATGTACTCATAAAGATTTCTACTCTAATAAAGTGAGTCAGACAAAAGTTATGGCTCCAGATGTAGCATTAAAACGGTAAAGTAGCTCTCTCATTACTAAAATTGGTGCAAATAACAAATGAGTTCCACTTTCCGCTCCTAGAACAGCACTATAAGTTCAAAGTTTATAAGTGTTGGATTCAACAAATATTAAATCTTGCAATAGAATCATTGCGTTTACACATTTATTAATCCCTAAACAAGTTCAACTATCTCACACAAAAGCATATTCTGATACAAACTATTGAAAACTTACTAATTAAAGTAATTTAATCAGTAAGGACTATTAGTTTTGTAATTTCGTTATATTAGGTATAATAAGTTAGGTTATAAATTATACTGACAATAATACAAAACTAACATCCTGAATGAAAATAAAGGTTTATGACAAACAAAACTGACCCTTCTTGCTACAAAGGTATCAAGGTATTTAGGTTAAACGCAGTCACAGAACTCCGAGACTGAGAAAATCTGGAGGTACACTCTAGCCAAAGAAATAAATGAAGCGTAAAACGTTTCGTTGAAGAATATTATACAAGATTCATGCCATAGCCTTAGAGAGCTATAAAACTGCTGAATTTTCATGGCACGTTAAATACCAAAACTCATATTTATGAATTTAATGAACGCGAACAAGTGTACCAACAATCACAAGTTAGAATGTCTTTTTTTGGTTGATAGATTCAAATAAATACGCAGTATATAAATACAATACCCAAAAGCTCCTCTGCTGATTGGCTTGATGATTGTAAAATCTTCAATTTTAGGTAGCTAAAAAAATAAGGTCAATTTAGTATCATGTTAACACAATGTCAAATAATACGAGAAAAGTATTCTGTACAACTAAACGTTATATACCTCTTAGTTTTTATACAAAAAAAGTTCGTTAACTAAAGCCAAAACTTTTATTTTAATTTAACTAAGATAAGTCTTGGCTAAATGTCAACAATACAATTCTAACAAATATATTTGAGAATAGCTTCAAATGAAGTCAACATGACAGTTTGAAGGATTTAATATTATGAAATTCTTTAAGAGGCAAAATACTTTAGCTTTTTTTTTATAACTTTAAAAGGTATAAAAACGAGTAAAATATCTATCACTATATATCTGTCATTCTAAAGTAGACTACTTTACCTGTTTTTTAAAATGAAGTGAAATGTTTTCTTTATTAGAACTGATCGCTGCATCATCACTTGCATCATAAGAAGAACTGTCAGAAATTTCATTTGATTTAAAATCTTCAAGTAATGATTTTTCCATTATAATAACTATCGTATCTAAAGAAATTTTCGTACAAGGTAGAAACGGTTTTGTTCAAAGTGTTTAGGCGGCAATGTGCTATCAGTATATGTGGATGATTGAGATAATGCTAAAAGTTTAGATGATTTTTTCATATATTTTCAGATAATGAAAGAGAAAGAAAATTGGGTCATAGAAACAAAAGTCATATTCACATTATTATTATAGTATAATAATTATAGTTCATAATTACTGGGGCAAAATTAATTTGTGGTGAAACTGAAAATTCGACTAGTGATTGGTGGAATGATTCAGTAACTAGTAACCATAACCTCCCACGTGGTTACAGGGGTTTCACTGATGGTTCATGTCTGTTTATATATCTATAGTTGCTTTCCTTAATTAACAATTTATTAAGATGTCAGGAACTTCAGAAGAGAAGACAGTAACTGAGTGTATGCTAGTAAGTAGATTAATGTGTGTACATTTGAAAAATATAATATTCAGATTGATTCTATGTTAGTGATGACAAATGACTACGAACATGGAAGTTTAGGCTGTTGAGTTTTATATGGCGTCATAGTAACATTTTAAAGATGTCAGGAACTTGAGAAGACAAGGTGGTAACTGAGTGTATGCTAGTAAGTCGATTTAATGTGTGTACACTTAAATAATATAATTTTTAGATGGATATTACGTTATTGATCACAAATTACTACAAACTTCAATGGTTTATGTATAGCAACAAAGAGTTATAACCTCACCTGAAAACTTTGGCAATTTTTTCCCTTATTAATTTTTAATGCCATTAGACAAACTTCTTTAAAAATTTGTCCCCTAAGAATTAAATGTGTATTAATTACCATTATATCACAAACAATTCTTTACGAAATTATATAAAAAAAAAATCAAATTATTTTTTGGAATGATTGATATTCATGCCTTGTAATGCGGATATTTCTTTTAAAGCTCAGTGATGAAATACTTCGCATGTCGAATGATGAACTAGTCAGCAGAGTGCGTCTATTGGACAATGAAATTAAAATAATGAAGAGTGAGGTTATGCGAGTTTCGCATGAACTGCAGGCCCAGAGTGAAAAGATAAAAGAGAACACAGAGAAGATTAAGGTTAACAAAACCTTACCCTACCTTGTCTCCAATGTGATCGAGGTATGTTAAAAAAAAAATGTATGAGATATAACAGTTTCATATATCATATTTTGGAATGTATAACTAAATTTCCATTTCAGTTGTTAGACATTGACCCAGAAGAAACTGAAGAAGAAGGCGCCATTGTAGATCTGGATTCTAGAAGGAAGGGAAAATGTGCAGTAATTAAAACGTCAACTAGACAGGTTAATCGTCCTTGATTATGACAACTAATTACTGCGAATTGCAATAAATAGATTTATTTTCTTTAATAACTGTGATACTGAGCTTATTAATGTGGGATAGGTATTAAAATAATTGGTATATATTATGTTTTTAGTTAAATTGTGCTAAAAAAATCCTTCTTGTGGTAAACTGTAACTGCAATACTCTATTCGGTATAACTGATTTTATTATGCAAGTGTTATTGTAAAACTAGTTATTTGTTTCATCATGAGTGTGTTCACATTTTGTATGTTCGTTGTAGACGTATTTCTTGCCGGTTATTGGTCTTGTTGATCCAGAGAAATTGAAGCCAGGTGATTTAGTTGGTGTGAATAAGGACTCTTATTTAATACTAGAGACCCTCCCGGCTGAGTACGATGCCAGAGTTAAAGCAATGGAAGTTGATGAAAGACCAACTGAGCAGTATTCTGATATCGGTGGTCTTGACAAACAGATTCAAGAAGTGAGTGTCTCCTTCTGGTACTTTCTCAGGATTATATATTATTCCATTGTATTAATATTACAATTATTTATATGTGTATTGTATTTAGCTTATTGAAGCAGTTGTCTTACCGATGACGCATAAGGAGAAATTTGAAAACTTGGGTATACAACCACCCAAAGGAGTTCTTCTGTATGGTCCTCCTGGAACAGGTAATTTTTGTTATACGTTCTGAAAAATAGTTATGCGTATATTGTGTTATGGTAATTTTTTTTTATTTTGCTACAAGTAATATATAATGATCAGGAAATAAATTGATATGTACATTTTGAAGGGTTTACATGCTTTGAGATCCCCAGAGTCCTTTTTTTTATGATGACTGTGGGTTAGTGTGAATCCAAAGGTTTGTGGGCACACTTTAGACGACACTATGTCTTAATGTATTAAGCAGGTTGTTCACTTATCTAATGTTGTAATTTGTTGTAGTACTAAATACTCTTAAGTAACTACGGTTACGATATAAGATATATAATTGTAAGAAGAGCAGTGCTTGCTTCTTATGGTCAGTTCATTCGAATGTAAAAAAAAAATTACACTTAACTACTGTTCAGAGTTCAAAATTAGGACTTGATGTTCTGTCAATATTATGCTGAAATATAATGGTTTTTTATATGGGATCTGAGGCTGCAACTGTTTACATAAGAATTGAAGACGCCGTATTAAATTAGAATTATCAGTCTGATTACTGATCACATTGCTTTGCGTTATTAAAATAGTTTTCAAAATTATGTGACTAGATCTAAAAGTACAATTTTAATAGATATTAAAGTAAAGGATTTATACTTTCTGGAATCGTATGATCATTAGGTTAACATCACTAAACACGGGCTCCATTTTAAATTAAATCAAAAGTTCAAGTTCTTCTTATTTGTATAAAATTTTAACCACATGAATTTGATGTTATTCCAAGTGAGAAAACAAACTTATTTCCACGAGTTCAGTAACAAGATTACTTATGAAAAAGGCGAGTGGAAGTCTCTTCAGAATCTTTTACATATTTATTTAATGTTCATCTTTTCCATTTCCATATTAAGTTTATAGGGAGAATTGTATTATTGAAAATCATTAATGTACAGTTATTAAAATCCTCATGTGTCTTTCTAAAATCCTTGCCATCTTTGTTGAGACCCGCAGTCCTTGCAGTTAATATTCTTCTCTTAGTTCTTTTAACCTTTCTATATTCTCGAATTTTTACCATATTTCATTTCTCCCTCCTCCGACTCTTGGAAGTCTTTAGTTCTTGTTTAGATGTGATTTACTTTATAATTGTTACATATGAGGGTATATGTTTATTTTTTTATGTATTTTATATTAAACCTAAGAAAGCTTTTTTTTTTTTATAAAAATGCTTTAAATTTCTTTGTTCACTTTTTCTCAGTATTTGCAAATACTGCAGTGTGATAGATTCTGATCTGAATAGTGATTGGTTTTTGATAGTCATTCATTAATTTATGAAAGACGCATTTATAATTCGTCTTGGCAACAAGATCTTGAACTTCAAAGAAGTATAACTATTTTTTGGTTGAAACTTACATAAAACCTTAATTATTTCAGTAAGTTTACTTTTTGTGAAGATAAAAAAAATTCTAGTATTTAGTTCCTCATGATATTTAATTCATATATGATCGAAGTCTCTTTCTTTCCTGTTTGTTAGAATCAGTATAGTAGTAAGTCAGAATAGTTGTTCAGTGAATGTTCATTGATGCATAATATTCGAACTGCATCAGTGTTATCGCTATTAAATTGAATGAACATTAAATATTATTAACGTATTAGGAACAAAATTATGTAAGAACTGATTTTTAATGTATAGTTGCTTGTCAACATAGTAAACTGGTAAAAATAATTTGGAATGTGTGTGCGTCACCTTTTTATCTAAAACACCAGTGTTTTTTCTCAAATAATTTTCATTTTGTTTTTGTTTTACACTGCTAAATTCCTTTATTTGTGTCAGTTATTGAGAGTATTGCTCAGTATTAAAGAGTATTTTAAATCATAAAATTATATCTGTTTCCTGAAAAATTGCTGTGCAAATTTTTTTAGGCAAAACATTACTCGCCAGAGCGTGTGCAGCTCAAACAAAGTCGACTTTCTTGAAATTGGCCGGACCCCAGTTGGTTCAGATGTTTATTGGGGATGGAGCAAAATTAGTCCGCGATGCATTTGCCTTGGCGAAAGAAAAGTCGCCAGCCATCATTTTCATTGATGAATTGGATGCGATTGGGACTAAAAGATTTGATTCGGAGAAAGCTGGTGACAGGGAAGTTCAGAGAACTATGTTAGAACTTCTGAATCAATTGGACGGATTTAGCTCCACAGCAGATATAAAGGTATCGAAATTTATATTAATCACCTGATATTTTGGAGTACTCGATATGTAATAATGCATCATTTCAAAATGAGCGTTAATTTGAAGTTTTATTTAAGTATTCACATACCTTTAATGCTTTACAATCAAATATTGTTAATATCTTCCAATAGTTTAAAAAAAATATGTTTAGCAATTTAACCAAGTGTCTTATAATTGAAAATTTTATTTATATTAACAAGTATTGTTTTTATTTACTAAAAAATCTCACTTGAAGTAATTAACGTGATTATTTTGGAGATATATTAATTTTAAATATACTTTTATTCTTAGCTCTTTTTTTTTTTAATTTTAATTGATCTTAAATGGATTAGGTGATTGCTGCGACCAATAGAGTCGATATTTTGGATCCTGCTTTACTCCGTTCAGGTAGGTTAGACAGGAAAATTGAATTTCCTCATCCTAACGAAGATGCGAGAGCTAGAATTATGCAAATACACTCTAGAAAAATGAACGTTAGTGTTGATGTGAATTTTGAAGAACTAGCTCGATCTACAGACGACTTCAACGGTGCTCAGTGCAAAGCAGTTTGTGTTGAGGCAGTGAGTTTTTTAATGAACTTTTTTTATAATTCCTGGAATGAAAGTAGTTCTTGTGGTATTATATTTGATGGTTATTAACTCAGAATTTTGAATATTCTTAAATGTAAGCCTTTGGTCATGAAACATACAAAACTAATTACATTTCATTAACAGGAATTTGAAACATAAAACAATATAGTATTGGGTTTTAGAAATATAAAATTGCTGCGGTTAAACAAAAGTGTATCTTGTGGTAGTAATTGCCAAAATTTCATTGACTTATAATCATAATAAACAATATTCTAATGGTTTATGTTACAATTTTTGCAACATGAGAACTCTTCAGTTTTAATTATTCTTTTAAGAAACAAATGTTATTTTTTACCAAAGCCAGATGTGGTTTTGTGTTTATCAATGTGTGACGGGTACGAGTGTTGTAGAAAATAATATTACGTAAAAATGATAAAATACACTATTAGTATCTACTTATTTTGACTAGAGAGATAATATTAAATAGGTAGTGGTTCTAGTTTAGATCCTACAGTTTCTGATTAGAATTAAAAACAAGCAGTGTGGAAACATTTCCCATTTTATTATTTTCTGGAGTTAAAACATTCATTTGAATTCAGACTTCAGTGCGGATGGATTCAACAGTAATTTTCGTCATCTCCAAGTTTACTGATTCTTCAATATTTTTATTGTGTTTTATTTATAACCTTTGATAAAAAGATTTCACATAAACACGTGAAACAACAATCAATGATCAAACCACAATAAGAAATGGGAAAACAAGACTAAGATCTTTCAACCGTAACAAGCGGTCTTCGTCAGAGTCAAAAACCCAACTGAACACTAGTCTTGTTTTCCCATTTCTTATTGTGGTTTGATCATTTATAACCTTTATGTAAATTTAATATTTCTGACTGCTCTACATATTTATATGCATATATTTTAATTGGTATGTATTTACAGTATGCAATTCACTGGTTTTTGTTTGTTTCTTAGGGAATGATTGCGTTGAGAAGAAGTGCTGCTGTTGTAACACATGAAGATTTCATGGATGCAATTTTGGAAGTACAGGCAAAGAAAAAAACAAATTTAAATTATTACGCCTGAACTCCACTTAAATAATTATATTTGTTTTTTTGTTTGTTATTTTGGCATTTAGACATAAAGGATTTAATCTATATAATCTTTTCTTATTATAATATCCTATTAATGTACACTGTTTGTGTGTAGAAATCCCTTGAAATTTTAGTTTTCTTACTTATTTGATAAAAGAATTTATATCGAAATATATGTTTTAATTAATCAAATGTTAATTATTATTTCATAAATATTGACGGATACTAGAAGATAGTCTGGCAGAAGTGCTGCAAAATGATGAGTATATCAGTAATGATGTGTCCACATCCTTAATCAATGATTGTGGCAGTCAAAACATGAAAATTTGCCGAAAAATTGAGCAGATGATTAGCAATTTATAACAAAAAATCTGGAGTGGCCTACACTCAACTTTACTATAATTAAACATAATATCATACTTCTTGGGTATATGATATATAATGTTCCATTTAGGTATAATATAAATGTCTAAATGGGAGATGTTTATTAGTCTTTCATTCCTGGAGATAGTACTCATAGTGATGGTGATCCATTTAGCAAATATATGCTTATTTTTGTATATAATTTTTGTATACTAATGCATATAACAATTAATAATCAACAATAACTCTTGATATAATATATGAATTAAACAACCACAATAAACAAATATATATATTAGATACAATGCTCTAAGGCCTTTCGTTACAATATCATCAGAGAGCTAAATGAACTAAACAAAAAATATGATATCATTAGTATAACTACAGCAGTAATAACATTTTTGAAAAACGAAAGTGTAGATTTCGTGTTACGAAGTGATCTCTTACAGGAGAAAATGGTTTTTGTTCCAATAGCCAGTGGATCTCCTCTTACATAGTTTTCCTGACCCCGTTCTAAATCGAATATTAAAGACAAATTTCGTCATTTAAAACTTGAAAATATTCCTATTTTGTCTGAAAAATGTCAGAACCATCTAAGAGAAAATGTCGTTTAAAGATAATTTTTTTTTTAAGATGTAGGATAATAATATTTATTATTCTTCAATGAATAGTTTCAATTTTGAATTATGTATTACATTTATGGTCTTTTTTAGAATTATTGTACAGGGAATTTTATGGCTTCCTAGTATTTAATAAAAATCACTTTTCTTTCCATTTGTCAAAAATTATATATATGTACCAATTTACTCTGATCGTGTGCTATCTTTTTCCTGCGTGCTTTACTCTGTTATAAGCTAATAAGTTAATAAATTTATTGAAGTTTTCCATTATAAACATCAATTTTATTTCACTGGATTCATTCAAAAAATTTCCAACTCAATGTAAAATATCTAGAGTAGCCTACACTCAACTTTACTATAAGTAAATTTAATATCAATCTTCTTGGGAGTATAATATATAATGTCTCATTTAAGCATAATGTAAACATCTAAATGGGAGATGTTTATTAGTCTTTCTTTCCTGAGGTAGTACAAATAGTGATTGATCGACTTATCAATATATAAGCTTATTTTTGTGTATCACACTACTGATGCAAATAATCTCATTAGTATAACTACAGCAGTAATAACATTTTTGAAAAGCCAAAGTAAAAAATTTCAAGATACGAATAATCTCCTACAAGAGAACATGGCTTTTGTTCAAATAGCCAGTGGGTTTCTTACATCGTTTACAAATTTAAAACAGGAAAATACTCTTATTTTCTCTGAAAAACATCATAAACATCGAAGAAAAAATGTCGTTTTAAAATAATTTATAATTAAGGATATACAATAATTACATTTATTAATCTTCAAACGAAAGATTTCAATTCTGAATTATGTTTTACATTTTTGTTCTTTTATAGAATTATTATACTGGAAATTTTATGACTTCATAGTATTTAGTAAAATCGCTTTCCTTCACCTTTGTCAAAATCATATATATAATTTTTTTCTGAGGAAGTGTTATCTTTTTCCTGCCTGCTGTACTCTGTTAGAAGGTTGCTATGAATGTATATTGAAAAAAATTATATTAGTAATTAGCCAGTTTACATACTCAAATCAAAGCAAAGTCAGCTATTCAGTATAATTTAAAACTTTTATAGTTGGGAGCTTCTAATTTTTGAAAATAATAAATATGAACTATTAGACTAGAATAGTGAAAAAGCTGGATATTTGTCAACAAATATAACTCCTCTTTCTGAGGAAAGAGTCCATTCGTCACATTTCAATATCATGGAAAGTACTACAATTCACAAAGATTGTAGTATGTTTCAAAACTCAATTATAACTCTTATTAAGTTTTGCTCAAGAGTGCAATATATATATTTATTAAATCATTTTATGAGACAAATCCATGAGACCATGGAAGACAAAGGAAATTTATTTTTGTTTATTGGCGGTAATTTTTTACATGTAATAATATTATTCCTCTTATATCTCATATAAGTCAATAAATTCTTTAAATTTTTTCATTATAAGCATCAATTTATCTCAGTGGATTCGCTCAAAAAATGTTTAAGGTAATGTAAAAAAGTATCAACAATTCGACAAGAATAGCAGGTGATCACTTAGTCCAGGATAAACAAACAGTTATTATAGCTTTATTGTTCTTTGTTGTGATAGAAATTTCATGATTTTTTTTTTTATAAATTGCTAATTTTTTGTTACACTTTCATGATTTTTTAATGAACCGTTTAGCGTCAAAAAAACATTTTCTGTAAACAGAAATCGTATTGTAACGCCCATTGAAAAATGCAATTTTAAAAAAAATTATGTCAACTCATTCTCTTTATAATGTTCTATATTTAGACATAGTTTCATTTTGATCCGTCAAACTGTATGGCTTGTAGTCAAAATTTTTATATTTTATTGAAAAAAAATATTTTCAGTTGTTTTAAAATTCTGAATATATTTTTCGTTTATTGTGTTTGTATCCTCAAAGATAATTTCAAAACTCTAGAGTTAGCAGTTAAGGAGAAAAAAATGTTTTCTAAAAACCGGTTTTTGGCAAAAAAAGTGACTTTCCCGTCATGCATAATTCTTTCCAAACAATAGGGATATCATCTACACCAGTGTTTCCCAAATTTTTTCGAACGACGCCCCCTTGGGTCCGTAAACCTATACTCAACACTCCTCAATAATCAGAATCTTAGACTAAATGACGAAATGAGTAACATTTTAATAATTAAATTAATATAATGACTATTAAATTAATATAATAAATATTTATTTATAATCCAATATATGTATTGTTTCATAGCATATTTATGCAAAAGAATTAATACACAATAAAAGAAAATTGGATGAGAATATACTTTTAACATAAAAATGAATTATCAAAACAAATAATTTTAAGAAACCTTTTCCTAGAAGTTTATATGTGGTGTTTTCACATAAATTTAGAAATTATATTGCATGAACATTTTAATTTATGGGAATAGAATCCTCAACTCCTTTTTGCATTAGCGCCCCCGATATCAAAGCAATGGTACCACCCACTTTGGGAAAGACTGATCTACACTATAGGGCCCATTTTTGTGTAAAAACTCAACTTGATCCATCAAAGATTCTGGACCGTAGCGTGGTAACAAGCAATGCTAAGACACGCACCCACACACACACAGACATCATCGCAAAACATCATAGAACGACTTTTGGGACCTCGAAACATATAATTCCATCAATATCTCGAGATTGAATTTTTTCACGATCACTATACTTTACTTATAGTAAAGGTGATTGAAATTTAATGATTTTTTTTTATAAATGGTTAATAATCTGTTCCGATGTTAATTGTTAATCATCGTTTTTTAATGAGCCGTTTAGCCTCAAGAAAACCTTTTCTGATACAGAAAATGTTCTGTGACGCCTCTTTAGTGAATGTAATTTTGAAAAAAAGTATCTAGACTCTAGACTATCCTCCTTATAAAGTTCTATTTTTGATTATAGTTTCATTTTGATCCGTCAAACTGTGTGGTTTGTATCGCTCTCACAAGCTTTCAGATTGAATTATAAGTAAACATTTTTACACTTTATTGAAAAAAATATTTCCCGTTATTTTAAAAATCTGAATATATTTTTCGTTTTTTGCATTTGTAGCCAGATTTCTGAAACTCTAGTGTTAGTAGTTGAGAAAAAAAAATGTAGTCTAAAAAGAGGTTTTTGGTAAAAAAGTGACTTTCCCATCATGCATATTGATCCCAAACAATAGTACTCATCTACACTGTTAGGCCCATTTTTGTGTAAAATATCAATATGAACCATCAAAAATTCTCCACCAACTTTGGATACACACTCACCCACCCACACACAGACATCGGAAAAACTTCATAAAACGATTTCTGGGACCTCAAAATACATTATGAGGTGTGTAAATAAAGTAGTGAGACTGATTTTTTTTAAATTTTCTATTCAAATATAATTACAATGTGATATTGTCACCTTCAAAATAGTTCCCTTCGGAAGCCACACAGCGCTGGAGACGGTACTTCCAATCATTGTAGCATTGCTGGAACTCGGATTCTGGAATGGCCTTCAGCTGGTCGGTTACAGCAGTTTGTATGTTTTGTAGTGTCCCGAAATGAGTTCCCTTGAGGTGATTTTTCAATCTCGGGAAGAGGAAAAAGTCACAAGGACTCAAGTCTGGTGGAGGCTGATAAGGAGGCTGAGGAGCAACAGGAATGTTTTTACTGGCCAAAAACTCGTTTATTGAGATGGCAGTGTGACAGGGCGCGTTGTCGTGATGCAACACCCACTTGTCTTTGATGTTTGGCCGCACACGAAGGACTCTTTCAAATTCAACTGTTCCCCGATCATTCTGACTGTCAAGCGTCGATCTGAACGCACAAGGTTCCGTACTCTGTTGACATTTTCATCGGTGTTTGCACTTGAAGGCCTTCCGCTTCGTGGTTCATCTTCAATCGACTCTCTTCCTTCTGAAAATTCCTTAAACCACCGAAAAACCTGTGCCCTTGATAAAACACGTTCTCCATAGGCCTCCTGAAGTTTTTCAAAAGTTTCGATTGCATTATGTCCAAGTCTGAAGCAAAATTTGATTGCACACCGCTGCTCAACTTTGAGGTCACTCATTTTTAAAACGCTCAAGAAAAAACCATTTCACGAAAACCAACGCTACGGACAAACAAATGACTGTGGCGAGTTCAGATTCATACTGGAGGCGCATCACACGTGCACCTGACGCTACTCAAGGCCACGCGTCTCCAGCGTTGCCAGATCGAAAGCGACGTTGCCAGTCTCACTACTTTATTTACACACCTCGTATTCCGTCAAAATCTGGATATGGAAGTTTTTCATGATCACTGTACTTTACTCATAGTAAATTAAAAATTCCTGAAATTTCCTTTACCGCAAAGACAATAAAACATTCAAAACTGAATAACCATCGTGGACTTATGGATCACCTGCTTTACTTCTGAGATTTGTTTTACATTTATTTGTATTGTTTCCATTGACTTAACTAGAAATTTTTTCAGTAAATCGACTGAAATAAAATTGACGTTAAGAGGTTGAATGAAAAAATGTGATATGATTTAATTACTTAAAATTAGATGTATGAAGAATGAATATCTTAGATGTAAAACATCTACGCCAATCAAACATATAATTTCTAATGCTTTTCATGGTATGATGGATTTGTCTAACAAAATGCTAATTTGTTGTACCCTTCAATAAAACTTAATATTAGATGTAGACTTTCTTGTGGTTATAAATTTTATTATCTTTGGGGAATATTGAATCAAGAAGAATGGACTTCTTGATTAATATTACCAAACGGATACTAATTTTAATGTTATTCAATGATACTGACATTTTTTTTACATACGATATCTGGCATTTTTCAGAATCAGGTCGTTAGCTAAGTATGACAACCTGATGGTTTCTAAGTTATACAGTGTCTCAGACAATGCAAAGCTGCAAGACCATACGACCACGAATAATACTCTTTCCCCTGACAGACTGATATCTTCGTCCCTGTCCCCATTCTTGACAATGTTTACTGACCTTAACAAAAACTGTAGGATGATAATTTAGCAGTAGTGAGACTCTGGTCCGGAACTTAAATTAAAATTTGATTTAAATTTTAGTTAATTAAATTAAAATTAAAACTTAATATCAGATTAGAAAGAATATTTGGCTTTGTCGTAGGAGTGGGATTGGGTGATTGGCGGGGATAAGTGTGTTCTTTGAAGTGGAGAATTTGCTGTCTTGACATTACAGGTGACGATAACTACAATATCATAGAAAGTAATTTATAATGTAGTTATTTAAACCAATGTAATTTATATTCATTATTAAAATGAAACTTAATAACAACTAAAAATCAATTGGTTGCCAATGAGTTGGGTATTATATTTAGTTATAACAAAGCTGTGTCTCTCCAGATTTTGATTAGAAAAGAGAAGGAACTCTAAGTCTGCACTCAAAACAAATATTTTATGAAACAACGATGCGTTTCGAACTCTTGTGTTCATCCTCAGGTTGCATTTTCCTCAGTAAAGTGATATTGAGTATTTAAGAAGATAAAGGACACTAAGTCCTTGTGTGTGGAGACTTAAGGTTAACCTTACATGCATATTGCATGTAATACATGCATATTTAATTTCAGTTTATAAAAAATCCAGTTATTTTATGGTCTTTTAACTTTTTTATTGTTGAAACTTTGTATATAAAGGTGTAAAGTAATGTTAACAACTTTAAAAAAATCAATACCGAATACGAATATAACTTTTTATTTAATCAATGTTTCAAAGCTAATATTAATTATTCATAAATAAACTAATAATTCCTTAAGTTTCTTACACACATTACATTTGTTTCACTTTAATTTTATTTTACAGTCAATTGATAGTTTATTAATATCACTAATTATTAATAGGTAACTTAAATACACAGGACTGGTGTATTGTAATGTTTTTCTTACATTAAAAGTTTACCATTTTGTTTTAAATTTTGACCTTTCATAATTAATACAATGAAACTTAATGAAAATATACCAGATTGTATAATAATCCATATAAATAAAGGAAAGGGTTTGTCTGTACATTGCTTAGAACTGACTCATTTCAAGTTATCTTTACGTTTCATACATTAGAGAAACCGAATCCACCCTTAAAAAAATTTCTGTCTCTCGGTTTGTCCGCAAAATTTGGTCACAAGTAAATTCAGCCACTATAAGACATAGTTGGTTGAAACTTCGGCAGTAAATTTGTGTATGTCTAAATTAAAATCTAAGCTTTAAATGGATTCGAAATTCAACGTAGAAGCGAAGTTATGGGCTTTTAAAACAAAATTTTGTCACAACTAAACTCAGCCACCAAAAGGTATGGGAAGCTGAAACCTTGAAAGTAGGTTTTGTGTATGTCAAGCTTAAAATAATCTAAGCTTTGAATGGATTAATCAACATATAAGCGAAGTTATGGACTTTTAAGCTGTCTTTGGCTAACTTCACAGACATGTTTATTTTGAAAATATACAGGTATAGCAAGTAGGTATTGTTAGTTGATTTCAATTTCATTTGCATTTAAGCTTCCAGCCAGAGGTAATTGACAAGATGTTTCCCGAAGTTGAAGATCTGCCATGTATTCAGAATAACTGGCGTTATGATAAATATATGTCTGCCTATTCTATAATAGGAAATTACACTGATTTTGTGTAAAAAACCGGACATTGTGTGTCAAAGACGGGCACGTCTGCTAGTATATTATTAAAAACAAGAATTTAGAAATATGCTACTAATATTATTATTTTTTAATTGACTTCTTTATTTGCAGGATACGTTGTTCAATTTCTTGAACATTATATATTAAGGACCTTAGTTCTTGTAGTATTAAATAATGCCGTGTATTATTAGTATTAACTCACAAGTAGGATTACTAAGAAAATGAATATCCGTTTTTAAATTAATTTGAGATCATTTTCTTATTTGTAATAAAAGATTTTCCTTTTTATATATAAATCTTAACTTTATTGCACTATTCTGACATATTAAAATGTATTTATTATAACGAATTAAAGAATAATCTGTTGGAGGATATTTTTGTAGTCATTAAATCTTGTTTAAGAAATGTACTTATCGGTTAATAATAATATTATCAGTTTACAATATATATATATAGCTAGTTAAAAATAAAACAAAAAATTAAATGTTTGTCAAGATATTTGATATTATCTTTACTTATAGTAAAGTTAAGTGTAGACCACTCCAGACTTATTTACTTATGTTTATTATTTAGTTATTGATATTGGCTATTATTAAAGTTATATTTTCTTTTTTTTATTTCTATTAGTGTTATTATTGATGTTTACTATTTGTTTTTCTTCTTCAATTAAACTCACTTTTTTCTCTTCTGCTTGTTAGTAGCATTGATTGGTGGAAATGACTTAATATTTGCTCAGTCGTTGCCTAACTATCTAGCAGGTCACTTCTGATGATATGTGGCAAAACATAGATGAACGTTTTGTCCGTAATCTATTTGATATTAGTGTTCTTTCTGTGTAATTATAGTGTTTTCCTCATGGACTATATAAATATTGTATATTATCCACATAAATAAATGGATATGTTTGTGTTAGCTGGTTTGGGTTGCTGGTTTGGGTTTCTGGTGTAGGTAAGTCCGTCTTTTATTATCTATGTTTCTTTTTGTTCCCGTTGGATGCTTAAATAACAATCAAATTGAAGAAGAGAGCTCTCGTTTTCTTGAAAATTTTCCCGATAAAGTTTTGGTGTAAAAAAAATTTTTTTTTGTTACTTCTAACAGAGCGTACTCCCTATGTGTACGATAATTATGAACTCAAATAACCTCGTTAATTGCGTCTTGAAAAGTTCTATGTGGATAACTTTGTCGATCATCTGTACAACTATATCTTTAATGTTATAAGTGATAAAGATAAAAAATTGACAGCAAAACAGATTGTATTTTAAAAACAAATAACTTAAGAGAAAATCTGAAAATATTTTTCTCTATGATTTCATCTAAACCGTAGAAATCTTGAAAAATAGTAAATCCCTCTTTCTTTTCAATGTTGGTGAATGCTAGTGTGTCTGGTAGTCTAGTCCTTCGTATCTATTCGTAATCAGATATAATTGGTTCCTTCTGAATGTACTGATTATGCATTTATAAATATTACTAGATATCCTTCTATATTGAGACATAATTAAAAACGAAGTCACCATGATTAGCTAACATTTGATTTCACCATCACAAATCACTAATTTAATTAGTTAATTCTTGATTGCTAGAAAGGAAAAGAACCTGAGTATAAATGCTGCTTGGAAGAAAAAAAATATTCTGTTGAACTAAATGATGGTATATGTTTACTTTTAAGGAAATAGCAATTAGTTTAAAAAGTTTTTAAAAAAATCTACATTTATTAAACTAAAAAAGTGTTGACTACTTATAAAATTCTACACATTTTCCTTGCGAAACTAACATTAAATGCGCATATTACACGTGGCGGTAGTCTTGAATATACATCGTCTATTGTAGGACGGCGTCGTGAAGGCTTGTAGTGTAGTGTTGTACTATTGTTCGGACAATTTTCTCCTATAATGTAGATGTATTCTTTTGTTCGGTGGCTGTATTTCAAGATGGGAAAGTTACTTTTTTTTGCAAATATATGTTTTTGAACATTTTTTTCTTCCTAAACTACTAATTCTAGAGTCTTAAAATGTTGACATTCTCATAGAAGTGAAAAAATCCTCAGATTTTTAAAATAACTAAACTTAAATAAAAGGTTTTTTTTTTAAATAAAATGTACCAATTTTTACTTACGATCGAATCTGGAAACTTGTGAGGAGGACACAAGCCATACTGTTTGACAGATCAGAATGAAATTAATTATACCTGACTATGAGGATGAGGTGAAATTATACCTGATGATGAGTTGAGGGATGTTTTTTAAAATTACAGTAACAAATGGTGTTATGGTTCATTTATTGATTTCAGAAAAAAACTCTGGAATGACCTACACTCAACTTAACTGTAAGTAAACGTAATATCAAACTTCTTGGTTATATAGAATATAATGTTCCATTTAAGCATAATATAGATGTCTAAATGGGAGATGTTTAGCCTTTCATTCCTTGAGGTAGTATAGATAGATTGATCCACTTATGAATATATATGCTTATCTTTGTATGTCACAGCAATGACGCATATAATATCATTAGTATAACTACAGATGTAATAACCCATAAAAAAACGAAAGCATAGATTTCGTGTTACGAAATAATCTCTTACAGAACATGGCTTTTGTTCCAATAGCCATGGATTTCTGACATAGTTTATCTGACCTCTTTCTACATTGAAGATTTAAGGACAAATTTCCCATCTATAAGTTGAAAATATTTCTATTTTCTTTGAAACATGTCAGAAACATGCAAGAAAAATCTGGAGTGGCCTGCACTCAACTTTACTATAAGTAAACTTAATATCAATCTTCTTGGGTATATAATATATAATGTTTCATTTAAGCATAATGAAAACATTTAAATAGGAGATGCTTATTAGTCTTTCATTTCTGAGGTTGTACAGATAGTGATTGATCGACTTATATATAAGCTTATTTTTGTACATCCCACAGCTGGGATGTACAAATAATCTCATTGGTATAACTACAGCAGTAATAACATTTTTGAAAAAACAAAGTGAAAATTTCTTGACACGAAATAATCTCCTACAAGAGAACATGACGTTTGCTCAAATAGCCAGTTGATTTCTTATATCGGTTACTTGACCTCCTTATACATTGAATATTTAAGTCAAATTTTCAAATTTAAATCAAAAAAATACTCTTATTTTCTCTGAAAACATCATAAACATCCAAGAAAAAATGTCGTTTTAAGATAATTTATAATTAAGGATATACAATAATTACATTTATTAATCTTCAAACGAAAGATTTCCATTTTGAATTATGATTTATATTTTTGGTTTTTTATAGAATTATTATACTGGGAATTTTATGACTTCTTAGTATTTATTAAAATCATTTTCCTTCCTGATTTTACCACAGGAGTAACAATACTTTTGTAAAGGTAAAGTGACGATTTCGTGTTAAGACCCCATGTTCTACGAAATAATCTCTTACAGCAGAACACTGTTTTTTCCCTTAGCCAGTTGATTTGATACATAGCTTTTCCAATTTAATCTTTCATCTAAAGAACATCCAATATTATGTCCGTAACTTAATCGTTTATCTTTTTCCCCTTCAGGTATAGTTTTAGGTAGATTTATACCAAGACATATCTCCTTTTGCACATCTTTCAACAATTTAGAGTGCATGTTGCATTCTGAAAGGCAGTACCAACAAGCATTAATCTTCTTTTAATAAATGGTCTTCTGCATATCCTCGCATATCATAACCATCATCACAAAGGGTATGCATGAGATTATCCTCAACTAATCACTAGAATAGGAGCGAGGACATACCTCCCTGAGAACATTCTTTAGTGTTCAAAACTGTGGTATATTTAATATTCACACTAATTATTCCTTTACGAAATTACTGTAATCTATTCGATAGTTTGTGGATTAATTCATCTATATATTAGTGCTGATTCATCGATGCGAAGGCATCTACCATGAGCTCTTTCTACATTCAAATGAATTAAGCCAAAGTGATTTCTTTAAGACTTCAAAATGTTACTATTTTGTCTTATAAACGTCGAATCATGAAAGAAGTAGCTTATAATTAGTATTTGTATTGTAATAAAGTAAATTTCCCATACTTCAAAATTACACAAAGATACTGAGATTCACAAACACACCAAGAAAAATATCTGACTTAAGTTTTTTTCAAGGCTATGGCATTTAGTTTGATTAGAAAATTTTGTTCGAAAACCATCCATCATATCATTGAAAGCATCAGAAAATATATATTTGATCGGCATTCAATTTTTACAATTAAAAATCATATTCCTCTTACATAACATATTAACTCATTATAACATTTCAAATTTTTTTATTTTACCCCTAAATAACAATTTTATTTCATTCAAATCAGCTAAAAATTCGAAGTTAATATAAACAATGTAAATAATTCCGATAAGTACAGCAGGTGATCAGTTATTCCAAGATTAATGTTCAGTTTTTATAGCTACATAGCCCTATGCGGTAATTGGTATTGTACGGAATTTTGTTTATACATTGCTAATTTATGTTTATTTTTTGGACTAAATTTCATTTTAGTCTAATTAACCGCTTAGCATTAAAATCTTTTTACTTTACCATAAGTAAATTATGTGATCATGAAAAAAATCGATCTCGAGATATTGACGGAATTACATGATTTGAGGTCCCGGAAGTCGTTTTATGAAGTTTATTCGATGATGTCTGTGTGTGTGGGTGGGTGGATGAGTTTTTTTGACGTTAAACGGCTCATTAAAAAAACAATGAAAATTTGCTAAAAAAAAATGAAAAAAATTGACTATATACAAACAAAAAATCATGTAATTTCAATTACGACAAAGAGAAATAACCCTGTAAATACTGATTGTTTATCCTAGACGAACGGATCATCTGCTCTACTTGTCGGATTATTGATATATATTTATATTGTTTACATTCACTTAGTAAAGTGATTCCACTGAAATAAAACTGTTGTTTAGAAATATAATGAAAAAATTAAATAATTTATTGACTTATATTATGAGATATAATATTTTTAGATGTAAAAATCAACGCCAATCACACATATAATGTCTGATGCGTGATAAATTGAGAACTAGAGTGGGTATTGAACCCGGGATTTATTATTGCAGAGGAGAGCTCGTTGCCATTGGTCTAACCTGTCCCCTTGTTTATATATAACTAAAAATTATTCTGAACTAAACACTTACTATGCTCGGTAATTCATTAACAGTTAGTCGTTTAACGACAAACATTATCAGATTAATTTTTCGAATCGTTCGAGATAGCTATCGTAGAAAGTGTTTCGTTTTCTTTTCTGTAATTTTTAGTTGTATTAAGTCTGATTGGACAACGGACTTCGAATTTTGAAATATATATATGTGCCGGCATCTATATCACAATCAAATTCTATACAGTCAAGTAATTTACTTCTCTATCAATAATAAAATGATGTCTTTTGAGGTAACTTTTGAAAAGAGCTTAGCGCTTTTGTGGTGAGATCTGTGTTGTAAGTAGTGAGTTATAGAGTGCTGTGAATATTCCGTAAACAAATCTGCAATACTGACATAATCTTGAGGAAATTGGGCACATGTACTCATCAAAACATGGATAAATTAATTCTAATGTAGTGCAATCAGTTATTATGTGGTATTTACTCATTGTAGAGTAAAAATCTAATGAAATGGTCTCCACATATAAAAATTTTAATGATATAAACAACGCGTTTCGAACACGTAGTGTTCTTCCTCAGGCATTAACTAAGGATGAGTGCCTCTGAATAAGACTGACTGGACAACGGACTTCGAATTTTGAAATATATATGTGCCTGCATCCATATCACAATCAAATTCTATACAGTCAAGTAATTTACTTCTCTATCAATAATAAAATGATGTCTTTTGAGGTAACTTTTGAAAAGAGCTTAGCGCTTTTGTGGTGAGATCATCAAAATTTTTATATGTGGAGACCATTTCATTAGATTTGTACACTACAATGGATAAAATAATGTTTCATTTTCATTGTAATGATAAAGTTTATTTAATTACTGAAAGCATGTTTCTGAACTAATTATTCACACAAAAAAAAGTGAATATTACAAATCACCTGCAATAAATAGGCAATAAATCACCTGCTTTACAAATATAGAACTGTGTACTAGAGAAACAATGGAACCTTTAACATCCAAACAAATCAGATCAGAAGGGAGGTTCTGGTCGAAGAACACCATATATGGAGTTCTTACATGAGGGAAATGCTTCTATAGAGCAACCTGACATATAGAGGATCTTTAAGTTACGTAAAATGTTGCTATATGACAATTTGAATCAAAATTTGTTCAGGTAATTTCAATGGTTACTCGGCAACTCACTCTTCATCGTTGTAATGACCCAAAAACCGAATGCCACGATGGGCATCATGGTAGCTAGTTCTTAATATTCCTGAAACTGGCGCCCTCTACTTTCAGTAAATTACTAATATATTGCAATTCTTAAATCAGTTTGATTAGTATGTTGAACATACCAATATTATGAACATAAAATCTTTTTAACCGCCCTTGTGGGGCCATGTAGCCCTACCACAGGCTTCATCGGCTTTATTCCCACAGGTTCATTGAACAGGGGCTACAAAGTCCAATGACTTTACCTGCAGCTGGCAGGTTCAGTAGGACCATTGGTCCGGAGTTTGATCCCAAACTCTTAAAACAAGTAGGTACTATGGACGACGGGGCCCCCTGGAGGGTATTCTCTCCAGCTTGCCTCAGAGGTCCGACTCGTAGTGGGTGTTGGTTATCACCCAATTTGGGTAGACTCTTGTGGTCGCTGTGTGAGAAGCAGTAACTTTTCGAGAGGATGCCTGCTTAGCATATCGGGGAGCTAAAGACCCCAAACCCCTACCTGTGGGAACGGACCATGAACTCAGCTGAATGGACTGGACAGCTGATACCTGCTTTATACACGCTTAGCCTTTTGATGGGATCTCAGAGTGGGGACGATTTAGATACACCCCTCTCTCTCAAACCCTTTATTTTACGAATAGAGAGACCTTAAAGGCTCTCTAACCTTTTATTGACACGAACTAGGTGGCGTTTAGCCAACGAGAGATTTTTAATCTCTCTATGAGTCGTTCTCTATGTACTGAAGACTCCCCATAATGTTGCCCTGATGGGTCAAATTAACTATCATTGCAAGCCCTAGTCCCGGGATAACGGTCATTGCCCTCTTCGGAGGGGACGACCCAACTCCTAAGAGTCGTATGGTAGTCCTTAAACTGTCAGCATGGTAGGTGCTGGTCACTAATAAAATATTTTTAACCAATAAAAAACTGAATTATGTGATAGTAATATACTGAATGAGTTCGTAGAAGTTTTTCTTCCTTTGGTAAATTTCGATGCAATATACGTACATTTGAAAACATTAAACCTATTGCATCTTTGGACAATCAATCCTCAGTATTTTACTATTATTATATTTAAGAAATCTGGAGTGCCTACAGTCAACTTTACTATAAGCAAATATAATATCAAAGTTCTTGTTTATATAATATCTCATTTAGATGTAATATAGTCTATATGGCAGATGTTATTAGTATTTCATACCTGGAGGCAGTACAGATAGTGATTAAACCAGTTATGACTGGTTTACATGCATTATTACACGCACATTTTTGTATAATAAACAACTATGCAAATAATATCATTAGTATTACCACAGAAGTAATAATACTTTTGTAAATCCAAAGTGAAGATTTCGTGTTACGAAATAATCTCTTGTAGGAGAAAAAGGCTTTTGTTCCCATAGCCAGGGGTCTCATACTAGTACATTGCTATCTGTAACATAATATTGCCAAAGGATTTGTTACATTTAATGTCGTTTATCTGACCACCTTTTACATAAGACTTCAAAATATCACTATTTTGTCTGAAAAATGTCAGATACATATTAAAGAAAATTTCAGTGTCATCGAATCACGGAAGAATGAGCTTAACATTAGTATCCGTTTTATAATATAGATCCTCAAACCTTAATATTACCCAAAGATAATATGATTCATAAACACAAGAAAATCTACATCTGTTATTTATTTCTGTTCAAGACTGGAACATATAGACATATAGAAAAAGGCATTTTGTTAGACAAATTTTTGTGCAGACAAATCCATCATACCATGGAAGCATCAGAAACTATATGTGTTCATTGGCATTGGTTTTTTACATGTAAGTAGAATTTTACATCTTATATTAAGTTATTAAATCATTTCGAATTTTTTCATTAAACCTCTAAACATAATTTTATTTCAGTCGATCAGTTAAAATTTTTCTAAGACAAGGTCAAAAATGTAAACAAATCCGATAAGTATAGCAGGTGACCCAGTTAATCCAGTTTTATTAGCTTTATTCAGTTAAAGCTAAATTCCATTATTCAGTTTTTATACCTTCATTGCTTTTTGCGGTAATTGAAATTTCACTAATTTTTTTTTATGTACAGTTAATTTTTTGTTCAATTTTCGGGTAAAATTTTTGTTCTTTAATGAGCCGTTTAGCGTCAAAAACATTTTCTGAAACATGAAAACTGAAACTGAAACATGAAACTGGTCTTAACGCCCTTTTAGTTCATGTAATTTTGAAAAGATTTGCCTCAACTCATCCCCCATATAATGGTCTATTTGTAGGTATAGTTTTATTTTGAGCTGCCAACCGGTATGTCTTCCATCGTCCTCAGAGGCTTTCAGATTAAATGATAAATCAAAATGTTTACATTTTATTGAAAAAAAATTCCTCTTGTGTAAATATTTGAGGATTTTTCAGTTATAGCTTTTGTAGCCTCAGAGATAACAAAATTTCAAAACTCTGGATTAGTAGTTTAGGAGAAATAAAATGTAGTTTAAAAAAAGGTTTTTGGCAAAAAAAGTGGCTCCCATCATGCATAATTTCTCCCAAACAATAGGGTTCAACTACACTAAGAGGTCAATTTTTGTGTAAAATATTAGTTTGATCCATCAAGGATTCTGGGCATCATCGATGTCCAGACGTCATCGAAGAAACTTCATAAAACGAGTTTGGGGACCTCAAAATCTCGAGATTGAATTTTTTCGCGATGACTATACTTTACCTATAGAAAAGTACAAATGCTGTTCTTTTTCGTAAACTATCAGCAGGCTGAGATCAAAGTAATCATTTCTCAGATGATAGAAAAGTGCAAGGTTAAGAAAAAAAACTTTCCATCTAATATTTCTGTTCTTTTTAAATTGACTATAAGTATTCATAACAGATTTAAATTATTATACACATAAATAAATATTGATATAAATTTTATGAACAAATTTAACATGTCAATAATTAATCAATTTCTTTGAATATAGCTAAGAATGAATGAAGCTTGCAACTTTGTAAAGACAAAGTAAATTTTTCTGGCTTAAAGGAAGCGTTATTTGCTAATAAAATTAGCAAAATAATCTATGATTTTATTTTTTTGGATGGGAAATATTGATTGTATTTAAAGTGGTAGTCAACATAAATTTGTTTCTGTGTTTATAAAGTTGCAAGCATGAAATCATCACTTATCTGAAAAACATCATAATGATCAACAATTATATTCTAGAGGGATTTCCTATAACATTTAAAAATAACACATTTTTAACTTACTTAAATTTATATATCTTCAGAGTCCCTAAATAACAAACCATATTAAATTGTCCTAAAGAAACAGAAAATGTATTACCTTAAGTTTATATATTTTTAACTGAACAAGAGTTTATTATGCAAATAAATAGAAAATTGTATGAATTTTCAAAGTAGAGCCCTATATTAAATTTGCAATGGCAGTGCCACATTTTGAAGTAATGAATCAAATAAAATATACCACATGTCAAAATAACGGATATTTTTTGTAAACTGGTTGAATTTTCAGACAACCATAATAAATATTGTGATTGAAAATATTAAAATATATTAACAGAATAATGCATTGCATTATTATATACTTCTGTATCACATCAAACTTCAGGCTTGAAATAAACTACATCATTGTTTTAACTCTATTTTCGTTTTACTACACTCATTTATCTACAGTATTAACTCTGTAAAAGGCATTTATGTACAGCATATCTGATTAAAGTAATGACATATCCTTTTTACATTATGGATTCTCAAAGTAAGAAGTTTCAAAAGAAACACCTTTCGATTGTTAAGGTTTAGTTTTAATGCAATCAGTTGTTTATGTGAAATGTTAACATAAAATTGGACTAATCCTGATTCTATCTTTCTATTTCTAATACACACAATTCGTGAACAATAATGACAAAACACCTATGTTTTAGGGTTTAGGCTATATTTAGGAATTGGATGTCTTAGTATCAAATGCGTTTTATTTAGTTAAAGAGTTAATATATATTTACAGTAGAAATTAAACTTATTTAAAAAATATATTATTTAGTGTAAACTAATTCTAGTTTGTTTTTGAATGGTACTCCAGTAACATGAAGGTATTAATACTGAACTACTCTTAATCTACTGAAATTAAGTATTCTATTCTTTTACCAGTGAGTTAAATTATTATAAAAGTTTGTTATAAGTTATAATTTATAAAAAACAATACAGATGAATATTCTTTCTATGACCCAAAGGTGATTTATTTATTCACAGTTGGAATCATAAAAAGTAAAAGTAAATCTTACTGGTTGTTGCTCAACTTAATTAACAGTATACATTTTAATGAAACATGAGGTATAGACAGCATGCAATTCTTGTATTATATTACAAACAACAATAACAGGTGAAGTATTGCTGCAAAAATATCTTAAATGCTCCAATCTTTTATACTAAATCATTTAAACATGTAACATACAAAATAATAATTTTACAAAAAGGAACACTACTCAGTGGACATGTAATAAATAACTATTGCATAATCACTCTTTAGTGTTAAATCCTTGTTTGGGATGAACTTATTAATTTATTCAATAAGTATTACATTTTAATAGGTAATTTGTGCGCTGGTAAACAAAAATGATTGTTAACTCATCAGAATCACACATTCATTAATACACACCAATAATGAAATATTTAATATCAAACATCAAGAAAAATTTCTGTCTTGTGCATTTAGAATAGTAAGCAGAGTTAATACTACTCATTTGTTTAATATTACAAAAATTATATATATATTGGTAACTTTAGTTTTAATATATATCTGATATTTTCAAAATATAAACAATCATGATTTAAATAATCAGTAAACTTGGAAATAGAACTCTCAAAAATTAACTCAACTTAATTATTATTGACTTAATTCATGAAATCTACCATTAACACAAAAGAAATGTATACTTTTTATTATAAATCTTTTGAATATGAATCGTTACAATTTTTACTGAATTTTATTCATAAGGCAACATGAAAAAAATTGAAGTGAATGGTAAAAATATAGGAACATTTCAATTAAAGTTTGAACAAGGAATCCTAAATTGAACAATAAGTTAGTTTCCTATTTTTTTAGGATAAGCAATCAGAACATGAAAATAAAAAAAAAAAAGAAGTTTTAATAACTTTTACATCACAACAACGTATAATTTTTTTATATTAATCCAAAATTTCATTTCACCGTGAAACATTCAACAAGTTTTTGTTTGTTTTTGTTTTTTTTTTGTTTTTTTGTTTTGATTAATTATATATTGGGTTTATAAAGCAATTAATCATTGTATGAAATAATCACCCGAGGCACAATGTAACGGACAGTTCACTCGCATGAATACTTTTAAGATTGTTTCATAAATTGTCCGTTATGTACACAAGCATATCTGCCAAACTGAAAGGATAAATTATTGTACAATTATGTTATGAACGATTAATTAAACATTTGAACAAAATAACACTGACTTTATATGACTAAGATTTATTTGACATCATACAAAATTACTATTTATCAAAACAATTCTGAATTCTAAAACATTAGACATTGAAAAATGGTACATCTACTTGCTATAAATTGATGTCAGCTTATTGAATAAGCTAATAACACAGTCACAAATCTTAACTCTCGATAAAGTCAGGATCGTAGGTATCTAAACAATCCTTAAAATCACAAGATATGTGCCTTGACAACAGAATATTGAATTCAGTTAAATTACAATCATTTCTGTAATTTGGTCATTTAGATAGACCTAATTCATAATTGAAGACCTAAGATAAATTTTAATTGGTTATGAAAAATCCGTCCTGTAAATATTTAACAATTACATAATAACCGTATATATATTTTTAGTGCATAGCTGTCCACTTCAGAAATTATGGACGGTACAGTTTTTAAAAAAAATCCATAAAATGTAATATAGTTAGTACAGACCTAATTCGGATATTGGGGATGTACTAACAAGAAATATACAAGGATTTTCATAATTGTTAAGAATTGCTGAATTATTTAAGTAATTGTTCGTTTAAAGGAAAACTATGTGTTTTTTTTTTGGTTTTATTATATAAAAGAATTTTGGCGAATACAAGCAGTCAAATCAATCAATGTACAAGAAAGCTTCTAATTTTTTGGATGCGTTCAATACCAGCTCATATTTTTTTACTAAACAGATACTTTTTTAATCAGAACCTAAAAGCTATAATTAGGAAGTTATAGTGTTCCTGTGTTAATTTGATGAGGAAATATTGTGCTCATCTTAAATGGCAAGTCTTGTTTTGTTAAGTTTTCAAAATAATGATCAATTGTATCTTTTCTGATTAAGCTTTCTTTACCGAGAGTTCCTACATTACATTGTTTTTTTGAAATAAAGTGCTACCTTATTGCAATAAAATTTAATTGACTAGACAAGGCCCTTTTAATTAGTGGGTCTATAATAAGACTTAAAAATCAACAAAAGTTTAAGGCTACATTTAAATACACAGCTAGTTTTTTCATTAATGATTAAAATTCATAAATATGGAATTGATAGAAACAGATACACGGTTCAGAGAGTAAAAAAGAGAGTAACAGAATGAGATAAAATAGTTTATATAAAGTAGAAATAGGGGATATTATAGATTGTTATTAGGTTATCTATAAAAAAAAAGGAATGAATGTTAATATGAACTTTCACATTTTAAATAATTTATGACTACTTTGGTTCTAAATACGAGAAACAAGGATTATCAATGAGAATTCAACGAAGTCACTGAATCTAATGTACTAATAACTACACAGATAGTGAAATATTGGTTTCACATCAATAGGAATGATTGAATTTAAATTAAATATTTAAAATAAACATTATGAATTTATAGTGACATATTTTTATTACATATATCACAATATAATGATTCCTAAAATTTGTGATCAGTAAATAGTTAATAAACATTAATATTCTTATTACTGTTTGTAATGATTAAATTTATTTTTTCTTCAATTATGTAACAATTATTTATAACTTTAAAACTTCATAATTAAAAAAGCATGATTTATATTTCCAGAATATAATCACACAAACTCTTATAACGATGTAATTTACATGAACAGGAATCTGTGTCACCATACACACACATATGATGGCACACACATGCAACGCGTGTAACATGAAAAATACACACTTATACATGCATTCATCCACAGTTCCATATCGAAACTACAAATCATAAATAATTTACTCTTCAAAATTTTCCTTCCAGAAGAAAATTTACTGAACCTGTTATAAATATAGATCACATAGACTATTTTACTTTCTATGTCTAATCAGAGCTTCTGACCTACAGTAGTATTGTAAAGAACAGACATATAAAATATGAAACCTTATAACAGTTTAAGGCAAGTATGAGTAATACTAGTAGCTAACAAGTACATGGTAAGAAATTCATCTTTCTTCACATATATATTTAATAATGATTACTTTACTTCAATTATGATTTAACTCTTTGGCACAAATGATAAATCCTGAAACTATTAAGAAAGTTTAAATAACTTAATAACTAGTATTGCAGAAAATAATACCTTTTAATCATAGCATTAGTTGATTTTTTTTTTATTTATAAACATAATCAAAGTAGATTGAGGAAAGAAATATGATAGTTGAGGGTACATTGTAATCATAGTGGTAAGAAACAATACTAATTTGAAAGATACACTGAATGAATTCATTCATGAATAAATCGTGATAACCTCTCTTCCACCGCCTCTGACCATGAGTACTCTTTCCAGGCCTTCCGTCAGAACTTCCAAAAACTCCATATCTAATATAGAATAAGAAAAAAATATATGCAATTTTATTTCATAAGTCTAAAACATCAATGTGGTCATCACTGAACATAAATCATGATCTGTCCAATAATAAGATGCCGGATACCATGAAAGGCATTTAAATTTCTCCATAAGAAATTTAATATCGTTCAATCTTCCTACAAACAAACATTTTAAATAAAAATACTACTGATGTCAATACGTTTAATACATAATTTTAATTATATATATATTTAAAATATTAATTAATTATATTAACGTCTTGGAGGCTTCGTAGGTTAGATCAGTTGCCTCTCCACAGAGGCGTGTGTTCAAGTTCCTTTAGCTGTTTCTGTTTAGACTTAAAATGGCTGACATAATGAGCCCGTTTTAATAACCTTACATGTTAATGTGTCCATTTAAAAAAAAAAATCTGGAGTGGTCTATACTCAACTTTACTATAGGTAATCATAATATTCAATTCGTCGGTAATCAATTGAATTTTTGTTCTTTTATAATGTGACTAATCTGATAATGTACTTTAAAACTTGTAGATATCTATATATAAATTCTCTTCGTGGCTCTGTATGTATGTATGTATGTATGTTTGTACCTTATGGATTCGGCCTACAATGGACCTTTTTCAAATATTCTTTTGCAAGGCACTTTCTATAGGTCTTGGGGTGGTTTTAGGCTATTAAACTCTTTGGGGCATCCTAACCCCGGCCCCCTAGGGCCCAAAAACCTCAAAAAATTGCCAATTTTGAGTTTTTGCATTTTTTGTCAAGAAATATGGCGTCAACGGCCTTAATGCATAAAATATGAAATGTTGGAAATAAAAATCGAAAATCAGAGTTGTGGTTCATGTAATATCCCAAAAATATTATAATAGATAAGGTTTGCTGTATAACCTGTTTGTTTACATTTTGACTTTAATTGGTAATGGCGGCCGCAGGTAGGTTAATCTTTATGATAATATTTCCACACGCTTTGTTCAATTGGAAACAACCAGGTACCAGAAATTTTATTATTGTTTTCAGATTGATATTAAAGACAATTATTGTATTTTTATATGGGTTTCTTATTAACTTTAACAAAGCTTTAGCTATTATCAATAGTTTCTTAAATTTTTTTTAAAAGTTTCAAATTATAAATTCCAAACAATTATTTTTTTGCCACAAGTTTCACATAACAATTTCAACTATTAAACATTTTGTCACAAGTTTCACATTACAATTTTCAAAAATCAATTTTTTTGTCCCAAGTGTCACATTATCTTTCAAACAAATTTCATTCACAAATTGTAGATTTGACCTTCATTTTTTTAACAAGTTTCAGAATCTATATATAAATTTTCTTCGTGGCTCTGTATGTATGTATATACAAACATATATATGTATGTATGTTTGTACCTTATGCATTCGGCCTACAATGGACCTGTTTCAAAAATTCTTTTGCAAGGCACTTTCTATAGGTCTTGGGGAGGTTTTAGGCTATTAAACTCTGGGGGGTAGCCTAACCCAGGCCCCCTAGGGCCCAAAAACCTCAAAAATTTGCCAATTTATAGTTTTGGCATTTTTTCTCAAGAAATATGGCGTCTACGGCCTTAATGCATAAAATATGAAATGTTGGAAATAAAAATTGAGCTCAAAGTTATATAATTAATTTTTGCTCTAGGATGCTTCTTTCATAGCCTAGGTACCACTATTCTCCTGAAAATGTTAAAAAACGTCCAAGGGACTGTAGATCATGAATGAAGAATCGTAAGACAAAAATGCATAAAATAATATAATATAATTGAATATAATTGATTGTAATTGATTATAATTGAATATAATATTATAATATAATATAATAATATAATTGAACCCAATTTTCATTTCGATCATTTCAAATTTTATACTTAAAACTTCTAGACCCGGGCAACGCCGGGTATTTCTGCTTGTTATTATGAATTTGGGTAAGGGTATTAGTTTAAATATCAAAAGGATACAGTTTGCTTCCTTTTCTGATGCCGTGTCTCTCGGTGGTCCGGGAAGATTAAGAATTACCAACTGGGCCTCATGAGACTTGTTTACTATAACCTCATTTAGTCTTACAGCAGTGTGCATTCTTCGGACATTCCCTTCATCTCTGTGAGCAAAAACAATTAATAAGTCTGCAAGTCTATATATTTCTTGGAATGCGATATTTTATTTTTGAGTGAAACCCTTACTGATAATTGAAATAATTAACATAAAGAATTTTGAATATTCACCTGTGTTATTATCTTAAGTGCTTGATTGTCAACACAAAATAAACATTGTCTTATATATATATATATATATATATATATATATATATATTATATTAACTAATAGTTTAATAATCTAAAGGCTTCAATAGTGAAATATAGGATTAATCCAATGGGAAATTATGCTTTCCAAAATTATTAGTTTACTATAATACACAATGTTCGAAATAAATATTATATCCAAACAAGTCAAACACCCCTTTTCTTGGATTAATTACAGCTGTATTATTTCTTTCTGGTCATGAAATTATTTATTTACATTTAGGAGTTTATTTTGTTAATTTAAAATGAAAAAAATATTCATCTATCACAGGAGTTGGTACATAATTATTTAGATTTTTATATTTCCACGTTTGTATATTTTTAAGTACTCAGTGTGTTTGTTTTACATCCTAGCAGATGTAGCCTGAAGACGACCGCTATTTGTTCGAAACGTACAAATGTTTGTTTTATATAAAACATTTGTACTTAGAGACATGAATTACTTTCCCCACACGAATATTCATGCATTTAATACAACTCCACAAGGAAATTACTAAATAGGAGAGAAAAAATATGTTGACAAAAAATCAATAAATAATAATTCATTATATTAATAAAGAAATTATTTTTTATTAAGATAACTCGAAGTTGAAAGATATAATATTTGACAGTTTTCAATTATATTCGGTGATAATTGACAACAGTAAACTGATGAGCGACAAGCCGGGTTACCCAACGCTCAACTATGTTCAACAAAAAGAAAAAGCAAACTTGTAAGGCTTCAACATCTTTTTATCTAGGGACAAATTTTTTGAACTATTTTGAAACAGTATTTTCAGTAAGTTATATAACACTCACACGCATGTTAAAATATATTTTCATAAATAATAATTTCTTACTTCCTTTGCAATACAGATTTTGTATATAACACTTAACATAAATTTAAATAACACCATAGTTATTTGAATTTAAAACTTTAAAATTTATAAATTTTGTTTCATTTTTTACCCTAACTAATTATTCAGTAATGAAGAATTCTAATCTAAATTATATACTATCATTTCTACAGTTAAAACTTCTCTTAAGAAACAAATAGAATATATTTTTCTATTAACAATCACGTTCTAACTACTTGCATGATGAAGAAAATACTCCAAATTGAACTATTAATCATAATCTAACTCAACTTTTCATCTTTTCTATTCTTCTGCTTTTTTCTACAAAATTTAACTTACGGTGTATGAGATGGTTTGTCTTCATTTCCAGAAACATCATTCTCAACTTCCAAACTGGTTCTAACTTCTTCGGTTTCATTTTTGGCATCTTCTTTTTTCTGCTCCTGTTACACAGTAGTTTTATTTAATACTAGAATAAATAAAAAAATATTTCAACTTTAATGACTTGACATATAAACTTACCCACCTGACAAGTTTAATAACTAATAGTAAACACTTGTTAAAAAACTTGAATGGTCTCATGCTGAAGTGACCTCATTTATTTTAAGGATTAGAGACATAAACACTATTTAAAGGAATTAAATACGAATTTCCGTATTGCATCAATTCAATGCTGAATTTTAAAAAATAATACAGCTAATTATAAGATCAATGTTATGATAGTATGCAGGGCTACCTTCCCTTGGGATTTCTATCCTGATCTTGGGATATGCTTCAGTAATTTCCCGAAATCTTGGGATTTTTGAATGGTAGCTGTTATTAGCTACTTGTACATAATTTCCACTTAATTATAGTACTAACATGAATTGTCTGTACTCTTTGTCTAAAAAATAATTCAATTTATTAACAAATATACAAAAAACTTAATTGCTTTATTTTCCTGACTCGTATTAAACATGTTCACTTTCCATTAGGCATTTAGTCAATGAAACACTTGTGTTTCATACACAGTCATCAATATCCTGACGTTTTAATTCTGTAAATTTTCAAAAACTTCTATAAATATCTAGAGAAGGATATAAATATTTAATTTTATCTTATTCAAGATTACTTGAAGCAATATGTGTTTATAGAATTGTGTAGTTGTTGATAGCAAAGTTCTAAATGGCTTAGCAGCCTCCTAGCGTCTGGTTCAGATAGCAGTGCATTACAAAGAATGCACAAAATTGTTTAACCTGGGAGCCTACAAAATTTCCAGCTGACCAGGCGAAGTTCGCCAACTATCAGTGACTGTCGTGTTACCTTCAAAACCCGAGAGACGCTGTCCTGCTTTATTTATAAATATTCAATTCGAACTAAGAAAGGAATCGAAACTAAGAAAGAAAATTTGGAGTGGCCTAAACTCAACTTAACTGTAAATAAACGTAATAAACTCGTTCAGAACCAACTTGTTTTGTTTCTTTAGTCAAACTAAAGTTGACTAAAGTTTTGTTTCTTTTATCAAACATGGTTTGACAATCATTCATTGCACCATGAGTGCATCAGAAAATATGTGTTTGATTGGGGTTAATTTTTTACATTTTACAATTTTATTCTTCAAATATATATCTTAACTCATTAGAACATTTAAATTTTTTTTTAATAAACTTCTAAATAACAATTTCATTTCACTTAAAAAATGTCTAAGATAAAGTAAACAATGTAAATAAATGCAAACAAATCCGACCAGTAGGACAGGTGATTCATTATTCCAAAACAAAATTTTAATTTTAGTATATACGACTTTATTTATATCAGGTTTTGGAAGCCAATTGATGGCAGGCTTCTTTGGTCCAGAGCATAGGGCGTTGGACCTCTAATGTAAAAAAATCTTGGGTTTAATTCCAACAAAATTTTAATATATTTTATTATTATTCAGTTCAGATAATGTAGGGTGGCAAAAAAACTAACAAACAAAATCGGTCGTAAGAGTGTATAGATATTATTTTTTAAATGTTTATTAGGTAAATAAATTATAAAAAATCATTCCTTGGATTGCTCCATATCAGATAGGATTACATTTTCAGATAACAGCTAATTTATTATATTTTATATTAAAAATTAATATTAGATATTATCGTTCATTCAGATATATCTTATCCACAGGAGATAACATTATCACTTGTAGATAACATTTGAAGATAACATTTTCGTATTATCACCTGTTGTTACTATATGGATGGGATGGTTGATGGAAGATATATTCATTCAAATTAAATTAGATTTTTTCCTATTTCTAGAGACGCGGGAGAGGAGTTCTACACTACTATTAGAAGTAGATATTCTTACATTTTGGTTTTGGGGTACTAAATATTTTAAGACTATTTTGGAGCTAACACAAGGTAGCAATTTTAATACATACAAACAAGTTGAGCCATAATTTAATAAAGTAGTTTCCTTAAAGATCTACTTTGTATGATGAAGTTGCAGTTCATTCCAATAAATTATTCTCATTTTATCTGTGGTAAAGCTTGTTTGGAAGAAAGTCTAAGCTTTTGGTTTTTAGCATAAGCCATGGAGTTGTAATAAATTATTTTCCCCTTAAATCTTATCAATTAACTGATCCATTTTGAATTCACAGTTTTGGATGTCTGGTAACATCCAGATATGGTACATAAGTACCTACCCTTAGGTTTGGTAAGAATGACTTACTAGGATTATAATTGTACCGGTTAGGCTTGATACCATTATTTATCTAATAACAACAATATCAAATGAGTGTATATAAATATCTAGAGGAAACCCTTGTTACAGGTTGTAACAACTTACTTGTTACAACCCAACTCACATACACACACTCTCACTCATGCTATCTCTCTTACACACACACTTACACTCTCCCTTTTTTTCACTCACTCACCCTTCCACACACATTTAACTATCATAACGTGTATAGTGTATATAATACACGTGTAACGTGTAGAACTTTTATAGTTACTAGTTAAAAAACTGAACGTATGGTTTTGACCATGATTTTGAGTGATTGTCAATATGTAGGGTTTAATCAAATTTAAATAAATAATTTCATTTAATTACAATATTTTTATCACAAAATTGGAATAAGTGAAGTTCTCAAAATCGGTTAAAACATCTGTGATAAATTTGAGTGACATATACGAGTATGAAGTAGTAGCATTTATTCTAAACTTAGAATTTAACAAGATGGTACTATTGCATGTCATGACTGAAGAGGAAATAAAAGCGGGAAAAGAGATTCGAAACATTAATATCTTTGTAATAATAAATTGAATATGATTTCATTAATAAAGCCATTTATTTTGGAGATCATGATTAATCGACTCAAAAAAATACAACACTTGGTTCAGATAATACAGTAGAACCTCGACATACGAATTTCATTCGTTTCGGGACCGACTTCATACATCGAAATGGCCGTATGTCGAAACTAATTTTCCTATACATACATTTTATAATATACATTACGATTTGATTAATCTTTTCCACAGTCTAAAAATCTACGATACATCCTTAATAAATTCTGCATAAATAACAATTATTATATCAATAGAAATCAGTTAAACAAATAAATTATAAATAAATTAGAAATAAAACATAGACCATTGCTTTACTTTAGAGACTGGGAGATAAAGATCCGACGAAACGGAGGATATGGAAGTTGAGGAGGATACGATGGTACGTGGAGCGTGCCGTAACTTATTCTGCGTTAGTTACAACTGCGTAACTTAGGTTATTTACTTTTGTTTTAAATTTTATGCTTCAGTTAAGTAAAACGAAATCTAGTTTACTAGGTTAGTGCAGAGAGAGTTTATTATTTTTTTTTACTTTTCTTTCTAATGTTCACCTTGATCTTCTTCACTTTCACTCACTGCAGGCTTTTTTTGTCTTTGATTCATGTCCACTAGTTTCATTACATTCACACGACGTTCCAATTTTCATTACGTTCCACTTGAAATACGCGACGCTTCATTGTATGCCATATTTCGAGACGAATTTTGGTTCAAAATTTACGTCGTATATGGAAATATTCGTATGTCGGTACGTTCGCAAGTCGAAGTTCCACTGTACCAGTCTATCGCACTTATAAATAAAAGAAGTAAAGTCTCTATTTTCACATAAAATTAATTACCCAGCACTAATAAAAAGGGAAACTACGTTATTTTACCACATTATTTTTTATGTTAGCTGGTTCGGTGATGGATGGTTCCTGAAACCGTACTTTTGTAGTTTTGAGGTCATGGTGCTGATCGACAATAGCCTGAACCTTTTAACAAAACATAAATATAAAATTAAACAATTTAATTAATAAATTCCTAATAACTTTATTGATTTAACCGAGTATTTTCACAGTAATTGATTGTTTTCATTTTATCAACATTAGGTAATAACTACGAACAATATATTAAAATAAACAATTCAATTGCTAGGTATGTAACACATGGTCACATTTTAAATTGAACTTTCAAAAAATATCATGCAAATAACAATCTTTTTATGGGTGTTTGTATTGTACCTTAACGTATTTGATCCCTAATGTGACTTTTTCTTATTCAAACCTAAAATAAATTAAGAGAATGAAAAAAATTAGTTTCAAATATTAAACAATATACAATTCCTTTCGATAGAACGTGATATAGTTGATAAATGTATATTTTAGCAATAAACAACTGTAATATGATAAAATATTTTCTTTGTTGAAGGACTACTCCAGTTTCCACTCAAAGATTTAATATAAATTTATTTATTATATAAGAGTTCTAGTAATACATACAAATAAAATAAGGAATATTGAATTCAAAATTACGCTGATTACTTTTGAATTATTACGTTGCACTTTCTGAGTTGATTGTAATCAAATTATTAACACTAGTGGAACTAAGTATTTTTTTTTACAGCTGACAGAAAATAAGAAAGATTTAGTTGTAAACACAAATTCCACAATTAAGATTTCATATACAGTAATTACAATTTTACTATAGTAAAACTTAGTTTAAATCGATAATGTAGTAGATTTTAAATTGTGGAATTTCTTCTGAAATACTGTAAGAACATAATAAATCAATCAAATCAACATACTTATTCAAACTTATATTCAAAGAAAAATAATAAACTTAAATAAGTAAATTGTTTTGAATTTGATATAATAATTTGTATATATTAACGATCAGGATTATTTCCCAAACGTTGAATTCCATTTCACTTCGAATGTTATTATTTTACGGAATATGTACTTAAAAAAAAAAATAAAAAAAGTTAAAGATCTAAAATTTAATATTTTATGTTTCAGTGAATAATCTTTAAACGCAATATACGTATTTATGATTAACACTTACTTACCTAAACATATATATTATTGAAATAAATATATAATATGCACAATTATAGAGGATGAAGAACGGTACACACATTTTATTTATAAAGCTTAAAAATGAGCAATCTTTAAGATTGAATTTGACATCACTGTACAAAACTTGGAGTACATATCGCAAGATTTAATATATCAAGTAATTAATGGTAAATTGAATCACATTGTAATTAATATGATACTTTCTCAACAATGCTTTAATTTGGTCGATCTTGTTTAGATTAAGCAAACAGAATTTTTAATTAGGTTGATAAAAATGTCTTATTTGTTTTCTCTTGTTTCCTAAAGCAGGGAACAAACACAAAAACCCTCCAATAGTTTTCGTACACTCTAAAGCAATTTAACCTTAGATACCACTTTGATCATTCGCGCAAATGTTCCTTTGAATTTATTTCATACATCTTAAAAGAGTGCTCATAGAATTAATCAATTGACATACAGTCTACAGAATATTATAAAGGTGAGCTAAATGAATAGTATTCTATAACGTAATATTTGTTAACATACCGTTTTGTTAATAACATTACACTTTGGTATCTAACAAAACGAAATAGTTAATAAATACTTTTTTAAAATCTACTTATTAATCCTAGTTGTAAATGATTTTTTCAGACAATGATATTTACATTAAAGTATGCACTATAAGATAGTAAGAGTTTAAGGTGGAAAGATACATAAAATATATACACAATATGGATGACTATGAAATTATGAAAAATTATGTTATAGAACAAATATTTTGTATCATAAAAAAATAGGATAACGATGATGGTTATACAAATCAAATTAGTGAACAGGTAGACTATTGATGATGCAGTAGAATTAAAGATGTAAAAATGACCCATAGGTTTAACTAACACGAAAAAAAAACAGCAAACAACAGTAAAAATTATTTTATTTCAAGAAACTGTCATTTTAAAATGATATTTACTTAACAAAATAATACCAAAATTCTAAGAATGAAACAGATTGATTAGTTTAAGGTAGAAAAAATCATTTTCCACAGTAAAACGCGTAATTATTAAATTATAGAAAATGTTACTTAAATTGAATAATTATTGAATAAACTTGAATTAAATAGTTAATAGTTGAATAAAATGAATAAATATTTATCTAACATCAAATAAACTAAATATTCACTTTTTTTTTAAAAGAAATTTGGCTATAGTATTCTTTGTAATGATGATGAGTTATGTTTGAATTTTGTAACCGTAGTTGGCAAATTTAATTTTCATTTATTTAGGTTTCAATTATAATTAATGATAAGCCATTCATTTCTTTATCCGATATTTAGTAATAAACATTTCAAGGTTATATAACTAATGTAATATAACGTTATATTATATATAACGGAATTATGTAACTCATTTTCGGTGAAATAAAAATTTCGTTTATTCGAAACATAATTAGAAACTTCTATTATTGAAATTATTGAAATGCCACATTAAATTTTAGTTCAATTGTCTCTGGAAAATGAAACTGAAATGATAAAATGATAAGAAAATAAATTATTCATTGCAAACAATGTGAGGCTTCTTGCTGAAATAAAACAACAAAACATTCATGATGTAGATATCTTAAACAAGAACTGATTCAAGCTGATGATTAGCAGAGCAGAACAGACGACAGATGGTATAAAGGGGAAATGTTTAGAAAATCAAACTAAATGACATGCCACATCTTTAAGATGCCACTATGACAAAGGTAGCACATGAATTGTCCAATATAAGAAGTTAACCCACCAAAGGCATGTTCTCTCCGGATGGTATCTCATTGAAGTCAACCTTTGAAGGCAGTAACAAAGAAAAATCTGTTCTAGATAATAATTGTACATTATAGCCATTTAAATAGCACAAATAATCAATTACACGAAAGTTGTTAACATGTAAACTATGCAGATAAAACACATATTCAGGTTCAAAACAAAATTGAACTTTTTATTTAACTCGCAGCTTTTTCTAAAGAAATTGGTTACAGCAAAGTAGCCTACTTTGATTATTTAAATAATCAACCAAATAATTAAAGATAATACTGGACTAGAATAAAATATTCAATTAATGTTTACTTATACGAGTACATTTAAAAATAAAAAAAAACTAATGCAATTACTTAATTAAAGTTTCGAATTGTATAATTAAATAAACATTTTTAATTGAGGCTTACACACTGAATTACTGCTGGACATTAACAAACTTCTACACGCCCAATGCCTTCAGTTCAGACAATAGAAATTTGATTAAAAAATGTATAACGTCAATCTAGTAGATTAATGGGTAATAGGCAATAATTTAATTAAATTAGATAACATTGGTATGAATAAATATTTCAAAAAGAAAAAATAACTTATCCTATGATTATTACTAATAAAATTATTAACTTGTGTAGTAGGTGCAATATTAATGTATTTTACACATAAAATCCTTGTAAACGCAACTCAAGAGGAATTATTCAGTCACTTTGAACAAAATAGTAATTCACTCATTTATATTTAGAAATAGCATTTAAACGTTATTTTTATTACTCTTTAACTATGTGTGATAAAGTGTAAATTACAATTTGAAATTTAAAGAGAAACAAATATTTTTTGACCAATTATGCATTAATTATGTCTTTAAATCTTTATTGTGAAATCCTTATACATGAAATGTATAAATTATATGGTAATAGAATGGTATTAGTTAGTCCATAAAATAACACATTTCTTTAAAGTACTTTTTTTTCAGTTAATAAATAGTTTTTAGTATTTTTTTTAAAAACAATCTTTTACTATACGGATATTTTTAAAGCAAAAAGTGATGGATACCTCAATTTTTTCCTTTTTCCCCTTCTAATTAACCAATTAACTTAAAATTCATTGAGAGTTTTTTTCTAAAAACTTGAGGGATTTTACAATTAAAGAAAGTATGATATTTACTTCATTTCTAGCCGTTAGCTATTGTGGACAATTGATTCAGTTAGAATTGCCTAATTATGATAGCTCAACTTAAAGAAATTGATAAACCGTCTACTTTATATATCTGTCGTACGATTAGTTTCAGACAAACTGAAACACAAAAAAAACGTACTTCAGACGTTGACCATCTTCAACAGTATCTGATCTAAATTTTTTGAAATTGTGGGTTTCTATATTCTTCTATTAATTGATGCCTAAATATATGGGGCATGGATTTTATATTATTATTTTTTTATGATATATATTTTATCATTTTCCTCTTTGAGTTTTATATTTAAAATATATAAAACTATTTATATCATTTTCTCTTTAAGATGGTCAAGTCCGAAACCAGTCGAACGACTCGAACACCCCTATTCGTGATAAGAAGGTTTATCTATTTCTTAATATAACTGAAACTATTTTAATTAAGATTTTATTTCTTTTACATCGTATTAAAAATCTTGTAGAGATACAGATTTAATAAATCATTAACTAGTCAAAATGCTGCAAAGTTAATTCAAATGTAAATAAATGTTGGAGACCATTTTGTTTAAATTTTAAATTAGATAGTAAATTCAATTTTAAACTATCTTCTAGAAATAAAACTGGTTATATTAACTCTTGGAACTAGCTTGGGTTAGGTAAGGAAGGTTCAAAGCATTTATTATATTAGTTAAAATCCAGTTGATTTATCAAGAAACATATAATAACAGCTTGTCTGTTATTGTACGTTTTTTGATAATTTTTGACGATTTTGATAATTATCAAAACAAGTATGATGGGTGGATTTCTAAACAACTTCCAGTTTAGTCAGCGTGACCAAAATTTGGTGGTTTAAACATTTTTTTAAGATCTGTTCATTCTTACCATTCCAAGACTTTCCTTTTTGTTTAGTCGGAGTTCTCGAAGCATCTGGTTTCTTTGTTCCATCATTAAAGTCCTTTCGTAAGTATAGGCAGATATATCACTGTCAGTCTGAAATAAAACCCATTTTTATTTAAAGATTAGGTGAAGGGAGTTGGAGATGGAAATGATCTTTTTCATTAATTAAAAAAAATTCAGTTTGAACAAATAGCTCCAACAAATTAAATGTTTATCGCTAAAAAAATAAAATAAATATAGTAACCTAAACATTGTGTGTGTACACTATTTATTGTAAAATTACTATAAAATAATATAGAAAATTCAGTTTGAATTCACCTTGAAGGGATAAATTGTTTTTAGATTATCTTTACCGTTGGATTTACTTTTCTTTTCAATCTTTATCTGTTTTCTAATATTATTTTGTTATTGAAAATTATTTCAGTTCAAAAACATACCATTTCCACAACTTCTACTTCAGCATCAATACGCAGATGGTAAAGGAAGGTTTTTAAATCTTTTTTCATTTGGATAGAATTATCTTCCATTTGAGCAACAGTAAATATTCGTAATTTACAATTTTTCCAAGTTCTATGTTGTTTAAGTAAGAATGGAAGCAACATTAGAAGACCTCCATCATGCACAATCCACCAAATATCAATATTTCCAGCCATCTAAAAAAAAAAAAGAAAAAAAAATCTTCTAAATCTGTTATTATAATTTTGAAGTAATTCATGTCCCTTATTCATAACACTCAGAATTCAAGGGTAAAATTTATTTTTTCTATATTGTGTTCATTGCTTTCTTTGTACTTTATATGAAATACAGAGGTACAGGCATTCTACTTAATAAGCAACTATAACAAGATTTCACAATAATCTCGTAATAACGTAGGCAATACGTTAACAAAAAACTTCCCCAGAGAACTGGAGTCCGGTGGTATTTATAAAATCCCCTGCAAAAATTGCCACAAAATTTATATTGGTCAAACTGGTTAATCTTTAAAGACACGTGTAAAACAACACCAATACAACGTAAGTAGACAGGAAAAAAGTAACGTCTTATTGTTCCATATAAATAATGAAAATCATCATATTGATTGGACTGGAGCTAAATTTATTATCTATGAAATATCGGTGTTGTTAAGTAATATTACGAATCTTCTCTGATTTAATAGATCAAATATTACATACGAGTATATACATTAGTAATGGTTTGTTCACATTGACTCAGTCCTAACGAGGGTAATAGCCTCATATAAGAGGGTTGACAGCTAACGGATAGTTTTTTACTTTTTCTTACTGTACTCCTTTGTTTAACGAAACATCCCTCCCTGGACTATTGTTTTTTCCTGCACTTTACACCCTTTTAAAATAACACTCTTCCCTCCCACTCGTCTGAACCCCTCACCATGATGTTTCTGCATCTTCTGTTTCAGTTGGGTTTTTGACTTTTAGTCTTTTTTTCCCCATTTCTAATTGTGGTTTGAGCATTAAAAGCAGCTATAAGTCAGTAGCGTAGGAAAGGGGGGGGGGGGGCGGTCCGCCCCGGGCGTCACATGCCAGGGGCACTATTTTGAGAGGGTAAACATAAGAAATAAAAAAAAAAAATTAAAATAATAAAAAGCTGACAAAAAAATTGAAAGTTATACCAAAATGAGTTTTTAACTTCGTAATTGTTTTTATGTTTTATTTATAAAATACTGTTTTCAAACGGATTTCAAATGTATATTTACAAATAAAAATAAATTTGTATTAAATTTTCCAAAACTGGTTTTTTAAAGGAGTTGATAGTTTATTATGTTTGTTTGCATATCCAGATAATTTAATTTAACAATTTTTTTATGATTTGACTTACGTGTTTTTGCTTTGAAAATTTTTTGATTTCCTTTGATGACGACTGTATGTATGTATATGTAAACGAGTACTGTAATAAGATGTACGTCCGGGACCAATGGTTTCAGTCTATAATTAGATCCTTGATTGTAATTCCATGAAAATAAATATTTTGATACTTTCTGAAATTTTGATGGCTAACAGATTATCAACGACCAGCGCAGGGGAGGGGGGGGGGGACAAATCTTACGACCACCCCGGGCGGCAAAAATGTCTGCTACGCCATTGCTATAAGTGTATTCTAAGTAATGTTATGAATTAATTTTCATGGCAGTGAACTTATAATTTTGAAACTGATTATTATTAGTAGTATAGTTATTATTACAATTTACAATTACTTGTTGGGTTAGGTTAGGTTGGAGTGGCAGTCCTGCAATGGAACACACGAGGCCGATCATGGCTCTTTGTGATACCAGTGGGTGTCCTAAATTTTGGCTTACTGAAGTGTATTTATAGTAGGGATCTTTAACGAGTACCTGACATCGTACAGGCTCGGGACCAACGGTTTAACGTCCTTCTCCGAGGGACGACGTGCCCAGATTTATTCCCTCCCGTGTGAATTAATCGAGGTCCAGGTGGGGATCGAACCCCGGTCCTATCAGTTCAGAGGTGAGTACATGGCTAACCACTGAGCTAACCTGCCCCTTAATGTCTAGTTAAAATTACAGCTAAGAATTCTCTTTTTTTTTTTATGAAATTTGACTTCATTTTTGAAACAGTATAGATCTAATATAATAACTGAGCGACTTTTTGTTTGTTGATTAACAAGCTCCTCCGAGCATTTTAGAGATAGATCTCAATAACAACTTATATATATTCTGAAAATACATGAACTGGCCTACTGGGAAATGTATCTTTCCTTTATGTATTATGCGTGAGAGTGATGATTTTACATGCAACTTTTTATAAATTCACATTTTTGTATGCAGAATTTATCATGGGTGAAATACAATACTTAGAAATTTTGATATTGTTCTTAAATTAATTTAACCATATGAGCTTAGTTTAATTTTTTAATTTAAAATACGAATCATCAACAAAAGACATTACTTCACTAATGATTGGCTCCAGTTGTTTAAATAGGTGGTCTGAAACGTAAGTTAGAAAAAAAATAGAAAGGAATTTCAAAATAATTTGAAAAGAAAATTAATTTTATCTTACTTTTTTAAAAAAAATGCATGCATCATACATATGTTGTAATAGATATTTATGCACCTAGAGAATAATGAGGTCTATTATTTCCCGAGTGTTTTTGTTGATTAATGAGGCAACGGCGTAGTATACAATATCGTATATAAAATACAATTGTATGATTACCAATTAATTCAGAATAAACATTTTATGTTTACCATAAATATTGTAACGTAATATACAATATTTTAACTCCAGAAAGGTCTCTATAATAATAATAATAATAATAATTTTAAGTGTTAATTAATATAAAAACAATTAATAATAACTCTTAATAAACAAAAATAAAGGTTTAAGAAAGCTAAATATAACTATGTAAACAAACAGAATAGAAAAATTGCAATACAGCTGAAATTTAAAAATCAGACTTGCCATCTTAACTCTTCCCAATCTTATTTCACATCATATTTAAAAATCGATATCAACAAAATAATTAGGTTGGACAATCTGGATAATATCCTTGTTTTTTCATTATTCTCCGCCTTTTTTTTGATTATTGCCCGTTTTTAAGTATGGGGAATTAAATGTCTTACATTATTACCTGAAAACTAGACGTGAAAAGTTACTTTTCGTCCCTTCTAGAGATAAAAATGTTTTACAACATACGTATAAATATTTAATATTTGTATATATAATATTTAATAAATAAAAACATTTTTTAACAATTAATGTTATGGTCATTTATATGAATAATTACTTTAACACTGGAATTAGGATAGAAATTAATTCCTTTTGGAACGAGAAGAGCCATTCTAGCAGCTGCAACTGTTCTGACAGCTTTCAAGAAAGTGTGCCACGTTCTTTCTTGTTCTGATTGTTTCCATCCATACGGCCACCCTAGGATTACTGTGTTCGGCTTCATTCCACCTATTCCTGTTGTTTGAATTCTAAAAATGAATTTTTTTTTAATTTTGTTTGCCTGAAAATAATTTTAACATATTTATTTCCATGACAATTACAGGTGGCTAAGTCCTTCTGCAGTGTCATTTGCAACCAAAACTTCAACAAATCCTTTGACTTTTTCTTCATCCATTACTTTTCGCAAACTTTGCTTCGCAGCCATGCTCTCTCCTGAGCTACGACTAAATTCTCCTTGAACAACTGCTACACAGATAGTGAGACCCTTGCCTAAAAATTATAATTAATATATTTTTTGTTTGATACAGCTTGTTTGTTGCATTTGTTTCATTTCAAATTGAAGAATTTTCAATTTTTTTCATCAAAATTACACAAGGTTTATTGGATTCCCATACTTTTTGATTTGATTAACTCTATAATTAGAAAATTAATAAGCAGTTGAATTATTATTAACGGAGAGAAAATTATTATTATTCTGAGGTGCTTTTCAAAGCTAATAATATTCTAAATCTTTTCAAACAAAGAAATTTGAACTATCCAAGATTAGAACTATTCCTTCTCAATCTGAGTTTTATTTTGACAAGTTATATATATAAAGAACGCAATTAAATGTTATAAAGGCTTTTAATAAAATTTAAATAAGTGTTTTAAGTAATTATCTTTTAGTTAAATGTTAGTACTACTTTCCCATCATTCTGTAAAATAAATTTGTGAGGGAAAATTTTGGCAAATACTATCACATTTTTTGGAATGCAGTTGTCATTTTTATAAAAATTATTTCTTTCTTCTCAGAAGCATCCAAATACTAACAATTCAGTAATCGTACTTTATCTAACTGGCTTTTTTACAGCATGTTTTTTTTAATAATTTCCAAAAACAAGGACATTTACTAATATGAAAGGTTGTCGAAAAAATTAACCTGCTTTCAATTGAGCTGCAAAAGTGACAATCTTCTTATATTTCGGCAGATAATCATCAGTAAGCTTAGCCAGAACAAGGATTTGTGGCCTCCAGTTCTTCGTGTGTGGAGGGCCTTCTTCAAGACGAAGAAGACTGTAGCGGGCAGCCGACAGGGCTAATCCACGAATTCCATCTCCCCATTCCTTTTCAGCTCTTGAAAATAGAAGGATATATGCGCTACATTAAATACATATATATAAATGCGTACGTGTGGTGTGTGTAGAGGCAATTTTAAAAGTGAGTAATATTTGTAACTTCTCCTCACGTTCTTGAGCGGTTCATGAAGAAAGTATACAAAAAGTAAACTGAAGAAAATATCACATTCCCTCCCCTCATTCCTAATGTTGAGGATCTCTTGAATCTATATAAACATTTCTCCCTTTGGTTGAACACTGTATATATACTTAAAATAAACTGTGACACATAGAAAGAAACGTAAAAAGACTCACTTTTCAATATTACGACCGTTATGGCGGTCTTCCTCAGGAGAAGAAGTGAATTGACAGAGGGACGACAGTCAACTCATATATATATATATATAAAATAAAATAAATTCAAAACGAAGGAAACACACAGAAAGACACAGACATAACTCACATCGATATTTCGACCATCGTCGTCATCAGGAGGTGCGAAGAGCGAAGAGCGAAGAGTCCCGCAGGAAGACAGGGCGGCGACTGACAGCCCTGTCTTCCTGCGGGACTCTTCGCTCTTCGCACCTCCTGATGACGACGATGGTCTAATATCGATGTGAGTTATGTCTGTGTCTTTCTGTGTGTTTCCTTCGTTTTGAATTTATTTTATTTTAAAAAAGTCCGCTGGACCGTTTCTTTTAATTGTATATATATATATTTGTAAATTTGGGGAGCAATCCTTCATTGGTTCAACAACAACAACAATTTCAAGAAGACTCCCAATGCATCTGTCAGCAGGAGCCCCAAAAGAACATACCATAAATGAACATAAAATCAAATTGACTCGAGAAATGCTGGTGAAAAACACAGAAGTTTTATACCATGAAAATGATCATAATAGACTAAAAATTGCTGAAGCACTTAAGATAATAGAACTGAAACCAAATATGAACAACCAAACCACAGGATTCAACAGGGCGTTAAAACTATATTCTAGAACGACGCAAGAACACGAATCAAGATTGAAGGCCTAACAGATGGAACCTAGAGGCATTTTATGAAGTTAAGCGGTACACCTGATTATGACAGGTGGCTAAAACTACTTCAAGCAAATGTTTATTTTGGTGATAGAATTATTTCTTGATGTTTTTGAAAATTATTGTGTTAATTTAAGAAATGTATAGTGTAATATAGTTGTGATTAGTAGGAATAAGTTTTTATAAATATGATTAACTCTGAAGATGGTCAAGGAGACCGAAACATGTCAGTTATAAAGAATAAATCATTTGGAGAACTAGTGTATTTAGTACAAGAAAGATTTAAATCAAAGGTGAGAAAACTTGAAAGATCGACTATGAAATTGATTCATGCCACAGAACAAAGGTCATTCAACAAAACATATGTATATATATACACGAGTTCAAAATTCAAAAATCAATTTTGAACTCGTATTGTGTCCAGTTTGGATCGTGTTTCGTTTTATTAAGTGATATATATATATATATATATATATATATATATATATATATATATGTGGTTCCACGAGTTACTCTGGAGGCCAGTAGTAGTTTGCTTCTCAACGCGAGTACTTCGCACTTCTTCCCGATGACGACGGATGTCGAAATATCGAAGTGAGTTCTGTAGTGTCTTTCTGTGTTCTTTTCTATGTGTTAAAGTATATATATATATATATATATATATAAGATGAACTGCTTGTCGAAAGTCTGTTTCTAAAATTTACAAAAGGTATTTCATTACTAGCTGGTGTATCCAGTGTTTCAGAAAGCTAAATTGAAAAATAATTAACATAGAAACAATTAATTCATATGCAATATTTTGATTTTGCAGTAGGATGAAAAAGAAAATGAAAAGTGAAAGTACAAGGATCCGAGGTCACCGGTGTTGTCCTTAGAAAAACCAATTATACATGCGAGGAAAAAAGTTTATTATTACATGTGAAGTTAAACAAAAAAACCCATATATTATATATTCTAAAATATATATGCATTATTAAAGTTCATCACAATCTAGGCGTTGAACTTTAATTCATCGCCTAGATATTTAGTCCCAAGATCACAATCTCGATCTTTGGACTGATATTTACCATCCTTCTCATTATTTCTTGTGATAATGGACTAATTAAAAAAACTTATCTAAAATATGTTATATAATGAATGAAATACCTATATAGTTAAATGAAAAAGTGAAGAGATAAATTAATGTACAGATGTATAAAGTTTAAATGGACGAATAGAATAGATAAATATTGTAAATTAAAAGAACAAATGTTGCCTGAGTATATATAATGAGGAAACAATAAAATAAATATCGATAAAAATATAATGAAATAAGTGCATAAAATTAAGATTGATAGGTGGATATTAGTGATATATTAGAAAACCTAAAATAACAACTGTTTTTTAGTGTGAGTTTTTGACTGGGTAAGCCATCACCGGTCGAAAGATGAATGAAAGAAAATAGAAGGAATAAAGTGGAAGAGGCGGGGGAGCAAAATTTTGTTGAAGAATGAATGACTTATCACCGGCACCATCACCATTGTGTAAGAGTATATCCATTTCTAGTCATTCTCATGCCTCTCAAGCGCTTCACTCTTCAGCTGAGAATCACAAACATGTCAACCGTTTGGCAATTGAGAGATTGTTTTTTGCTTTGATGTCTTATGCCTTCAACATTTTCAGATATTCAAGATGACTTTTCAACAATTTCCGTTTTCCCCCTCTTGGATGGTATAAATGCTTACAGAAGGGAGGGTTCTCCTTCTGTGGGGTGGTAGACCCCCTGATTCCAATGCTCCTATCCGTCAGCATCCTCCCCGCGAGAGTGGGAAACAGGTCTCGCTGATTGCGTAGATGGGCTAATAGGCGGATGACTTTGTGGCCACTGACTTCACCAGTAGCCAAGATAGGCTCAGTAGGACCTAAGTCCGGAGTTCTACCTGAGAGCTCTTAAAATACTGATGGTACCTCGGGGGAAAGGGTAGCCGAGGGGGGACTTTTTTATACTTCTGTCCAAAAGCTAAGCCTCTTATCAAGACCATACTTTTTATTGTGGCTAACTCATCTCTTTGCTCTCTCTCTCTCTCTCTCTCTCTCTCTCTCTCTCTCTCTCTCTCTCTATCTATATATATATATATATATATATATATATATATATATAATATGATATATATATAAAATATGATATATATATATAATATGATATATATATATATATAAAATATGATATATATATATATATATATATATAATATGAGACTTAATAAACAATGAAGTATTATCCTCGAAATACCTAGTAGTATAAAGTATTATAAACAACTATACAATATAAAAAAAATATAGTTACACTAAGTGAATATATTTTTTTATTAAGAATAAAAATAATTTTTTCTGAAACTAAAGATTGTAATTGATAAAATGATATTGCAAAAAAAATTAAATACTACCAGGACACTAATTCAAAATTTATATTAGTTAATTGGTTTTTTCTATTCAAAAGAAATAATAACATTGTTTCTTACCCTCTGTATTCTATATATTTGTAAATTAATCCAGCCATACCCATGGCAATGAGAGCGTAATACCAACTTGTCATAAACATTACTGCAATACATAGAGATAATCCAGTAAAAGAGAGAGACCTAAAAATGAAGGAATGGAAGTAATAAATATTCACAGGTTTTTATTTGAAATATATTTTTAATTTAGTGAATAGGATTTATTTCATGTACTCCACTAATAACTTCTTTCACATTTAATTTATAAAATAGTATCCCAAAAATTTTGATTCAGAATTTCTGAGAAAATGAGATAAATGTTACTTTTAAAAAGTGTTAAACGTATTATAATAAAAATTCTATAAAGTTTTGTAAGTAGATCCTGATGGAAGCAAGATTAAATATGCATATATCTTTTTAAATAATAACAGAATAACTTTAATTTAAATATTGGTAAAATTATATCATGACCAAACATATATTAGTTGCTATGAATATTTTAGAGTTTTTATTTAGAATAGAAGCAGTACAATAATGAAGATGTTATAACAGTTGAGTAAAATATTAATATTAATGGTCACATATTAATCATAGACTTGAGGTTCATTTTAGTTGCATATGTTGCGAAAAGAACCACCAGAAAAATTATAATAATCTGATTATTTGTAATGCAGTTCTTGGTCCATTTTATTCTTAGATAGTTCTAATTTTTTTGTTCTTAACAATATGCAGTTTAATTGCCTTAATTTTACCTAATATAACTTTGGGATTAACATTTGAAAAAAAAACAATGATACCACTGTGTACATGTGATTTGAATTAATTACTGTGTATTCCATTTTATTTATAATTTTTTTTAAATCTATATTCCACAGATTAGTTTTAAAAGTCAAGATAATGTAAAATGTATATGTAAATATAAAACCTGCAGATTTCATAATGTTTACCTCTTATACAGTCATTTAAATTGCTCACAATATATTCAAAGAATAACAGCTAAAAATGAGAGAAAAAAGTGGTCGAATTGATATAATATGAATAGTGCCAATATAATTTTTATGGGCATATATTGATTTGGTAATGAATTGCATATAAATATGTAGTATTACATCTTTATGAGATAAAATATTTGATCTCGTTACAGTAACTAATGAATATATCATATTTTTAAAATAAAATATATATTTAGATGTAATCAATTTCAAAATTCTGAATTTGTCCTGTAAAATGTAAAAAAATCTGAAACTAACTAGTGAAACAGACATATAAGAATTAGTTATTTTGGATTCAAGAATAGTATTATACAATTTGTAAAAAGTGATTATGTATATAATTACCAATGATAGTATTTGAATCTGGGTCTCCAATTTGGGGTTCGGAGTAATGTTTGAAGAGCACAGGCCAAGTTTACGAATCCATAACACATTAAGAAGAACATGGAGAGTAAGGGTGCCAGGTAATCAACGTTTCCCAGTAAAATGCCACACTGACATATAGAAAGAGTCAGAAGTAGAGCGCGAGTTGGTTCTCCTCTGCTTGAAGACACAGCGAACGGTGACAAGAATGGAATAATACCATCTTTGGCAATGGCCTTGAAATAGAATTAAAAATGCATGATATATTTACAGAATCAAGTGATTTTTTTCATTTTTTTACATAACTAAAAGAAGTGTATAGTGATCATGAAAAAATAGATCTCAAGATTTTTACGGATTTACATGTTTGGAGGTCTCCAAAGTTCTTTTTTCACGTTTTTTTTTTATAACGTCTGAATGTATATCCAAAAGTTTGTTACCACGCTACAGTCCACAATCTTTATTCGGATCAAATTCAAAAGGAATTTTGGCTTCGGAACCAATTTGGGGTTCGGAGTAAGTAAATACATATACAAACTGAAAATTCGTCTGGGAATAATGGATTACCTCCTGTACTTGTCAGATTTATTTTCATTTCTTTACTTTATTTATTTTTGGCGATAATTTTTAAATAAAACAAAAATGTTATTTAGAGGTTCATTAAAAACAAATGAAACGTTTAAGTAAGGCACCTACGAATAAATATGGGCCAACGGATTCGGACCCAAATCTCTGTGATCGGGCACACAATTACCCCTCCTGACAAAGGTGTTGCCCCCAACCTTTTTCGCACCACGGACATGTTTCAAGTCAAATTTACATTCATGGATCGAGCTCCAAGAAATGGTAAATAAACAGGACAAAATAAATTGATATGACCATTATACAAAAAATAAAAAAAAAGTATTTGCTGAATAAAAACTATAACAAACAAAGTTTTCTTCGGTTATTTTTATAAAATACTTATAATATAGTTCAAGTGGAAATTAATTTTCTGTTAACCACTTCATAATATTTCTAATGATTAGGAATATTGTTCTTCTCTTCTAATTGAACATTCCATTTGGTCCTAATCTGACAACCTTTCATCTTTCTTATTTTGAAATCTGGTTCCCTATTATACGTATTTACGCAATCATTATTGACTCCATCATAAATGACTTAAATAACTTAACGTTTAAAGAGATATGTTAATATTTCATTCTAAGATTTATTTTTTTTTTTACTCAAACAAGTTATAGCTTACCTGAAGCAGGCGAGGAGCTCCAGTCAAGCTTTGCAAGCCAGCTCCGACAGTTGACAAGAAAGAGCCAATCAAAATAACCCATTCATTAGGCCATGCAATGTTTGCTACGACAAGCTTTCCACCTATACTTTGTCCAAATCTAATAATAAACAACAGTTTATTATTAGATTAGATATTAGATATTATTATTAGATATGATTATATTATATTAATAAATATTTGTTTATTAATCAGATTAATATTTATAAATATCGCTTTATATTATCAACAGTAATAAAATAAAATAAAGGAAAGATTTTACCATAAAAAACTATACTAAATCACTTGTTGTTGGCCTTCATATTCAAATGAAATAGACATTATTATTTAAAAATAATAAAGAAGAAAAGCTATTTACGAATTGGCTGATCTACCCTGCGTTGCCCGGGCGGTAGATTATTCAGACTCTCACTTTAATAATTTTAATAACATGTCAGATTGATCAATGATTTCACGTTTCTTATAACTAATAAAATGATTATAGCCACATGTATGTGCAGCCACATTAAAACAAACAAAACAGCAGTTGGTTGTTGACGAGTTTGATATTTTGTTTACTTATAGTAAGGTTGAGTGTAGGCCACTCCAAATTTGGCCCCGGCATTTTGTTTATGGGAAATAGATCCCAAAAAAGGACCCTGATAAATTAAAAAAATACCATAGCTAGCTCCCCCCCGGAAAAAGTTATATAATACCCATATGTTTCTTTGTATCTAAAGGCCTCCAGTTTTATTTCTACAACGGACAGATTGAAGAACTTTGTATTTTATATATTTATGAATTTAAATTGCAAGAAAACTGAATTTAAAAGAGAATTAAAATGTATAGGACTATCGAAATTATAGTGATGAAAGAAAAATATTTTGATATTTTTATGGATTTACATTGAGATATGGGTGTGTTCTTTATGCTGAAACAAGTACTAATTATATATACACTTATATGCACTTCTGGTAATTCTGGGAAACGTAAATTTCGTGATAAATATTGTCGTGATAAATATGCCACATATGAATTTAATAAATTTAATGAATTTAAATATCGAAAGAGAAAATAATGCACTAAAAATGACAACTATTAAATTCCAGGTGCAATAACTTGTCAGATTGTTGTAGAACAATGTTCTATTTTTGTTATAAGCTACAAAATGGATATAACTAAGTTACAATTTATGAAGTCAAAATTTATAAATATATATAAAATATAACATTTAAAAAATTTATAAATTAATTTTTTACAAGTTCAATGTGAATTTAGTTTGATAATACGTACACTACAGCCAGGTTAAAATAAATAAAAAATTAAAATGATTGTCATTGAGTTTGATATGTTTAATTATATAATTCTAAGTTAAGTGAAGACCACTCCACTTTTTTAATTTTTTATTAACAAAATATTATTATAGAATATTGCCTGGAGCAAAAGTATAACTTTTATTGTATTCACTTACTTATCTCTAAGGAGAAGATTGTCAACAGTACCGGCAAAGAGAAGCACTGATGACAAATACACAATGGAAGTGGTTAATATGGCACATATTGTTCCCGTAGGGATTGACTTTTGGGCATCAGCCAAGTCTCCAGAACGATTTGATCCGGCCATTATTCCTGAAAAAAGTATTCAAATTATGTAACTATCTGAAATCATTGATGAAGAATGAAGTCAAAAGTCTGTTTTTGATCACTTCCTCCACTAAGTTGATGTACAAACCGTAATCCTTGAACTAAACCATTCATTAAGAAGCAGTATACAAAAGTATCCATAGAAGCTAAACATTTTTCGGCAGTTAGTTATGAATTTTTCTTTAGTTTTACATGGAATTCTTAACAGAACTGCTTAAAGAATTTTAGATAATAATAAGACTCAGAAGTAGTTGACTCAATCTTTTCTTGATCCACAATAAATTGAAGTTTCTGTGAGAATACAATATTTCTTTTTATGTATACATTTATTGTAGCGGAGGACTAATGAAAAGTAGTAACATATACAACACCACCCTTCTTGAATTGAAAAGCAATAATACTTTCAAGGAGTGGTTGCTTCAGGGAGATAATATATTAAGACAGATTGAAGACTTAGACGTTCCTTTGATCGCCCGACTCATAGTAAACACGAAAACTCAGAAAACTACAATTATTACAGGAAGATAAATAAATAGTTACGAAAAAAGTGATGGTAATTTTATTAACCATCGCCTAATCATAAAACAATATATATTATTATTGCAGTTTTGTATCTAATATCATTATTAATTAATTTCAAAAATCTTCCCAAGTTCTGTTAAGATAAGGGAGCTTCCTCTTTTATCCTATATTTGTTCAAGCATTTTGCAATAGTACTTTGAAAGCCTAATCAATTCTCAAATGAAAGACAGTTAAATTAGTGTACCATTAGTTTGAACAAACTCTTTGAGATTTAAAATTAAGCAAGTTTTCAATAATTATAATTTATTATAAAAATGAAACGTAAGACAATTTATTATTATTTAAACTTAGTAGGAATCATTTCCGTTGTCAACTCTATCCAGAAATCCTTGAACGAAATTATTATTGCTTACGGACTTTGCCCTGCAGTTTTCTCTCATGACTTCATAATATATCGGAAACTAAAAGCAGTGTTGAAAAATTATAATAAATGTTATTAAGGAGTCACATTGTGGCACTGTCCTACAATTTCGTAATGGGGAGTATTAAACAAATATTTACTGAAAATGTGTGAATTTTAGAAATATTTCATATCGTTTTACTTATATATTGGGTCAGTAATTAATAACTTAACCGGGCTCTTCTTCTCCTGATGACGATATGTCGTCATATATCATGTATATGTGTTTTTTTCGCAATTTGACATTTTGTTGCCTTTCCTTTTTTTGTTTATATCATTAATTATAAACATAATTTCACAATAAACACGTGAAATAAAAATTAACATCCATACCAGAGTTAGAAATTTTCTGTTGGAACTAAAATCTTTCCACCGACCGAGTAACAATCCAAGAAATTTTTACGCTCAAAGAACTTAGTCCCATTATTCTTCCTGTGGTTTAAGGGTTTATATATATATATGATAAATAAAGACTATAGAGAAGAGCAACCTTTTTTTTAACGTTTTCGCCAACTTTTTTAAATTAAGAAGTAAAAAGAATAGCGTTAGTGGTAAAGAAAGAAAATTCACTCACCTGTAACTGATGGGAAAAAGATACCAACGAGAATTGTGAAAGCAGTTGTCAAGTCGACAATAACTTGATTGTACCCCTCATTGTCTAAATTTTGTAAATCTTCTGGTTCACTACTAGCAGCAATAAACTCACCCTCTTCAAGATAAGCGTCTCCAATATTATCTGAAAACAAATTGCATAACGATTTGTAATTTGTATGTCCTGTAATATTTATATGTTCTCTGGTATGTAGGTTGTAACCCGAGCCCAGGTGCTTCATCGAGAGTGATATAATAAATGTTTTAATCTTCTACAAAATATAAATAAATTAACAGAGTGCAATGACGAATTATGAAACCCTGCAAAATATGAATATATAACTTAACGACTGAAAATCAAGACATTAATTGCAACATTCTATTTGAAGAACTAAAATGTTTATAATGGTAAAGAGAAAAGGAAAAGAGCGTTAAATTTCATTAGCACACAAGCACCTCGTAACCAGACGGTGTTCTTTTAAATCATTATTAGAATTATCTCTATTCATATGTATTATATTATCAGAAATAAACTCGATGATAAGAAATAATGGCAAAATGATTCTTTAGCCTAATAATTTTATCGGGAATAAACCTGAAACCTTTATCGTCATCAGAAGAGCAACGATAGGGATGACTACTTCAGCCAAGTAACGGCTGATAACTAATTTTTGTAATTATTATAAACTTCTTATTTATTTCTGAACAATTTATTTGTAACAATTTTCGAACTCTGAAGTGTATATTAAGTAGTTTATTACAGTGAAAACAACTTTCATTGCTTCAATGATATTTATATTGGTAATAAAGAACTTAAAAAAATAAATACCCTCTATTTCTTTTACGAAGAAGACACAATTATAATCCAAAGAAAAACTATGCAGAAATTTGAATGATTGTACAATGAAGTTGTTTTGGACATTTATTGAATAACAGAAGTGGAAATGATGTGAGGAGTCATATCGATGTTTATTAGCAACTCTCTATGAGACGTGCTAAGACATTTCCAGGGATACTGCTCTCTTAGTAGCACTAGACAAATATTTACGAATAATAATTAGAAATTCAAGGTTTTTTAATTTTTTTCATAAATGGGATATCGAAGAATTTCTTATGACATAAAACTTCAAAATTAAACTGAATCAAATGTTTCTTAGTGAGTTTCTCATTTATATTTTGGTGGCTCAATTGTAGTACAGGCAACCTTTGTTGAATAAACTTAATCCGTTTATGGACCCGTTGTCCAAAAATTTTTTAGTTGAAATTATTATAAATATTTTTTGTTCCAGACACTGAAACTTCCTCTTTTTTAATTGTAATTTTGTTTAGAATATGCAGAAACTATACGTAAAAATAATTATAAAGTTATAAAAAATAAATTATTATTAAATCATTAAGTCAGGATTGTATAAAATTATGTAACTTATTTTCTTTGTTGGAACACTGTTGAGGTAGAGGTTACGGGCTACACGGAAGAATCCCTTTTCATAAAAACTGCAAGTCTATTTTGGTGTTTTTCTGTATTTATTCAGGTGATTATTTCCTAATTTATCTTTTGCTGGGGGGACAAACAAATCTAAAGTACGTTGACTTATTTGTTTTAGACATTTTTTAAATGAAAAGCTGGTGAAACCGTTTCTGTCGTTAATGAACTGATGTTTCACTGTAATTGAGTAACTTAACAATACCTAATTGTTTTTTTAAAAGTGGGAATATAATCTCTCGAAATCTAGTAAGCATTTTGTGAAAATGTTAGGTATAGTTAATTTGGCTTAATATTAAGAACATTGATCTATTACTATAGAATCTTGTACCATGATCTTCCTCATATCGAGGACACCTAAATTCCTGGTTTGGTCCAAACTTGCTGTGATGAGCAAGTAGCCTGCAGCTAGAATGGATCAACGAGTATAACTTTTTTCTCTTTTCCATGTTGTTCTTAATTTACATCCCTGATAATTTTTTCTATATCACAACTCCCTCATATACTATATAGCAAAAACATTTTTTGGGAATACGTTTTTATTTATACGGCCCCCACCCTTGGCAGGAATGTCAGTCGGCACTGCACCGGGCAAATGAGAACTAACATTTATAGTATAGCTTAGACCTGACACCTGGATGTAAAGCTGTCGTTCAGAGACTTCACCAAATCATACTCAGAATTGTCAAAACAACAAAAACTGGAGCAATAATTGCTTTTGTTGAAGATAATCTGCAAATTTAAGCGGATAATATTGTATTTAAATTTGAAAAACTTACCCAAGAATACTCCACTGGCAAGGCCTTTAATTCCATTTCTTATACTGACATCATGGCTTTTATAATAAGGATCACATGTGAGAATAGAGCCATTTTTACTGCAGAATAAATTGTATAAAGGACCTCCAATTTCCTTAGTACAGTTGTTTGGATCAATATCTTTTAACAAGCGTTTGCCCAAGATACATATCCTAAAAAAGTAACAATGATATAATTGAAAATAAATTGAATATTATTTTTTTTAATAGTTAATCAAATTATTTACTTTAGTTTATCGTTTCCATGAAAATTCACAAAGATTCCTGCATAAACAGCAATGATGGATAATATAACACAAGCCAGGGCAACACCTGCGAATTTATTAACAAATTTGACTCCAAAAAATACTATAGTTCCCATTAGTAAAAGGAGAATTGTTCCGTAAACACGAAAGTTGTTGTACATGATGCTAACATCTTTTGTGAAATCGCCAAATATAGAAAGTCCAGGTGCCATGTATGTCTGAAAAAAAGATTAACGTTATAATTTAAAGTTATATAATGCACACTATTAATGCACAGAGATTAGTGCAAGTTAATTTAAGAAATTGATATAACTATGTATAATTCTTCAACATCATCTTAATAGCAGCTTTCCAATCTACGTCTGATAGACTAATAACAATTTATATGAATATAATTAACTTCAATAAGAATAAACGCAAAAAAACAACAGCCATTGTTTTTAACGAGTATAATGCAGAAAAAATAAACAAAATTCTAAAAAGGAGTTTATTGTTGTGAATAAATACTCAGCAATAACATACATAAGAAGTATTAAACAAACAATTTCTAATTTAATAAAATAAAATTTAATTTAATAAAGTAATACAAGTTAAAGATAAGTTTAAAAACTAATTATTCAATGAACAAATAATAGCTAAAACAACCGACTATAAAACCGATAAATATAATGAAAGTGGAGTTTTTATATTAGAATGTAAGGATTGTAAAGAAATATAACTATAACAAACAGGAAGAAAAATAAAAGAAGATTAAAAACAATAAATATTATTAAATAATTCCAAAATTTGAATTGTACAAACCACTATAGTAACCACTAACCATAGAAACCACTTACATGGACACAAAGCATGTAATCTGGAAAATTCAATGGACTTACTAAAAACAGAACAATGTGACATGTCTTAACATAAGACGTTTATATGTAACTTTATAATGAGGGAGGAAATACCAACATTGTGGTAAATGATGAATACATATATAAAAGTAAAAGGTAGTAATAAATACTACGTACACAATGGTACCAATAGTACCATAAAATAAAACCTAGGCATCAGTTAAAAGAGTGGTATAAAACCTAAAGTCCAACGATTTAAATCACTTGCAGTTGAAGATAATGAACCGGTCCAACGATCCAACAGCAGAATACAATGTAAGGCGTTACTTCCGTTTCTTAATTTAAATTAGATCTTAAACGATTAATTATTGAACTGATTAATTTACAACAAAAACACATAAAAACCTCATTATTGATACTAAATTAATGATTCATCAAAGGAAAACATATAGACTCCATTTACATTAGTACTGTAATTTTGTTGATTATGGGTTCACATGAAAAAAGTCTGTTTGTAGGTCCAGAGGCAGGAATATAACATTTTGTCCATGTGAATAAAAGTGTAATAAAAATGCAGTAAGATTGTGTATACAAGTTATTGGCAGTAAATACAACTACTACATCAAATCTACTGTCGTTGTTCTGTTGTTCTGAATAAATATGAATCGTAGTTTTAAGAATAATTGAGCTTCATTTAGTCGCTCTAAGATAATTATACATTCTAGAAGCATAGTTTGTGAATCAAAATTATCAAAAACAATTTACGTAGAAAAATAGTTTGAAATCACAATAGGATTATCTATAATCAACAATTAAGATATCGTACACATATACGAATGTTTAATCATAAGCAGATGAATTATAAATTTTATTTTTATTTTAAAGGAGGAGTTTAATTACTTCTGTTAATAATTAATGGTCATATATATATATATATATATATATATATATATATATATATATATATATATATATACAGATTTCGCATAAACACGTGAAACAACAATCAATGATTAAACCACAATAAGAATGGGAAAACAAGACTAAGATCTTTCAACCGTAACAAGCGGTCTTCGTCAGAGTCAAAAACCCAACTGACTCATATATATATATATATATAAATGAAAAAAGACAACCTATAGAAGAAGCGAGGAAACTTACTGGATCGATATTTCGAACTGAAGTTCGTCGTCAGGGAGAGAGTAGAAGGGAAGAAGAAGAGGTACGTGCGTTCACTTGTACCGGCAGAGAGCGACTCTCTCTCTGTACGCAGAGATATCGATCCAGTATGTTTTCTCGCTTCTTCTATATGTTGTATTTTTTCATTTATATATCTGTCCGGTTTAGACCGTTTTAATATTTTGATTTATATATATATATATATATATATATATATATATATATATAGAAAATTGTCACAATAACACGTGATATAAATATTCAGGTAACTCACCACAAATTAAAGAAGATAGTCGCTCTAAAGCCTTTCGCCTTGCTCTCTGACGACGTGAAAGCGAAAGGCCTTAGAGCGACTATCTTCTTTAATTTGTGGTGAGTTACCTGAATATATATATATATATATATATATATATATATATATATAAATATTGATAAAAGTATCGACCGTGAAATAGAAACAAAACTAAAGTTTATCGGGACTCGGTCAGTTCTTCAGGTTCAAATTAAACTCTCATTGCCAACGTTTCGGTCTTTATTTAAAACCTTTTTCATAGGCCTACAAAAAGAGAGGAAATACATATTTATTTATTCGGAAATAGTATTTATTCGGGTGTGTTAAGTTAAACATTGTTGATAGATGCAAAATTGTGTTAGTGTCTTTTTGGTTGTCTGGTAAAATTTGGTTACCTTGCTTGGTTATTTCAGTTCAGTGTCACGTGTTCATTCAGACTACAGTTGTTAAAATCCATATATTATTTTTCTTTGTAAAATAATTTGTAATGTGATACTTAGTTTTTTTGTTTCAAAATTCATACTTCTGTAAGTTTTCTCACTAACCTATAGTCAAAATTTCCATTGTAATTTCTTAATTGTAACTGATTGCAATTTTATGTATGGTATGTTTGGTTTTTGAATGATTGTATTATTTTTTATATTTCCTCTCTTTTTGTAGGCCTATGAAAAAGGTTTTAAATAAAGACCAAAACGTTGGCAATGAGAGTTTAATTTGAACCTGAAGAACTGACCGAGTCCCGATAAACTTTAGTTTTATATATATATATATATATATATATATGTGTGTGTAATTGAATTTGATAGCAGATTCTGCATTCACGATTTTCCTGCTTGTAGCTTCTATTTTTCTTACAATTTTCTTTTGAGCAGGTGATAATTGCCAAAGCAAGCTAGCATAAGACATTCAGAAGGCTGAAACACAAAATAAACACTTCACTAGGGATAACTAGATTTAATTAATCCCTACACTAGATTATTAAACTAACATAACAAGCTTTCGGCCCCGTGGGTCATCGTCAGGTTCTTAAACCTGACTTATATAAACTAAATATATTATATATAATATATATTATATATTAATAATATATATAATATATAATAATATATATTATCTATTTATATTAACTAAATATACATATTATTAACTACTTTTGGCGTTTACATGCCAACTGAACACTGCTATTCTGTCGAAGTGAAATTCGGTGGTGGGGATGGACAGCAGTAAATTTCAGCCGATTAGTAGTAATCCAGTAGAAGAAATAAAGAAAAGAGCTAACAAAATAATAAGATCAGTTAATACCCGAAAGATTGTTATGTTAGTTTAATCTAGTGTAGGGATTGATTAAATATTGTTATCCCCAGTGAAGTGTTTATTTAGTGTTTCAGCCTTCTGAATGTCTTATGCTAGCTTGCTTTGGCAATTATCACCTGCTCAAAAGAAAATTGTAAGAAAAATAGAAGCTCTAAGTAGGAAAAACGTGAATGCAGAATCTGCTATCAAATTCAATTATACATTAGAGGACTTTCTGCCGAAATACACTAATGTATATATTATATATTTTTATAAAATATTTATATTTTATATATATGTATATATATATTTACGAGGGACGGTGAGCCCTCCAATATCTGTCATGCCGGTGAGAGTGACTTCATGGAAGAGCTTCACAGAGTAATGGCTTTTGTTAGAACCGGAAACAATAGAGTCCAAAGAGGAAAAGGAAATACTGTTTGGTCAAAAATAGCCAATTATATATATATATATATATATATATATAATTTTAAAAAAATAGAGAACAATTGGATTGTAACACTTTTAACAGAAAGAATACAGAAAGTTAGAGACAAGACTCAATACGATATTTAGACATCCGTCGTCCTGAGATAAATAACACTCGCCGACTAACTTTCGAGTAATGCATCCGAACGGAAGTCTAGAAAACAAGCACTTTTATTTAGTTTTTTATTTCCTCTGGCGAAAGGTGGTAATACTACAGAGCTCATTCGGTTGGAGTTCTGTTCGTATACGTGGCTCGAACGGTAGTTGCCCTGAGCACTCCACCCTCAACCTGAGGACGACTGATTTTGACATATTCAAATAAGCCTTGTCTTTAATTTTCTGAGTTTTTTTCTTTATAATAAAAGTATATATATATATATATATATATATTATGTGTATCAGTCAGTGAACCCTTTCACGTCTCCTCACTTGTGTTTCTTCTTATTATTTCCTGGAATCACGCCTGAGAACGTCGTTTTACCGAAATGATTAGGAAACGTGAATGTTAGCCTGTCTTTTGTATTTCCCAGCTTTAACTTTAATTATATATATATATATCTAAAAGAGATGTGATCAAAAAGTAAGGAACTTTTTGAATTTATAGTACTATAAATTCAAACATTTTTTACTGTCATGTTGGTGAGTAAATACTTCCTCCAACACTAAATAATCTTTCGCTTTCAACAGAAGAGGGAGGTGCAGTAAGATACCTCCTGGCAAAAGATGCCATGATGGGAAATTCGTTTTTATTCAATCTCCACCACTTCAAACGTTCTCAACATTTTCTATATTCTTCAAAGCAATATATTTAGCCATTTAACATTCTATTAAAATGTTTTTGTTCCTGAACTCTTTTCTTTTGTTCTACTTGTTTTATCACATCCTTCGTCTTGCGTTAGTTCCATTTTTTCGTGTTCTTTTTTCGTTAATTCAGAGAAGCATTTTTCAAAACTAAAGATATAGTTACTTTCGTTTTTATTTTGCTGTTCATTAACTCAGATGAGTCTATACCTTGTCATACTTCAGGAACAGGAGAGGCGTCAAAAGTTTTGTTAGTTATACAAATTTCTTGATTTTCTTGGGTAATCCAAACTGCAATGGCCTCTTCATTAGGTAGTCAGTCCTTAGTAGCTACTGTCTAGGAAAGTAGTTTTGAACCTTGGATCAATATCTTCTTCCTTATAAAAGAAGTGACAAGGAGAGATAGTTGCTTCTCTGGTAAATAATAAATTTGTACAATCAACAAACTGTTTAAGTATTTTAAGCATTAACTCTAAAATCTTCCATTAGTTGGATTCTAAGCAACATGGTTCTGCAGTATGGGATAAGAGCATTTTTTTGTTCAAATACTCTGGACATCAAGTAATAATGACTGTTCCATCTTGTCTGGATATCTTGAATAAAATATGATCTGTAAATTAAATTTTTTCTGATATTCTTTGTAATAAGCAAAAGCTGCTGGTTAGTGATTAAAGTGCCCAACTATTTGTTTACAAATTGATAGTATATCCATTACACACCTTTGTGTAAATAGACATCATTAATGGATAACTGCAAAGTGTGGAGAAACAAGGTACTGACTCATCATCCACTTGTACAGCTGCTGCAGCCATATTAGCGGCATTATCTCTTACGAGACGTGCATTTTATTATGAGAAATATTAAATTGTTTTACGTGTAATGAGACGTTACACTTAAAAATGAAACATTTCCTCAACAAGCAGTCCAGATATCACTGGTTAGTGATAAATGAGTTACAGTGTTGATTTCCTCATGTATCTTATTTCTAACCTCCACATATATATTCTGTACAAGATTTTCTTTAATATACTTTCGAGAGGGAATTTGGTAATTTGGGCTTATATGGTTTAACAGACTTGTGAAACCAAGGTCTTCTACTTTTGAAAAAGATTGCAAGTCAATTGCAGTAATTTCTCCAATGTATTTATGACTTCTCTGGGCTTTGCTGTCATTTATGTCCCAAATTTATGGATAAATATATCCTCTGAATTATATGTCCTGTAATAACATATTTGCAAATAAAAAAGTTTGGAGAGGCCTACACTCAACTTTACTGTAAGTAAACTTAATATCAAACTTCTTGGGTATACAATATATAACTTCCAAGACCTACATTAAAAAGAGCTCAGTAGTTTTAAAAGACTGTTATCTTATAATATCTTTATAATAATACAGATTATTAAGAATACAGATGAAATTTTAAAATGAAGAAAAATTACAATACAAAGAGTGAACGGAGTTAGGAAGAATAAAACAGAAAAAATCTGGAGTGGCCTACACTCAACTTTACTATAAATAAACATAATATCAAACTTTTTGGGTACATAATATATAATGTCCCATTTAAGCATAATGTAAACATCTAAATGGGAGATGTTTATTAGTCTTTCATTCCTGAGGTAGTATAGATAGTGATTGAACGACTTATCAATATATAAGCTTATTTTTGTATATCACACCACTGATACAAATAATCTCATTAGTATAACTACAGCAGTAATAAGATTTTTGAAATTCCAAAGCGAAAATTTCTTGATACGAAATAATCTCCTACAAGAGAACATGGCTTTTCTTCAAATAGCCAGTGGATTTCTTGGTTTACTTGACCTTCTTCTACATTGAATATTTAAGTCAAATGTTCAAATTTAAAACAAGAAAATACCTTTATTTTCTCTGAAAAACTTAAAAGAAAAAATGTTGTTTTAAGATAATTTATAATTCAGGATGTACGATAATTACATCTATCATTAATCTTCAAACGAAATATTTCAATTTTAAATTATGTTTTATATTTTTGGCATTTTATAGATTAATTATACTGGAAATTTTATGGCTTCTTAGTATTTAATAAAATCATTTTCCTTCCCCTTTGTCAAAAATCATATATACCAATTTTCTCTGAGTGAATGTTATCTTTTTTCCTGCGTCTTGTACTCTGTTATAAGGTTGTTATGAATGTATATGGAGAAAAAATATATTAGTAATTAGCCAGTTTACATAATCAACTCAAAGTTGAAGCCAGCTATTCAATATAATTTAAATATTTTATACTTGGGAGCTTCTAATTTTTGAAAATAATAAATATGAATTATTAGACTAGAATAGTGAAAAAACTGGATATTTGTCAACAAATATAACTCCCCTTTATGAGGAAAGAGTCCATTCGTCACATTTCAATGTCATGGAAAGATACTACAATTCACAAAGACAAAGTAATTATAACTCATATTAAGTTTTGTTCAAGAGTGCAATATATAGATTTATTAAAGCATATAAATTTATTTATGTTTATTGGCGGTGTTTTTTTTTTACATGTCAAAATATTATTCCTCTTATATCTAATATAAGTGAATAAATATTTAATTTTTTTCATTATAAGCATCAATTTTATTATCTCTTTGGATTCGCTCAAAAAATGTCTAAGTCAATGTAAAATGTAAAAAAGTATCAAAAATTTGACAAGTATAGCAGGAGATCCCTCAGTCCAGGATAAACAAACAGTTTTTATAGCTTTACTAGCAAACGTACCCGTATTTGACGGAATCAAAAATTCTATTATACTTGGTATTCCAAAATATCAATTATAGTATTTATTATACTAATACTATAATTAGAAATTATAGAATAGTAGAAAATACCATTATTAGTACAGTGTTAAACAAATGCCTCTGTATACACTACATTAGCTGTCTAACTATGGATTGTTCTTCCATGAACCTTCATGGAAGGTTCATGGAAGAACAATCAGTTGGAACCTCTGACCATTGAGCAAGTAAACTACAGTTGACCATTTGAGAAAAAGTTGGTGTCGCTAACTTGAATTCCTGCGTTAGATAAAGTCTCCCTTTGCGACTTAGTTAACGTCATTGCGAAATAGACTCTGACGGGACTTTGCAATCATTTGAACGGAAACAGACAGTGGCTCGGAATCAATGGTATGCGTGGTATACACACAGACTCCCCAATACCACATCCAGTCATTATGTCCGCCTCTATGGCATATCTGTGTAGAGCACGAACTCAGAGTCGTGTCCCGTTGCACAGTTTTGGGGCACTCATGTTTCGTAACATGAAATTTGTTACTGCTATAAATTGCAGCATCATTGGTGCTCCTACTTTAAGTTTTTACTCATGAGCAGGCAGTTCCGGAGAAAAACATTCAGAGTCAAGAAATTCAATTAGATTATTCGTAATAAATAGTACATCCTCAACTCTGGGAAACACCTTTTCAAAGATGTCAAATACGCAATATATTCATATGCTCCAATGAAATTAAAATCAACTAACAATACCTACTTGCCACACCTGTGTATTTTCAAAATAAACTTGTCTTTGAAGTTAGGAAAATACGCTTAAAGCCCTATAACTTCGTTTCTGTACTAAATTATGAATCTATTTAGAGCCCGTATTTTAAGTTAGGCGTACACAAATCCAGTGTCAAAGTTTCAGCTCGCCATGTCTTATGGTGGCTGAGTTTACTTGTGACAAACGTTTTTGCTTTAAACGTCCATAACTTCACTTCTACGTTGAATTTCCAATCAATTCAGAGCCTATATTTTAAGTTGGACCTACACAAATCTACTGTAAAAGTTTCAGCTTTATATGTCTTATGGTAGCTGAGTTTACTTGTGACAAAGTTTTGCGGCAAACAGACAAACCGACTAACAGACAAACCGACAGAAATTTTTCTAAGGGTGGATTCGGTTTCTCCAATGTATGAAACGTAAAGAATACTTGAAATGAGTCAGTTCTAAGCAATGTACAGACAAAATCATTTTTTTATTTATATAGATTGCTCTTTGCCCTGATAAAAATTTCATTAATTTTTTTTATAAACAGCTAATTTTTTTTCCTTTTTTGGTCAAATTTTCATAATTTTTTAATGAGCCATTTAGCGTCAAAAAAACATTTCTTGAAAACAGAAATCATACTGTAACACCCCTTTGAAAAATGTAGTTATTCAAAATATTTTCAAATATTTTCAATTCAAAAAAATATTTTCAGTTGTTTTAAAAGTCTGAATATATTTTTCGTTTATTCCATCTGTAAGGTCAAAGATAATGCCAGAATTTCAAAACTCTAGAGTTAGCAGTTTAGGAGAAAAAAAATGTTTCCTAAAAAACGGTCTTTGGCAAAAAAGTGACTTTCCCGTCATGAATAATTCTTCCCAAACAATAGCGATCATCTACGCTGTAGGACCATTTTTGTGTAAAATATCAACTTGATCCATCAAAAATTCTGGACCGTAGCGTGGTAACAAGCAATGCTAACACACTCACCCACCCACACACACATACACACAGGTATCATCGAAAAAACTTCATAAAACGACTTTTGGGGCCTCAAAACATATAATTGCGTCAAAATCTGGATATCGAATTTTTTCAGGATCACTATACTTTACTTATAGGAAAGTAAAAATAAAGTGAAGGTAAAAGAGAATAGAAGCTGGAAATATGTTATATACTTGTGGAATTTTCATTAAGTCCCAGAGAAATAATCTTCGCATCTGAAAACTACGGCTACCTTGTCAGAATGTTAAACACTCCTCCCAAGAGACATAATATTAGGGTTTTTTGTTGCAAAATTCAATTAAAATAATATTACAAATTATATTAAAACAACAGTGTAAATAGTCTGCTTACTGAATCAACATTAAAATGTTGCAGTCAATTAAAAGTTATTTATTTAATAAATTAATATTAAATTAATTTGAATTTCATAATATAATTGTTTGTTCTACGTATGTTATTATGCTATTATAAGAGAGAGAAATCTTTCTAGGGGGAATATATATAGAAAAATATCCAACAGCATAAATTAGAAAAAGTAATTTTACAATATTTAGAAAACACACAGATATAATCCATAAATTATATTATGAATATGTTTAAAGTTAAAATGAAACCGCTTGATATATTATAAATGAACAAATTTTATGCATTATTAAATAAATATGTAACTATAAATGCCTGACATTAATAGGGAAATTTTATTGCATGTAGTGTTCATGATAAATAAAGACAATGTATAGCCCAAGAAGGGAGGAAATATTTTCTAAGAAAAATATTTCCCCCTGAGAAAAGATATCCCTATTAAAGAGAACTATTCCTTTGGCCTCATCCTGGGATCTTTTTCTGAGACATTGTTGCATGAATGTTATCAAATTGTTAAAAAAGGATACATGTGCAACAGATGTCTCAATTTATTAAATGTGTGACTTTTTTTCAAAATGAAACAATACTTCTGTCGTGCATGAGAAAAGTTTTTTTAAGAAAATGTTTGATACATTTAAACAAATGTAGTCCTGTTTGGTTTTGAAAATGTTATTTTCTTCCATTTAACTCTAATTTCTTCTTACTCTAAGTTATAACAAATTGTAATTAAGAATTGTGTTATTTTATATAATTTGAGGTTAATAATTCATAATAAATATTTTGAATAAGTGCATTTTTATAATTTAAAACTTCTGAAATATTCAAAAGGAGTAAGTATAATTATATTCAACGGTGGATTCGGTAGTAAAAAAATACAGCTTTTAACAAATTAATAGAATCATTAAAGAAATAATTTAAAGGCAAAAAATAGAAAAGTATATTAGGTATGTTATTGTATAACTTATTGACCACCGGTTGTTGTGTAACTAATAAAATCCTTATAGGCTCTAGTAGAGTAGATTGCAATGAATGTTGGGCGCAGATTCGTGACTGCTGCTTGGTAGTAAAATCCTTTGGTGCCTTGCAAGTAAAATACGTTTTATGCTGGTTGATGCAATAAAACAGATTACCGCCGGTAAAGAACTCAATGACAGACTAGACGGGACGCTTATTCCCTCAATATTGCAATGAGTTTTAGGCTAAAGAGAGTTTCATTCATTTCCTCAAGTATGAATTGATTTTTCAGCAAATTGTTAATTCAATCTACTTTATCAATTATTGGAAATCAAATCATTTAAAAGATTATATCCGAATAGGTGAATAATTGTTTTTGAATAATAAAGATTTATAAGAGATATTTTATTTTATTACTTTCTTATACCAATTACAATATTAACTGATTTTATTGACTCACCATTCATTTTTTCCAAAGACTTAGGTGTTTTAATAGCTTTTTCCAATCCTCACAAATGTATCCGGGACGACATCATGGGGCTGGATTAAAAAGGAACAACTCTTCAGGCCACCATGCTGATTTGCTACTTTCACAATACTAGCAAACCGCTACGACTTCTATGGGTCAGCGAAAAATAATAACGCTTAATTTGACAATTTTTTTTGTTTAAATATTGTTCTCATGTTTCGTTCTACCTGTTTTTAGAGTCTCTGCATTAAATTTAAAGTGAAGCGGAATTGGTTAGAATCGAACTATCAAATAAAAACGAATGGAATTATACTAATAAATAAAATGGTATTTATGAATTTAGTAATAATGCATAAATTTCGAAAAGAATGGTTTTTAACAATTACTATTAACATAACAGAAACTTAGTTAACTTAAAGTTTAATTTCACCAATGGAATGAATTGCGAACGAATGAAACAGTCGTTTTAACGAGATCTTAAATTAACAAGAATAATGGTAAAACTGCTAGTAAAACTATGGTAAAATCTCCATCACTGACAGGAGAATGCCAAAAAGTAAACAGATTTCAAAAGCTAATTTTAGCTCTTTACACTTTTACCGCTTTTTAATATTTCGGGTAACGTCACAGAGAAATATGTTTGGTATCAAAGTTTCCTGATATTCTTTAATGTCAACCGTTACTGAAATATTTTAATCTGAATAGTTCAATGTTTCAAGATGAAATTAATTTTTTCGATATGCTTTATTAGTTGCGTACACACAGGGAGTTAAAGTCACCGAAAAGTGATTAAAGACGTGACTTCTTATATAACATTTTTTTAGAGATATCATTAAAATTATTATTTTTCAAGATTTGTTTACAGCAAAACTTAGGAAATTTTTCCAAAAAATTAACCTTCTCCCCTTAAAGTTGGAAGTCATTTGGGTATTTCTATAGTTAAAATGGACACATACATATAGGCACATGATTTTTATATTTACTATTTTTTTACTTTACTATAAGTAAAGTATAGTGATCATGGAAAAAATTGATCTCTAGATTTTGACGGATATACATGTTATGAGGTCCCCAAAGACCTTTTATGACGTTTTTTCGACGATGTCTGACCGTGTTTTGGTGGGGGTGCGTAACTAAAAGTTAAATTTCTTAACCCGCGGGCAGTGGTTAGTCTGTTTTGGTACCTTCTTCCATGTGACATTGAAATGCGTGTTTGTTTAAATAATTGTTTACAATGTATGAAAATGGGGTTTAACTTTGTTGATTATCCAAAGTGGTAGTTTTAAAAATCATAATCTCTATAGAAAAATTTATTTCATTGTATGGTTCATTCACTGTAGCTAAAATAATTGCAATATGCCTACAATCAGAGGAATTGACAATTCCATTAATGAATAAATCATAAAATATTTTAATTAGGAAAACTTACAATTTTTTAATTAATTACTTTTCTGTATACATATAAAGTATCGTTATGTATGTGAGTCAGAAGGAAAATATTGTTGTATTATTGAACTAACACTATTGTAGGTGTTATTGAACTAACTGTAAATTTTATTATGTGGTTCTAATACTAATGATTGAATAGAAGAAATACTATCTGGCAGAGAGATGGGGGCAAAGGTCTAATGACTAATGCTGCAAGGAAGGAGTAACTTCTGCCCTGCAATTTACAGATATCTAGAAAAACACTCTTCATTAGTAATTCAATTGAACCTCCTCAAATAAACCTTCTGCTGACTACCCACAGTTCTTTCTTCATCCCACTTTGAGGATTGAGCTTTATATCAGAGAGAGACTTATGGCTCAATAATTCTTCTGTCAGAAGTCTATATATACATTTTTTTCAGAACAATTTAATAAAAATAAGCATTGCACTTCATCAATGAATCTGTCAAACAGAAATACTATTACTAAATACACTTTTTTGACTTATCTGATAAGTTTTATTATTTTTTCAGGAAAGTTCTAACGAATTATAGGAAACTCTAACATATATAACTGAAATATGGCAAAAAAAGTCTAAACATGGATAATGTCCTTTATGATAGTATAAAGTATTGAATTGCATTGCCTGTCATTGGAAACAATCCATACAACCAGTTTAAACTTCAAGCACGTTATATCTGTAGATGGGAGTAATTCAATACTCGGTAACTACTGGTGAAAATCACACTCAACATTTCGTCAATTTTTTTTTGAAAATTTTTTATTATCAATAAAAGTAAAAGGTTTATTTAGTCATGAATATTATTAAAAGGAAAATATGGAATTAGTTAATATAAATTTACTGGGTAACAAATCAATATTTAGATTCGGTTTAAAAAATTAGGGAACATCTGTGATTATGACTCTCAGTAAATGTAATGCTACAACAAGCGTACCAAAAATTATCAGAACATGAACCATATATTAAACGCAGTTTCATTTTTTCAAACATGTACCAAAGAATATGTACCAAATGTACCAAAGAAAAATGTAACTTTATTACAATTCAAAATTATTGAAACAAATCATTAGATAATTAATTTTTATACTAAACAACTCTGTAGCATACGTTTAGTGTATTTGCAGAAATTCGCATTGGCATGTATTACATTTTTGAAACTTGCAGTTTAATCATTGTAAAAACTACATTACTAGGTACAGTTTGAAATTGATTAATACTAATTTCTTCACAACTATTAACTTAAAAAATGTGAATATTAACTGCAAAAAATTATTTAAGGATTTTGTAGCATGTATGTGTGCATGAATGGAAAAGTCTACCGGACAACTAGTAATTTTTGCGCTCCAGTAATTTAAAATTGTTATAAGTTACTTATTTCTTTGGTACAAAATTTATGTTTGGAAAAAATGAAAAAAACTTCATGGTTTTCTTCCAAAATATGAAATATTTAGGAATAGACAAGAATAAATAATTTAATGAAGTTCAATATTTCCAGCTAGTGGAAGATGAACACTCGAAAAAACACTCCATTAAAAAGACCTTAATTCAAATGAACGATTTTTTGTAGGAAAAAAATGTACTTTTCATATTAATATAGAGAAATTATATTAGGGGTACATTCGTTTAGCACTACAGGAAGACTAAGCTTAAATAAATTTTTAACCCAGAGGTAACGTATTTCATGATTAATTATTTTTTTCTAATAATTTTCAATAATAGTTACTGAGTAGTTGAGTGAAGTAATTTTTCCGCGATTCTCAATAAAATTTCGGCAACATGCTGATCTAACTTCATTTCATTAGAAGACATGAAAAATATGGTGAGAAAAGGAGAGATTTTGAGTTGTGGTCAGAGCAGCTACCTTCACGGTTATGAAGCTCATGCACTAGTAGCAACAAATATAATAATCTTAAAATAAAAGAAAATAAGAAGTGAAGATATTTAATAAGACAAACAACAAACAAATCTGCAATAGTAATAAAAAATAATGAATTAAAAATAAGGAAAAAACAAAACTATAAAATAATAATTATAGTAAATAAATAAACGAATCATTTGTAAATGTAAAATAAAAATAAACAATAATCAATGGCAATAATAAAATATACTTAAAAAATTAATACAAGCTAAAATAATAACAAACATAAATAGAGTAAAATGAATAACAATACTCCTCTTTAAAGTCACAAAATTATTGAATTTTCTGAATCATTAATTTTCTAAACTTTGGTTTAGATTTAGATTTTTATGTCACATGTTTATTCAGAAATCTTGTTTATATATATATATATAATATTAATTCATAAATATTCTACCTAATTATATACAGAATTAATTAATCATTATTAATTAAACAATATAATTATTAATTTCGATTAATAATTAATTGACTTGCTATTGAATAATACACATAAACAATTATAATAATAATTAATTAATTAAATTAATTAATTTATAAATATATATAAACTAAATTCACAGAGAGAAAAACATATAAAAGAGATTATAAAGATTTACGGCGATATGTCGACTGCGTCATCATCAGTGAAAAGATTAAGTCGATCAGAAGACAATCGAGAACTCGGAGCGATCCACATCTTTCTATCTGCTTTCTAGGCAGTCGAAATATAGTAGTTAGTTTTTATGAACTCTTTTGTGTGTGTTATTTCTGTGAATTAAGTTTATTTGGTTGGTTCAACCATTATATGTATAGCAAGAAAAATATACTCTGAGGACTTTCACACTTATATAGAGCGATTACAAATTAAATGTAGTTGTTCTCTGACGAGATAAAGTGAGAGGCCTCAGAGCATTTATTTTTATTGTTTTCCTTTTTCCTTGTAGTTCAAACTTAATATATATATATATGTATATAACAAGATTTCACAATGAACACGTGAAACAACAATCAAGTTCAAACTACAATAAGAAATGGAAAAAAAGACTAAGACCTTTCAACCGAACAAGTGGCATTCGTCAGAGTCAAAAAACCAACTAAAACACAAGAGCAGAAACATCATGGTGAGGGGGTGAGAGGAGTGGGAGGGAAGAGAGGTATTTTACAAGGGTGTAAAGTGCATGAAAAGACAATAGTCCAGGGAGAGATGTTTGGGTTGATAAGTTTCATTCAACCATAGAAAGCCATTGCTTAAACTTGGCAAAAATAAGTACTTTAAGCATTTTTAGGATTATTATGTTATAATTTTAGGAGTTAGATAATAAAAATACTGTTCTGTAACCAGAAGGTATTAATAAAGATCGAGCAATTACTCTGAATTTATTATTCATAAAGAGAAAGTTGGAAACTTCATGGTATTATATTAAAACCACAAGTTGTTTATTATTTTTTAAACAATAGTGTGAGTAGATTTTTTATTAACTTTTTCAACTACTTAAACTATAGTCGACCAAACATGGAAAGTATCTCTGTTTTACTTGAATGACATTGAGGAGTAATTTAGACCAACAATCAATCCTTATCGTGGTCAAAGCATTGCGTGAGAGGCTACCATTTGCACACTCCATTCAAAAGATTTTTATGACTTTTATAGCTGCGGCCATCCAATAAATTTGTTTGTATTTGATTCAGATTTTAATAGTATCAGAACGTAAAGTTTTTCATACTGTCTAATATTTTCCAAATTCTATAAAGGCTGTTTCATTTTTGGATATTTATATTTATTGCATTAATCATTACATTCTGTTTAATACAAAAAAAGTTTCTGAAAAACAATATATGTGTTAATTACAGTTTATTTCTTTATTTTTATAATGTCTGTATTTAGGTTGATGAAATTTATTTAAACATACCACTGTTTTCCAATAACTTTTAGTGGATATCGAAAAGCTAAAATGCAGTTGAAATTGAATAGAAGAGAGTAGGGTTTTTCCCAGGAATCCCGTGAAAAAATGTTTTATGAGCAAAAATAGAACTCAGTTGAGTGACTCGAATAGTGATTACTTTTGTTTTTGAAACGATTTTATATAATATGAATTCAGTTGGGTATGTTTTCCTTCTACATTTTTGAGAAATATATTTTTTTATGTTAATTAAATTCAAAATAATCTTTTTATTTACTACATTTTTGTTAATTTAGGTCATAATAGGTTTTCTTCTGTTTTGTAATTAATATAAAACTCTTAGAGAACCGTTCTTCTCTTCGTCTTAGGTTGTAGGCCAACATAAATTAAGTTATGACTTAAACGATCATATACTATTTATAAGATAATCTTTTATAATTTACATGTTACAAAGTTTATTACCAATCATATATCCCAAAATTTGCCAGAATTTCAGGAAGAGAGTTCATTTTCCTGTATTCCCTGAAAAAGTGAAATTCCTGGTAAAAGAAAAACCGTAAAGAATAGGTAGAGCAAATGTTTAGAGTGGTGAGATGTTTGAGAGACACTGTGTCTAACCACTTTTACTAGAACCCAGCAGACTGTCTGCACTATAGAGACAAGGTGGAAACAGCTTAATGGTATAGCAAAATTTTACAGACTTGGGGTCTCAAATGGGGAGGCAATTAAGGCTTTAAATACTAATGGAAGTCACAAATTCACATTTTCAAAACTGAGGATATTTACTTCTGTGAATATTGTGTTTCTTACAAAGTGACAGAAAAATAATTCACATATTTAAAAGTTGTTCAATCTGTTAGTGTGTTGCATTTACTGATGTTGAAAAAAAAATCAAGTCCTAAGTACAAGTTTTCGTAAAAGCAAATTTTTTCTCGACAACACATACCACTATGAGTCAACGCGTTTTGAACTCATAGTTTTGTTCATGAGGTTAATTCTAGAATATCATTTTTTGTTAGTGTTCGGAACGCGTTGTTAATAAAAAACATTGTTTGTGGAGACTTGGATTTTTCACAACCATTCGTGTATTGCTTTTTTGTGAATATATCTATGTAAATCAGGCTTTTCAACTCTGTCACCAATTAAAACGAAAAAAGCTAACTAAAATACTGACTGAAATAAACTGCGTTATGGCCTTTAAAGCACTTATCTGTTGATTTCACAATGGGTGAGAAAAAAATAATCACTTGGGTCTCATTGACTACAATCTTCATTTGAATAAAATAAATGACAGGTTAAAAATATCTTGACATTATATTGAAATTGTTGTCCATAGAACCGGAGTAATTTAGCAGTTCACATTTACGTATTGATTACAATCCCTGGAAATATGCATTTTCTTTTGTATTTGATTTTACTTTGGTTTCAATATTTGGTAATAATTTTACAACCAATTAGTAGTACTAGCAATAATAGTTGTAGAAGTTGGGGAGGTCAATGATCTTACGGGCTGTGTTCTTTATTTTCCTAGGGACATTGACCTCAGTATCTCCAAATCGATCATTAATACTGTCGATCTGGCAGGATTTACGTGTCCTAAGATCTTCAAGCCTAGTGAGCTCCAGCAGTTAGTAATTGGCTTTGAGGAAGAGACAGACACTGGTTTTTAGATGTATAGATATGAAAAAAAAATTCTCACCAGGACGATTTCAACAGCTCCTATGATATACATGGCTGCTGCCAAAGTAGTACCCGTGTAGAATAGCATCCCTACTGCACCACCACATTCCGGGCCCAGAGACCGTGATATCATGAAGTAAGAACCTCCAGCCGGAACCACTCCATTAGTAGCAATCGCCGACATTGAAATCGCAGTCAACATTGTCTGGAACAATATAACAATAATGTTAACAATTTTAACGAAACCTTTAAAACTTAGACACAGTTAAGTAGTAAGAACCTCTACAGGTAACGACATACCTTATTTCAATAAAAGGAGAACTTAGAAGTCAAACTCACATATTGTTCAAAAGTAGATACAAATATTCTTTGTTTTGTATGTCATACCAAGCAAAATATCATGGGCGCGTCAAAACTAATATGCTTCGTTTGTTTTACATCTTGGAGTAACATAGGTAATTGTTTTTAAGTGTAGTTCAAAATATTATTAAAATAATTTAATAGTTCATAATGTAGTGTTATGAAAAATTCTCTTCGTGACATGCGATTTCTGTACTAGGATACAGGCAAGTATATACGAATATACGACGCTGATAACATGTTAAATATTTAACTGATTGTTAGAGTTTTCATTTACATCAGTAACTTGATCCAGGTATAACTAAATAAAATAAAAAATAACAGAAGGTTAAACAAAATAAGATCGTTACGAAAAATTGACAAAGGGAACCAAGAACACAAGTTATTAAATGAAGCCGAAATAATGAAATCATAAGAAAGGAAATGAACATACTGGTAATTTGAGAGCTTGCATATGTGTACATCTTGTATGCCATCTGATGAAAAGAACAATAAAAGTATTACAGCCACAAGGGACAGACTGTATTATTAATTATTGAAACAGGAACTTCATTAGAGGATATATCTTAGAACTGCTGATTAGGGTTGTCGTAGTTAAGGCAAGATATGGCTTTTAATGAAATTAATTCATATTTAAGTAAAAAATAGGATAACTTAACTCGTTAGGGAAAGAAACACATTCACATAGAAAATATTTCCAGAAATGATGGGGTAATCAGCAGCATATTTTACTATCATATCACAAAGCTTATAAAGTACTCCCTTCAGGGAAAATTCTCCTGATTTACAAAGAACTTTTAAATGACACTTTTTACAAATGTTGAATAATTTTATTGTTAAATATCTAATTAATTATTCTGTTCATTTTTTAATTATTACCTTATCATATTAATCATTTTATAACTCAGAGGCATAGATAATTTAATGTGATTAAGGTTTTATAATTATGTAAATTTATTGTCTTTTAATAGTTTTGTACATTAATTTCATCTTTTTATTTCTATCTATGCTATAAAAATTGTAACCTAAGCAAACTTCATTGTAGTAATTAGAAACGCAACATACAAGTAAACTAGTTATCAAGGAGTGACTGTTTAAATTAATTTTTCACACTTATCGATTCAGTTGTGATTTTTTTTTATTAAAATAAAGTCGGTTTAACCGATTTATGTACATCCTCAGTGAAGAAACTTACCATCGTAAGAAAACGACCTCAATATGATAAAAAAGGGAACTACTACTCTTAATGTAATGCGTCAAAACTCTCATTGTACAAGTGCTATTCCGGTCTTACAATTCTTTCCCTATTTCCGAATTTATTTTCAGTGAAAAAAATGAAGACGTGATAAATTATGGTCATCATTTGGAAACACTTAAAATCTATTTTAACACTCTAAGATATTTTCTCTTAATGAAAGTTTTTAGTTATATTTTAAAACCATAATAGATACAAGAGATTCTTATATGGAATTTCATGAAGGTTTGACTAAATTAATTATCTACAAATGAATAATTATTTGTAAATTTGTTAACTGAAATGACGAAGAAACAGAATCAATTGCTTCTGTGATTTGAGATTATTGCTTACAAGTTTAGGGAAATTAAGACATATGATGATCATACTAATAATAATAATTTTAAGTATAGCATAATAACTATTTCATTATGCCTAATTTTATTATTTTATTGACTGATTAAATTTTGTTTAAAAAAAGAAATAAAATGTCCATTTTATAAGGACATACATAATCCTTGTATTATAAAGAAAATAAATAAAAATTTACTATGACTGTCACATATTATATTTGAAGGATAAAAGTTCCCAAATAACCATAAATTGATTTTAACGAAAAGTGCTCTCTGTAGGAGGTGTTTGTCTAAAAAAATGCCTTATTAAAAATAAAGAAATGTACTATTTATGTAGAAAATTCTACCTAAAATGTGTTAAATGTGCTCTTCAATGCTCATTTAGCAAGTGGGGGTTATGAAATACTGACCAAATTATAACTCTAAGGTTAAAACTAGAAATTAAACTTGGTAATGGTGATGAATATTGAATTTAAAAAGTGGAGGGTAGGACGAAAAGGACTGAAAAACTGTGTTATAGGCAATGCTTTTACGAAGTTCTTCCGTTGTGTAAATTATATCAGCACGAGTGGCTTGAACTCCAACGCACCCCTGGTTATTTATCAAGGTTGACTGACGTAAGGAGGGGCTCTACAAGTAGTATAGTTTTGTAATTCTTGGAAAATTGTTCCTTAAACTGATAGCACATATTATGGTATGAAATTTATTACAATGATATGACGTCACTATTATTGCCCACCATTACATTAAGCCCACTGAATGAAAGGGATAGTACGAAAGAAGTATTTAAGGATGGCTTGAATACAAGCTTTACGATTGGCTTTAAGTATTCTAGGTGGTTGAAAAGAATGCATATAAAAACTTAGCCTAACTGATTGTCGTTTGGGAAGCCATTTAGATTTAGAATGAAACCACAATATATTTATTTATTATTTAGAATAATATATTCTCTTGACAGATGTCTAAGATATTTTAAAAGAACACATTTCATAATATATATCTCTTAAGACATATAATAATTTCTAATTTCAGAAAGATTTCTACTTTCAGAAGGAGTTTAGAAAGTAGAAGGTTTATATGTAATTTATTTCATTGATTGGTTGACAACTGAAGTGTAAGGCACTGCTGCTCCAATGCACAAGCTCTTAGTATCAAAGTTAAAACCTACTGGAAGGCCAAACTGGGCTACTTCATCAGCTGCCTTTCATTAAACACCTTTATAGGCTATTATATACCAACCTTCTTCAAACGCTTCATATAAATCATGCTTTATGAGTTTCGCCTTCAATATTCATTAATTAATTTATACCTTTAATTAATTAATACGCATTGTCTTTTGGAGATATATGGCTATCATCATCTGTAAAGTAATTAAGATCTATACGGTTTTAAAATCTTATTTTAAAATTTTATCTTAATCTATATTATAAAATCTTAAATCATAGATCTTTAAGATCTTATCAAAGATAATCTGTAAGATAACTTTATTTGATATTTATTTCCATTCATTTTCTGCACAAACTATTTTGTGTTTGAATAAAAGACTAATTGGACAAACTAGTAAATCAAAGCTGAGGATTAAAACACCATACAGATAGACCTCCACATTTTCTCGCATGAAGAATATACAATACAAAATTTTGTCACCTCTGAGATCAGTATGTAACTGGTTTGGATTTTTAAGGACACCGGACACAAAGACAAAAAGGGATATATTCTGATTTGAAAAAAATTCAAGTGAAACTCTCTTATTTATTCTATTTGTGATAAAATGGATAAATCGTTTGTGATGTAAAGTTGGATCAAACTTCTTTTTACTGACCCTAACTGAATGATATATTTGCATAACAGAAACTTTTTTTAATACTAAACCAGCACGATAATCAGATCCTTACCCTCTGATTTTCTAAGGTGGTAGCCTGTGCTTAGAGTTTTGAAATATCTGCCCGGACACAGCCAGATCCATAAAATGCAAAGTAAAAAGAGATTGGTCTATTTCCAAACTGTAATTTGACAGTATATAATACTTTGGTGGTAATTTGACCACCAACGACTCCAGCGGAGCTCTTTTTTAGTTAAAAATAAAAAGGTGTAACACACAAAGACACTATTTATGTTTTGTTCAGCCTTTTTTTTCGTTTAAACTTTAAACTAGGGATGATGTATAAGGTTCTCGTTGATGAAAAATAGTTGATTACTCTGAAGTTTAGATACAAAAATCTAACAATATTAAGCGATTAAATTTAGATTTAAGTTCCTCCTGGACTGCCTGCTCATCAGTTAAAACTTAAATCAGAGAAACCAATCATGCTGTTACGAAACTTGAGTGCAACGGGATACGACTCCGAATTCGTGATCTGTACCTTTAAATTCCCTTTAATATAAACAAATAAGAAAATAAAACCCTGTTTTAATAGATATAATTCTGAATTATTATAAAACAATAATCTTGTATAATAGTGTTAATTACAAAAATGGCGTTCCAAATATTAAAATTTATCCTATTTGAAGTGACCTACTTAGAAACTTATATACGAGTATAACCCTTGAGTATTTTTGAATTCCTTGGCGTCAATATAAATAAAAGAAAGGTTTCGTCTGTACATTACTTAGAACTGACTCATTTCAAGTTATCTTTACGTTTTAAACATTAGAAAAACCAAATCCACCCTTAGAAAAATTTCTGTCCATCTGCTTGTTTGCAAAATCTTGTCACAAAAACTCATCCAGCATAAGGCATAGTAAACTGAAATTTTGACAATGGATCTGTGTATGTCTGACTTAAAATCTAAGATTTAAATGGGTTGAAAATTCAACGTGGAAGCGAAGTTATGAACTTTTAAGCCGCACTTGGCTAGCTATACAGACATGTTTATCAGTAGACAATATACATAAACCCATAAAACCAAGACATATGCTGAAATGTATGGAAATGTATAAATTTGGTTTCAGTAATTTGTGGTTTAGTTATTTATATGATTTTCTGGAACACTTGTTCTTTTGTGATGGCTCACATAAAAGCAATGCTTTGAAGAGGAACGGTAGGTAGCAGAGAAATAAAAAGGTACATTGAGGATAAATACGGTTTGCTATAAATGTTTCAGTGTAGGCCATGGTCCAGGCAGTTTCGGGTATCCACTAGGTGATATATGTACAGTCAAACACTCAGCTTTTCTTTGTTCTATGCAAGTGTGTGATGTTAATTTGATTCAAAAGATCACATGAAATATTAAGAAAGTAACATAGATTGAGATCACTATTATTAAAATATGCATGAAATCAGGTACTAAGGGTAAGTTGGAGATTTCGAACATAGTACTCAAGTTTTAAGTAAACCTCTCGATTCAAACAAAATCATTAAAACAAATGACATTTATAATAAGAGAGGTACCGAAGTTCAAAAATAAGAAATATTTGTACCTTGTTTGATGAATGTAAAACGTACATCAAAGTACATAAATTTGTCACTTTTCTGGTTAATAATTTGAAAAGAATCTAGTTTATAGCCGTTCATATTTTTATTGGTAATTAACGAAGGAAATTAGGGTACATTAACCTATTATTATTGAAAATTGGGAAACTAGAGATATTTTGAAGGTATTGGATGGCAGATAATGAATATCTAATACATAAAATGCAAATTAAATTCTTCAAAACATTACGTTTTATTTAAAAAAATTACCAAAATATTCCTAAAATTTAACGTCGCTACAAAATCTTGAAGGTAATTTATTAATTTTACAAATTACAGGCAAACTCCTAAATAATAATCACAAAGATTACACGCAAAATCCTGAATCTTATAATCATTTTTGTTTGTATAACGTTTACTGTAAATAACTTAATAAGTATTAAAAATTAACTTCAGCATATCTGATCAATGGCTTTTGCTAAATTTTTATTTTAATTCTAACTCTAATTCTAATTCTAACGATTTTTATTCTAATAGTGTAAATTTAAACAAATGTAACAAGTAAGCATAGATGAGGATTTATTTCTATTTCAATAGTGGTCATTTTGGCCTTATATTGTTGTTTTTTACGATCCAACACTCATAAAAGTTTTACAATTTCATACTATTATTGCAAAGATATCAAATGCAAAATATTAGCCTTATATGAACAAAATAAAATTGGTTTATGCATCGACATAAAGGGCCCTATTTGTCTATTATGAATGTTTTTCAAACATATTTGTGTTTTTATATGTCGAATTTCATTATGGTCCACCAAACACTGTGACTTCTTCCGTATTTAAATAGTTTTGGCAGATTCCTTCCCATTCCCTCACACAAACTTCACTAAAGCATCAAAATAGTCAAAAGAAGATCAAAACTTTAAAATCCCACAAAAACTTGTTCTAAATCTTTTTTTGACAACTATGTCTCAGTTGCAGTAAAATAAATATTATATTACTGGAATGAATAATTAGCATTTTTTTACCTGTGGTCAACATGTATGCAAGCTATCCAAGTGTGTCTACTTTATCGCAAAAGCCCTTGGTTTTGCTAGAACGAGAATATCCGAAAATATTTTGAAACTCGAGTCTTTTGAATAATAGTAAAGTCGTTGATAAAAAGACAGTACACTCTGCAATTACGAATCCCAACCCTGTAGACCTTGATGAAATTAGACATATAAAGCACAATTTTTTTGACCTTCTTAGACGTACATTGAATGACATGCGACTTGTAAATGTGACACTTTAACCACTAACTATATCCCGACTGCTTTAGTATGAACTTCGAATATGAATCAAAAACTAAAATAATTAATTGTTTTGACGTAAAATTCACTTTTTTTTTCTGGGTACTCATTATAATTAATTATACTTTCTAAGTGTGTTTGTAACATGGATAACACAGATTACTCAAAGCTACATCTTAAAATTACGGTTTTGTTGAGGCCACGGTTGTTCATAGCAATGAGTTGTCAACAGCTAAGTATTTCAAACCCACACACAGTGGAATATAACTAAACAATAGAAGCGATTAGACGACCGGATATAAATAAGGAACAATAAAGACTCAAATCGACTGAGCATACAAAATATCATCAGATTGGAGTATTTTTAAGCGAAGAGTTGACAACCTTACACAGGTATTCACGAAAAATGGATACATCAATAGTGATTTCGACAAAACCTAGAAATACTACATTCAACAGAACAATACCAGAGAAATAGTGGAAGAGAATAACAGCAATACTTATCAGTTTTCTAAAAATTGTAAAACCGATGAGAGGACATACTACGATGAAATTTCATCTTAAAATCAATGAAAACCATACTACGTAACAATGTCAAATATAAAAAACTTAAACTTATCATTCATTACAAGAGCAAAACCACTGCACAACTTATAATAAGAAACCAAGAGTGTGATAAAGAGCCTCTGAAACAGACTAACCTAATATACGAATTCCAGCACATTAGGAAACTGTGAGTTCCAAAATGTCTCGTATATATGTTCAGCGGTCACCACCTTATCCCGAAGACTCACTATGTATCTCAACTCAGGAGCTCCCAAAGAACACAATAGTCACCACACAAAAATCAACAAAGAAACCCTAGTTAACAATGCTATAATAATTGACCGTGGAAATGTCATAAAACATCTCAGAATACTTGAAGATCTTCATATCCTAGAGAATACCCCTAAAATTAATGAGCAGAAGATAATTTTAGTGACCAATTATGACTTTTTTGAAATTTCAAGCAACTAAAGAGAAGAATTGAGACGAATAAAAATCGAGAACGTAACCAATAAAACTACCAGCAACTAATGAAGGAAAACCAGTGAAGTGAAATCACTTTCTTAGTGTAAAAAGGAATCCACACAACCAGCAAGCAACAGCCTGTGAACTCTAAGCTTCACTATGTAACATTCATGCATTGTTATTACATGTATTTAACAACGTAATGTTTTTATTTCAATATTTAGGGTAGTATAAGTGTGATAGTTTTAATTTTATTAGTTTCTGAATGTCTATGAACAATTTTAATGTTAAGCTGCAGAAGATCATGATATGCCCAATTCTGCCTGAACACTCAAAAAAATGGATTAGAAATAAATAAGTCAAACCTATACGATGATTTATCCGTTGCTAACTTATCTCTTCGACCTTTTTCTCGACCCTAGACTGGCTGTTTTTCTTGAAATATATCTGCTTCCATTAATTGTAATTTAAAACTCTCCTTTTTTTCTTCCAATAATTTTCGCGGAGTTGAGCATTATCTTTCCCGCTAGTTTTGCCTTATGAACTGTTTCTGAGAGACATTTTTGGGCACCGGAGGAAAGGTGCATTGTTATTCTTCTGAACAATGAAGTCGTTGTCATTCCTATATATGTTTTTCCGGGACTCGCAGCACCCGATGTTATATGGATACTCATATACATGATTGGTTTCTTTTGACTCCTTGACACTCGGACTGTTCCTCATTACAAAATTGCCTATTGAAGGACTTTAATAATAAGTTATCAGGGTCACAATAACTTCAGGATGAATGCATTCAACATTACTTTTTATATCGATTTTAATATTCGTTCATCGGTCATATTCGTCAGTATGCTGGTTCTTGTAGTTTAGTTTATGATTTGTACCAAAACATTGACCGAATCCCGATTACGTAATACACCTATATATATATATATATTATATATATATATATATATATATATATATATATATATAAGATTTCACGTGAAATAACAATTAATGATCAAAACACAATATAAAATGGGAAAAAAGACTAAGATCTTTCAACCGTAACAAGTGGTCTTCGTCAAAGTAAAAAACCCAATTAACTATATATATATATATATATATATATATAAAACTTAAATATATATATTAATAAATATATTTATATTTAATTTAATTTATACATATTAATATAAATATATATTAACTATAAAAGAAAACTTAATCCTCAGACTGGACAAGAAACATGATAACCTAAACAAGAGAACACAAACAGTTATACACAAAACTGACTTCGATATTTCTACATCCGTTGTCCTCAGGAGAAGAAGTACCACTCAAGCAGAGTACTTCTCTCAGGAAGACAACAATGTGAATTATTCCATGTGATAGTTTTGTGTATAACTGTTTGTGGGCTTTAATTAAGTTATTGTCCATACACACACACACACACACACACACACACACAAATATATATATATATATATATATATATATATATATATATATATTGATATAGCTTCTCGACCACTGATATTTCAAATTCACACAAGGGGTTCTTGAGGTTTTTGGTCATAAAACATACAACTCCTGATTATAAGCCGACGTTTCGCCAAAAGTTGTTTGGCATTTTCAAGGCTAAAAAACAATTTATTAACGACATAAGTAAAGCAAGTTAAATACATCACCGGACACCACTCAACAGAAAACAAACAAACCAAACAAACATTTTGTAACAAGAGAACCACAAAGGATCATAAAACTATATATTTTAATTTTAATTTTAATGAGGTATGTTTAAAAGAAGGTCTGCTCCCAAAGTATACCAATATATATATATATATATCAATGATCAAACCACAATAAGAAATGGGAAAACAAGACTAAGATCTTTCAACCGTAACAAGCGGTCTTCGTCAGAGTCAAAAACCCAACTGAACACTAAATGCAGAAAACATCTGGTGAGGAGTTGAGAAGAGTGGGAGGGAAGAGTGGTATTTTAAAAGGGTGAAAGTGCAGGAAAGGACTAATGTCCAGAAAGGGATGTTTGGGGAAACAAAGGAGTACAGTAAGAAAAAGTAAAAAACTATCCGCTAGCTGTCAACCCTCTTTGAAGAGGCTATTGCCCTCGTGACGAAAGTATCAAGTTTGAAGAGACCGTTACTAATGTTTATAATATTAGATCTATTAAATTTAATTAGAGACGATTCAATAATATTTCTTAACAACATTGATTTTTCATAGGCAATAAATTTAGCCTGTCCAATCAATATGATGATTTTCATTTTTTATATGCAAGAATAAGGCACTACTTTTTTCCTGTCTACTTACGTTATATTGGTGTTGTTTTACACGTGTTTTTAATGATTTACCAGTTTGACCAATATAAATTTTATGGCAATTTTTGCACGGTATTTTATAAATACCAGCGGACTCCAATTCGCTGGGAGAGTTTTTTATTAACATGTTACCCACGTTATTACGATTAGAAAACACTATATTAAAATCAAGTTGTTTGGCTAATCTTGGAAGGGGGTCCAATGATCTTGTTACGTTGAAAGATACTTTCTTGTTACGGTTGAAAGATCTTATTCTTGTTTTCCCATTTCTTATTGTGGTTTGATCATTGTTTGTTATTTCACGTGTTTATGTGAAAGCTTTATATATATATATATATATATATATATATATATATATATATATATCAATGATCAAACAACAATATGAAATGGGAAAACAAGACTAAGATCTTTCAACCGTAACAAGCGGTCTTTGTCAGAGTCAAAAACCCAACTGCGTTCCAGTTGGGTTTTTGACTCTGACGAAGACCGCTTGTTACGGTTGAAAGATCATGTTGTCTTGTTTTCCCATTTCATATAGTGGTTTGATCATTGACTGTTATTTCACGTGTTTATGTGAAATCTCTCTCTATATATATATAACTTGGTCAGGGGATGTCGACTATGAATTAGATTAAAATTTACATTTATTAGAAATCTATATATAATTTTTGTTCTGTTATATTTTGTTTATATATATGAATGCCTTTTTTTTTATGCATTCATATCATGTTTAAAACCTATGGTATAAAGAAAGTATAAGAAATGAGGCGTTAATGCAGCTTTCATTAATAGTTAATTGGACAAATTGTTAATATATCTTATACATATATTTCAAAATTCTCTTTTGAAGTTATATAGATTATAGTAAACATTATAAATTTAGGTTCAGCTGGAATACGCTTTTTAGGCTGTATTGGACGAGGTTGTTCTCGGTAGCTTTAATGATTTCATCTTGATCTATTTTTAAGTTCAAATTCTGTGATTGCTAACTTGTGTTAGTGAAAATATGCGAAATTCTCGAGACAGCAAAGTTCTTGTGTGGTTCCAGACATTTCCAAATTCTATACTAACTCATTATTATCTATTTCCATGTTTCCAGCTATTGACAGACAAATTGAATTATTCAGACTGTTTACATTGTTAATTTATGAAAGGTCATTATATCAGAGTAGAAGCTTTTTATTGAAATCACGATGCATTCATTCCTATATGTGTTCACTACGAAGCTGCATGTAAAATAATCTACATGCATTGTGCTACAGGCATTGTATGTATCCCACCTTTAGATTCAACTATCAATATTTTATTATATTAATTTCTTTTATATTTCATTCCTCAGGGAGGCACTTCTATTTTGTAAAATAAACCGAAAATTATTAATTCTTGATACAAATTTCTAAATGTGAGATGTTTACTAGTTTTCATTCCTCGAGGTGACACAGTTATCAATATACAAGCTTATTTTTGTATATCACATAACTGATGCGTATAATGTAAGTGATATTAATACAGCAGAAATAAAACTTTTTTAAAACCAAAGTAAAGATTTTTTGTTACAAAATAATCTCTTAAATAGGATAAAATGGCTTAAGATTAAAGCCAAAGATTTCTGTTTAAGTCTTCAAAATATTCATATTTGGTGTGGCAAACGTCAGAAAAAATTAACAAAACAATTTCAGGGTCATCGAATCACCGAAGAATTAACTTACATATATGACCACATAGTCTATGTAACATAAGAAAAACTATATCTTATATTAAGTTTTGTTGAATGGGGGACTATATAGATTGATTAGAGCATATTGTTAGACACATCCACCCTCCCATGGAAAGCATCAGTAATTTATGTTCATTGGTGATGATTTCTTACATGTTAGAGTATTATTGTTCTTATATTTATATAAGTCGTAAATCATTTAAAAACATTTCATTAAACTTCTAAACATCAATTATATTTCAGTGAATTCACTCAATGTCAATGTCAACGATGAATATAAATGTAAACAAATACATTTGGTCCAGGACCAATATTCAGTTTTTATGGCTTTATTGTTCTTTACTGTAATTACAATTTCATAATTTTTTTTTCTTAAATTGCTAATTTTCTATTCAAGTTTTTGGCAAAATGTCATGGTTTTTTAATAAGCCGTTTAACGCCAATTTTTTTTTTCTGAAACACCTCTTTGATGAATGCAAAATTGGAAAAAATTATGTCAACTGATCCTCCACATAATGTTCTATTTTATGTATACTTTCATTTTAATCCGTTAAATGGTATGGTTTTTATCGCTCTCAAAAGCTTTCAGATAGGTCTAATTTTTTACAAATCATAAAAAAAAAATTCCTATTATTTTAGAAATGTGAAGATATTTTTCGTTTATTACTTTTGTATTCTCAAAGATAATGCCAAAATTTCAAGACTCTAAAATTAGTAGTTTAGGAGAACAAAAATGTTGTCTAAAAACACATTTTTGGCAAAACAAGTGACTTTCCCATCATGCATAATTGCACCCAAACAATAGGGCTCATCTGCACTATGAGGCCCATTTTTGTGAATAATATCAATTTGATTCATCAAAGATTCTGGACTGTAATGTGGCCACAAACTTGGATACATACTGCCCCCCCCCCCCCCCCCCCCCACAGACATTATCGAAAAAACTTCATAAAACGACTTCTGGGACATCAAAACATGTAATTCTGTCAAAATTTCGAAACTGAATTTTTTCACGATTACTATACTTATCGCCACTTATACTTTTATTAAAGTAAAAATAGTATGGAATACGATATGGGGAAATAACTAATTCAGAATAAAACAAAATCTAACGACTAATGTGCACCTTTTGTTTAGCATTGCAAAGCTTTTCAAAGTCCGGAAGGAACGAAGTAACTTGTAGTTTCATATCATTTTCTGCATTCAGTCTATTTGTATATTTAGTTTCAGTAGGTCCATACAAGGAGAATGTTTTCTCACAATGATAAGTTTTGGGAAGGAAGCGCATCAAAAAGTTAAGGGCTTGAGCTGCAATTTCAGGACAGTCTTCAAGTAGGTTTATCCAAAATGTTGAAAGTTTACTTTCCTTAAATTTTGCTTTGAACTCATAGGTGGTTGAAATGTTCCCGCTCTCTCAATGACAGTTTTTGTGTGTTTTGGAAATGAAAAATGGATCTTGAATCCAGAGAAAGTTTTCGGTATTAGAAATAAAATACTTACGTGTCAATCAAACCATCGTAGACAGATGCTCAGAGATAGAGAATCTAATGTTTCAATGAAGAGAAAGCTGGTTGGCAAGTAGAAATTCACAATAGTATTCAAAACATTCATATTATTATATTTTCCTGTTTAAACCATTTTTTATCTTCAATTAATCAAAAATTGTTCCATTTTTTGTTCATTTATTTTTTTATTTTAGTTTTCATCATTAGACCTGTATTTATGTATCATACCTCTTTCCAGTATCAATAACTAAATGTCGTCACCTATTTAATTTTTTCATATGAAGCATTTGGTCCTCTTTAAGGAAGGGCTCCGGAGCCTCTCAACCTTGCTCACAGAGCCCACTTTGGGAAACCCTCATATAATTCATGCTTAAATAGTGTGTGAAATTGTTGACTAATAGTTTTTTCCTTTATGCTATTAAGGAGAAGAAACAAATTGTGTGTGTGTGTGTGTGAGAGAGAGAGAGACAGAAAACGAAAATCAGAAGAGGAAAAATCAAAATGTGTAAGAGAAAGCAATTAATCAGATGAAATAATAGATTGTCTGAAGTTTGTTAACCTCCATATTCACTGTTTATTATATTTACTAGAAATTACTTTTTGATGAATACAAAACATCAATTAAAAAAAAAATAGAATTACTTGACTGATTGTTGATGAAACATGGAGGCCCATTGGAGTGTGTGATGAAGCTCACTCGAGCAAATTGTAAAAAGTTGATTTTTATTGGATTCTAGATTGAGTGGCAGCTACAAAAAAACCTCAATTCTCTCACTTCCAATCTCTTCCTAGACGCTCAAAATCACTCCCACCATATGACTGAATAAATAACTTTTTTTTTGGTCATATTTTCTAATCTACTCGTATATAATTAAACAGACATGCTTTTACTGCTGCCACTATTTATGATTATTGTTATTTCTTTAATCACAGCTGTATACAACTGTATTGTACTTACTGTGAGTAAGTGAATGAAAAAAGTCATGAAAAAAAATCCGTTTTGATATTTTGAAGAGTTTTTTCGTTTTGAATGCATTTTTGATATTTTTTGGGTTAAGTATGGAAGTGTTGGGTAGGTGTGTTTTCAAAATTTTGTAATGACTCTGGAATTCAAATTTTAATTAAATTTGTTAGATATATTGTCCTTTGTGTAGAAACTTCGACAAATCACTTAATTATACATTGAGCAATTTGACTATGCCATTGATAACCTAAACCATACTCCATTGATAATTCATTAGGTGACATTGCTAACTTCTTTCTTTATATTTAGTGATTTGATTAATAAAATTTTTCAATCAGTTCTAGAAATTTAATTTATTAATTAAGGTTTCATTTCTGATTTTATCATTAGCAGTTTCCTATGCTCAATCATAGGGTTTAAATCAGTTCTCAAGTTACTTGTGTTTATTCCATTATTGAATCACTGTTTCAATAGGAACTCAACTTTTAAGCAATTACCAATGTTCTAAACAAACATGCAAATTACATTTACCTCATATTTATTAAAATGTAGTAACCACATTTAATTAAAGGAATCAATTAAATTTATTGTTTTATAATTCTGATAATGGTTATACTTACAGTAAAGTTAAGTGTAGACCACTCCCAATTTTAACCTGATCTCATTCTTTATTCGTATCAAAATATAACGGTTACTGTTGAAGAAAATCTAGGACAAAACTGGACGAGTGCGCACAATAGTTAAATAAATAAAATGGATTTATACATGTATGTATAATTGAAAATATAATTACCTCTACGGATCTTTGTTTACAACTTCAGTATTCTACTACTAACTGTACAATGCACTACTGAAAGACTATTTATTAATAAATAATGTGTTACAAAGTCAAAACGACTGTTATTATGAAATACTTGACCTGGCTTCGCTGGTTTTCATATCTTAGTTTCATAACATACAATGATAAATCAATGACGCGTTACATGCTGAATCTATTTATATTGGGTTTTAAATAAAATGCCTAGGTGGTCCAGACTTTGGATAGTCGTTGAAGTTTGATAGTTGTTTTGTAGTTCTCATCTTTTAGTCCAACAACTCAACCTTGAAGATTTTCTGAACTTCTTTTGCTTCATGCTGTTTCAGTTTCATTTCTCTATGTCCAAAGTATTATTTAAAATGTTTTTTTTTTTTCTTAACAGACATAGAAGGTAACAGTTTCTCTTTTTGGGGATATCGTCTAAACTTTACAAAATAAATGTCTGGAAAGAAAGAGAATACAATTGTGTGTTATTTAAAATAAATTCTTTCATATTAATTTTTATCAACTAACAACTTTCAAGAAATTAAAGGTGAGTACCAATTTGCAAGCAAATAGCAGGTAAAGACAAAAAATATTACCTTCACTGTGATGTTCAGGTTATTTAGAAATCTTTAATTGACAATAACACCTATCAATTGTATCTGCCTAAAACCTCTTCAGGGTTAAATTAAATTAAGATGTAAAATTTTGTCAACATGAATTAAGCCATTTGGGAATATTTAGCAAAGACATACTTTGATTTAACAGTAAACAAGTGAACAACAAACAGCCTTTTGTTCCAATGCCTTGTTCTTTCGGCCCTTTAAAATATCTCTCTTGTCTCCCTACTTTCTCACACCAGATGCCCTACATCACTTGTTTCAGTATTACTGAGACTCTGACTGCATCGTCATCAGCTGGATCGATGCGAGTTTATGCGAGTTTTTTTCTGTAAATTTATTTAATATATGTATATATATATATTAGTGTATTTCGGCAGCAAGTCCTCTTTCAAGTATGTATTATTGAATTTGATAGCAGATTCTGCATTCACGATCTTCCTACTTATAGCTTCTATTTTCCTTACAATTTTCTTTTGAGAAGGTGATAATTGCCAAAGCAAACTAGCATACGACATTCAGAAGGCTGAAACACTAAATAAACACTTCACTGGGGATAACTATATTTAATTAAACACTACACTAGATTAAACTAAGATAACAAGCTTTCGGCCCCATGGGTCATCATCAGGTTCTTAAACTACTTATATTAACTAAATATACATATTACTAACTACTTTGGCGTTGAATGCTAACTGAAAACTGCTTTCTGTCGAAGTGAAAGTTGGTGGTGGGGGTGGAGTAGGGGTGAGTGCAGGTCAACAAAAAAAAAAAAAACTTATGGCCCTTCAACTCAACCTAACTCGGTCATCGAGTTCTTGTCCCTTGTTTGGGAGAACAAACAAGGTTCTCCGAAAACCTGGAGAACAAATACAGCTTTTTTATAAAGCGTATATGAGCACCGAGTATAAACAGGAAGAACGAGCCCTAGGAAAATGCAGAAATTAATTTATAACAATGTTGAACCAACTAACGAAGGTGACGCACTGAAGATCACCATCTACTACAAGAGTAAAAGGACTCAAAACTTGTTAGTTTCAAACCGTCCGAGAGTTGACGTCCCAGACCTCAATCGCAGTCACCTAGTGTACCAATACACTTGCACCACAGGGAATTGTGCAGCCCTGCCCTCTAGGTACATCGGGATGACTAGGACGAAACTGTCAAGACGTCTGACTCTCCATCTCATGACAGGAGCACCAAGGAACCATGCAGAAGAGGCACATGGTATTCCCCTTTCTAGGCAGAACCTGGTTGAAGGTACTACCATCCTACATGTTAATAGCGATTTCAATAGACTTAAAATCTTAGAAGCTCTGTACATTAAAGACTTGTTACCTAGTTTAAATGTATAAAGTAATGACTTCAATGTAATTCCTAGTTTTAAGAATATAGATAATTTTTTTAAATTAGTAAGAAAAGAGGGCGATGACCGAGTTAGGTTGAGTTGAAGGGCCATAAGTTTTTTTTTTTTTTTTTGTTGACCTGCACTCACCCCTACTCCACCCCCACCACCAACTTTCACTTCGACAGAAAGCAGTTTTCAGTTAGCATTTAACGCCAAAGTAGTTAGTAATATGTATATTTAGTTAATATAAGTAGTTTAAGAACCTGATGATGACCCATGAGGCCGAAAGCTTGTTATCTTAGTTTAATCTAGTGTAGTGTTTAATTAAATATAGTTATCCCCAGTGAAGTGTTTATTTAGTGTTTCAGCCTTCTGAATGTCGTATGCTAGTTTGCTTTGGCAATTATCACCTTCTCAAAAGAAAATTGTAAGGAAAATAGAAGCTATAAGTAGGAAGATCGTGAATGCAGAATCTGCTATCAAATTCAATAAATATATATATATAAAAAGATTTCACATAAACACGTGAAACAACAATCAATGATTAAACCACAATAAGAATGGGAAAACAAGACTAAGATCTTTCAACCGTAACAAGCGGTCTTCGTCAGAGTCAAAAACCCAACTGAACACTAGATGCAGAAAACATCTGGTGAGGAGTTGAGAAGAGTGGGAGGGAAGAGTGGTATTTTAAAAGGGTAAAAATACAGGAAAGGACTAATGTCCAGAAAGGGATGTTTGGGGAAACAAAGGAGTACAGTAAGAAAAAGTAAAAAACTATCCGCTAGCTGTCAACCCTCTTTGAAGAGGCTATTGCCCTCGTGACGAAAGTATAGCCTCTTTCAAAGAGGGTTGACAGCTAGCGGATAGTTTTTTACTTTTTCTTACTGTACTCCTTTGTTTCCCCAAACATCCCTTTCTGGACATTAGTCCTTTCCTGTGCTTTCACCCTTTTAAAATACCACTCTTCCCTCCCACTCTTCTCAACTCCTCACCAGATGTTTTCTGCATCTAGTGTTCAGTTTGGTTTTTGACTCTGACGAAGACCGCTTGTTACGGTTGAAAGATCTTAGTCTTGTTTTCCCATTCTTATTGTGATATATATATATATATATATATATATATATATATATATATATATATAAAAAGATTTCACATAAACACGTGAAACAACAATCAATGATCAAACCACAATAAGAAATAGGAAAACAAGACTAAGATCTTTCAACCGTAACAAGCGGTCTTCGTCAGAGTTGGGTTTTTGACTCTGACGAAGACCGCTTGTTACGGTTGAAAGATCTTAGTCTTGTTTTCCCATTTCTTATTGTCGTTTGATCATATATATATATATATATATATATATATATATATATATATATATATATTGTTTCTTGTCTCTACCTCTAGTTTTTATGTTTTTATCTTATATATTTTTCATTTATTTAATTTATTTTAAGTTTTATTCTCTATTTTTATTAAAGCTTAGTACATAATTTTTAATTTTTATTTATGAACATTTCTTCTGTTCAACCCTGAGTTTTTATTATTTTATTTGTTTTTGTGTTTACTATTATTTTTCATTTTTCATATTCCTATTTAATTTAATCTCAAATTGATTCTTGTCTATCTTATTCTTTAGGACCGGGCGCGCATGTGGCAACATTGTTGGTCTCCAACCGTCTCTGTACCAGTGCGCTTGGTTTCCCACTCTTATCTCTCCTGAAGACGGTTCAACAAAAAATTAGAGACTGTAAGTGTGTGTTTTTAATTTCTCTATATTTCTTTACATTACATTGAACTATAAAAAGATTTCACATAAACACGTGAAACAACAATCAATGATCAAACCACAATAAGAAATGGGAAAACAAGACTAAGATCTTTCAAATTATTGTGGTTTGATCATTGATTGAACTATATATATATATATCGTTAAAATTTATAGTAGATTCTGTGATCACAACTTTTTTACTAATTGCTTCTATTTTTTTCACGATCTTCCGTTGTGAAGGTAATTATTGTCATAGCTAGTTAACGAACGACATTCAGCAGAGCACAAAACAATAGGGGGTTGCGGTTAAAACACTAAAAACACTTGACAGTAAATATCTGTATCTAATTAACTATAAAACTAAACTAATACAAGCTTTCGGTCCCATGCGTTATCATCAGGTTCTTAAAAATACTTGTATTAATTTAATGTACAAATTACATTCTATATTGGCGTTTGAATGCCAACTGAACACTGTTAAACTAAGTCTAGTTGAAAGTTGGTGGTGAGGATGGGGAGGGGGTGAGTGCGGGTCAAAAGAAAAAAAAACATGATCTACCTACAACCTACACTCGGTCATCACCCTATAACAAACCAATTTACCAATGCTATTTATCTTTTTGTTTCAATATTTTTCAAAAACCAGAGATATTTAGTGGAGGTGATACTTCTCGGAGGACAGAACTCTGCCCTGGTCAAGCTGATCACAATAATCCGTGCACGATATTCGTGACTTGTTTGATTGGCATTTGGTTTCATTCTTGGGTTTCATGCTTTCCTGCTTTTTTCTTTCGATTTTATACCCCTCCTATCCACCCCATATACCTCCCTTTTAGCTCAACCATCATCAGTTATTGTTATGAATAATTGATTTCACGTCCAGTGGCAAACATAGATATTCTATAGTTTGCAGCTTCCATTTCCATTATACTCTTTATACTTCAGTAGACAAAGGTAAACATATCGTGTGTAATTTTTACTCCAACTCCAAATTTTGCTCATCTTCTCAAATGAGAGCAAAAGAGACAATGCTATGTTATTGAGAAGTTGTCCAAATAATCCAAATATGATATCACACATTATAACAAAATAATAAATTCTTGTTACCATCTTATAATTTCGAAATCAGCACTGTTATAAGCAAAATGAATGGATAAACGATATCATCACAATCTCCTCAAAGCGACCTCAAAGCGTTGTGACCAACAGACCAATGCCTCAACTCTGGTTTGCGCTTCAACAATATGAACCATGCGATAGCTGAAATGGAAATGCTTAGAAGAGTGATAATTTAATTTTTTCTGGGAATCACTTAAAAAATTAGCTATGAAACTTATCAATTGTGAAATTCTAAAGCAAAAAAAGTTACTGGTAAAGATAAAAGCTATTTTAAAGTAGTCAAAACCAAACTCTACAAATTTCATATCAAAGGAATAATTATGATCAACTAAGAACCATCCACCCTATAAACAAGAAGGACAGGAACATATAACTTGTAAAAGAACAAAACCTTTCTTAATGTGTTTGCCAAGGCCACCATAATAAATGTCTTCTATTTTGCTTTATTAAACAGTGGCATTATTAATAGAGTCTGAATGTTGACTAACATGATTATGTTGTAAGTTTAAAGGAAATGATTTGTTGCATAAATTACAATTATTCTCAGTTTTCTTCTGATTAACTCTAAGTGGTCTCATCAGTGCCTATAGCTATTTGATCCTACCAAGATGAATGAATTCGGAACACCTTGAACCAGTGATGCAGTGTTCCCTTTTAGCTGATTTTATGTCTAGTGCTTCCTTCAACTTAAGAGTAATTTAAACTGAAAACTTCACAATATTTTATGACAATTTAAAATATATTCAAAGAAGGAAATATATAAATAGTAAACTGATAAAAAATCTACAAACATGAATATAACTCAATTTTATTTAGGAAAAACTGATTTCTGACACATGTGAAGTTATGAGTTGATTGTGCATATTTGACTGGTTTGAGAGAGTACAACTAGGTTTGAACATTTTTTATTTAATTATAAAAATGTTGGAGGAATCCACACTAAACTTGGTTACACATGGTTACTCAATTCATTACACTACCTTCACTGCATTCCTCACTATTCCAACCAGAAAATTATAGCTGACCACAAAAAGTCATTCTTAATACAGCAGAATATATTCAAAAATCATGACTTTTATGAGAAAATGAAATCATGACAGACTTTCCAAACGAAATATTATTTGTACTCCAGAAACACAGAGTTATTTTAAATAAATTGATTTCTTATGCAAAAAAATTGAAGTGGCCTTCATTCAACCTTACTGAAAAAACATTCGTCAACAGATATATAAAACAAGAAATTTATTTAATTAACTTCATTATTCATACTGAACTTGACCAATTATAATGAAAATGTAATTGATATATTAGTGAACAATTGGAAGGAATCTTTGTATTGAAAAACTATGACTCAACAATGAAATGAAACAGGTACTGTTAGTATTGTACTTGTTATAAAAAATTCTCGAAGAAATGTTTTAAATTTAATATTGCTAAATTATATAATGATCAGACGATATTGCTGATAATAAAACGAGATAAGAAAGTAAAATAATATGCGGAATTTGTAACATTCATTGAAGGGTATTCCTAATTTAATCGCTAAATGTAATGAAAGAAATTAGTGTTGTCGTTTGATGGATTATCGATGGGTAATGGAGGCTTTAGGTAGCTGATTATACAATCAGTTTATTTGGCTATTATTTAAGGAAGATAATATTACACAATAAATTAAAAAAATTGTTAATAGTTATTTTATTTGATTTGTGAATTGTTTATAATGAATTTTATTCTCAAAATGTGAGTGGTAGTGTGTCTTTGTATTCTATATCTAGAAATATATTTTATCAAGTGCTTAAAGTTATTGATTATTATTAAAAATTTCAAAAAAAAAGTTTAGTTATAATAATTTAATTATATTTAACGCTAAGATTTCAATAAGATTAAAGTAAAAATATCCAAGAAATGCCTACCGGTAGAATTTAATAATTATACTTATAAAGTTACAAACAGCAGTTTGTAATAATTTAATATTATGAACTCTTTATCATAAACTACTGGCATAAAGACAATACTAAATGCAACATCTCAAGTCTTTATAATAACCAAAAATTTTGGGAAAAATTAAATAGTAGTTTTGATATAAAGTACTATAGTATATCTATTCAGAGAGCGATATGCCTAAAGATTTTAGGTAAAACTCTTTTTTTTTAAATCAGTTCGACTGTTATTGCGAAATAACATTATAAAATAACTAGAGTTGTTATAAAATGTGAGATACAAACATACTTACGTCCACCTATCCTACAAATACATCCAGACATGATCCGAAAAATATCAACAACGTAAAAAGTGTAAATACGTCAAATTCTTAACATACATGTATTTTGATTTATCAAGATCTACATAATTCAACATAGAGGCACATATTGATATATTGAAACATATTGATGGGTAATTATTTTCGATCATTCTGGTAAACAAATGTTATTAGGTATTATGGAATCATATCTGGTGTTCATTTAATATTGGTCTTCAAGCAATTTGAAATAAACAAAAGAGAAATGTGGGTGATAATTAAAGTCATTTACTTTAGGTCTTATAATCACTATGAATAATTTATAAATAATTACTATTTATAGTTAGAAAATAATGTACAGATTTTTTGTTCAGAGTTTTAAATTTAGATTTAAAGGGACCTTAAAACAAGTAAATCCGTATATATCTTGAAATCGATTTTTTTCACGATTACTGTGCTTTACTCACTGCTTACAGTAAAGTAAAAGTTACAGAATAATTTTTTTATCTGGGAATTATGGTTGTTGAAAAGAATTCTTTGAGAAGAATTTGATTTGAATTTCCAAAGCATTTCAAAACAGACGTCTGCAGTTCGTAAACTGTTGTCCGATGCTGTATACGTCACATTTGCTTTCATTACTGTGGTTAAATTAGTTTTAAAGTCGTATAAATAGAGAAGACATGAGAGCTAATGTGCTGCTTTCGATTATATTCAATTATATCAAATAGAATTACCGAATAAACTATGTTTTTAACGACTGTAGCTAAATTTTAAATTCTATAACTATTTTCTTTTATTACTGTAACTAGCGTATCACAATCTTTCGGCCTACAGATAGGCGATTATCAGGTTTTAATTTAATTGACTATTCAAATCTAAAGTAAAAATAAAGGAAAGCGTACACTTTTATTTTTACTTGAAACAATTTATTTACTGAAAATTTTATTTATTTTGGCTTGAAGAGTAAAGCAGTACTCCAGTTCCTTATGAGATTGTTCAACTCAGGAAGGAATTGTTCAAGTTCAATTGTTCAACTCAGGGATTGTTCAAGACAATACAGATTTCAGTTTTGTTTTACTCGTTTGAACCATGGAGATCTTCATATGATGGAGACAGACATAAAATATTAAAGTGAGTATTTGTCGGTATGCTTATCTTCTTTCTTGTGCTTAATATATGTATATAATTTTCGATTCCAATATCAGTTAGTTAAATTGATGCTCAGTAAGTATTGTAATACTTGTACATATAGTAAAGTTGAGCTTAGACCACTCGAAATTTTTACTTTACTATAAGTAAAGTATAGTACATGGAAAATTCTATCTCAAAATGTTAACGGATTTATATGTTTTGAGATCCCCGAAGTTCTTTTTTGTTGTTTTTTCCATGATGTTTGTGTATGTGTTCAAAAATGTTTGTGCATGCTCCAGGTCACGTCGTTTGACGGATCAAATTAATATTTTACAGAAAAATAGGTCCTGTAGTGTAGTTGTGCCCTATTGTTTTTGGGCAACATTTCATGATGGAATTTTACTTTTTTGGCCAAAATAAATTTTTAGACATGTTTTGCTTCTAACCACTGTTTTGCTTCTAATTCTGGAGTCTTGAAATTTTGGGATAATTACAAACCTAAAAGTTGCAAAAAGAAAAAAGTTTAAAATTTTTCAATAACAGAAAAGGTATCTTTTGCAATAAAATGTAAACATTTTAACTCATGATAGATTTTAAAAACTTTCGGACAGAAACAGGTTACATCGTTTGGCGAACTCTAATACAATTTTACAAAAAAAGAAAAATACCTTATGAAAGGATGAGTTGTTTTTTTTTTAAACTAAATGGATGAAAATACGTGTTATGGGACATTCTTTAATTTCAGAAATGTTTTTTTTAAGCTAAACGGATAACTGAAGAAGTATAAAATTTTATACTTGTTACTCAACGTAAAAATTGTGTGCTATGAATAAAATGTTATGAAATTTCAATTACGGCAAAAGGTAAGAAATCTATAAAAACTGAAAAAGTAACTTGTGCTAATAGACTAGATGTTGTACTTCTTAATATTGACTTAAAAGTTTTTTCTCCTAATTGAGTCATTCATAATTCCTTCTTTAAGATTTGAAGTTCATACAAGTCATGTAATACAAGAAATTTGAAGGAATAATGTTTCTATGATTTGAACAATATTTGAAAGCATGTAAGTAAATAACAGACATAATATATTTTCTGGTGCTCTCAGAGATAAAGGATGGTTGTCTAGCGAGAATATTGCGTTGTTCTAATCAATCTACTTGTTGGATTTTTCAATATATCTAATTGTCAGACATATTTTTTATGTATTTAATATAACCTCCATTATATTTTGGTTCTGAAAGGTGCATCTTCATTCTTTATGATAATACATCTACTATTTGTAAGCCACTTCTTGAGAGATCCTATACATCTGAATTTATTATTAGAAATTGTCATACTTCGAATGTCATAATTCGAACATGAGTAATATTACATTAAAAGTGATATTAGTTTTATTTATAGAAAAATGACAAGTTGTAGGTAAATAAACATCTTTATAAGAGATAATATATGTATCGCAAGGACAAATCAACAGAATCAGTTCTAAAAATATTGATTAGTATCATAAAAGAATCTTTGAGGCTTAAAAGAATGACCTTAAACTTCATGGATATAGAAAAAGCTGTCGATAACACATCCTTGCTGTCCATTTTAACAGTGGAAACGCAAGGATTTATTATTCCAGAAACTTCAGTAAGGTTTAATACAACGCTAATGCAAAGAATAATTAGTGCAAGTATAGGACTTTTCAGGGGGCGTCGAAGTGATCATAAATGACCATTTAGGTTGCAAGCAACCTGATTTGAGGAAAGAGGAACCTTTCGGGTATACTGACGGGTCAGCAAGTAATAAGGATGCCAGTAAAAATAAGTTAACTTTCATGGGGGTACCTGGAACAAGGGAATACAGCAGAATGAGACAGTGATTCGTTTGGTAAAGGTCGGAGCAATTGATGAATGGATGGAGAAGAAAGAAGATAAAAGGGTGGTTACAGCAGTCGTATAAAATTGCAGTATAAAATTGAAGCAGTTCAAAAAACTCATTGCAACTGAACTTACATTAGAATACTATAAAATACTGTATCTATATTAAAATACTATATCTACAAAGGAATTATTTTAAAAATATGTAGAATATTAAACAACAATTTATCTTCTTAATTACTACTTATGCAAGATGCAATTAACATCATACGGATAATCCAAAGCCTGTTTGGAAGAGGTGAAAACCTTCGGTTTGGTTTCACATTGTATCTGAATGTAAATAGGTAGTCACCTTGAATATGATAAGGGTTCTTGGAAACCATGCCTGTAACCACTAGAAGTAAGACATAACTTTTTAAGCACAATTTTGTTGTTCAATAAAGCAATTAAATCCAAAGCATATTTTAAAACTGACAAAGGGAAGCTTAATAGGGCAGACATGGTAGTGCTACGATGAGTCTAAGGCACTCAGTTTAATCCTAATAATAATATTTTATTAACCATTCAAATTTGATATAACTGAAAAAATGTCAATAGTTACAATAAAACAAATGAAATAATTATATTGATTTTCTGTAAGTTTCATAGTACCAGAGGGTATGATAAAACTTCGTCATGATAGCCACATTAAAATAAAACAAAAACTCAACTAATTGCCAACAAGTTTGGTATTATGCATATAATGTTGAGTGTATGTGTAATGTTGAGTAATGTTGAGTGTAGGGCACGCCAGATTTTTATATTGTTCTTATTTTTGTTCTAATATTTTTTACTGTTGTATTCAGCTCTAATTCCAAAGTTGGCGATATACTTAAGGAATATAATATTACTAACAATAATGTAATAATAATAATATTTAGGCTTCTACTGAAAATAACAGAGGTGTGATTATTTTCAAATGATGTTCTATACAAGGCTGAGCAGGCAGTGTTTTTCTTAAGCAAAATTCATTATGAAAATGGTTCAGGTCAGGAAAGATAATAAAGATCAGCAGAGAAAAAAGCAGAGTCTGAAGGTCAAACAGTATTGACTAACCCAAGAACAAGCCTTAACAAGCTTCTCTGATTTACAGTTGCGTAAATTAGTAGATGAAACTTGTACTCAAACAATAAATATTTTTTCATGAGTTAAAATTAAATTAATTATCAAAAGTGCATTCAGTGTTAATCTATCCCAGAAATGAGACTACCATTGATGGGTATATATACTGACTAATATTTAAAATTATTGAAGCTATGAAAAAACCGAATCTATAGAAAACAACTGGTATGATACGTTGTTATATGAAAACAACTGGTATGACATTAATTTCCATAATTTTAAATATGTATTTGAATAAATAATAATTATTATTAACTAATCTGTATGCACATTTGAAGATGAAATAAAAATATTTGTCACATGCTTGTTCACCTTTTTAATGTAAAAGTAATGTAAATAGTTACCTGTCACTTTCAATTCAAGTACAACTGAACTTACAAAGATCCATATTAATTAACTAATAGTTATATTAAATATAAAGAAGGTTCATTAAACGTATGAAATATCACATTTAATATTTAATGTCTGTAATTGACTGCCATTGTTCGATATACTTATCAACTTGCAGCCCTTTAAAAGTTCTGAATAGTTTTATTAACTTTTGAGACTAGAAGACTATTTGTACTTAGGCCAATTAAAAAACCAGTATCATAGCGATTTTAACTAAATTCATGTGAACAATATTCTAACAAGATTTAAAGGCGACATTTTTTCAGGTAAAGTACTCCTTAAGAAAGTAGAATATTGGCGCTATGCTTGTTATTCCGTCTTAGGGTTGAAGCATTAACTTACACACTAATTTTGGCGTTTGTTTGTTTTGGAAATAACGCCAAAATTTCAAACAAACTCGAAAAATTTACTACATACTTAACGACATATATCAGAGAATTAATACAAACCAAACATCGAGCAAGTTCAAATTGCAGAGAACTCGATATCCTTCTGACAAACGGACACTTAATAAATTACAGAACGAACTAAAGCTTTAAAGCGGTATCGGAAGGACCTTTTTCAAAATTATAAGGAAGTACTGAAAACAAGACAAGTCACTGTGGACTACCACCAGGCAAATACTGTCCCATAAAAGAGCCAGTACTCCTCTCCTTAGAAGTGACAATACTTGGGCAAAAAGTGACTATGAAAAAAGCCAAGGTCATTTCGCAACGTCTTGAAGCCCTTTTCTCCTCCAGCTAATATTAGTTTTGAAGTCTCATTCTTAATTTCAAAACAACCAGATAAAAAACCTCCTGGGTATGACCTTATTTCAAACGAATTCCTCAAGCAACTTCCTCGAAAAGACATAATATTTCTCACATACATATATAACACCATACTAAGAACAACTTACTTTCCAATCCTATGGACAATTTCTGTTATATGTATGATACCATATTCCCATAAGCCACCCCACTTTATGAAGCTCTTCATATCGTCCAATTAGACTATTACCTACAATATCCAAAATATTTGAGAAACTGTTTCATCGCAGACTTTATCCGATCGTAGAATCACAAAACTTAATTCCCTCTCACCAGTTCGGGTTTAGATCTCAACATTCAACGATTCACAATGCCATCGCATTGTTGACGTTATTTCCTCGGTTCTTGACAAGAAAATGTATTGATCTACAGTCTTTCTGGATGAGGCAGAAGCTTTTGACAGAATATGGCACGCTGGCTTGCTTTGGGAACTCAAGAGAATTCTTCCACATACCTATTATGTTCTTATGTTATCGTACCTCCGCCACAGCTTCAGTCAAGTCATTGAAAGTTCTTCTTGCACCTATTTTTCCGATTAAAGCAGGTGTGCCTCAAGGAAGCATACTTGGGCCAGTCCTTTGTTCTATCTACACATATCATATTCCATTAACTCTCTGTCCTAGCCACTTTCGCTGATGACAAGGCAATCCTTTCCTCAAATAAGTGTACTGGCAGAGCCTCCTACTACATTCTAGAGCGCTTAAACATTTTAGAATCCTAAAGAGTTGAAGAATACGTATCAATGAACAGAAAAGTGGTCATGTAACATTCACTTTGAGGCAAGATGCATGTTTTCCTGTCTTTCTTAACAATGGGAAATTCATCCCTCAAGCTACTACCACCAAATACTTAAGACTACAACTTGACAGACGTCTTACTTGTACTCCCCATACCAAAATGAAAAGAACAGAACTAAACAGCCGTTATTGACTTTTACTTAACTTGATATTCGTTCAAAATTAACAACTGTCAATAAACTATTACTATACAAATCTATCATTATGCCTATTAGGACTTACGATATTGAGTTATGGGGAGTAACAACATCTAGCAATGGCCAGAGGATACAAGCACTTCAATCAAAAATTCTTACAAAAATTCTTAATTGCCCTTTCTATATACCGAATCAAACAATCTATTCAGACCTCAGGATTTCAACAGTTCGCAATGGTAATATCTCGCTACAAAGCCTTGCACAAAAATCTTTTTAACAATAATAATATCTTAGTCCTAAACATCTCCTCAACAAATATTCCAGGAAATCCCCAAAGACGTCTGAAGAGAAAGTGGCCAAGAGACTTATTGGTGTGAATTATTCTAGTGATTTATAAATTTAATCTAATTTTTATAACTTACTAGCAAACGTACCCGTCTTTGACGGAATCAAACATTCTAGTATACTTGGTATTCCAAAATACCATGGAGTACCATACCAATTATAGTATTATACTAATACTATAATTAGAAATTATAGAATAGTAGAAAATATCATTATTAGTACAGTGTTACTGTACACTGTACAGTGTCTGTACACACCACATTAGCTGTCTGTCCTTCAGGTTCATGGAAGAATAAACAGAGAGAACCTCTGACTCTTGAGCAAGTAAACTACAGCTGATCATGTAGGAAAAACTTTGTCTCACTAACTAGAATTACTGCGTTAGATAAAGTTTCCCCTTGTGACTTAGTTAACGTCATTGCAAAATAGACTCTGACGGGTCTTTCCAATCGTTTCAACGGAAACAGATAGTGGCTCGGAATCAATGGTATGGGTGGTATACACACAGACTCCCCATTCCACACCCATTCATGATGTCCGCCTCTATGGCGTATCTGTGCAGAGCACGAACTCGGAGTCGTGTCCCGTTGCCCATTTTCCGGGGCACTCAAGTTTCCTAACATGAAATTTGTTACAGATACTAAATCGCAGCATGATGGTGCTCCTACTTTAAGTTTTTACTCATGAGCAGACAGTCCAGAAGCAGCAACAGAGTCAAGAAATTCACTTGGATAATGAACTACTTCCTCATTACTAATCACTCTCTTTACTGACGTTTAAGTTCTATCTTCACTTAATATATCGTAAGAACTTGTTTGTTGATTTTTCCTGCCTGTTCATTAGTAAGGCTTGAGCATTGCTTGTTCACAAAGCCATTTATTCTGAATAGATAGTACATATTGAACTCTGGGAAACACCTTGTCAATAAGCTCAAATAAAAGTTCATAACTTCGCTTCATCGTTGAATATTCAATCCATTCAAAAGTTAGATTTTAAGTTGGACATATACAAATCTCCTGTCAAAGTTTCAGCTTATTATGTCTTATGGTGGCTGAGTTTAATGGTGACAATATTTTGCGGACATACTGATAAAGCGACGAACAGAAATTATTCTACGGGTACATGCGGCTTCTCTAAAGTTTTAAATGTAAAGAATACTTGAAATGAGTCAGTTCTAAGCAATGTACAGACAAAACCTTTCTTTTATTTATATAGATATACTTGTGCTACTGTCAACAGCGAGCACGCAAGCCACTGGGACACCCTGGTTCCTTACCTTACTATATTAGCAGTGTTTATATTACCCAGATATTAAACTAAAAATCTGGAGTGGCCTACACTCAACTTTACTATAAGTAACTTAATATCAAATTTCATGAGTATGTAATATATAACGTCTCTTTTAGGCATAATGTAAACATCTAAATGGGATATGATTATTAGTCTTTTATTCCTGAGGTAGTAGAGATAGTGATTGAAGGACATATCAATATATAAGATTATTTTTGTATATCACACAGTTGATGCAAATAATTTCATTAGTATAACTACAGCAGTAATAACATTTTTGAAAAACAAAAGCGAACATTTCTTGAAACGAAATATTCTCCTACAAGAGAACATGGCTTTTGTTCAAATAGCCAGTGGATATCTTACATCGTTTACTTGACATCCTTCTACATTGAATATTAAAGTAAAATTTTCAAATTTAAAACAGGAAAATGCCCTTTTTTTATCTGAAAAACATCATAAACAGCTAAGAAAATGTTGTTTTAAGGTGATTTATAATTAAAGATGTACGATAATTACTTTTATTAATCTGTAAACGAAAGATTTCAATTTTGAATTATCATTTACATTTTTGGTGTTTTACAGAATTATTATACTTTGAATTTTATGGCTTCTTAGTATTTAATAAGATCATTTTCCTTCCCCTTTGGCAAATAACATATATACGAATTTTTTCTGAGTGTGTGTTATCATTTTCCTGCACAATATTATTCCTCTTACATCTCATATAAGTCAATAAACAATTTAAATTGTTCCTTTATAAATATCAATTTTATCTCAGTCGAATCGCTCAAAAAATGTCTAAGTCAATGTAAACAATGAAAAATAAATAAATTCGACAAGTATAGCAGGTGCTCTCTTAGTCTAAGATAAACAAACAGTTTTTATAGCGTTATTGATCTTTCCCATAATTGAAACTTCATGATTTTTTTTTTGTGAATTGCTAATTTTTTGTTCCATTTTTGGTCAAATTTTCATTATTTTTAAATGAGCCGTTTAGCGTCAAAAAAACATTTTCTGAAAACAGAAATCGTACTGTAACGCCCCTTTAGCGAATGTAATTTTGAAAAAAATATCTCAACTCATTTTCCACATAATGTTTTATTTTTAAGCATAGCTTCATTTTCATCCGTCAAACAGTATGGCTTGTATCGCTCTCACAAGATTTGAGATTGAATTAAAAGTTAAAATTTTTACATTTTATTGAAAAAAAAATATTTCCCGTTGTTTTAAAATTCTGAATATATTTTTCGTTTGTTGCATTTGTAACCTCAAAGATAATATCAAAATTTCAAAACTCTAGGGTTATCAGTTTAGGAGAAATAAATGTTTAAAAAAAAACGGTTTTTGGCAAAAAAAGTGACTTTCCCATCATGCATAATTCTTCCCAAACAATAGGGATCTTCGTCTTTATGGGGCCCATTTTTGTGTAAAATATCAACTTGATCCTTCAAAGATTCTGGACCGTAGCGTGGTAACAAGCAATGCTAACACACTCACCCACCCACCCACGCACCCACCCACCCACCAACACACACACAGACATCATCGTAAAAACTTCATAAAACGACTTCTGGGACCTCAAAACATGTAATTCCGTCAAAATCTCGAGATCGAATTTTTTCACGATCACTATACTTTACTTATAGTAAAGTAAAAAATGTTTTTGTTACATTTATTTACAATAGATTTGCACTGCTGTCATCGGCGAGAAAGCAAGACACTGGCTACTCTGGCTCGATGCCTTTACTTTATTACCTTTTTTTATATTATTCACATTTTAAATTCAAAAAATATTTGTTTTTTACATTTATTTATAATACATTTGAACTACTGTCATCGGCGAGCACGCAAGCCACTGGGCTACTCTGGTTCCATATCTTACTTTCTTACCAGTGTTTTTATTAAGCAAATATTAAATTAACAGAAAGTTTTCAGTTATACATAGCAAAAACCCGTCTTTGACGAAATCAAAAGTTCTATTATACTTGGTATTCCAAAATACCGTTAGAAATTATAGAACAGTAGAAAATACCATTATTAGTACAGTGTTAAACAAATGCCTCTGTATACACTACATTAGCTGTCGGTCCTTCAGGTTCATGGAAGAACAAACAGTTGGATCCTCTGACTCTTGAGCAAGTAAACTACAGTTGATCATGTGAGAAAAACTTGGTCTCGCTAACTTGAATTCCTGCGTTAGATAAAGTTTCCCTTTGCGATTTAGTTAACCTCAATGCGAAATAGACTTCCAAAGGACTTTACAATCACTTCAACGGTAACAAATAGTGGCTCGGAATCAATGGTATGCGTCGTATTTCACACAGACTCTCCAATACCACACCCAGTCATTATGTCCGCCTCTATGGCATATCTGTGCAGAGCACGAACTCAGAGTCGTGTCCCGTTGCACAGTTTTGGAGCACTCACGTTTCGTAACATGAAATTTGTTACTGCTACTAAATTGCAGCAGGATTGGTGCTCCTACTTTAAGTTTTTACTCATGAGCAGGCAGTCCAGGAGAAATAAATTCAGAGTCAAGAAATTCAGTTAGATAATGAGATGCTTCCTCATCACTAATCACTCTCTTTACTGACTTGTAAGTTCTTTCCTCGGTATGATATAGCCTAAGAACTTGTTTGGTGATTTTTCCTGCCTCTTCATATTAAGGATTGAGAATTGCTCTTTTACAAAACTATTTATTCTTAATAGATAGTACATCTTGAACTCTGGGCAACACCTTTTCAATTATGTCAAATACGAAATATATTCATATGCTCCAATGAAATAAAATCAACTAACAATACCTACTTGCTTCACCTGTATATTTTCAAAACAAACTTGTCTGGGAAGTTAGGAAAATACAGCTTAAAGCCCCATAACTTCGATTCTGTACTGAATTATCAATCTATTTAGAGCCCATATTTTAAGTTAGGCATACACAAATCCAGTGTCAAAGTTTCAGCTCGCTATGTCTTATGGTGACTGAGTTTACTTGTGACAAACGTTTTTGCTTTAAATGTCCATAACTTCACTTCTACTTTGAATTTCCAATCAATTCAGAGCGTGTATTTTAAGTTAGACCTACATAGATCTACTGTAAAAGTTTCAGCTTGATATGTCTTATGTTGGCTGAGTTTACTTGTGACAAAATTTTGCGAACAAACCGACAAACTGACAAACCGACAAACTGACAAACCGACAGAAATTTTTCCAAGTGTGGATTCGGTTTCTCCAATGTATTCTCCATTGTATAGAAAACTTGAAATGAGTCAGTTCTAAGCAATGTACAGACAAAATCATTATTTTATTTATATAGATTTTTCACCCCAGGAAGTGTAATCGCTGGATTATTTCTTCCATCCTGCTTCCATGTGCAATGGTTTATGTATATGTATTTCTTTCATCATTGTCACTGGTAAAATAAAGTTTAAAAAAAAACATTTTATCGGTAGGAAGCTACGAGTACAACAACCTGCATATAAATGTTGCTTGAAGAAACAAAGTATATTGTGTTCAAGAAGTTTGACAATAATATATGTTTAATTTTAAGGATGCCATTCGAATAATTATCATAACATATATTTCTGTATAGAATTAAAACTTTTTTTTTATTAATTATTTTTCCATCAAAATAGGTAACTACTGATTTAATAGTTGATAACACTGAATAGTAGATGGTAACACTGAATGGTAGTTGGTAACTACTGATTAGCAGTTGTTTTAGTGGCCTAATGAGTTAGTCAGGGATGACGTTGTGAACCCAATTATATTACCTGTTCTGGAACACCAGAAAATATAGTTGTATTTGCGGTAGAGGAAAAAAAATAAAAAATAATTGTATGTAGCAAATATATATTGTTCTGTTATCCAGATTTTTTTCTATGTTTCAGTTTATTTTATTACTCAAATACAATTTTTAACAATTTTTCTAAATGAAATTTATCATGTTCGACACCCAAAGGTGTATCTTTAATAAGGTTTATTCGTATAGCCTTAGACACTTCTCCACATTCTAGAATGAGAATATCTGTCATTATGTCTGAGTCTAAGGAGACCTAGGAATACGGCTGTACCAGCTAGTGTCTGAATAAAATGGTTGTCTAATTGATAATATATAGTCTTTATTAATTTTGCCAGAAGAGATTGCAAAAAAAATACCCAAAGAGTTTTAACAAATAGTCGAGATTAAAATTAAGAGGCAGTTTATTGGTCAGTTAGGTTCTTTACATTGCTTAGGGGAAACTATTATATCTGCCTGCAATATTTAGAAGGGTCGAATGAGCGGGTCTTTTCTCCAGCCTTTAGAAATTCAGTTGAATGTTGTTTCGTTTATAGCTTCCACTCACTTAATGTAATATCAACTTCAAACTTTTCAACATGTTAAACGCATTAATGCATTCTTTTATTCTATAAATTTTTTATTAAAACCAAATTTTAGCATAATTATTTTTATAAGTATTTATTTATTTTATTATTATTACTGATATATTTAGCGTTGCTCAAGAAAATTGTTTTGATAAAAAATAAAATAATGAATCATTATTTTTTATAACTGTTTAATTTTCATAATCGAAATACGAGAAACAAAACAAAATAGTTTTGCCTCTATTTTCTGTAATTATTATACTACAGATATCATGGTTTTTCATGTAAAATCATAATGAAATTAAATCATATTATTATCAATTTACTAATATAATTATAATTATTTCCATTTGGGTCGAAAGTCAGTCCATCATACATTATTGTGAAAATATATAAATATTGCAGTTGAAAGTAGTCACACACTATTTCCAAATATGTATTCATGCGGTACAGGATGCAGTTATGAACTCAGCCCAGATCGAACTTCTTACAGTTTTGTACAAGGCTGTACAATATATATTTTGATATTTCGCATAATGAGTGCATCAAAATGTCAATATTCAATAGTTAAAAGGCATTTTTTCATGTTTCATTTCTGTGCAATAGCTGATAATACTTCTGACTATTTTCTTCATTAATTAATCTAAACAAGTGTTATCATAAACAAGTCGAGTCATTCTTGAATCACAACTTATCTATTTAATTTGTTAACTAGGTTAAATTAATTGTGACTAAGACCTTTATGTTGTGAAGAGGTTAAATTTTAAACATGTTTTTCAACATTAATCTAAAAAAGGTAATTTGAATATTTAGAAAATTACTCGCTAATATGCCTGCAACTCACTATAACTGTGTTGCAAACTTTCATGTGGTTAAAAATTTTTATTGGTTCTTTTAAGCTTATGTATAATATAAAAACAGAAGAAACTCTAGAGTCAAAGTGAGGTATATGTCATGTCGATAAAAGTAGAAGAGTTTGACTGAATGGCTGGTTGACTGACTAATGTCAAGGGTTTAAGTGTAATCTTCCTATTGGGTACACCTTGTGGATGGCATTTAGTGATATCTGCTAAAGAATATGTGCCAGTGCTAATGTCTCATTTGTCGGTGGAGGTTTGAGGCTAACGCCGAAACCTGTCACGATAAATCAAGAGTGGATTTGCTTTGATTTGCGAAATGTACCTTAGTCTTTCCGCCATGCTACGGAAAGAAGATCAGTTTGATGTTTTTTTACGGAGAAACCTTTTACCACATAAAAGAGGTTGATGTGGATGAAGAAAACGAAACAGTTCCGTGATGATGCGTAGGTAAGCTTCCAAGACCTTCATTAAAAAGAGCTCAGGAGTTTCAAAAGACTGTTATCTTATAATAATACAGATTATTAAGAATACAGATGAAAATTTAAAATGAAAAAAATTACAATACAAAGAGTGAACGGAGTTAGGAAGAATAAAACAGAAAAAAATCTGGAGTGGCCTACACTCAACTTTACTATAAATAAACATAATATCAAACTTTTTGGGTACATATTATATAATGTCCCATTTAAGCATAATGTAAACATCTAAATGGGAGATGTTTATTAGTGTTTCATTCCTGAGGTAGTATAGATAGTGATTGATCGACTTATCAATATATAAGCTTATTTTTGTATATCACACCAGTGATGTATATAATATCATTAGTGTACCTACAGCAGTAATAACATTTTTGAAACACTGAAGTCTAGATTTCGTGTTACTAAATAATTTCCTACAGGAGAATATGGCTTTTGTTCCAATAGCTAGTGGATCTCTTACACAGTAAATTAAAAATTTCAGACAATGATTTCCATTTAAAATTTGAAGATATTCCTATTTCGTCTGAAAAATGTCAGAAACATTTAAGAAAACAAGGTCATTTTAAGATAATTTTTAATTTAAGATGTAGGATAATTTCATTTATTATTCTTCAAAGTATGTTTTCAATTTTAAATTATTTTTACTTTCTTGGTCTTTTATAAAATTATTATACTGAGAATTTTATGGCATGCAAGTGATTTTAAAAAAAAATCATTTTCTTTCCTTTTGTCAAAAATCATAAAAATTCAATTGACTCTGAGTGAGTGTTATATTTTTCCTGCATGTTGTACTCTGTTATAAAGTTGCTGTAAATGTTTATTGAGAAAAAATATATTAGTAATTAGACAGTTTTGCATACTCAAATCAAATTCAAAGCTGGCTTATCAGTATAATGTAGAATTTTAAGAGCTGGAAGCTTGAAATTTAATATGATTCATAAAGTTAATATGATTCATAACCCGAAAAAGTTTACGTCTGACATTAATTTCTGTTCAAGAGTGCAACATTTTGATTGATTAGAGCATTTTGTGCGACAAATCCATCATACCATGGAAAGCATCAGAAATTATAAGTTTCATTGGCGTTGATTTTTTACATGTAAGAGTTTTTTTCTTTTATATCTCATATTTAGTTCTTAAGTTGTTTAAAAATTTTTCATTAAACCTCTAAACATCAATTTTATTTCAGTGGATTGACTCAAACATTTCTAAGTCAATGTAAACAATGTAAATAAATGTAAACAAATACAAGTATAGTAAGTAAACTATTAGTCGGGAATCAATATTCAGTTTTTATAGTTTTATTGCTCTTTGCCGTAATTGAAATTACATGCATTTTTTTTTATAAATTCTTAATTTTCTGTTCAAATTGTGGCAAATATTCATGGTTTGGGGTCAAAAAAACATTTTCTGAAAACAGAAAATGGACTCTTGGTTACAGTAATTTTGAAAAAAATGATCTCAACTCATCTTCCAACTAATGTTCTATTTTTAGGTATAGCTTCAATTTTGATCTGTTAAACGGTATGGCTTTGTATATCTCTCAGAAGCTTTCAGATTCAATTATAAGTCAAAATTTTACATTTCATGGGAAAAAAATTTCCTATTGTTTTAAAAATTTCAAAATATTTTTCGTTTTGTTATATTCTTGTGTAAAATATCAACTTGATCCATCAAAGTTTCTGGACCGTAGTGTGGCCACAAACTTTGGATAAATACTCACAAAGAAATTTTGCTGAGACGTTTTTGTTTGAGAATTTTATGAGAAGTTTGTACCGTTTTTTTTTATGTAAAGTGTTATAGTGAGAAAATATTCTCAATACTTTTATTTCATTATATTTATGTTAGAAGCTAAATGGTGAGACTGAGGTTTACGACTGAGTTTCTTCTTTCGCTATGTCAGAAGCAGTACTCTTCACTTTCGTGTGAACCCTGTATCCCAGGGTTAGAGAAGAGTATAACTCTATAATCTCTTAGTGTACGAAGTATCTAGTATTGATAGAACTGTTAACACATTATTTCATTAAGACTACTTATGCTTCAAAATTATGTAAGTACTTAGGATTTTAAAAAATATAATAACATAATATTTTCCATCAGTCTGACATGATAAATATTATTTTTCTGATGTTATTTCTCTGCAAGTCTAAATTGTTACATGTACAGTTTTTAACTCATAATTTTTGTTTAAAATATACATTTTCATCATCATAGACCATATAGGCTTTTACAATTTTATTGTAGGGGGACAAAATTTTAACTTATTCTAAACAAAAACTTTAACAATTATATTAATTTTGAATATTATTGATAAGATGTGTGTACTTGATTGTATGTGTGTAAAAGATATAATATCTTCAGATTATTAATTATTTTATAAATAGAAATAGTAATGCTGTAAATAATTTGACAATTAATATTAAGCTTTTTAAGTGAATTTAAACATTTTATGCATGATTACTGCTTAAATTGTTTTAAAAATATATATTACGATTGTAATATACATTACTAAAAGGAAATAACCATAATCTCAGTTTTATCTTCACCATGTTTGAGCATATCAGATTTGCTAAAACATAAAAAGCTATCACATTATGTTAAAGCACAGACTAAAACATTCCTTGAAATGTAAGATTGATCTTACAATATAAGATTGGTGTGGTGAAATGCAAGCAGGAAGGTGGGAGGTTTAAATCTTAGCTATGACTTAAATTCTTCATGTTTAAGATTGAAAATATTGTACTAGTCGTCCCTCAGAGAGGACTAAGTCTCTAGATGACTTGCCTGCAAACTTGAGTGAAGTAAATTAATTAGTATTTCATTAGTATTTCTAATGAAGAACCAAACTGGTAATGTGGTTCCTCCCATTATTAAAATAGTTGCCAAATAGTAAATGGTCCACACATTTCACCTCTGAATCAACAATAAGGTGAAAGCATGTAGGTATAAGCGTTAAAAATAAATAGACAAAACTTTTATTACCTAAATTAGCTAAATAAAGCTTGCGTATCACTCCGTCCATTGAAGCTACACTGCAATGTTCATACTTTGTCAACGGTTTAGAAGCATTTGTTTTTGCTCCCATTGATGTATAGTAAACCATTCATCATGTATAGTAATTTATATAAATCTCAATAAAATCTCAGATAAAAAAGAGCTGACAAACTCATACCACTATATTTTGATGTTAATAAGTCATATATAAAAAAATAAGTAGTTTGCTCAAGAATCAAATAGTAAATCGCTTAGAATAAAACACTTTCATGGACCTTAATGATGTCTCTCGCGATATATTATTTAAACACAGAAGGGTGTCAATATTACTTCATTGAATTTTTATTGATTTTTTTCTATGAAACTCGATTTAAAGTTCTGGTGGACTGATTCAAATTTTATACATATGTATTCATATCAACGTACAAAAAGACAGCATAAAATTCTAAGAATAGTTTGTTATAGATAAATCAAATAAACGCTATAGTAATAAAATAAATAATAAACATTCTAATGTAAAAATCTTTAGACAGGTAATAGTAAAAATGGAATGACTCCACGACAGAGTCATAAAAATATATCTGCTATCCGTTCTAATTATTATTTCAAAGTTATTGTTTATCCTTTTATATATATATATATATATATATATATATATATATAAAGAAGAAAACTGTTTAGGGAAAGAACACACCAAATTACTTAAAAAAAAAAGCGTAGAAAGAACTGATACAACTCACTTCTTATTTCAACTATCGACGTCATCAGGAGAAGTGGCTTGCTCGGAGACAAGACAGAGTTTCAGAAACAGTAAGATTGTTTTAGGTTTGGTTAGGATAGGTTCCAATGGCAGTCCCACACGTAAGCCGAGCATTGGCCTTTGTGGTACAACACAATGAAGATTGATCCTAGTGGGAGTCCTAAATTTTGCCTAACTCAAGGGTATTTAGAGTAGGGATCTTTAACAAGTACCTGACATCGTACAGGCTCGGGACCGACGAGGCCTTTCTCCGAGGGACAACGTGCTCAGGTTTATTCATCTCCCGTGTGAATAAATCGAGGGCCAGGTGGGGATAGAACCCGGTCCCATCAGTTCTAAGACGAGTACGTTAACCACTGAGCTAACCTGACCCTCCAAGATTGTTTTACTTACAACAAGCAATCAGAGTTGACATCAAGTGAGGAGGGAAAATGGGAGAAACAAGAAAAAAGGCATTAATGTTAAAATGTATGAAAATAAATAAAGCAGTAAATGAAATAATAATACTAATCATCAATAATATTTAAAAAACATAAATGAATGATAAAAATAATGGAAAAAATGTCAAAACAATAAAATATAAAAATATCTAAAGAAATTATTAAAATATTATTAATAAGAATTGAGTCTGGGAAATAATATGGCACCAACCAGGCATGAAGTTAGTTACCTTCTCTAAAACTCTTAAGATAACATGAAAATCAGGGTCTGGGGCCTGATTAAGGTTTTAAATACGGAAGCAGTCATTAAAACTGAAAACGTGACAATTTATATGAATGGATGGCTATCGCATGAATGTTGTGTCAGTTGCTTTTTTTAATACCTATATTTGTACAATCCATCAATCACTATGTGATTTATTTACTCACGCTCCCCATGAAAGCAGGAATGGAATAAGTCTCTTAACCGTCCATGTCCAAAGAAAAACTTTGTTTTGAAATCCTGCTAATTCGTGCGCTTTAATTATTATCTGTTCTTTTAATGCAGTAATTCATAATTCTGCCTAGAATTCATTTATGCATATTTATATAATTTGTTGTTATGTATTCCCTTTATTATTATAAATATATTGTTTATAGTTATTATAATGTATATTAAAATGTATTCCACATATATTGTAGAGAAATAATTCTAATTTTATAGTTAGTTTTGTTTTGTGACTTCACACTTTTTTTTCACTAACTTTTATAGTCATTTTTGCAATAAGAACGTTTTCACGTTCACCTATTGTGCACAGGCTTCCACTGAAAAGAATCAAAGTAGTCACTCATCCACGGTGATAGTAAACACAATTGTCTATCCTCCTTACATAACCTTTTAGTCCCATTAATGCAGAAATATTTTCTTACAATTAGTAGTGAGGGAGTCATTAAGGAATGACTAATAACTTAATAAATATGAAAAGAAATAAAGCAGCAAATGAAATAATAATACTAATCATTAAAAAATATACAGAAAACAGAAAAAAATAATAAAAATGACTCCAGTCATTTTTCCGTTATATTCCGTTATACACTAAATGTTCACTGAAATATTTCGTGAATATTTCAGTTTATTCACCAAAATTACATGCGTATTTTAATGAATAGTACTGCCAATTGAAGTAAATGATAGTTGATTGGATGATAGAGTTAATTTGTTGCCAAAGCGATAGCATTGTAGATCCTAATCAAAGAATTGCGGCATATTATTTTGACTGTCACAACTTATATAATATGTTGTTTTTAATCAATGAAATAACCTTGTTGTTAAATAGTAATATTTTCTTCCAGTTTTGAGATCAATCATCTTTAAGTTCAACATTCAAAAAGATTTATCTGATCCTTTAAGATGGATCTTGTTATCCTAAAAAATTAGGAAAAGTGAACTTCTAATCAAGTTGATTAAAACAACACAAATCAAAACTTATTGACCATTGAAGTATGCAGATTCCCTATAGTGATCTATATCAACATGTAACGACCCTCTAATAATCACTGAGTTGTTAGGATAAAACATTTTATTTACTTAGACGAGTTGTACAGATAGATAAAAATAAATTTTGTACTATAATTAATAACAATTAATTAAAAACGATAATTAAAATTAGTACTCACAACGCAGCAACAAGTGAGAACTATGAGAAATCCCTGTACCGCTCCAGCGGTACCAACAACCCAAGTAAGACGGATGAACAGGATGACGCCGAAGATGTTCTGGATGCATGGGAGATATACTCCAACCAGTGTGCCCATTCGGGCACCTTCACTTTGTGGCTTGGCATCAGCTTCAGAAGCAGAAGGGATGGTGTTACTATAATCTGCTAACGAGCTTATCAAGGTGGAAATTCTTGGTCTGTCTTCAAGTTCTTCCTGTAAATAAAGAAATATCATCAGATGCGTAACACCTACAAAATATGTAGAAACCCAACAGGTAGTGTGTTTGTTTTCAACGATAAAGATCAGACGTTAAAATCTTGGTCATGACTTTAAAATTTTCAAGTGAGATATGAAAAATCTTGTGCTGGTCTCTATGCGATGCAGAGACTCGTCAAAGATCCCAACTCTAATAAACCTGAGTGACACAAATGCACAACTTCCTTATCTAGGATTAACCTGATAATATTATTCCTTCATATCTAAAATAGGTGCCAAAAGTAAAAAAGGAGGCCTATTTTAACCCTCTAGAACACCACTGAAAGTGAAATCTTATAAGTACGGGCATTAGAAACTAATATTAAATATTATCATATAAAAAGTACTAATTTTTTTATTATTGAAAAATATAACCTTATTTAACTATTCTTTAATTTTTTTATAAATCACATTGAACTTTCTACTTATAAGGTATTCATAACCTCATTTAACCTTATAGCTTTATTTTCCTTTTTTATTGTATTACATATTATATCCTTTTATTGTATTATAAATTTATTTAACCTTCCTCCGTAATATTTTTTTGCTGTTTTCTGTTTCACTGTATTGTTACACTCTTACAGTGTAGAGAATTTTTACTTTACTATAAGTAAAGTATAGTGATCGTTAAAAAATTCGATCTCGAGATTTTGACGGAATTACATGTTTTGAGGTCCAAGAAGTCGTTTTATGACTTTTTTACGATGATGTCTGTGTGTGTGTGGGTGGGTGGGTGGGTGCGTGTGTTAGCATTGCTTGTTACCACGCTACGGTCCAGAATCTTTGATGGATCAAGTTGATATTTTACACAAAAATGTGCCTCATAGGGAAGAAGATCCCTATTGTTTGGGAAGAATTATGCATGATGGGAAAGTCACTTTTTTTTGCCAAAAACCGTTTTTTTTAAAACATTTATTTCTCCTAAACTGATAACCCTAGAGTTTTGAAATTTTGACATTATCTTTGAAGTTACAAATGGAACAAACGAAAAATATATTCAGAATTTTAAAACAACGGGAAATATATTTTTTCAATAAAATGTAAAAATTTTGACATATAATTCAATCTAAAACCTTGTGAGAGCGATACAAGCCATACTGTTAGACAGATCACAATGAAGCTATGCCTAAAAATAGAACATTATGTGGAGAATGAGTTGAGATATTTTTTTTCAAAATTACATTCGCTAAAGTGGCGTTACAGTACGATTTGTGTTTTCAGAAAATGTTTTTTTGACGCTAAACGGCTCATTAAAAAATAATGAAAAATTGACCAAAAATGGAACAAAAAATTAGCAATTCATAAAAAAAAATCATGAAGTTTCAATTTCGGGAAAGAGCAATAACGATATAAAAACTCTTTGTTTACCCTAGACTAAGAGATCACCTGCTATACTTGTCGAATTTTTTGTATTTTTTTACATTGTTTACATTGACTTAGAAATTTTTTGAGCGAATCCACTGAGATAAAACTGATTTTATAAAGGAACAGTTTAAATTGTTTATTGAATTATATGAGATGTAAGAGGAATAATATTGTGCAGGAAAATGATAACACTCACTCAGAAAAAATTCGTATATATGTTATTTGACAAAGGGGAAGGAAAATGATCTTATTAAATACTAAGAAGCTAATTATTATTATTATTTTAAAGATTAAAATTCGCAGTATGATAATTCTATAAAAGACCAAAAATGTAAATGATAATTCATAATCTGAATCTTTCGTTTAGAGATTAATAAATGTAATTATCGTACATCTTTAATTAACAAATCACCTTAAAACAACATTTTCTTCGCAGTTTAAGATGTTTTTCAGAGAAAAAAGGGTATTTTCCTGTTTTAAATTTAAAAATTTTACTTTAATATTCAATGTAGAAGGATGTCAAGTAAACAATGTAAGAAATCTACTGGCTGTTTGAACGAAAGCCATTCTCTTGTAGGAGAATAAATCGTTTCAAGAAATGTTCACTTTGGTTTTTCAAAAATGTTATTACTGCTGTAGTTATACTAATGCGATTATTTGCAAATAATAAATTATCTGTGATGTACAAGAATAAGCTTATAAAATGATATGTCCTTCAATCACTATCTGTACTACCTCAGGAATGAAAGGCTAATAATTATATCCCATTTAGATGTTTACGTTATGCTTAAATGAGACGTTATGTTTTATATACTCAAGAAATTTGACATTAAGTTACTTATAGTAAAGTAGAGTGTAGGCCACTCCAGATTTTTTTCTTTGATTTCCTTTTCAATTTTAAACAAATGTCTACTTTTATTTTTTTCTTTCATCTTTTTATCCTGATAATTGTCAATCAGAAAATTTTATTCTGATTGACAATCGAAAATAATTTTGGAGAAAATTGTGCATGCTTGACGACTACTGAATCAGATGGAAACATTGTTCCCTAGTCAGCTTTGTCATAAATCCCACGAAGCATTCGATTGATTGCTATCGTCTCCAGAGAGTATTTTTTAATATTCTCTTTAATTTTGACTGGACCACTGATTTACTCTGTTTTTCTCTTTCAAATTTGTTGATTCAAATTTTTTCAAACAACCACAAATAATATTAAAATACTAAAATTTAGCTGGCTTAAGGTGCCATTGGTATTAAAAGTCTATTAAATTAACAGAATAAAACCATTTTCTATTAATATATTCTTAGATCTAGCTGAATATTATAAATGTATAATTACTTTTTCGGGATAAAACAATTATGAATCACATGTAATCCTTTGATAGTCACTGTTAATAAAATTAAAAACAAATAATTATACTGTTATTTGTTTAAGTTTTTAATAATACTTTTTCAAATTATTTTACTCCTTCAACCAAGTATTAACTTGACTTATAGGAATAATGGTTGGGTAGTATTTGTTAACCTGGTGTAGTTTTTACTCAAGTCTTTGCAATTCTAAAATATTGAAAATTAATTTCTTTGAAAATATTATCTAAATATTATCAATTATTTTATAGTAAAGAACTTTAATAACACCTATTATTCATTAATAACAAGACTAAGATCCCAGAATAAATTTTGGCAAGACATAAATCGCCTGTACTCCTTGGTTTACCCTAAAATCGCTCCCTGGACTTTTGTCCTTTCCCGCACTTTACACCATTTCAACTCTTAACCATTCCAACTCCTTACCTTGGTTTCAGTTGGGATTTGACTCTGACGAAGACCGCTTGTTACGGTTGAAAGATCATGTTGTCTTGTTTTCCCATTTCATATTGTGGTTTGATCATTGACTGTTATTTCACGTGTTTATGTGAAATCTCTATATATATATAACTTGGTAAGGGGATGTCGACTATGAATTAGATTAGAATTTACATTTATTAGAAATGACTTAGTTTTCTAAATCTATATATAATTTTTGTTCTGTTTATATATATGAATGCCTTTTTTTTTATGCATTCATATCATGTTTAAAACCTATGGTATAAAGAAAGTATAAAAAATGAGGCAACAATCAACAATTAAACACATTTTACTATAGGCTACAGTACTACATATGAAATATTAACAATTTGAATATTTCGGAAAAAAAAGTAAGAAACATTTTGAAAAATCTGGAATGGCCTACACTTAACTTTACTAAAAGTAAACCTAACATAAACAGTATATAATAGTATATAATGTTTCCTTTAGTTATAATTTAAGGTTTAAATGGGAGATGTTCATTAGTCTTTTATTCCTGGAAGTAGTACAGATAGTAATTGATCCGGTTATCAATTATATGATTATTTTTTATATCACACAACTGATCCATATACTGGTCATATCATTGGTATTACCACAGCAGTAATAACACTTTTATAAAGCCAAAGTGAAGATTTCATCTTACAAAATAATCTCTAACAGGTCAACATGGCTTTTGTTTCTATGACCAGTGGATCTGTTAAATTTGATGTCGTTAGTCTAAACTCTTTCTTTAATATTTGATATTAAGTTTCATTCAATGGTGCACATATAGATTCATTTTCTTAGACAAATCTAACATACCATGGAAAGCATCAGAAATTATATATTTGATTGACATTGATTTTTTACATGTGGGAATTTATTCTTGTCTGTCATATGCACTCATTAAAATCATTTCAAATTGGTTCATTAAACTTCTAACAATAAATTTTATTTCAGTCGATTTACTTGAAAAAATTCTGAGTCAATGTAAACAAGTCTAAAAACACATTTTGGCAAAAAAAGGACTTTCCCATCATGCATAATTGCTCTCAAACCATAGAGCACATCTATACTGTAGGTCCAATTTAGTATAAATTATTCATTTAGTCCATCAATGATTGTGGACTGCAGCGTCCCCAGAAACTTTTGGATACATACCCACCCACACTCACTCCCTCTCTCTCTCACACACACTTACACACTCACTCTCTCTCACTCACACACACTCAATCTCTCACACTCTCTCACACGCACAGCATCATCGAAAAAACATCAGAAACGTGCTTTGGGGCTCCATCAAAATCTCGAGATCTAATTTTTTGATGATGACTATACTTTACTTATAGTACAGTAAAAACAAACAAAACAATTATTAATTATATCAATAAAATAAAATGAATTAATGAAGTGTTCATTTGAATAGAAATTAAGAATGTCTTCTAAATTGAAATCTGATGGATCTGCAACCAAATTCGTGTGATTGGCAATGAAATATCTCCCCAAAGAAGTTCGCAGTGTGACGTGCTTATTGTCAAGAGAACTTTATGCAGAATCACCAGCCTGTCGCGATTACTGAAAGGGTGACTGTGGCTGTTGTTTTATGTAAGCCAGCTGTTTATTATGTTGCCGTTTAACATGCCATTATGGCTTCGTTCATTAAACTATGGTACCATGTCCATTTCAGCATGCAACTGGAATTTTGAGATTATTAGAAAAAAAAATGAAATCCCAAATGAAAATATGTCAAAGGAGAAATGAGCTAGCAATCAATAATATAATGATATCATGCAAAAGAACTGTTTAAGGGGAGCTGTTCAACGGGAACAAAACACTACGGAGCAACAAACTTCATTAAGCGTGAACAACTCAAACATACTGGCATATTAAGTAAAACCCGTCATCAAAGCATGCAGTGTGCAAGCGTGATTGATTTAACATTTCAAATTAATGAAAGAAATCTATCCAACCCCTGCTTTGGTCCAGCAGGTAGTCGGAAGTAAATAAGCAAAGCCTTTGTTTCCTTTTAATTTCACGGCATGTACTGTAGCTTAGGTAAACATTCAATCTCATTTTGTCGCTTATTTACGAAAATTAGGAATTAAAACAACTCTCTCAATTGCCTAATTAGTTTCAAAGCAATAATCAATACATTTGTACAAAAAATAGGTTCAGATTGAGTATTCTAAAAGTTTTTTATAAAACTGTTTTAAAGTAGGTAAATAGATGTTAAAACAAATAAAATTCAATAAATAGTAGTGAATAGTAGGAGTATGTTCAACATACGTGCATGTATAACTGGTGATCTAGCAGTTTAAGATGAATATTGAGTTTTTATAGCTTTATTACTCTTTGTTGTAATTGAAATTTCACGAATATTGTTTATAAATTGATAATTTTTTGTTCCATTTTTTGGAAAAAATTCATTGTTCTTTAATAAGCCGTTTAGCTTAAAACGTTTTCTGAAAACATAAAATTGAACCTAACGCTGTTTTAGGTAAAGTAATTTTGAAAGAATTACATTATCCTTCACATAATGCTTTATTTTCAGGTACGATTTCATTTTCAGCCCTGAAACAATATCTTGTTCCCTCCTCACTTTCAGATTGATAAGAATGATAAATCAAAATTTTTACATTTTATTGATAAAAACCCTTTTCAGTTTTTTTAAAAATCTGAAGTTTTTTTACTTATTAGTTTTGTCACTTCCAAGAGAATGACATATTTCAAGACTCTAGAGTTAGTAGTAGTGGAGAAAAACATGTTATCTAAAAACAGGTTTTAGAAAAAAAGTGACTTTCTCGTCATGCATAATTGCTCCCAAATAATAGGGTTCATCTACCCTTTTATTCATTACCCACAAGGGGTGGGTAAACATTTCGACTCGCGAGGCACATTGACTTCAAAAATTTATTAGGTGAGCCAGGGTGAAAGACGAATCTCAACCCATAGACATGTTCTCTATTTTTTATCGTTTACCCTCGTTTTGAATAAATATAAGAAGCAAAAAACGCAGAGTAATTTCATTTTAAATTCTTTACAAGGTTAATTTCTTTTGATTGTTAGTATGAAAGCCAGTTTTGAGATCTTTGAATGATTCACAATGATTAGCAGAAAGATGTTCGAAAAAAGTTCATGTACCCAATATCTTTTCAATTTATCTAATAGAATATTGATCCAGTTTTACATTTTTGAAAATTATTTTTATGTGTTTTATTTTCCGTCTTAAAGAGGACTCTGCATTATTTTTCAGTCAGGTGTTCTTTCTTCTATTGTGAAAACCCACACCTCATTATCACGAGGTAATATTGCCCGATGTAATATTTTACTTTCCAAGATTAACTTTCAGCAAGCTTAATGACAAAATTGTCATATCCTAGCGACTCGAGAAACTCGCTGTATCGAACCTAGGCAAGGGCCTTGAGAGTTTACACATTTTGTCTCACGCCTCATAGGTAACTTAAATCGAGGTACTAATATACACTAACTAACTTTAGTATTTTTAGAATTAATATTTTTATCACTTTTACCAAGTATAAGAGAACCTCTTAGACAGTTTAACTTCATTTGTTGTTTACACTTTTTATAAGCAAGATGATATTTTAATTATACAAAAGACACGAAAGTTGATTTAACGTATACTTAGTTTTCCATTCATTCAAAAAAAGTAAAAAATTGACCTCGCGTCTATGGGTTATAAGTCTTGAAGAACTAGCGGGCCAGATTGAAAAGACCAATGGGCCGGATATGGCCTGCGGGCCGTAGTTTTGCCCATCTTTGATTTACATCATATGGCTCATTTTGCGCAAAATATTAATTCGAACCATCAAAGGTTGTGGGCTTTAGAGTTTAGTGTTTGTGGACACAAACTTTTGGATACACACTCATCCATCCACCTACCCACACACATAGACATTTTTAATGAGAATCTGACATACAGGCAGGGAACAATAGATTTTCATCTCAAACGTCATGTTGGGACTGAGTGAACAAGACCGTCCACAATATCTCTCAGATGAGGACTCGGTCATGACTAAGACTGCAAACCTCTATTTTCAGGAATAAAGAAACTTTGGTATTTTAGTTTTTACTAGGCTACGCTTGTTCATGAGTACAAATATAATCAAGTGGACTTTGAATTCTTCAAACACACAAACATTGGAATGACTACGGCCTTGCTATCGTGGAAATTGACAAAGTACTACAAAGTTGAAGTACCAAAAAATAACTTATGTAACCAATTTGTAATGTCAGGTTAACCATAGAAATACTCGCAAAAAATTAAGAATAATAAAAAGGGAAGAAAAGATCACCATAAACTAAAACTGTAGCAGCTTGCCATAGAAAAACAAGAAATAAACTAATCAAGTAAAAAGCCTAGTATAAATATTCAGTTAGGAAACAGTGATACATTTTAAAACTATTCCAATCTACTTAGGTCCAGAGAGGACCTTCGCAGTTAATCCCTGAAACTACTTAAACCACTTACCTCCTGCATGATGACTAAACAACTTAGTCCACTAAAACTTAATCCCACTTAATTCCGTCTAGATTACAAAGGGGAAATTGAAAGGGAACATTGATCACCTGCTGATGAAGACTGGGAAACATTGAAATATGTTGGCAATCAGAAGTACGAATTTATTATATTGACTGGATCAAAGGAGGAGAATGTTATTTAGGAAGGTTGAAAGGCTAACTACAAAGCTAGTATCAGCCAAGACATTATATATATAGTTCATAAAGGAAAGAGAAAAACAGATAAAAACACACACAAAAAAGACTCACAACAATATTTCGACATTCGTCATCATCGGGCAGAAGTAGTCCCTTTGAGTAGCAGAAGCCAACTCATATATATAAAATAAAAGTTTATCAGGACTTGGTCAGCCAACGTTTCAGTTTTTATTGAAAACCTTTTTCATAGGTAGAAGTGTAAAATTTTTGAAAGAGAAAAACTAACTATTACATTGGAGATTATTTTACAGAGAAAATAGTTTGTGGTTTTCAAAAACAAAAAGTTAGTTTTGTAATAGTTAGTTTTCTTTAATATAATAGCTAGTTTTTTCTTTCAAAAATTGTGTACTTCTGCCTATGAAAAAGGTTTTCAATAAAAACCAAAATATTGCCAATGAGAGTTTAATTTGAACCTGAAGAACTGACTGAGTCCTGACAAACTTTAGTTTTGTTTCTACTTCACGGTCGATACTTATATAACATATATATATATATATATATATGTAAAAGTTGGAAGCAGTCCTTCATTTAAACATATATTGTTAAATAACGCCCCATATTTGACTTGTATCTGTTTCTTACACAATTTCACCAGTTTCAGGAATTCCTTCCGCGTCTCTTCATTAAAACTATAAAGCTTATCACCAATATTGCTAGTCGACATGTTTCGAATGTACCACATTCAGCATCAGGACAATAATGAGAATAATAGTAGGATTGTTAGTTTATATATATAGAGGTGGATTACTATTGGAATGTTCACTGGACATCGCCCTGGGTCACGGGGCATTATGGGGGATTAAGGCATGGTGGTTGGACTCACTTACTACCTGGCTAATCTGGTTTGGCCTGTTTGAAAATAGTTTTAAAATTCCACAAGAATTATTAAGTTGGATATTTATGGCTGGCTGCTTTTCTTGAATTATTAATGCTTCTAATATTTGTAATTTAACATGGTTTCTTTCTTTAGCGATACTTTTCGTGGAATTCACCATCATTTCTCTTGTGAGTCTTGCCTTATGGAGTGCTGTTGTATGGGATTTTGGCGCGCCGGCAGAAAGATGCATCGTAATTCTTCTTGATAATGAAGTCGTGGTCATTCCTATATAATGAGCTTTTACGGGCCTCGCAGCTCCCGATATTACATGAGTACTCATATATAAGATTTCTTTCTTTTGATTCTTTTACGCCAGGACTATTTTTCATTATTAAACAGCCTATTGAAGGGCTTTGGTAGTAGGTTATCAGGGTTATCAGTTTTTCTCTTTCCTTTGTGAACTATATATATATATATGATCAAACCACAATAAGAAAATGGGAAAACAAGACTAAGATCTTTCAACTGTAACAAGCGGTCTTCGTCAGAGTCAAAATCCCAACTGATATATATATATATATATATATATATATATATATATAAACACGTGATACAATCAATACAATTTAAATAACAAAGAAAAAGAGAATACAATAGAAATAAGCAATAAATACTCTAGGGCCTTTCAATTTATGTCATCAGAGAACAAACAGAGTAAGTCTTTAGTTCTTAATTGTTTCCTCTGTGATGATATAAGTGAAAGGTCTCAGAGCATTTATTTCTATTGTTTTTCTTTTTCTTTTTTTGGTTTTAAACGATATATGTATAAATATAAAAAGAGAGAGAGGGAGAGATTGTTAATTATCTATAGTTATATTCTTAAGATGACAGTCAATTTAAGAATAGGAAGAAAGGAATGAATATTTTATAGAGAAAGGTAGCAAAGAAAAAAAAGTAGTTTATTATTAAATCAGCATATTGCGCAACTCATAAAGTTGCAGGCTATACATTTACAATGCAGAACTCCAAATTTTTCATGATTTCTTTTCTTAAAATATGAAATCTAAGAGTGGATTTATGAAGTGAAAGTTCGCATACAGAGTGATAAATATTCAATGAAGATATTAAAATAAAATGGAATTATCTCTTCTAAATTTATGAAACTTTTTTTACAAATAAATTGAAATATCTACATATTTTAAACCAAAAGATTTATTAAACATAAATTTATTGAATGGGAAAAATATTAGGCATTATTTTTTAGCATAGAGTTCTAGTTAAGATCAGGAATAAAAATGCAGTTGAATATAAATCTGTATAGTTTTATGAGTATCAATAAAATGGTGTTATTCAAACCCTTACAGTCTATCTGACATTTTTATTTAAAAAACAATACACTTATATTTTTGTAACACCAGTTTAACAAAAATAATTTTTTTCTCATAAATATAATACTTTTATTAAATTTATCTATAAAATACAATCTAATTTCTGTTTTGCATTTGTATGTTCTATGAGAACACTTCACGTTTCCCCTTCCACATGCTGCTGCCAGAGTTGCACCTTTGAACGGAACCCATGTATTTTATCTGTACTTGTAAGCAGGTTTTCATTTTGTCCTTGTATTATTTGTGTGCTCAGTTCATTCAGATGGTGAAAAATATCATTGTCACTTCAAAAACTTATCTATCATTTTCACCATTGACAACTTCTGTCACTAATTCACTGTCTCTTAGCAAAAGACAGTTAGATACCTGCTTCTATGGAAAATACTACATGAGTACACCATTACTCTGCAAGGCGCTAGGCTGCACAAACACACATACTTTATAATTTCCCACAGCACGCCTGGCAATACCTTGCGGCAAATTGGTTAAAAAACAATGCTCTAGTATATTCAGTCATTTTCTTGGTTCCTAGATGTGTACTAAGTTTACGATAGCAAACAAACAATTTCATTTACCGTTGTTGATTACAATGTCATATGATACTTACTTTTCATTAAAAGAGTTTTTTCACTTGAAACATTTTTCAAATTTGTATTTCAAATTTTAATTCTGTATTATCGTCCAGATCACTTTATGACTGTGAGTTCGCAGACCACAAGCGCATGTTGGCAGCTATTCATGTGAAGGATAGACACAGAACAAGATATAACATATATCTTGTTTAACAAAAGTGAATATTAAGTAAATGATGCTGTATGAATCACTCTCTAATTGATGAGAAGAAACATTAACTTTTTACTTTACTATAAGTAAAGTATAGTGATCGTGAAAAAATTCGATCTCGAGATTTTGACGGAATTACATGTTTTGAGGTCCCAGAAGTCGTTTTATGAAGTTTTTACGATGATGTCTGTGTGTGTGTGGGTGGGTGGGTGGGTGGGTGGGTGGGTGGGTGGGTGGGTGCGTGGGTGGGTGCGTGTGTTAGCATTGCTTGTTACCACGCTACGGTCCAGAATCTTTGATGGATCAAGTTGATATTTTACACAAAAATGGGCCCCATTTAGACGAAGATCCCTATTGTTTGGGAAGAATTATGCATGATGGGAAAGTCACTTTTTTTGCCAAAAACCGTTTTTTTTAAAACATTTATTTCTCCTAAACTACTAACCCTAGAATTTTGAAATTTTGACATTAACTTTGAGGTTACAAATGGAACAAACGAAAAATATATTCAAAATTTTATATCAACAGGAAATATTTTTTTTTCAATAAAATGTACAAATTTTGACTTATAAATCAATCTCAAACCTTGTGAGAGCGATACAAGCCATACTGTTTGACGGACAAGAATGAAACTATGCCTATAAATAGAACATTATATGGACAATGAGTTGAGATATTTTTTTCTAAAATTACATTCGCTAAAGGGGCGTTAGAGTACGATTTGTGTTTTCAGAAAATGTTTTTTTGACGCTAAACGGCTCGTTAAAAAATTATGAAAATTTGACCAAAAATGGAACAAAAAATTAGCAATTCATAAAAAAAAAATCATGAAGTTTCAATTACGGAAAAGAGCAATAACGATATAAAAACTCTTTGTTTATCCTAGATTAAGAGATTACCTGCTATACTTGTCGAATTTTTTGTATTTTTTTACATTGTTTACATTGACTTAGAAATTTTTTGAGCGAATCCACTGAGATAAAATTGATGTTTCTAATGGAAAAATGAAAATATATTATTGACTTATAAGAGATGTAAGAGGAATAATATTGTGCAGGTAAATGATAACACTCATTAAAAAAAAATTCGTATATATGTTATTTGACAAAGGGGAAGGAAAACGATCTTGTTAAATACTAAGAAGCCATAAAATTCCCAGTATAATAATTCTGTTAAAAACCAAAAATGTAAAAGATAATTCAAAATATAAATCTTTCGTTTAGAGATTAATAACTGTAATTATCGTACATCTTTAATTAACAAATCACCTTAAAACAACATTTTCTTCGCTGTTTAAGATGTTTTTCAGAGAAAAAAAGGGTATTTTACTGTTTTAAATTTGAAAATTTTACATTAATATTCAATGTAGAAGGATGTTAAGTAAAGGATGTAAGAAATCTACTGGTTCTTTGAACAATAGCCATGTTCTCTTGTAGGATAATATTTCGTTTCAAGAAATGTTCACATTGGTTTTTCAAAAATGATATTACTGCTGTAGTTATACTAATGAAATTATTTGCAAATAATAAATTATTTGTGATGTACAAAAATAAGCTTATAAATTGATATGTCCTTCAATCACTATCTGTACTACCTCACGAATGCAATGCTAATAATTATATCCCATTTAGATATTTATGTTATGCTTTAAATGATACGTTATGTTTTATATACTCAAGAAATTTGACATTGAGTTACTTATAGTAAAGTAGAGTGTAGGCCACTCCAGATTTTTATTAGTAAAATTTTGGACTATTTTACACTTAACATTACTGTAAACAAACATATTACATATCAACTAATTTTCATATCTGTTCACTCAGTAAAATCACTTTGCACTTTTTTTAAAAGAGTTATAAAATTCTTAAATCTGTTCAGTTTTATTCTGATAAGAATGCTCCTATGTTAATATAAACCAATTTCACCATCAGGGACACGATGGAATTATTTTAAGCCGGGTTCTGCCTGTTAGGGGTCATATTGCCTCTTTTAGTAGCGCAAAATTCTTGAAATTATCATGACGTACTAATTTAGGTAGATGCTTTATGTAACATTTTAATATTGCAAAGTCAGTAGTTTATGAAATAAACCTTGATTATTCCTAGAATGTTGTGCAATATATATTTTTTGTAATTCAATTTTGCCGACAAACTATGCTGCTTCTATATGTTTGTGTGTTTGTTGTCCGATAAAGAAGCACATTTTTTAACGAATCACACTTTGTTATGATCCCATAGAAAATGTGCCCTGCATCACGTTAACAATTTTGAAAATTTCAGCTTAAATCAAAATGTTAAAATGTTTATACAATACTGATCTTTGATGTTCATAAAAAAATTTAAAATTTGTCTCTGTTGATTTTAACATTAAATGTATACATATTCAAAAATTTAACACTCTAGAATAATTAGTTGAGGAGAAAAATGTAGGATCTAAAATTCACATAAATAAATCCAATAAATTAGATTCCCATGATTAATTTCGCCCGAAAACTTCACAGTAATTGCTTACTCTAAGAACTGTATTATGGATACACCATACCCAACCAAACAACCACATATAGACATCATCAACAAAACTTCATAAGTAAATTTAAAAAATCTTAGTATTGGGAACACTGAAACCTTGCTGAGAAAATAAAAAAAAAAGAAGCACTGAAATAGAAGGGGAAGAAAGCTGTCAGTGTAGAGAAGCTCTTTCCGGCTCATGAATAAGTGAGCTGTGGACTCCAGGCATAGACAGATTTTTTGCTAACTCCCACAGTGCTAAATTTCATGGGACTCTAGATAAGTAAAAATATAGTCTTTATAGTTTTTATCCTTGTGCTCCAAGTAAACTTTTTCTCATCTAAAAAATTAATAAGTAACACTTTTATCTAGTAAGTACCTTAAACGACTAGAAAAAACCTCTGAGTGTAAAATCTTACATTCTTACATCAGTTGTCTGACTGGGTGTTTATTAAAAAAATTAAAAATGACTTCTAATTTAAAGCGGGGAGAGCTAATTTTTTTGTGAATTTTTTCAGTCAACTTTTAGTTAAGAAATGTTTCAAAAAATTAGTTCAAATATCATAGAAAAAAGTGTTAATGTATAAGAAATAACCTTTTGGCGTTTTTTTTTACCTTTAACGGGCTTTAATCCCTGAGTGTACGCCACTGGGAAACTAAATATTTATCACGTGTCTTTATATAGAGGATAAAGTTCGTTTATCCGTCTAAATCTTTATGGCCTATTACAACATATGCCTGTTACGCAGAAGATGCGTAGTTGTATATTTAATAATAAAGATGTTAAAAAAAAAATCTTTATGGCATACGTTACAAAAGTATACGTCTCAAAAATGCTAAAGTGATATTCACTTTAACTTTTTCTTTAATTTACTATAAATTAAAATATAAATAAAAAACATTCAAATAATAATATTTTATAAACGGATGACTTTAAAAAAAATGTGATAATACACAGATGTGTCATTTGATTTTCTACTATATTTATTCAAAATATTTTTCTTGTAACGTAATATAATTCCAGATAATCTTGAAAAAAAGGTAACAACCTGTTATTCACTTCTATGCAAGTGCATAACGTAATGCAAGTGAAGGATGTGCATTACCACCAAATATTAAATTCGATATTTATTGTCTATATTTGACTAACTTAAGTTCAAAAATCTGTATGAAGTTAATAAGAGTCATTTAAAAGTTAGTTTATACCTATTCTATAATATTGAACTGGAGAACCTTTCTGCACCTCATAATTATTGAGCACCAACTGCACAGTTGGAACCCATTGAATTTAATTACAATTGTGTCAACAAATTTTACTAAATCGTAAAGAATCGAATATTTTTCGAATGAAGTTCCCTTGAGAAAAAACCTCCGAGCTTGCTTTTCTTTCTTATGGCTAACAGTAGCTTAAATAAAAAATTTGATGCTATAAGTATTTTAGTTTTTGAGATGCCTTGCACTCTCCCTCGGTTTCATACACACACACGCACACACACACACACACACACGCACACACACACACAAACTATTCTATACTATACTATTCAATAAACTCCCAACCAGCAGGGGTACTGCTGGGTGGAAAAAGAAAAGAACACACACACACACACACACAGGAGTCTTGTTCGTGCCTCGGTAGTGTAAAGATCTGTGAGTCCTTGTTGTGCGTACCCTCGTTATTCGCTGACAGTGTTAGTGAGTTGTGCGATATTGTTCTCTTGGGTCGTTTTACCCAGAGGCTCAGTGTGTCAAAGGCCGCCGTCTGTAATTGGGCGTGGGGTCGGTTTATGGTGGGTATATAATCCTGGCACTACACCCTAGACCGGTTGGCCCGACTACCTGCGCTCAGTCTATTTGAAGTATGGCCGAAAATGATGAGCAGATATTTTTACAGTCTTTAGACAAACTGAGAAATGTTACACGTTGCAGTGGAAACCTACGAAAAGATTTGAGGACAGATATTACTTTGGCTGTCAATAATCTCAATAAAATTTTTAATAAGCTAAGGAAAGAACTGAAAACATTAAAGGAAACAGCAGACCAACAGAAACGGGAAGAAGTAGCAAATACACCTGAAAGAAACACAGCCCAACAAAAAGAGAGTTTTGCAGAGGTTTTGAAAAAAGAAAAGTTAAGTATACCTAAGGTCCAATCTTACAAAGCCATTATAGAATCTAAAAGTGACGCAATCAGCAGCAGTGATGAGGTCAAGAAGATTATGTGTGACAAAGTAAATCCAAGCAAACTGCAAGTGGGAGTGTCAAAAATGATGGGAATATCTAGAAATAGAGTCTTGATCCAGTCGAACAAAAAAGAAGACATAGTAAAATTATGCAATGAGATAAATGTAGCTTGCGAAGGGAAAGTGACAGCAGAACCGACCAAAAAATTTCTTCCAAGGCTTATAATATATAACATCCCAGAGGAAATAACTCTGCAGAATGCCGCATCAATAATAAAAGAACAGAACTCAGAGCTATCAATAGAAAATGAAACTATTATACCGAAACATATTATCAAAAATAAAATCAAAAACCATATCAGACATTTAATTGTGGAAGTATCTCCTATCTCTCATAAAAAATTTCTCGAATCAGGAATCAAAATGATATGGAATTTATGCAAAGCCAAAAATTATATATCCGCTATAAGATGCTACAACTGCAGTAAATTTAACCATAGCTCAAAGGAATGCAAGAATGAGGTAGTATGTCCCTTTTGCGCAAAAAATCATACTTTTAAAGAATGCCCACGAAACAGTGATGAAATGAAATGTGTAAACTGCACATTTCGAAATAAATTTTTGAAGAAAGAGAATCAAGTGAACACTTGCCATCCGTGCTTCAGTAGAGTCTGTCCCAGCTATCTGTTACTTCTAGAAAGGAAAAACCAAACATAGACTATGGCCAGGAATAGCTTTCACAATAACAATAACAACAGTTTCAATAACTCTTCGATCAATTGTTCACAAATTAACATGAGGAAGTCTAGGGCAGTTACGTCAAATATTATCGAATACATTTCAAATAACAGTATCGATATACTTCTTGTACAAGAACCATACAACTATTCTAATTATGTCTCTGGTTTTCCAAGTTGTTTCAAGACCTCAGCAGGCGAAGGTAAAAAGAGAGCTGCTATTATAGTAGCAAATAAATACCTAGACGTCATAATGCTTTCAGATAAAAGTGATGAAGACTTCATAATTATCGAACTAACATATAAAAAAAATTTGAAGATATGGTTAGTGAGTGCATACTATGACATTGAGAGAGATATAACCGAGGATATTGCAAAAGTAGAAAATATAATCAAATTTATTGGCAACCAACCATTGCTGCTGGCCATTGATTCTAATGCCCGTTCTACTTTTTGGTTTGATCAGTTGACGAATAACCGAGGGAAGCAGCTGGAATCGTTTATTTTAACAGAGTCACTAATAATTATTAATGATGATGATAAGAGGCCAACATTCATGACTAAAAATTCACAAAGCTTTATAGACTTAACTATAGTGAATTTGTCTATGGCTAAGTTTTGTAAAAACTGGAGAAACTGTGATGAGGAAAGTGGGTCAGACCATCAAATTCTCAACTATATTATACAATTTGACTCTGATAATTCTGAACATGATAATAAGCCATTTACAAAATATAACATCTATAAAGCAAATTGGGATATATTTGTTAAAAAGCTAACAAAAGAATTTAAGAAGCATTTTAATATAGAAAACTGTTCCTGTTTGAGTAACAATGATGTTGACAAATTATTAGCAACGAGAGCTCTAGAAGAAACAGTAGATCTAAATGATTTTGTAAATAGTTATATGAATGCGGTGAAACAAGCAGCAGACGCAGCTATCCCAATTAAAAAGAAACCTAAAAAGAATAGTAATTCTGTCTGTTGGTGGACCAAGGAGTTAACTGATTTGCGACGGTATGTTAATTCAAAGAGGAGGAAATATCAGAAAACTTATCACAACCAAGCGCTGAGAGAAACTCGTCGAAGAGAATATTTCGAGTCAAAGAATAAATATATTTCTCTCCTGAATTCTGCTAAGATGGAGTCCTGGAGAGAGTATTGTAATAGTACAACGAAAAAAGATGCCTGGAACATGATCTATAAATCGGCAGCGGGTAAACTGAAAAAACAAACAGTCTTAAGTAATTTGGAAAAAATAGATGGAAGCATGACTAGTAATTTAAAAGAAACACTGGAACTATTAATGGACAAGTTTATTCCAGACGATAACATAAATGAGGATAATGCTGAAAACAGACAGTTAAGATTAGATTCACATACACCTATTGAGACACCAGATGATTACCTATTCACAGAACAAGAGCTTGAAAATGCATTGAACTCATTAAACCCTAAAAAGTGCCCAGGAGAGGATGGTATTGGTCCACAAATTCTCAGTAAAGTGCTTTTGAATTTCCCGCAATCATTTTTATCCATATACAATCAATGTCTCTTACGCAGCATATTCCCTACACAATGGAAAATATCTTCTATAATCCCTATAACAAAGCCAGGGAAATTGAATTCCTTTTCAGTGGATAAATTTCGACCCATAAGTTTACTACCAACAAGTGGAAAAATTTTGGAAAGACTTGTGATAGACAGAATCATGCATTATTTAAATTCAAATAAATTACTAAGTGATAGACAATACGGCTTCAGACCACAAAGAAGTACAACTGACGCCATCATGGAAGTGAAGTCTTTTATAGAAGATAGTCTCAAAAGAAAGCAGTATGTGCTTTTTATCAGTATGGATGTTAAGGGAGCATTTGACGCGGCTTAGTGGCCGGCAATTCTCGAAAGCAGTTACAAACTCAATTTTTTCAAAAAAGCATCTCAATGTCCTTTGAACAACTTATTTGGGAATTACCACCTTCTATTCGTAAGACTGGATTCAGGAGACTGGAACAGCTTAGTTTGAAAGTCGTAAATGCCGAAGCTGCGGTACATTTCAACAAAATATGCCTCCAAGATGATTTGCTGCCAACCTATTCTAATATATATATATATATATATATATATTCATATTGGTAATTCATTATTTTAATAAATTTATACTGTACTCTCAGATTTTAATAAGTTTAGAAGGTGAACAAATTTAGTAAGAGAAAACGAATGGAACTTAATTTTTGTTCTTTCTAGTTTTATATTGCACCAGCAATAATAAAAAAAAATCATGAAATATACCTACGTAATAAGTATACTATGCGTACAGTTCTAAATTTCTACAACAATTGGAGTAGACTAAAAAATGAGTACTGGTTTGGTTATAAACGACGATAAACTTCCTTTTCTGTAATAGAATTTTGTACAAAACAGTAGTGCACATTTTAACATAATGTAATATACATTTGAGAAAATTCATTAAAATTTGTTGAACGGTGCGATTTGACTTGTAGAAGGATTAAGTCATTTTGATTATACATTACAACGTATACACACATCCAGACGTCATCCTTAAAATATCACCATGTCACTCTGGAACTTGAAAATACCTAAATCTGTTGAAACTTCCAAGTTGTTTTTTTCTCATTTCACTTTATTTACGGTAAAGTTAACCTTCAGAAGTATGTAATATTAGGATGAAAGGCGTAAATATGCTAAGGATGGTAGTTTAGAAAAAAACATTATTTATTTTTGAGACTTTTATCATTTACTCTTTTACACTATTCCACAGTTTGGTACTACCTTACAGGCCGAATGGGATAACACTGAATATTCAATGATTAGACTGTTTATAAATCGGTTAAAATTTATCCACTACAAGTAAAATAGCTACTTTGAATATTACTATTATACTTTGTACTATTCTTAAATCTGGAAAATGGAACATATATTCAAATGATAATTGGATCAATTATTCATGTATTATAATTTTAATAAATAACACCATAAGTGATAAATGAAATAACATAAAATTAGACTAAATGAATCAGACCTTGGTCAGTCTTTCTGGTTTAACCAAAGTAAAATGCTGACGTTTATGTTTAATTTAAAATCATTTTTAATGGGAATAGAAGAAGTAGGAATAGTCAAATATGGAGAACCATTAATCTTGCATTGAAGGTGTAATAATTTTGAATATACAATAATGATGTTTACACAAAGACATCTTCAGTGGACTATAATTTATTTAAAATATACATTTAACCAATAGAAATGCATTGTTATTTCTATAGGATAACACATTCATACTTTTATTATCGTTTATTCTTCCAAAAGAATATTGTTTATTAGACAATGATTGATTCTTAATACTTCTAAAACTGGAAGTTCAAGAGCTCAAAGACACTACCTAGTTACTTTGAACTAGTAACAAATGAACATTAGTTACTTAAAGCACTATTTTTTCAGAATTTGTGTTTCAACAAATATATTTTTATCAACATTTCATGTTAGTGAAATAAAATTACAGCATCAGGTAAACCCCCATGGTCAAAGATTAAGGAATTGAAACCTAATTCTCAGTTTACGAAAAGTTACCTACCAAGTGTAAGATGTTCAGGCTTTAACAAAGGATACAGTTATTTAAGAGGCTGACAACTATATACGCTTTTAAAAAATATACACATGTGTTTGGTCAGAAGATTTAAGATTGTGGACCTTTGAATAATCACATTTGAAATTTCAAAAAATATTCAGTTAATGGATTTTGTTGTATAGTTACAAATTTATTAAGTTGATAACTTATTTCGTGGTTTCATAGTGAACCTGAATTGATCTAATTTCCTTAATGTACTTTTGTTTCTCATTTCCATTGGCCCATTCAACTTCATGCAAGTCAATAACTTATCTAGATATCAGCATCAAGCTGAGAAATGAAAGAATGATAATTTCTATTTTTTTTAAGTCAAATTCTCAACAATAGAAGCTTTATTTTCTATGAACAATTTGATTCAAAAACGTATTATGATGACTTAAGAAACACCTTACGTTGTTTAGAATTTTAGCCAGGGCCTGTTTTGTGACTATCTTTTTTCTTGGAACATTAATTAATTTGGCATTGCCATTGCCATTAAAAAGAGTTTCCTATTTTTCATCTTCCTAATGATATATGAAATCCCTTGAAATATTCTATAGAGAGCTCATTAATTTCAGAAACATCTCTTCTTATAGAATTATGAAATCGACTAAGTTCGAAGATGTTCATGTTGTTACTAAACAGTATGGACGACACAGCTGCCTTACCTTTCTTGAATGTTATTTCTCATTTCTGGTCAGCAACACATACTGCCATTAATATTAAAATCATAGTAATCCGTCTTACCTCGTACCTTGCTGCTGAAGTTCTTAGACCGGTTTCGGGCGTCACCCATCTTCAACAAGAACTGATCAACTCAGATCAACTGATCAAGAACTGGAGTTGATCAGTTCTTGTTGAAGATGGGTGACGCCCGAAACCGGTCTAAGAACTTCAGCAGCAAGGTACGAGGTAAGACGGATTACTATGATTTTAATATTAATGATACTAACCTCTGTGGTAATGACAAAATGCATGAATTTAACATATACTGTATCGATAGTTTTATCATCTGCAATTTCAGAAACCGTGATCATCTTTTGACTCATGTGACTCTACTCATGTGAACCGTGATTCTATGTGACTCATGTTATGTAAGCCGAAAGTTTATATTACCGAGCGTTCGTAGAATTGTCATAATGATAATTAATAGAAAAACATTAGTTACTGTTTTTGTGAAGTTTTTGAGTTTAATATACATGAAAATAGTATGTATATTCAGGTATTAGAATATTTCAGCACTAATAAAAATAGTTACATATTTTATAAATGTTACTACTATTAAACGACAGTTATACTTGGGAAATGCTCCGTACCAAGTTTTACTTCTTATTGATACTCCTGATTTAGTCCTACAACGTCTTATATAGGACAACAAACAATATGTAACATTGACCTTACTTCCAATAGCAGAAAAGGGAATCCTTTGATTAATAATTAGATGACCAAAGCATGATCGGTGGCAAAAAAATTAGGACCCTTAATTAGTTCTCACCATACATCAAAATAAGCAGTCAACAAAAATGATTGATGCCTCTTGATAGTCCAACATCACGAAAGGGTATATAACATCAATATATGGATCTTTTGTTAATTGATAATGATTAACGAGGAGCAAACAGAAAACAGGAAAAAAGTAATTACTGCAAATATATTTATCATGTAGGTAGAGAGATGGTGAAGAACTCAAATAACTAGGCCTTGTTTTCACTAAAATCAAAACTGATTTGTTATGACTATGAAGGCTATACCTAAAATAACGTTTGCAAGAAATTAATCAATTCAGAATAAACTGAAAACCCCTTGTTAATAACACAAGATAAATGGTTATCAAAGAGGATACAAAATAATTTAGAATATTTGTAGGTTTAAACATTAAAAAAATCACCACTTATCTACAGGGACATTTCCAACATTTACAATTATAAACAAACAAACAAACACACACGCACACACACACAATATTATATTATCCAAATAGTATAGATGAGATGTACAGTTTTAGACAATATTGCACCTTAGACAAGGCACTTTATTGTGATTTCATATGATCTTTGGTGGTACTACATCTTATGACTTTAGACTTCATTGTTTTTCTCCTGAACAACTTGCACTATAGAATTAAAATTTTAGAATTATTAAAGGTTTTAAAACTGAATTAATTATTAAACTGTCCCCACAGTTTGACGGATCAAGTTACAATTGAAAATTAAAATTGCTCCTTGTAAATGGAGGAGCTCTATAGTTTTTTTTTTAAATGAAATGGTATTTTAGTAAAGGTGCCTTATGTAAATTTTATGATTTCAAGAGGTACTTGTTTTTGCCAAACTACTAACTTTGGAATAGCAAAGGTTTGCATTTAGCAGTTACCTAAAATTAGTACATTACAAAACAAAATCAAGAAATCGTGGTACTGCCAGTAATAATATAGCCTCGAAAATATAAAAATTATCTTGAAATAATAGCAACGCGTTACTCGACAGATGTGTTTAGATCGGCGTAAAAAACTTCAAGAAATAAGACATACGGATTAAACATAAATATTTTTTGAAAAACTGTAAGCTGATTTTAATAAGTTAAAGAAGTTAAAATTAATGTATAAGCTAGTACGTTAATTTTAATAAATGTATAAGATTTAAAACAATTGAAGGGAATAAATCACGGACGTATAAATATCAGTGTCGATATTTAAGTATATTGACTGTACCCTTTGAACATGGCTGTAACATCACTCTTTACCGAGATAAACTGATTTGGTTAGAGAACTGTAACGTACATAAAGATGCAGTATCAATAATAAAGTTATTCGTTTGTAATATAAGTATGATATGATATATATATATATATATATATAATATATATATATATATATATATATGGTATAACCGCAGTATATGTTATATTCTTGAACGAATATATTTAAGAGAAAATTTTTCTCTTCTTAACATAGATGGGCTGAGTTTATTAATATAAAGAATAGTGATTATGAAATGAGTACATTTTGACATTTTTAGTACACATTTAGAAAAATGCTGAATCCAGTTTTAATGACGTTCTCATCAATGTGGTTCGTTCAATGAAATAACTCCTTTGGGTGCCTTTCAACAAACGTAATGATGTTTGACAGACACATAGTTCTTCATTTTATTGAGCAATACTGTTGTGTGGGAAAGGTACTGTATTGAACTTGATGTCAAAAATTTTTAATCACTTTTCTGAAAAGTCTAAACAATTTAAATGTATTGTCCTACTAGGACATTGCAAGGTAAAAGTTCATGAGTTAGATATTAGATGAGAAAACATTACACTAGAAAGGGGATTATTAAGGTCTGTCTGTTATTATTTGTCTTATAATATTTATATATTGACCTTTTATTAAATGTATTGTATATAATATTTGATATAATTAATAAAATAAGGATCTGTCAAATTAAGATGAATCAAGTAATGAAATTTATTCTTAATATGTTTGCTTTACTTTTCAAACACAGATTTTGAAAATACGTTTAGAGAACAGCGGTATCAAAATAAATCAAATAATTAAGTTGACTGTCAACGAATTTAGCAATCTGTTAGGTTATAGTAAAGTTGAATGTAGACCACTCCAGACTTTTTACTTTACTATAAGTAAAATATAGTGATCGTGAAAAAAATCGATCTCGAGATTTTGACGGAATTACATGTTTTGAGGTACCAGAAGTCGTTTTATGACGTTTTTACGATGATGTCTGTGTGTGTGTGGGTGGATGGGTGGGTGCGTGTGTTAGCATTGCTTGTTACCACGCTACGGTCCAGAATCTTTGATGGATCAAGTTGATATTTTACACAAAAATGGGCCTCATAAAGACGAAGATCCCTATTGTTTGGGAAGAATTATGCATGATGGGAAAGACTTTTTTTGCCAAAAACCGTTTTTTTTAAAACATTTATTTCTCCTAAACTGATAACCCTAGAGTTTTGAAATTTTGACATTATCTTTGAGGTTACAAATGCAACAAACGAAATATATATTCAGAATTTTAAAACAACGGGAAATATTTTTTTTTCAATAAAATGTAAAAATTTTGACTTATAATTCAATCTCAAACCTTGTGACAGCGATACAAGGCATACTGTTTGACGCATCAAAATGAAACTAAGCCTAAAAATAGAACATTATGAGGAGAATGAGTTGAGATATTTTTTTTCAAAATTACATTCGCTAAAGGGATGTTACAGCACGATTTCTGTTTTCAGAAAATTTTTTTTGACGCTAAACGGCTCGTTAAAAAATAATGAAAATTTGACCAAAAATGGAACAAAAAATTAGCAATTCATAAAAAAAAAATCATGAAGTTTCAATTACGGGAAAGAGCAATAACGCTATAAAAACTGTTTGTTTATTCTAGACTAAGAGATCACCTGCTATACTTGTCGAATTTTTTGTATTTTTTACATTGTTTACATTGACTTAGAAATTTTTTGAGCGAATCCACTGAGATAAAAGTGATGTTTCTAATGAAAAAATGAATATATATTATTGACTTATAAGAGATGTAAGAGGAATAATATTGTGCAGGTAAATGATAACACTCATTAAAAAAAATTCGTATATATGTTATTTGACAAAGGGGAAGGAAAATGATCTTATTAAATACTAAGAAGCCATAAAATTCCCAGTATAATAATTCTGTTAAAAACCAAAAATGTAAAAGATAATTCAAAATATAAATCTTCATTTAGAGATTAATAACTGTAATTATCGTACATCTTTAATTAACAAATCACCTTAAAACAACATTTTCTTCGCTATTTAAGATGTTTTTCAGAGAAAAAAAAGGGTATTTTACTGTTTCAAATTTGAAAATTTTACATTAATAGTCAATGTAGAAGGATGTCAAGTAAATGATGTAAGAAGTCTACTGGCTATTTGAACAATAGCCATGTTCTCTTGTAGGATAATATTTCGTATCAAGAAATGTTCACTTTGGTTTTTCAAAAATGTTATTACTGCTGTAGTTATACTAATGAAATTATTTGTGATGTACAAAAATAAGCATATAAATTGATATGTCCTTCAATCACTATCTGTCCTACCTCACGAATACAACGCTAATAATTATATCCCATTTAGATATTTATGTTATGCTTAAATGATACGTTATGTTTTATATACTCAAGAAATTTGACATTGAGTTACTTATAGTAAAGTAGAGTGTAGGCCACTCCAGATTTTTTTTATTCTAAATAACAGACAGAATGAAAATTTATTTAGGGGAGTGAAGAGAGACTAGCGAGTTGGCTATGGGCCTTTGAAGTCAGAGGCAACAATAAGCACTCAGATTCAACTACTTGACAAAGACATTGCTTACAAGGCCCTATTAAAATTTACAAGCTTTCACTAATGAATCACATTTCATTTCCGTACACTGGAATCTTCAGTGTAGCATACAATATAACTACCATATCAAACACTATGTTTGCATTATGAAAATATATTTTACCAAATTTCGTTTCAATTTCCGTTTTTTACGTTTACTATTTTAGTTGTAAAATTAACAGCCACTTATATTTTTGAAATTATTGGGGAACAATTAATACCTTGACTATTTGAATACCTATTTTAAAAGTGTAATACATAAAGCGATGAAGGGTTTTCAGATAAAAACACTTTCGATCATCTATTTACTCATGAAATATGGAATCCCTGGGCCGAACAAGACCATTTATCAGGAAAAACAACCTACCTCGTTCCATATGTAACAAGCCCATATCAGCTAAATGACCACCTAAAATTAAATTGCCTTTTACCAAGATCCGAGAAGGTACAAAAACCGTAGAATACTCCCTAGTCAATTTGTACAACAGAATTTTAAAAATATATATCAGTGCTAGTAAAAAAAAAGTAATTTTGTGTTAACAAAAAATTTTTTGGTCTGTAATGGGTAATTTCTGGATATTTCAATGTTTTCTACAAGAAGTAGGAGTGCCTGTAAAAAATCATTATTTTTCAGCTGTAATATATCTGTTTACTGCTGTAAAATATTGTAAAAGTAATTTAAGTCTATTAGTGAAGAAGTGACTAGGTAGAGATTACATTCCTTAATCAGATGATACTACATAAGGAACACAAAAAATCAAACTAGAGACGATAGAAGACAGTATAAATAAAAAAAATTGTTACTAAAACGTAATATAATGAAGTTGCAGTTATTGTTTATTTTAAAGTTATCCAACTGCTCTTAGGGCTTTTATTCCAAAACTACATAAGCCAGGCTTTCTTACTTTAACAAGGTACACTCTTCCGTGTGTTCGGTATTAGTAAACCAAACTGGTATCGTTAAAACGTTTTGAAGAACTCTATTCAAATTACTTTTATATCGTCCCTACAAATAAATACGTAAACACTATAAACCAGTTGTTAGTACAATATTCAAATTAAAATATTTTAAAAATTAATGACTTTTTTCCAATTAGTGAAAGCAACATTTTTTTAGTGCAATTATCAGTTCTATACTCATTATACTCAGACAAAATCTGAAAAATCATAACGCTGGTAAGTCAAACCAGCCAAAGGGCCTAAAACAAAAAAAACTTACAATAATTACTTCAATTTGTATTAGAAATTATGAATGACTAATTGTTATTATTTTTACTTCTTACTAGAATACATTATTTTAATTAACATGCTATTTCAAGTGCAATTTTAAATTCCCAAGTATTTCACCCGAAGATACTTTTTTTCCTTTGATTAGATGTCATAATCTCAAAGAGGGTGCCAAACAAGAATAAATGTATTAGGAAAGATGAAACCTTCAAGAGAGGAAATTATTCATTCCTGCTGATTTGAAATCTGCAAATAGGAAAGGGAATAAGGCAGAGGTAAGAACCCATCTCCCTTCGTGTCATCTTGCCTATTAGCAATCATTCCCTGTATTAGATTGTATACCACAAGATATGCTACACTTTTTCTCCTCAAACAAAACTCTATAAATAATTTACAATTTTAAACATTATTGCTTAAAATAAGGGTATTCATAATTAAAATCGGATTTTATTTTATTTCTTTTATTATTATCGTAATTATAATGGAATTTTCTTTTATTTCAAAACTAAAGTCGAATCTATTGTGCAGTAAATGGAAAGTGATTGAATGATTAATTATCATAAAGATGGATCTTCTTTGAGATAACTAAAATATAAATTATAAATAAACTATAAATAAGTTCCTTATTGTCTAAACAACATTTATATTGTAAAATGAACATATTTCTGATTTTGTATTAAGAAACCTGTCTGTGTAAAGAAATTACACGCTTTCAGATAACAAACATAATAAATCTGCTATATTAAATATTTAAATTTCTCAACGCTAAACACTTCATGCCCTTTTCTAAAAAGATTTAATCAACACTGAGGAATGGTAAAATAATATATATTAACAATACTACTAATAATAATAATATTATGGAATTCCATACTTTTTAGGTCTCAGAACCAGACCAAGATGTCACTTGAAAGATAACGTAAGATTCAATTATCTGAAAAATAGCATTTAATGCTATCAGTAGCAAGGAGTAATCACATATATTGTTATTACTTTAAATTTTTAAAAGCGTACGTCAGTGTAGGACTATTACCTGTAGGAAGTACTTTAGTAAGTGGATTTTAAATTTATTACAAATATTTGACTCCACTTACAAAGATGATTTTTGAATAGGAGGTTTCGGCTGTTTTTTATATTTCTATTGTATAATCGATACTTTTTTATAAGTGACAGCACTCTATGAAAAGAAGGTCTAATTATCTATGTAACTAGATAACCTTTACAAACTCGATAGAAAGATTTTGTTTATTTTATTCGTGAGTTTAATGGCAATTCAAGCAACACTGTCAGATTTTTACTTTACCCTAAATAAAATCTAGTAAGGAAAAAAATTGTTTCGATATTTTATCGGATTTATACATGTTGTATACGATGTCTGTGAGTAGTTGGTAAGTATCCAAAAGTTAGTGTATACACTGTAGGGTAACAAACCATCCGAGCCACAATATCAAATTGAATGTACATCAGAAGACCTTGTAATTCAGAAGTGCTGTCTGAATGAGAAATCCACTTTATAATCATTAAAATTTTTAGGTTTATTTTTTTCTCATTGGCTATCATCTCCAGAGAACTGACACTTCGTAACTAGTACAGAACTGATAATTGCACTAAAAAAAATGTTTTCGCTAATTGGAAAGGTCTGTTTTTATTAAAAATGATCTTATGTTTACAACATTTAAAAGTGTTCAATTAAGATAGGTTTGATAGATGATTGTGAATATGATACTGATCACACCGTTTGAGATATCATAGTGAAATTGAACACAAAAAAAGTTATTTTTTTTTAGGATGCGCTGTATAGCGCATTTCTGGTGAAAATCTATCACATCAAAAAAAATCTATCATGTATCTTGCATGACTCAAATTATATAATAAGAATTTTAGTCATATAATATAGTAAAAGGCGTGGATTGACACCCGTAATCTTTCTATTTCTCTAGTAGTTTTGAACATTTTTTGTTAATGTACATTATTAGTTAAATTCACTGTCTAGAATACGGTGCCACGATCGTTCGACCAGTGTTGGTCGTTGTGTATTACTAAACAAAACTATGTAAATACTTGATATGTAGGTTCATATAAACTACGAGTATTAAACGTCTAAATCTATGATTCCTAAACTTTATTTCCTATTACTTCATTCCTTTTTATTTATTTAATTTACTTGTTTATCATTTCTAATTTGATCTTTTCATTATTTCTCTATCATTAAGGTTAGGTTAGGTTGCAGTGGCAGTGCCACAAAAGAACATACTTATGCCGAACATTACCCCTTTGTGATACCACACAAAGAAGATGATTTTACGTTGAGAGTCCTAAATTTCACCAAGCTCAAGAGTATTATATTAGCGGTTTTTAACAAGTACCTGACACCGTAGAGGCTCGGGGCCGACGGCCTAACGTCCTTTCCGAGGGACAAAGTGCTCACATTTCTTCATATCCAGTGTGAATAAGTCGAGAGGCAGAGTGGGTATTGAACCCCTGACCTACCAGTTCAGAGGCGAGTGCGTTACCACTGAGCTAACCTGGCATCCATCTCTATCATTAAAGTCTGCCTAGTCGGTTATTTATTTTTATTAGTGGTATTATAAAATATCCTTTGATAAATAAATTATTTATCCATTTTTTAAATTTTATGTATTTTGATATTTATATATTTCTAATTAATGACTAATGAGGACACAATAGTCACTTTAGTCACACTTTAATTATTTATTAATGTTATTTGAATCTATCCTTGTTCTTGGGCTATCAGTTGTATAGATGAGAGCCATTATTTCTTATTGGCTGCATTATTTACGATTACGAAGAAGTCATAAACAAATCTACTCTAATGAATAACATCAAATTTTTATTTTAAATTATTGACATAGCCTTTCAAGTTCTAGTAGAAATATGTTTGATAAACTTGGTAAAGTTGAAGAACCCATTCAGAGAAGTATTCATTATTACATTCGAGGTAATTATGTTTAAGAGTAGAGTTGTTAATTTAATTAGTTCTTCTATATTATTACTTGTATCATTTCGTTTATCCAACTGACGACTGTTTATTGTTTCAGTTATTGAAATCGCGATGTATAAAAGTCCTCAATAAAAACGATAATAATTTATTTTTTTCAATTACATATATGGCTTTTATTTTATTGGTTAAATCAGAAGTGCTCGTATTAGTGTAGTTTTTTTTTATAACCTAGCCTTATCTTTTTTTGATACTTTTTTATAGACACCCTTTTGTAATGTATTATAAGACAAATAGAGTAACTTATTTTATGAATTATAATTTGTGTTATTAATTAAAGAGCTCTAAGATTCATGTTTATAAATGTATAAACAAATTTAATGTAGAATCAAGAATGAAAGGGGAATTTTCAAATATAAAGCTTCTATCTAACTTGCTAGATAAGTTACGAGTTTTTTTAAACGAAATAAAACCTAGCATTGTTATTGAGGAGAATTGGCAGAATATTTTTATTTTGGTTATAATTTGATAGACATTGTTGTACAAATAATTCATCCGTGAAGTTCTTTTTAATAAACTTCTTTGATTTGGTAGTGAAAACCAATAGCATGTTGGGATATTTCTCGCATCATTAATTGAACTACATTCTTTACTCTACAAATGTAGTGTTCTCAACTGTTTAAACATTTTAGATACTCAGTAAAATAATACTAATGCTAGTATTTCAACAAAACCTCGTACACTTTATTGAGGCTCAGGGCTGAGGCTAATTAGTTTTGAATGATTCAGTTAGCAGTGCCGCACACAGCGGAAACTACTTTATGGAAGCTTATTTCACTTAACTGGGTTGTGTGAAAGAATTTTACATAAAAATACGTACTTAAATTTATGAAGCGTAAAAGAAATAAAAGTTGGTATAGAGTTCTTTAAGACAACACTCTGAACAATAAATTCATGAGTGAAAATATGAAACGAGTAGGGTCCTTGGAGTTGTCCCGAGTAAATTTGAAAAGTACTTATCACTAGTTCTAGTGTTTTAAAAAATGTTTGACGAACTCCTGCAATTGGAAGTTCAATTATTCTATAGGGTTTTTTACTTTACTATAAGTAAAGTATAGTGATCGTGAAAAAATTCGATCTCGAGATTTTGACGGAATTACATGTTTTGAGGTCCCAGAAGTCGTTTTATGCCGTTTTTACGATGATGTCTGTGTGTGTGTGGGTGGGTGGGTGCGTGGGTGGGTGGGTGAGTGTGTTAGCATTGCTTGTTACCACGCTACGGTCCAGAATCTTTGATGGATCAAGTTGATATTTTACACAAACATGGGCTCCATAAAGACGAAGATCCCTATTGTTTGGGAAGAATTATGCATGATGGAAAAGTCACTTTTTTTGCCAAAAACCGTTTTTTTTAAAAGATTTATTTCTCCTAAACTGATAACCCTAGAGTTTTGAAATTTTTACATTATCTTTGATGTTACAAATGGAACAAACGAAAAATATATTCAGAATTTTAAAACAACGAGAATAATTTTTTTTTTCAATAAAATGTACAAATTTTGACTTATAATTCAATCTCAAACCTTGTGAGAGCGATACAAGCCATACTGTTTGACGGACAAGAATAAAACTATGCCTATAAATAGAACATTATGTGTAGAATGAGTTGAGATATTTTTTTTCAAAATTACATTCTCTAATGGGGCGTTACAGTACGACTTCTGTTTTCAGAAAATGTTTTTTTGATGCTAAACGGCTGATTAATAAATAATGAAAATTTGGCCATAAATGGAACAAAAAATTAGCAATTCATAAAAAAAAAATCATGAATTTTCAGTTATGTGAAAGAGCAATAACGCTATAAAAACTGTTTGTTTATCTTAGACTAAGAGATCACCTGCTATACTTGTCGAATTTTTTATATTTTTTTTTCATTGTTTACATTGACTTAAAAATTTTTTGAGCAAATCCACTGAGATAAAATTGATATTTATAAAGGAATAATTTAAATTGATTATTGACTTATATGAGATGTAAGAGGAATAATATTGTTACATGTAAAAAAATCACCGGCAATAAACATAAATAAATTACCTTTGTCTTCCATGGCATGATGGATTTGTCTCATAAAATGCTTTAATAAATCTATATATTGCACTCTTGAGCAAAACTTAATATCAGTTACAATTACATTATAATTGTGAATGTAGTACCTTTCCATGATATTGAAATGTAATGAATGGACTCTTTCCTCAAGAAAGAGGACTTATGTTTGTTGAGAAATATCCAATTTTTTTTTACCACTCTAGTCTAATAGTTCATATATATTATTTTCGAAAATTGAAGCTCCCAACTATAAAAGATTTAAATTATATTGAATAGCTGGCTTTGACTTCGATTTGAGTATGTAAACTGGCTAATTACTAATCTATTTTTTCTCAATATACATTCATAGCAAACTTAAACAGAGTACAGAAGGCAGGAAAAGGATACCACTCACTCAGAAAAAATTCGTATATATGATATTTGACAATGGGGAAGGAAAATGATCTTATTAAATACTAAGAAGCCATAAAATTCCCAGTATAATAATTCTATAAAAGACCGAAAATGTAAAAGATAATTCAAAATTGAAATCTTTCGTTTAGAGATTAATAAATGTAATTATCGTACTACTTTAATTATAATTCATCTTAAAGAAACATTTTTTCTTCGATTTTTATGATGTTTTTCAGAGAAAGTAAGGGTATTTTCCTGTTTAAAATTTGAGAATTTTACTTTAATATTCAATGTAGAAGGATGTCAATTAAACGATGTAAGAAATCCACTGGCTATTTGAACAGAGGCCATGTTCTCTTGTAGGAGAATATTTCGTATCAAGAAATGTTCACTTTGGTTTTTCAAAAATGTTATTTCTGCTGTAGTTATACTAATGAAATTGTTTGCATCAGCTGTGTTATGTACCAAAATAAGCTTATATATTAATATGTCCTTCAATCACTATCTGTACTCTTTCAGGAATGAAAGACTAATAATCATATCCCATTTAAATGTTTACATTATGCTTAATTGAGACGTTATATATTATATACTCAAGAAATTTGATATAAGTTACTTATAGTAAAGTTGAGTGAAGGCCACTCCAGATTTTTATTTTAGGAGGAGTAACCAAAAAAGAAACTGAAAGAGTAGAGCATCATTAAGGAGTTGACAACATCTAACAATAATCTAAAAAAGTTTATTCAAAGGAGTATCTACGAGTAATTTGAAATCAGTCCAAAATTACTACCCGTGTAAGATTCAATTTGGACGGGTGACCTGATAATATTTTCACGCAATCTAGAACGTATGATCTTCGCTTACATCACTAACCACCTAATTTAGTACGTGCAACTTAGGTTTAATTGTACTGAAATAAATAACTAATTAATAGAATAAGAAATTTTGTAATATTTTAAAGTCGTTAATCCGACTTCACTTAACGTGCCAATCTAGGCTCAAAGTAGGAGTGGGGTGGTTGGTGGGGGGGGGTGGGGTGCATTACTCCGGTTTACTTGCAACTTTAGTTTTTTCACTTTTTCCCAACACGTCTACGTTAGTTCTACATTACATGGTTAATTATAAATGACTTATGTCTTATATTTTGCAAACCATGCTTAAACATTTTATGCCATTTATAAAATGTTGAATGTTAGTTATATATATAAGCAAATTGGTTTTATTACTAGCGACAAAGTTCATGTCCATAAGTAGCCTTGTGATGGAATCGTTGTGACTGTTTTTTTCTTGACTTTTCGAATAATGGATAGGTCCTTACGAAGAGTTCTATACTGTTTGGACGCAGTTGCAATCTGATATTCCAATAAATGTACATATGTTTACATTCTTCCATGTTCTGTAATCATTTCAGTTTATTAAAAATGTATTTGTAAATGTTCCATTCTCAGGCTACTTGCCCTACAGCAGGGGGTAAGAACCTGGTGCTCGCGAGCATCGAATTTGATGGGTCTACAAAGACATGAAGTGGAGTGCAGAAACATTTAAACAAGACGGAAAAAAATGTGCAGACTTGAATAGCACGAATAAATATTTCTATATATGCCCAATGCAAAAAGAACTTATGCAAAATACTTCTGGTGTATTACTATTGTAAGTAAAGTATATTTTGGGCTCCAAGGAAGGTAAAGGGTCCTTGTGTGTCCCTGACTTTATCTTCAAGTCAACCCCACCTCCTCGTGGTGGGGCCACGACCATAAGTTTAACCAATAAGTAACTTTTTCATATGTTTAAAGACTAGCGAGGCTCTGACTCCCTATCCCAAGGTTTTAGGCGTACTACTGTGCCGAAGGGTGGTACAGGAAGTGTGTGTCTCCAACGAAGCCTCTGGGATACCAGGTGCCCTCCCAGTAGTAATTAGCCTTCTCCGAGTAAGGGGCTCTGCTCGGGGTGACCTTTTGTTCCCCACATCTGGAAGTGCTGACTGATATCCCTCCACTCGACCTGCATATTAAAGCAATGACGAGAATGGGTGCGCAGCACGTGGAGAAGTACCAACAATGGATAAAGCCCACCCGTTGGGGGGGGATCAGAGTATCATAAATGAGTGTTCGCTGGATATGATCTCTGATGGCATGTTCATTCCAACTATACCGAATAGAAACTATGGCGTTGTTATACAGGGTAACACTCACAAAGAGCCATCAAGTGGATCCTGTAATTAACCGGCATACCGGTATAGTAATGGCTTGGTTATGGAGGAACACAGTGGTGGCGGATGCTTCCGAAAGTAAACGGATCATCTGGTGCAGTAAGTTAACCTCACGAACCCACTGATTGAAGATTTTATAATCTTATGATTGTGCAAAAGAAAATCTTTTACAGCTATGAATCCATTTTTTTTCTTTGAACATGTTAAAATTACTATGCGAAATTAACCTCCATTTGAATGATAGTTTCTAAATTAATATACTACAGAAGAGACGAGTTTATCAGTACTTGGTATGTATTTATATATAACAATAGCAAGTTTATACCACTAAATTTTTATACGTTCAGTGAACAAACTCTGGACACAACTGGTCTAGGCTTTGCTTTCCAAGTATTGCTGTTAATGATGGGATTGCGTGGTCTTACCTATAGTAAACTGTACACCTCAATGAAGATCGTAAATCATATACAAAATAAATTGAATCTGCAAACTAAATTGAATTTCTCATGTTGATTATATTTGTAAAATTGATGCATTATCAACTTAACTAGTGGTTAGTATATACCTTCCATATCTGAAATGCAGTAATTTAAATTTAGTGTACTGCATTCAATTTAAACCTTCAAATTATTCTTTTCATTAAATAAATAATTACAATTTTATGAACATATAGAGATTAATGATTTACTGCAAAAGTTATTACTAAAGTTGAATGAATTTCTTTTGATATATTATAGTATGGTAAAATTTTTAAATAAAAATTGATGCATTTCAATCAAAGGAAAAGGAAACTTGAAAACAGTGTTTCTTGATTAATAAGTAAAAAATAAATGGTTCGTTAATTCAGACACATCCACCCAACTTTTCGGTTGAAAGTAGAAAGTTATTTAATATTTGAAGAAGTAAATTGTATAGTTAGCATTTACTTACTAAAATGGTATCAATGGAATTAGAAACTAGATAGTTTTTCCATTATAAATTAAGAAATTCCGGACTGAAACAAAGGTAATTGAGTGATCAGTTTGAAAAAATTATTCTAGGTATTGATTAAACCTGTCCCTCAGTCTTTTTAATAAAGGAAATATCTTAATTTATTTTACAAGTTAAAATAATCAGCTTTTCTCCTGTACTTTTTTTAATGGAACTTTAAAAAAAACTTTATAAAAGCAATACTCTTAAACTTAATTCAATTACTTTTAAGGATACCAGGAAAAACAGCTGGGTATATATTTTTGTTGTATATGCGAACCTGTTCTTTCGAATGGAAAAGAGGAGGAGTGAGGTCTAATGCTTTAGGGATCTTCGGGTTTACGACATATTACCTCACCAATGGATGGTGATGTCGAGAAGAATCAGAGGGTTTGGACAAGAAATATGCGTGTGCTAATATTAAAGCCACGAGGAAGTAACGAAATGTATCAATATTGCTTCAAAACCTACGACACTACTACCATTGAATCCCTCGAACATCCAAGCGGGAAAGGCTAAATCACCAAACGTCGCCATTTCTCACACTGCACAGAAAGTTAAGAAAACTGATATTTCCAATCAGAGGTTAGTTGCACTCTAAGAATACAAAGATCTTTTGGAAATATTTATTTGATATAAAAAAATATGAGCCAACCGATAACATGCGTGCAAGTCTCAAAACCCAAACTTTACACATTGTTAACATTATTATTCATTAAATGGAACCAATAATATAAAAAATATTGGTCGAATTGTAGACATACTAATGTCTAAATTAAACAAAATTCACCTAATTTTATGAGAATTAATGTTAAAGGTCTAAAAGAAATTATCAGTGACCGAGTTTTTACACAGATCAATTTCTGTATTATTTCCAATTCGATGAATTCATTTATACTCGCTTTAATTGTCCAATTGCTGAAAGTTCTGTTTTAAATTTAATACGTTAAAAATAAAGACTAACTTTTCTCAATTATACTTCAATTTTTAAAATATTTAAAATAATTAAGTATAGAGCAATGCCTAACTATTAATTTATCACAAATTTTGTGATATTCGGAAAATTGAATGATAAATATTATAGTATTTAGTATTTATAGTTTTTTTTATGACTTACCTATATAGAGGCTAAACGCATTTGGAGTTTTCCAAGGGTAGATTGGAAAACATCGAAAAACATATGACTTACGGTCATATGTGATTCGCCACCCATTCAAACCATTTGCTGAGACATATTACTGAAAACATCTACTCAAGTCATAACTTCAAAAATTTGCTTAACTTATTTACTATTTATTCAACGTGGCTATAACCGTTGGATAAATATTATACTATCGACAAATCTTATGAAAAATTGTGTAATGTAATTACATTTCAAAATTAAATATAATTGATAATATAATGAATTCGTCTTGTTTCATTTTTATAATTGGTTTTTTAATATGGTGCCTTTTTTCAAAATCCATATCAACAAAATCAGAGCCTTTCAAAATATTTTTTATCCTACATCAGAACTGTTTTCTAAACTTTTAAACTTGAAGGACGGTTTTTACGTGGATTTCGCCTTATACATATTGAATATCAACAAGAAAGTTGAAATAATTGCGATTTTAATTAAAATTGCGTAAACGAATTTTAAACAAGTTGCAAATAGAAACTTTTTTTTCAGATATAGTTCTTCCTAAAAGTGTAATAACGGTGTTGAGCCTACTGTCCTAATTCAGGGAAAAGAGTAATTTAAATATGAAATTTTATGATTATAACTCTTGGTTTTTGTGATATCCTGTTTACCACACACATTCACGGACAGATCACTTTGCAAAGGTATTTTATTGGATTGTGGAGGTTTCAGAACATGTTTTTCTATTAAAATCATGATGTCAAATTTTGACCCATACACAAAACTTCCATATCTCTATATTTCATATAGAGAGAAAATGACAGTAAAATTTGTATCTTATATTCTTGAACATTGTTTTTGAATGATGTAAATTATTGTAAAAAAAACGCGTATATAATTAAATAAGGTTTATTTGAAAAAAATGTTACATCAATTACATTTAAGTGTATTTGTAAAGAAGCAGTATGAAAATATTTTGAAGTGCCCCACGTTGATCATAAGTAGTCAGAATTACTTACTAAGTTATACCAGGAATAATGATATTCAGTAATATCACAATATACATTTCTTTATTAATGTATGATATATCATAAGCATGAGAAATCCAGGTTGTGCGGTAGGGAGAGCTGGCCTCCTCGTATCACCATGGCGAAATGAACGTAAAGCCTTAACTGCATTGAAAGTGTTAAGTGATATTTTTTTATCACTTTATACATTGTATTCCAATTTACATTGACCGAGTTTGCAGAAACTCAGATATTTAACTTTATTATTTCTTTCAAGTTGAATATTGTTTGGCATTAAATAGACAGATCACATTTTAAATTCAACTTTATTAACCTCTAAGTTAATAGTTAATTCTTAAAATATTTTAGGATATTAACATTTTATGTTTACATTTATATATATCTATATAAATAAAATAATGATTTTGTCTGTACATTGCTTAGAACTGACTCAATTCAAGTTTTCTTTACGTTTCATACATTGCTTTAATATGAACAGGAGGGAAAAATCAACAAACAAGTTCTTACGCTATATCATACCGAGGAAAGACCTTACAAGTCAGTAAAGAGATTGGATTAGTGATGAAGAAGCAGTTCATTATCTAATTGAATTTCTTGACTCTGAATTTATTTCTCCTGGACTGCCTGCTCATGAGTAAAAACTTCAAGTAGGAGCACCAATCATGTTGCAATTTAGTAGCAGTAACAAATTTCATGTTACGAAACATGAGTGCCCCAAAAACTGTGCAACGGGACACGACTCTGAGTTCGTGCTCTGCACAGATATGCCATAGAGGCGGACATAATGACTGGATGTGGTATTGGGGAGTCTGTGTGTATACCACGCATTTCATTGATTCCGAGCCACTGTCTGTTTCCATTGAAATGATTGCAATGTCCTGTCAGAGTCTATTTCGCAATGACGTTAACTAAGTCGCAAAGGGAGACTTTATCTAACGCAGGAATTCATGTTAGCGAAACCAAGTTTTTCTCACATGGTCAACTGTAGTTTACTTGCTCAAGAGTCAGAGGTTCCAACTGTTTGTTCTTCCGTAAACCTGACGGACAGACAGCTAATGTGGTGTATACAGAGGCATTTGTTTAACACTGTACTAATAATGGTATTTTCTACTATTCTATAACTTCTAATTATGGTATTAGTATATATAATATTATAATTGATATTTTGGAATACCAAGTATAATAGAATTTTTGATTCCGTCAAAGACGGGTACGTTTGCTAGTATATATATATATATATATATATATATATATATATAATAGTGATTTAATGATACACATAATGAAAAATGGATTCAAATTGTTTTAATGATTTTTACAAATTTTAATTTAAATCAGTTAATATCCTTCAGAACACTTTTTTTTATTATTTCACTTCCTCTCTGTCTCTCTTTCTCAACTCTCTCTCTGTGAACCATGCAAAATATTTTTTCAACAGATAGTATAATTTCACATATAAATACTCCTTAGAACAAGAACTGTTAAGTTTTAGTGAAACACATGTATATACAAAAATTATTATTTTTTATTAACTTAACTGCCCATCATATGGATTGAAATATATTTCATTAAAAACATATCCTCTATTTTAATAGGCTTTACACCATACCTGTTAGAATGAAGAAAAATCTTCAACGTTAAAACTACTTTGAAAAATATTAAGATCCAATAATGGAGAAGAGACTGCGACCTAAATTTTAAAATATTTTTTATAACCTAGAAAATGGAGATGACATTAGTTATAACTGCATATTACAAGGATTTATTATTTTAAGAAAAGTATAATAAATTAGGTCGTTAAAATGGAGTCTTTATAAATATTTTTGATGACATACACTGTGTATCATGAAACTACAATAAACATGAACATGCACTTCAACCATGGATATTTGTATAAAAATTATATCTACAATTAAATCAATAATAACAGTAAACTATATTTACCTATATTGGTTTAGAGTTAATCGCATTAAATGCTTTAGTAATTTTTCAGTAATTTTGGAATTTCTAATTTCTAATTTCTAATTTGAAATTTACATTTGAATGTACCTCTACTTTAGTGGAATCATTTTAAGGGTACTAGAAGAGCTAGAAGATATTTGTGAAAAATAAACAAGGAATACTTGTTTTACTCAAATGAACTGTTTTACTCAAAATCTTCTTTCTTTCTACGAGTGGCAATCCAGTTTTGAGACGTAGCAGATTGTCTGATATTCATAGTAAGAGAAGCATGTACAAAGACAAAATGTCTTTTTAATGGAAACTTTTGCTAAATTAGATACCTCAGTCTTTACTCTTGCAAGAATGGGATAAATCGAATTTAAAAGAATAGCATAAGTCAAATTCAGGAGGATATGCTTTACGTCCGCTTAGTAGGGCCCATTTTAGTGGGTTCAGCAAGCTGACCCAACGGTGTATGAGTAATTTGCATACAATTTAATTGATAAATAATTACGTCAAAACTGAATCAATACGTTAGCATGCAAAATTGTTTTATTACCAAATATTTTAATTTTATTTACTTCCAAATAAAATCATTTTTATTTGTAAAGTTTTAGTCGTCACCTCAGAATGACGAAGTCTGGACTTTGAAATTACTGTGTAAATTTTATATGCGACAGCACACATTAACTATTTGAGATGTTACCTTGAATTAGACAAGAGGATTGTAAGTGCCTTCCTTCATTGACTTCTCTACTTTCCTCCATTATTCCTGCCACTCTATATGATCCATCAATCCAGTAAACATGTCAAACTAAAGTTCAGCCGTAGATATCAATAGGAAATTATTTGGGACTGAAGTATTACCTGATATATATTGTCAATGGTCTCTTCTGGAAGCCATCTCTTCATATACTGTGAATAAACAACAATGGATGCATTCTTGACTATTTTTTTGTTTCCTATTTACTTTCTTCAAGCAAACTTTAAATTTTTCAATTCATTATACTCATTCATAAATTCTTTAATAAAATTTACTTTAGCTTCATTTACGTTTACGAGTAATCAGTGTGAAAAGAGAAGCATTCGTTAAGGAAGTTAACATTTTCAGGTTGCAAGCAGATGCAATAAGTGGTTGTTTGAATGACCATGTAGGGAACGAGTTATCTTGTGTAAAGGTTTGACCCGTTTCCTTATTGCTTTGTAGTTTTAAATTAACATATGCAAAAAAATTTGGCGTTGTTTCGTCTCTCTTCTAATCCAGAGGACAATGACCTGCCTGAACGATACGTTATAAACGATGGGATTTGCATGTTACAGAATATTCCTATAAAAAGCATAGCTCTAAGTTTAGCATACCTTTTACTTTACTTTGTAAAGCATACTCTAGTTAAAGCATTTGCAATACCGAATCTTGCTTTTGGAATAATCTATATTATCTTCATTGGTAGCCACACTTTAATTACTCAGTATTTAAGTAGGTACTCAATATACGATGAACTATGCTTCAACATTAGTCTTTTTATTGATGGTTGTGTCTTATTATTGATTCCGAGAACTATTATTCTCACGTATTTTAAAATAAGTTATTTTTAGTTGTTTTAAAAGAATTGTTTTCTAATCGTATTTCTTTTAAAAACTATAGAATAATTTACTTAGTTAAAATGTTAACTTAAATTCCATGTTCAAAAGTACTTTTCCTACTCAATTTTCCAATTTCCGTGTTTTATCAGAATTTGTCTAACTAGGGAAAATTCAGAAGTATACCAGAATATATAAATATTTTTCAATGAAAATGTGACTCTACGACTGGGATCAAAAGTCTCACTCTAGGAGCCTCCGAAGAGGCCCATATTTGGTTGCTAAGTGCGCTTAGTCCACCTGGCCATAATCTAAAGTGATAATACTTCGTTTTATTAGTTCTTGTCTTTCCATTTAGTTTTTATATTGTTTATTAACAAATACACTTTTTTATCTTTTATTATTTAATTATTTCATTTTTAATAATATTATTTGTATTCTCAATATTATTTTAAGTTTTATTTTATTCTACTTTTTATTAAAGCATAGTTCATAATTTCTATTTTTGTATCGTTTTATCTGTTCATCCCTCAGTTTTTCTTTTATTTATGTTATATTTTTTCATATTTCCTAATTTAATTATAAATTGATTCTTATCTGCCTTATTCTGTGTGACCGGGCGCGTATGTGGCAATATTGTAGTTTTAATTTAAAACTCAATTGTCTTGATAATGTCTGAAGACACCAGAAACATGAACTCATTTAGCATGTCGACGATTGGAAATATATTGGAAATATAAAAAAGCAAGTTTCTTATTATTAACAATGTTTGTATACAGGAAGGACGGCTACCAAAATTAACAAATATATATATATATATATATACAATAAAACAAAAAACGAAGGAAACACACAGAAAGACACAGACATAACTCACATCGATATTTCGACAATCGTCGTCATCAGGAGGTGCGAAGAGCGAAGAGTCCCGCAGGAAGACAGGGCGGTACTGAACTCGGAAACCGCAGCCAGTACCCCACCACTTACCACCAAGCGGGGGAAGGGAGGGAAGGAAATGAAGAGCCAAATTAAGACGTAAAAGGAACGAGTAAAAATTATAACTATAAAAAATTATAAAAAAAAAAAAAAAAAAGTAGATAAATCAAATTAAAATTAATAAAAATAATAAATAAAAAGTAAAATAAAAAATAATAAATAAATAAATAAAAAATAATAAATAAATAAATAAATCATAAATAAATTATCGGTTGAGGTTGAGTCCGGGGGAAGAGCGAGCATCAAGTAAGCATATGTATGCCTCCTCTGAAGCTCTTAGGGTAACTTTATTGTTGGATTCGGGGATCTGTTTCAGGATCTGAACCCTGAAACAGTCATTGAAACTGAGTCCATGCGAGTTCGCATGGATGGCTACAGGATAGTTACTGCGTTGACCGACTGAAGCCCTATGACCATTCATACGAAGGCTCAACTTATTAGAAGTTAAGCCAACGTAAAAGGAGTCACACTGAGTGCAATCCAGTCGGTAAACACAGTTGCTCGAGGTACAGGAGGAATTGACCTGAACCGGGTAGGAACTATGGTGGAGAGGGGAATCGAATGAAGGATTAGGATTTACAATCAGGCAAGTTTGACAGCCACGGCGTCCACATTGTTTCATTCCAGGAACAGGATTGGAAGGCTGAGGGGAAATATGAGAGAAAATGCTTTTTAGATTGGCAGGTTTACGGTAGGAAATAGAAGGGGGGTGATTAAAGATGGAAGAAGTAGAAGTAGAAGTAGACAGTACCTCCAACTCCCAACTCCCAACAGTACCTCCATTACAATAGTTGCCATCCATCCCATGTTAAAAAGTCTATACCTCGATCCTTGTCCCTCCGTATTCACAATATCTGCAATAATCTCCAAGACCGCAGACATCACCTTAACCTCTTAAAGGACAAATTTTCTGAACGAGGCTATCCTCGCTCCTTCATTGATAGTCGTGTTTTACCGGCTGACATCTCCCACCAACCCAGACCCAAGAGGGATAGAAGTAACACTTCCTTCTTCCTGACAACCTACTTCCCTGGCGCTTATAAGCTTCGTGCTGTTATTAAGGAGTCTTTTCCGATTCTGTCTACTTCTACTTCTACTTCTTCCATCTTTAATCACCCCCCTTCTATTTCCTACCGTAAACCTGCCAATCTAAAAAGCATTTTCTCTCATATTTCCCCTCAGCCTTCCAATCCTGTTCCTGGAATGAAACAATGTGGACGCCGTGGCTGTCAAACTTGCCTGATTGTAAATCCTAATCCTTCATTCGATTCCCCTCTCCACCATAGTTCCTACCCGGTTCAGGTCAATTCCTCCTGTACCTCGAGCAACTGTGTTTACCGACTGGATTGCACTCAGTGTGACTCCTTTTACGTTGGCTTAACTTCTAATAAGTTGAGCCTTCGTATGAATGGTCATAGGGCTTCAGTCGGTCAACGCAGTAACTATCCTGTAGCCATCCATGCGAACTCGCATGGACTCAGTTTCAATGACTGTTTCAGGGTTCAGATCCTGAAACAGATCCCCGAATCCAACAATAAAGTTACCCTAAGAGCTTCAGAGGAGGCATACATATGCTTACTTGATGCTCGCTCTTCCCCCGGACTCAACCTCAACCGATAATTTATTTATGATTTATTTATTTATTTATTATTTTTTATTTATTTATTTATTATTTTTTATTTATTTATTTATTATTTTTTATTTTACTTTTTATTTATTATTTTTATTAATTTTAATTTGATTTATCTACTTTTTTTTTTTTTTTTTTTTTATAATTTTTTATAGTTATAATTTTTACTCGTTCCTTTTACGTCTTAATTTGGCTCTTCATTTCCTTCCCTCCCTTCCCCCGCTTGGTGGTAAGTGGTGGGGTACTGGCTGCGGTTTCCGAGTTCAGTACCGCCCTGTCTTCCTGCGGGACTCTTCGCTCTTCGCACCTCCTGATGACGACGATTGTCGAAATATCGATGTGAGTTATGTCTGTGTCTTTCTGTGTGTTTCCTTCGTTTTTTGTTTTATTGTAAAAAAGTCCGCTGGACCGTTTCTTTTAATTGTGGTATATAATATATATATATATATATATATATATATATATATATATATATATATATATATATCAATGATCAAACCACAATAAGAAATGGGAAAACAAGACTAAGATCTTTCAACCGTAACAAGCGGTCTTCGTCAGAGTCAAAAACCCAACTCAGAGTTGGGTTTTTGACTCTGACGAAGACCGCTTGTTACGGTTGAAAGATCTTAGTCTTGTTTTCCCATTTCTTATTGTGGTTTGATCATTGATTGTTGTTTCACGAGTTTATGTGAAATCTTTATATATATATATATATATATATATATATATAGTATAGGTTGGCAGCAAATCTTCTTGGATGCATATTTTATTAAAATGTGCCGCAGCTTCGGCGTTCACGACTTTCAAACTAAGCTGCTCCAGTCTCCTGACAGTTTTACGAATTCATGATGGTAATTGCCAAATAAGTTGCCCAAAGGACATTGAGACACTTTTTTAAACACTTTAATGAACATAAAAGACTTACTTACAAAAACAAGCTTATATAGTATATATGTTTATGTATTATATATATATAATTATATTTTATATATTATAGATGTTTATATATTATATATATATAATATATAAACTCATATAAAATAATAAAATATGTAAAGTAAAATAAATGAAATAAATGTAAGTAAGAAAACAGAAAAAAATAGTAACAAGTTTGGAAATTTATTTCAGATAGTGTTCAAGAGTTAAAGTAGCACCCATATTTATTTTTTGTTCAAGAGGTTATGTTTATTTCTTCATTAATTAACTTTCTTGAGAGTTTTTTCGAGTCCGCAAAGATATTTCTTTAAATTTGGTTTAGTTAGAAAAGTAAATCACCAAAGTTTGTTCCTGTTAAATTATTTTCATTTTCCGATATATTTCGGCGAAACTTTTCTCCCTTCAAAAAGTTTGGAACATTCATTTTATTTGGCGCGTATCATAATTTACAAACATTTCGGGATGCTGTGAGTTCCAAAACGCCTACCTATTTCCAAATTGCTACCCTATCATGATGGCTTAAAATGTGCCTTAATTCTGTAGTCCCCCAAATAAAGCTTTAATAAAACTAATAAAACAAAAATAAACAGTGAAATTTTCGTCTATAATGACAAAGTAATCTGTTATGCCAAAAATAAAATATAAAAAAATATTAGAAGCCTTCCATATCTTAGAAAAATTGCCTAGAATTATTGAACAGAAACACAAAATTATATGCAAAATTTAAAAAACTCAAAAAGAGGCGGCAAAATAAAGTCAAACGATGCAGAAAAAACAGAGATGACAATTGAAAGACAATACTTCCTTCTAGAGAAAAGTTGAAAGGTACACAACCTGAAGCTAACAACTTGTGAACCCACTTTGTAACCTTGCGTAGTGTTGATATGATTACTTAGTTCCAAAAATTTGATGTTAATTTATTAGGTTCTATATTATGATGTTCATTAAAAAAAGTGATGTACTAGATATACTTTCTGAAGAAGGTGATAGTTACGCCAAAACATTTCGCACATTAAAAATAAATTAACGGAAAAAACTGTGGTATGTTATTTTTCCAACTAAACACACATCTAAAAAAGTGTTTTAGATCGAAAAAGCTTGTAGGAAAGTTAACCAACGAAACAAAAAAATTTGAAATATAAGCAGGAGAATACAAGAAAAGCTGAACCCAATACTTACAAATATATATAGAAAAATATAAACAAATCAATATGAAATGCAAAAACTGCAAGGCCAAAGTAACTGTAATTACCTATTATATAACACAAACGTTAACAAGGTATTTAGGGGCATTAACTAAAAAAAAAAGCTTTTTCCTGAAGGAAACAAAACTAGTGCGCGAGCCCGAATTTTATTACGGGGACCGTGAAATTCACCAAAACTCGTACATTGGAAGGACAACATCTCTTTCGAGGAGCCCTGCCATACACTTTAAAAACTGAAAAAGCATGTGTATAAACACCAAGCTAATAAGAGAAATACTCACAGCCAATAGAAAAATAATTTAAAATAGAAAGAGATCATCATATACTATAAAAAACAGAAGCTCTCATTACACAAAATCATAAGTCAAATATAAATATGCAAGTGGAAAACATGGCAACATTTGAAAAGTATTCCAATCTAATGAAGCTGAGCAAACACCTCCATTAGTCCCTGAAACAACTTAGTTCACTTACCTACTTGCATTATGAACAAACATCTTTATTCTCTATCCCGTCAATAAATACTGATGATGTGTGGTGAACTCTCAAGACATATTTAGCATTGGAAATAAATTATATTGTACCACAAAAATACTGAGCATGTTATTTAGGAAGATTGAAAAGCTGGAAAAATAATAGTCAGCCAAGTGAAGTTATATCTTTCAGAATGTATGTATTCACTAAGGTCTGCCACCAAAATTTATATATACATGTGTATAAGCTGGTACACCCAGATTTATACACATGTATAATTTATAGCTGGTACAACAAAATAACAGTTTATATTTTCTATATTTAATAAAGTACATAAATTAAAAAAGAAAATAATATTTAAAAAAGATATACGTCTGAGAACAAATGCTGGAAGATGAGAGTGGTTTCAATGACATATTCATGTACGAGTAGCATAAGCATTTTTCAGGTATATTTAGAGATTTTTTTCTCATAAATACTAGTGGAATTCCAGCATTGATGGAACTATGTAAAGCAAAGGAACTGATGTATTTAAATGCAAATATCAAAAATAATGGTAGTTAGATTCACTATTTTTTTACCATGACGTCTTTTGGTAATCAAATTTTTAAACTTATATATAAAGTTTCATCAAAATCAAGACAATTTAAAATCTTAAAAAATAGAATTATAAAATACTTTTTTTTATAAAAACAGATATAGGTCCTAAATACATATATATTCATTAAAATCTAAGCCTATTCATTAAAATCGGGAAGACTGTCCAAACTGGACACAATACGACTTCAAAATCGAAGAAGAGTAAAGAAACACATTTACAAACTCAAATTCTTAAGTCAGTCTTAAGGAGAAAGAGAGAGAGAGAGAGAGAGAGAGAGAGAGAGAGAGAGAGAGAGAGAGAGAGAGAGAGAGAGAGAGAGAGAGAGAGAGAGAGAGAGAGAGAGAACCAAGCATCTTGTGGGCGCAACGGCAAAAAAATTTGAACTCGTATATATGTAGCGATATATATTTATATATATATTTGAGTTAGCTTCAGCTACTCAAAGGGACTACTTCTGCCCGATGATGACGAATGTCTAAATGTCGTTGTGAGTCTTTTTTGTGTGTGTTTTTATTTGCTTTTCTCTTTCCTGTGTGAACTACGATATATATATATATATGACTAACCGTTGCGTCTACAACGTGCTTAGTCTCCCTTTCTCTTTTCTCCTAAAGAAGGATTGCCCGAAAATTTGAGTTTGTAAGTGTGTTTCTTTTCTTTGTGTGCTACCTAGCTTCAATTTTGAACTGATAAATATATATACAGCCTTATCTCGACCACATACACATATTCTACGCTATTCTTCATTATCGAGGATTAGTCCAGCGTCAAACCTTCTTAATAAAACACCTTTTATTGAGTTCAGTCAATAAATGAAGCTAACGTTTAGTCTATATTTTCAGGACTACATTAATACAGAATTAATTACAATAACATGAAAAAAATATATACTGCATTATTTATATTAACATGCATCATTACTTTGATATTTTTTTATTACAAAAAAGTCTACCTGACAGTTGTGTGTTCCAATCAACTACAATGCTGCTATTAGCGACTTTTTTACGAATAATCTGTACTATACTTTGATAAGCCATGAAAAAAACTCATGAAAACTACATCGTAAAAAACTGGAAATTACAAAAATGTTTTTTAATTGCTAACTAATAAACTATATATTTTACTTAAGTTATCAGTACACGTTATTTTATTGATGCTTTTTTGGTTACACAATGTGATAATTGTAACCAAAGGCACTTTCTTTTATGTGCCTCTTATTTTTATTATGTTTGACATAATCTTTGTATCGTCTAGATTAAAGTAATACCTATTGTTAATGGAATGATGGGCTAAAGCATAAAATGTTTCTTTCTTTCATTTAATATCATAATTATGTATAGCCAACCTAAAATTTAAATATTGCTCTATTTCACCTACAAAAACTGCATCACAATTGTAACAACAGATTTGAATATATACATTACTACAGAAGAATTTATTAAAAGTGGATTTGATTTACAACACAATACATAGATGTCAACTCTTTTTTTATCTTACAAGCAATTTTAATGTAAAAAAGAATAAAATGTAAAAAAAGTAAAAATTTTTACCTTCATGGATAAATCGAGAAAAAATGGTGTAGGATATATATATAACAAGATTTCACAATAAAAACGTCAAATAACAATCCATGATCAAACCACAATAAGAAATGAGAAAAAAAACTGTAACAAGCAATCTCCGTCAGAGTCAAAAACCCAACTGAGTTAAAATCAAATTTCAGATGAGATTTGACTCTGCAGAAAACCGCTATTTACGGTTGAAAGAGCTCTGTCTTTTTTTTATCATTTCTTATTGTGGTATTAACATATATACCATGTGTTCAAACCACAATAAGCTGTTGGGTTTTTGACTCTGACGAAGCCTCTTATTAAGGTTAAAAGATCTTAGTTTTTTTTCTCATTTCTTATTGTGGTTTGAACACTGATTGTTGTTTCACGTGTTCATTGTGAAATACTGTTATATATATATATATATATATATATATATATATATATATATATATATATATATAATGATTGGTTATACACGACTGAATATTGTCGATCGATGATCTTCTTCTCCAACTTTTCAAGTTTGCGAAAAATTAATTTTTCGTTGTGAAAACAACGGTTCAAGGAATGAATTCTTCTTGTCGACGCGTTTCGACTGTCTACTGCAGTCATTTTCAAGACACAAAACAGGTGGGTTACCGGTCTCCTTATATAGCCGAGAGTCAGGGGGGTGAGCGCTGATTGGCTGTGCTATTGTGGTTCTTCCAATAGCACAAACTTCCTTGGCTGAAGAACCACAATAGCACAGCCAATCAGCGCTCCCCCCCTGACTCTCGGCTATATAAGGAGACCGGTGTCTTGAAAATGACTGCAGTAGACAGTCGAAACGCGTCGACAAGAAGAGTTCATTCCTTGAACCGTTGTTCTCACAACGCAAACTTGAAAAGTTGGAGAAGAAGATCATCAATCGACAATATTCAGTCGTGTATAACCAATCATGTATAAAGGAAGGACTGCTACCGAAGTACACTAATATATATATATATAAATGATCAAAAAACAATAAGAAATGGGAAAACAAGACTAAGATCTTTCAACCGTAAGAAGCGGTCTTCGTCAGAGTACTCTGAGTTAAAATACTCTGAGTTAAAGTACTCGAATACTCTGACGAAGACCGCTTGTTACGGTTGAAAGATCTTAGTCTTGTTTTCCCATTTCTTATTGTGGTTTGATCATGGATATATATATATATATATATATATAGTAAATAGGGATACGATCCAAAAGGATAACAAACGTATCCTATATATATATATATATATATATATATATATATATATATAGGGCAGAGTCTCGAAATTGCGGACTCCGATTGACCGGACAAAATCCGTGGTCCGGTACGATTGTCCAAAGCACGGACTTGTCCGGAGTAGTTGCGTACTTGTCCGGGCAAGCAGTCCAAAATCAGCTCCTTTTTCGCCCCTCGTCCTCTCCGTCCTCTACCAGGGCCAAGTCACAGTCCAGACAACCCAGACAGCCCACGACCCCAACCTGGATCTAGTGGGCGTCGGTCGCCCTGGACCTAGTAGACTTCATCGCCCGATGTTGATTGATACATTGGACTCGGAGTCTGAATAATCTCAAGAGTCCACCCCATGTAAAAAGTGTAAATACAGTACATAATCATCCTAGGATAAGGTAAATAAAAATATTATTTTAGTTCAGTATATTTTTTATTTATATAAATGTACTATACTATACAGTATAATACAGTACTGTGTGACAGGTCAAAATATCATAAATGTAATAGTTCTTTCACTATCAGCACAGAAATAATGCCTTCCATTCAACTTTGGTTATATTAGCGATAGGTCAGGCAATATTTTCCATGACCGGACCGGTGATGGGGGACCGGCCATCCCCCCAATTAGTCCGCAATTTCGAGGGTCTGCTGTATATACATATATATATAACAAATTATTACAATGTAAAAGAAAAATGAAAAACATTCTAAAGGATTTATTTCAGTTAATTTTAAGAAGGAACTAAACAAAATAAAAAGAAGAAAAAAGTTAGATACAAATATTTAAAAAGAAATGTAATTATGCATAAAAAATTGTTATTCAACCTAGGTGAATTACTTGATCTTCCTGTTTTCTTTTTCTCTTTTGGTATTTAAACTGTGTTAAAACAGTTTATCATTATTATTGTTTTTAATAATGTAAAAAATATGTGTAGGTGTGTAGTAAAGGATTCATCATTCCATAATGTTGAAGGTTGTGTGTATACGAATGCTTATGAGAGATCGCAGTTCTTGCTATAAATTCACTTTGGGTAAATGTGTAAGAGGCTTCAAATCTGTACAAAGCAACATTAATATCGTACTGTAGAGGGGGAACATCGAATCCTTGTTCCAAAATACTAAACATATCTATTATTCAATAAACCAATAGCAAGCTATAGAAATGGTTCATGAATGGTTTATTATTCTAAGTAATATTATGTAGTATTGATTAACAATAACTTGAACGTTCAGTTAGTGTTATTCAAGGTACATTTAAATCAAAATGACATCACTGACGGTCACAAAGAGCAGGTAGTTTTAAAAGGCTGCTTTTTCTATTAGTTAGATTCAGGCGTTTTTACACCCTTAATAATTTTCGTAATCTTTGTACATGTCTTTCCCTATCTTTCTATATCTCTCTTTCTTGTTTCATTTATTTTTTCTTTGTTTCTTCAGTTCTTTGACAAAAAAAAATTGAAAGGTATTAAACGTTGCCCATTTTTCTGTTAAATTTTGATGATTTATTTTATTGTGAAATTTCTTTGTTTATTTAAAATTTAAAAAAGTAGTAACAAACACAAGTCACTATACGGTATGTTATCGTCATTAAATTAATGATATCAAAGAAAGCAAAATGATATTTCAAACATTGTCTCGTTTTAATATTGCTTTTTATCTTTTTAATGAGAGAGTTGGAGAAAAACTACATCTCTTTTTAATTATTTCTAAATAGTGTTAATAAAAAGAAGACAATCAACCAGATCTTATCCGATTTAAAAAAATTTCTATTTCCTCTTACAAAGTCTACTAACAATTTTTGGGAGAGAGATATAAGTCTACATTCATCGAATTCATATTTTCCAGTTAAATACCCCCCCCCCCCCCCCCCCGTGTAAATGCACGCTATTGCTTTTTTAGAATATTGCATTTTGGAAAAATCACTTTTTTGGTCAAAATGTGATTTTTATCATAATTTTTTCTTCTCCTAAACTGCTAATGCTAGACTGTGGAAACTTTGAAATTATTGTAACACTGACAGCAGGATTAACCGAGAAAATGTTCAGAATTGATGAATAACTTGAAAGATCAGTTTTGACTTAATGTACAATTTTTGACGTATGATTGAAACCGAAAGCTTATGGACAAGATACAGGACTCATGTATCGAACATGAAACACCCTTGGATGTATCAATTGAAATTATATCCAAAAATAGCACCTTTTAAAAGAATGAGCTGAATACATTTTTGTGAAATCACATGTCTCAAAAACTTTATCATTAAAAATATCAATAAATAACCCTTAGAATCATAAAAACATGCTGGAGACTCTACCGATAAATTTTAAACTGAAAAAACCGTGTAGCAACATGGTATAAAAGTAATACTTTTCTGGTGTTCTGATGGGTCAGAAAGCAATGATATAGCATTATTAAGGACGCAATTGATGAGTGGATGAAGAAGAAAGCAGACAAAATGTGTTAAAAAGATTAATCCAACTGATCTTTGAACGAAATATTAAAGGAAGAATTTAAAAATATATATAAAATATCTAACTGAGCATTGTCCTCTTAACTAACAATTTTGTAAGCTGCAGTTTACTTCACACAAAAATCGAGACCCGCTCTGGAAAAAGGAGAAACCTTTGATCACATTCTACATGAATACGAGGCAATCGTCTTAAAAAGAATAAAGTTTTCTGACAAATGATTCCAAAACCAAAACAATGATAGATACTTCTCTAGGGACAATTCAACGGGACAGATATGATTGCTGCGCGCACGCATCCCATGGGACTCAGGCGCACAGATTAATCATAATTTAAGTTATACTAAACCAATGATTTCAAGATTCTTATAACTAATAAAATGGATATAGTGACTTTAGAACAAATAAAATCTTCAAAATACCTATGTAAGTGATTGAAATACCTTACCACAGATCTTGATATAACGTTTACACGATAACTACATTAAAATAAATACAAAACTCAATTGATTGTTAACGTGGTTGACATTATGTTTACTTACAGTAAAGCTGAGTGTAGGCCACTACAGATTTATCAGTATTCTTAGAACTGAAGATTTTGACAACGAAAGAATTTTATGTTTTTATTTTTGAGTACTCACTATTGTACTGTTTGTACTACAGTAATGTTTTTTCAAACCTGAAAATTACGGTTTCTGATGAGAGATTTTCTAGCAAAAATTGACTTTTACATGATGTAATGTAGCCCAAATACAAAAGGCTACATCTTCATTATGGGAGTCATTTTTTTATAAATATGAATTTCACCCATCAAAACACAAAGACACAAAACCTGGCTTTAGTTAATAATATAAAGTATTTAGGTATGATTTTTTTCAATAGATTTAACTGGATGAAACTCTTTGAGTACTTTGTTTGAAAGCCTACAAGTAATAAACAAACTGATTTGTTCAGTTAAAGTTTATTGGGATTTGGCAGCAAGTTTATAAGCTTAGTCAATAAACTAAGCTTCCAACGACCAACGACCAACGAATATATCCGCTCACTATAGTGCACGTCGTAACTAGCAGTTCCAGACCAGAGGCCTTCTACTGCTTGCTTACTGTGCTACTATAACTTGGAATGTCAGTAATTCATGTCAGATATAAGTTCGTCTGTGCAGTAAAGATGCCGTATTCGCGGTCATGTGGTCTTTTTGAGGTCATGGTTTTCAAAGTTTTTAGTCATCAGTTGGAAAAGTAGTCAGATAGTCAATGGATGAAGTAATTGTTCAGTGAGGTTGAGGAAGGTTGGTGGCAGGATTTAGAGTTTGTACAAGGAGGTTTGGATGAGTAGATAGTTTGTTGTCTTCATTGGTAGTAAGTCGAGTGATGTAACTATCTATGGATTCCATTTTCAAATCATGGTGAATATCAACATTACGGGTGTACCAAGGAGCTCTGGCTATAAGGCGGGCACACTTATTTTGAACAATCTGGATACATGCCTTGGTCGTTGGTGCAGCTCTAAACCAGACGGAGCATCCGTAAGTCATCGCTGAACGAAGAACCCCCTTATAGAACTAAGCTTATAATCCACTAGTACAATTATTTGCCTGTAAAAAAGCTACAACTTTCTCTTGGTGCCTGGGTATTTTGTCTAACGACTAGAGAGGTATATGTTTTTAATTATTTTCCAGTGCTTTGAAAGTCTACAGTATGCGATAGGTAATTAGGATGTGTTTCAGAGTTCACATTTCGGAAGACCCATCACAATAATAAGGAAGCTTTGGATGCCTGTTTGCCTGTTGTGACCAATGTTAAATGTACCAATAGAGTATAACAATTCAGAGAACCTGCAGTTATTTGAATTCTGGCTGATACAGGCAAGTTACAGGTATTTACTAATATGATAATCTCAGTCTAACATTGATTCCATTATTGAATTATGTGAAATATCAAAATGTTGTTACCATTTTCTGACTGAGATCTATCTAGTATATAGAACATTATTTATTCAATGAGTCTCGTTTCATGGCTAATGAAATATTTAAAACAAAAGAGGTAGAGAGTGGTTTGCTATTAACGCTTGGCTTGTTAAATTTATCAATGATAATTTAACAAGCCTCTGTGGAACTATTAGGTAACTATATGTTTTTAATTGATTTTTCAGTGTTTGCAAGTCTTTAGAATGTATTGGACAGGTAGGATATGCCAGAAAGCTTATATCACAGTGGAAGCAGAAATATAATATGTGCCCTTTGATTGGCCTGACGTAGCCTATTTTAAGTCAGAAATAGGTATTTGTTGGTGTCCGTCGAATAATAGCAACCTTCGTCCGCAGAAGTGTTTCTGTATTACCTAGTTGTATATATAGCAGCCAGAGGAGCCCAGTGGCTTGCATTCTTGCCTCTGGACTGGTAGATTCTGAGTTTGATACCCACTCTAGCCCTCAACAAATTCTCGTGGGAGGTGAAAAAATATCTGATGACGTCGTGCCTCTGAGAGTAATACAAGTTAAGCAAGCTATGTTTCCGTGTATCTAAGCTTTCGATCATAATAGGAAATCAAAACAGCCCGACAGGCCTAACCTGCTGCCCCTTAGTCACTTCGAATTCACAAGAGCCCGAAGTGCCCGAGGTGACCCACTGAGGTGGGTGGGTGGGTGGGCCCGCAGGAAAACCATGTCATACATTAAGACAAAAATCACTCATCGACAATAATAAAATTGGACAGCCTACGTAAGACTAGGCTGACAATCAAGACTAATTCCCGAGGTACATATATTCCCTCTGAGACACAAGATTAATTCCAATATTTTAATTAAATTCAATATAAGTACCGCTCAGGGTACTAGGTTATTCCCCTGAAGAGAAAACTAGTGCCTAATGACCCAGAGGTGCAGGGGCATTTCCCCTGGGTAAGATTTATATCCATCTGGGTCTAACTAACCTAAGATCTCATGTCACCTACACTTAATCTGAAATAAACTTACATACTAACACCTAGGAGTATTGTATTTTACCTCTAAGATCAACTTAATTCTAACACAAAATAATGGACATATAATTAGACACAAATGACGCACACAGAGTTAATTCTAAATCCACAAGTCACCTATATTCCCTTGTGGATAAACTTAAGACTAACATAAAACAAGGGATGTATAAATTAAACACTTAAGACAAACACATCAAGGAACAACAGTGCAAAATATGGAGCTAATGAAATAGGAAGGTACTGAGAGGAAGGACCACTCTACTCCATTTCACCAGCTATACGTGGGCCTGCACTCAAGAGGGTAAGGACCCTCTTTATCCAACCGATTTTGTAAAGGTAATCGAGGAATGCATCAATGTGCCTTCCTACAGACAAGTTAATGTAAACCTCAGACACAAATAATCCTGTCTTCAACGTAAAGGCATATCTGAGGGCGGAAAAACAATCATATTCCTCGAGTACGTGTTTCACCGTATCAGGACCCTCTCCACACACACAAACAGGGCTCTCAATTATCTTACATCGTTAGTGATAATCCTTAAATCCCCATAGTCTGTCAATATTTTATCTAGACATACGTTTAGCTAAAAGTCGTACTCGCTGCTGCAAGGAAACTACAGGTCCGTGACCAGACCTTCTACTGTCCCAACGCTCGCACGAAAGACCCACAACCCAACGCCGTAAGGCCTCACGACCTGGCGTTCACTATGTCACTTCACTATGTCTGTTCTCCCTTTTGGAGCCTACAAGGAAGGAAGTTAAGCTGTCGATCCTGATCCTGTGCGATGTCTGGTACTCGTTAAAGATTTCTTCTCCAAATACATTTGGACTAGTCAAAATTTAGTACTCCCAACTTAGAATGTTTATTGTATGTTATCACAAAGAACCAGTATCGGACCATGTCTGCTCTCTATGTGGACTGCAACCTAACCTGACCCTGACCTACCAAGTAGTATATACAGGTATACTGTATATAGTTGCTGAGATTAAAACAATGGTGTCGTCATCGAATTACGCTTGCTCATCGAAAGTCAGGCATGTATGTGTAAAATATGAATAGTTTTTCATATAATGGATAAAAATGGCGGGTATTATATGAAATTTGATTACCACCCTAATCCTAAAGAGTGGGAAGCATAAATTAGTAAACTCTTATGAAAACATCATCAATTCCAAATCAGAAAGTGAAAAAAATTAAAAATTTTTTTTGAAATTTTAATTTTGTACAAATGCTCAACAGTTAACCACTATTATTTGAAGTAAGTTTTAATAAATCAGATAGTTAAATTGAAAAAAAAAACTGCATAATTTTTTGGTAATTAGAGAATTCTTGAGCGAGAACTATATTTATACACATCAATATCGACGTTCAAACCATAGTAAGAAATAAGAAAAAAGAATAAGGTCTTTCAACCGTAACAAATGGTCTTCGTGAGAATCAAATCACAACAGAAATGCTTCAATGCAAAGCTTCCCGTTGAGATTTGACTTTGATGTTGAAAGTCAAACAAGACTTTGATTTGGCTTGTTACGGTTGAAAGATCTTAGACTTTTTTAGAAAATTAATTTTTAATTTTTAGAAAAAATAAAAAATTTTATGTCAGTTGATGCTGTAAAGAAAAAACAGTATATCTGTTAGAGTCAGAAATAAATTTCCTTCTTGCATTAACCACTGGAAAACAATGTTGAAGCATTGTATTAACAGAGCTGTTAAGTGTATGGAATCATATGAACTTTAAATTTGTAAACTTTGTCAATAGAGACGTCTTTTTAATCACATTTTTATATAATAGAGGCATAGTTTACATGACAGTTCACTGTTGAGAAACAAATCTTTTTGAACGGAGCCTCAATGTTGTGATTAAAAACACGGGTCATGTTGTTGCTATACCAAACCTTCCTGCTCTCTTTCATTTGGTGATTTGAATCTTTATTAATTAATATTTTAAATGCATTTAGGTCAAATTATGAATGTCTTAAAATGTCTTTGGATTTTCTAAACTATTTTAAAAAAAAATGTAATATCTAAAAATCATTGAGGTTGAATAGAAAGAAATTAATTCAGCTTGTTCTGGAAAGAGATTATGAAAAGTAAGCTTCCATTTGAGGAATTTTGAAGCCTCAAAAATGGTCTCATTGTTGTATGGCTTCCTTTAATATTTTTGATAATACTTGAAAATACCTTAACCATTATTCTATGGCAGAGGTAAGCATTTTTTAAGAAAAAAAAGGTGATAGCTCTAGAACGTTTCGGAGGAGGAATATTTCTTAATGGTAGGGTAATTAAATTCATGATACAATTGGGGTTATGGACTAAAGGTTAAGAATGAAACAAAATAATTTTTTTTATTACATAACCTGATGGGTTTGTATGTCACATTATTCTAGAAATATTTTTTTTACAAATAATTAAAATCCATTTCTTAAAAAAAATATTGCTAGAACGACAGAGGTTGTGAGATGTGTTAATTTTAAGAATCTACCCTTTTATTACGTAAGATTTCTTCAAATCTGGACAGTTTTTGGAAGTCCGTTCATTTTCAAGAGAAAAATGATTATCTTCCTAGATTTCTAAATATCCTCTTGAATCAAAATAATGTTTTGATTTTGAATTTGAACTAAATTAATCCAGTCAAATTAATGTGAAGTATGGACAGATCAGGTGGGATGAATCACTGTAATTTATCAACTAAAATAACATAACTTACGAAACTTATCTAATGTATAAAATACCGGATGTTAATCTATCATTTTTACTAGTTAGAAATGCATTAGGACATCTTTTATCTTTTATTGTCAATTAGTAGTTCTACTGTTTTATTGTTTTTATAGTGTCTATATTGTATATATGTAATCTATTATTATTAATAATAATAATAATCCTTCCGGGAGCGTACTTACTGCGGTCAAATTGTCCTATAGTGCTTCCCTTTGTCTATAATATCTACTTTAGGTATTAAGGTCTTTAATAATTATCTTTGCAGAATAATGTCACCTCTGTTTGTTATAGGCATCATTTTCATACAATCTTAATCATTTTTAAAGGGGATTCTTTTACCACACAAAATGTCTTCAAAGATTTCATCCTCTTCCAGGTGGAGTTTGCATTCTGCATCTGATGCTAAATAATTCAGATAATAAAAGTTGTTTATAAGTATACAATATTTAGTTAGGTATTGCACATACATTTTTCTATGTTTTCTATGTAGATTTATTATTTTTGAACTTTCTCAAAGTCACTAGTCGCTAATTATCTGATTCTTCCTTTATGTATTCCTTAACTGAAGCCTTAAAGAAGGTTGGCAATGTCGCACCGGGATTCCAGCCACAGGAGGTTTGTCTTGTTCCAGCTTTTGCCATTCGGTCCACTGTTTGATTCCCCTCTATTATCATGTCTATCAGCAATTATACGTGATGGCAAGTAACTATTTTTTTGTTAAAATGTGTTTTTAGATAACATAAACTTGAAAAATTGAAAGTGTAGGCGTAGGAATGAGCAACAGTAACATTACTTATATTTTCCTCTTATCGATTTGCAGTGTTAGAAATATTTTTTTGTTATTTATATGCAAATGTAGAGATTCAATAATTGATTCGTTATTTAATAATAAATAAACCATATTGACATCCTCATTTGAAGTTAATGGTTTACTATCTGAAAATTTATTTGGAACAAATAATAATTTGTCGAAAACAAGTAATAATCTGAGGATATGGGGCTTGAAATGTATTACATTTGTGGTAACACATCCCTTGCAATCTTTAATTGCTTCTGAGGAGTGACCAAAATTGTGTGAATTTTGATATTATTGAGGTTGAACACTAACTACACCTTTTCTCTTGCCCTGCTGTGGTCTCTACTGTTTGTACTCTACTGTGGTACTCCAAGCAAGTGTTAGCTTTTTCCTGCATTCTGTACTCTGTTATAAGGTTTGAAATATACACTGAGAAAAAATATATCAGTAATTAGCCAGTTTTGCATATTCATATCACACTCAAAGCCGGGTTTTCAGTATAATTTAAAAATTGTATTGCTAGTAGCTCGAAATTTTCAAAAAGAATAAATAAGAACTATTCGACTAGAAAGTGGAAAACTGGATGTTTTCAAAAACACAGCAGCACTTCTATAGAACGAAAGAGTTCATTCCTCATACTTTAATATTACACAAAGATAATATGATTCATAAACATAAAGAAATATAACAAGAAAATCTACATCTGATATTAATTTTTGTTCAAGGGTGCAACAGATAGATCGATCATAACGTTTGTTTAGAAAAATACATCATCCCATAGAAATCATCAGAAATTATATGTTACATTGGCGGTGATTTTTTACAATTAAGAATTATGTTCTTCATATATCTCATATTATGTTATTAAATCATTACAAATTTTTTCATTAAACCTCTAAACGTAATTTTTATTTCAGTCGATTCACTTAAAAAATTTCTAAGTCAACGAAAACATTGTGAATAAATGTAAAGAAATCCAACAATTGTAGCAGGTGATCTATTAGTTCAAGATGAATACTCAGTTTTTACAACTTTATTGCTCTTTGCAGTAATTGAAATTCCACAATTTTTTTTTACGAATTGCTAATTTATTGTTCGAATTTTTGGCAAAAGTTCATTGTTTTCTAAGGAGCAGTTTAGCATCAAATTTTTTTTTTTAAAAAGGGAAAAATATTTCAATACATCCTCTATATAATGCTCCACTTAGTGGTGTAATTTCATTTTGATCCGTGAACTAGTATGGTTAGTATCCTGTTCAGAAGTTTTCAGATTAAATCATAAGTCAAAATTTTTACATTTTATTGAAATAAAGACATTTTCAGTCATTAAAAAAAAACCCTGAGAATTTTTCAAGTTATTGTTTTTGTTACTTCCATGATAAAGCCAAAATTTCGAACTCTAAGGTTTAAGAGAAGTTCTACTAAACTCTTTCTCTTAGTTTAGGAGAAGAAAATATCTAAAAACACATTTTGACAAAATAAGTGACTTTTCCTTCACGCATAAATGCTCCCAAACAATAGGGTTCATCTAACTATGAACCTATTTTTTTTAAAAATATTAATTTGATCCATCAAAGATTGTAGATTGTAGCGTGTACACAGAAGTTTGTATATACACCCACCCACACATACATACAGACATCATAGAAAAAACGTCATAAAAGGAATTTCGGGACCTCAAAACTTGTAATCAAAATCTTTAGATCAAATTTTTTCAAGACCACTATACTTTACTTATAGTAAACTAAAAATTTGTGTTTTTCAACTATCACAATTTGTTGTAACCTGAAAAAGAATACTACGTGTGCAAAACGCTTTGTATATATTTAAAATTTATCTAGGAAGACTGGGTTTATCTTCCCAATAAAATTGTACTCTTACAAGTAATAATATTATTAACATTAAAGAGTATAATATCAATTTAAACTTCATGAAGGTTCAAAGATTCATGAAGGTTTTAATTATATTTAAATCTTATATTACTTTTGAAGCCAAAGATGGCTTATAGAGTTCAGCAACTTTAAGAAAATCGTTGTATAAATGCACCCATCATCACATGAATTCTACCAGATATGACTGGAATGTTTATCTCTCAATATTTTGACTTCCTCTGAACGGGTCACTATTAAGTTGTAATTTCAGTAGAAATATGATATTTAAAATCATTTCTGAATTAAGATTGTCTATATTGCAACTAAACTAAAATGTTTTGATTGAGCCTTAAACTATTAGTGGACTTAAAGTGTACTGATAACAATTTGGTTAATTGTAACGTAAAAAAATAATCAATTAGTCTCCACATATAGTTGTTTAATGAGTTAAACATCTATATGTGGAGACTATTTTATTAGCTCTTTACCCAAAAATGAGTAAATATCACATAATAACTGATTGCACCATCTTTGGTTATTAATAATTGGGTTAAAATAATACAGCGAAAACTGTATTATTTTCTGAACAACGTGTAAATAACAAGTGCAGACTGAGGGGTTGGATGAATTCTTCTAAATTTTCCATCCCTGTTTTTCTGTAACAAAATATGTTGTAACAAAACATTAAGTTACCCACTTTTCAAGTAAAAAAGTTCATAGGATAGAGGTCGTGAGTTAGTTTGGGATTCACTGCAAGGCCATAATGATGGATATAACGACATTTACGATTACTTCATCGGGGTTACGATGTGAGGAATGAAGATTCTATTTCTTCTTATATTTTAACCTTTCCCCTGTCTCATAAAATATAAATAATATTAACTGTTGTGTGACTAGAGAATTACTAACCAGTCAGTTTTATATCAATAAGGGCTTACATCTTACAAGCGATCTGTGCGTATGTCAGTTCGCAGTTAAGGGCCACAGCAGACAAACCCCCAGTTGAGCCCCGAGCTCACATAGCCCCACTCTTCCAATCAATACTATTATACAATGAGCAGTATTGATTGTTTGCTTTCATGCTTTCAGTATCTTTCCTTGTAACCTTGTCATTTTGACTTTAAACTACCTTCTTCCCAATTTATTCAATCAACATGCTAAATCTATGGGAATAAGTTGATCTAAAGTGAGTATTAAGTTCAATAGCCTAGTCAACCTCAATTCAATGTGCAAATATCCTTGCAATTATAATAGATGTCATCATAACAACATTTTTATTGTCCCATAATTTCAGTAGTGAACATGGCCAAAGCTTACTTTTATGGCATACTAATTGGTACTGAAAATTAGTTTTCAATTAAAATATAAATATATTATGTTGATATAGAGTGGAGTTGATGATGATACATTGCCAGGTACATACATAAATATTAAACAGACAAAGTGGAATTTTAGTAAACAGAATATTAGTAAAGCCTAAAGTTCGGAAATATCAAAATAAGTAAATACAAACATTTTAATATTAATATGTAAATCAATAAACTCTTACACATTAATAAACATAAAATATATAATTAAGAAATTATATTGATAGATATTAATTTTAAATTAAATAAGATGAAGAGCACCAAAAAAGTAAAATATAAGAAATTAAAAAATGAACATAACTAAATAATAAGTTTAATTATACTGGTTCCTCATTAGTATCCGGAAAAAAGGACTAAAGTCTTTCTCTGTCTTAATACTTTGTTTAGAGGTGAGTAGTAACTATCGTTATTTTTAGAGATAATTGCAGCGACTTGTAATTGTAATGGTTAGCGCAAATTCAAGAAAGGAACATTAAAATTAACTATACTAAGTAATTCATGGCAATATATTGTGGGATTCAATAGCTTATTATATAAAGTATATAGATTTTTTTTGCCATGGAGTTCAAGGGTTTCCAAAAACTAATGGACTGCTGTAATTGATAGAGTTAGGAAAGTTGGGTAGAGTTAATCAATTAACAAATAATGTTCATAAATATTGCTAAATAAATATAAATTAATTTGTTTATAGGAAACATATGTAGATTTTTCGTAATAGAGTTCAAAAGTTTACAGGTATAGACAAAATTAATGGACTACTGTAGTTGAGCAGCAAAATTATGTTAACTAATTCACAAATCTCATGAATTTATGCTGTACTCTTCGATTGTAATAATATAGATAATTTCTTTTTTAATACGTTTTGAAAAATTTATAAGTAAAAATAGTATAAGTATCAGTTCATAAAATGATGGAAGTTTGTTATTCCCCTAATTTAATAAAGAACAGTTTTTGACTTTTGTTTGACAATACTAATTGCTTTATGACAAACTAGATAATATCCCGGCGTTGCCCAGCTGGTAGATTACGACGTTTTGGTTACGGGCGGTGGATCCCAAAAAATCAAAATCAAAATACCGTAGTTAGTTCCTCTAAAAAAAGTAATATAAGGTCCATATGTATCTTTGTATCTAAATGTCTTCAGTTTTATTTCTATAGCGGACAGACAGACAAACTTTGTGTTTTATATATAAATACAGATGTTATGTGACAGTATCGATACTCTTTTTCTTTTTTCGTATGTAGTATTATTGGACTCTGGATTATTTACTAAAAAATAAACAAAGGCCAAGTTCCTGGATGTAAAGATCAGTAAGAAAAACAGCTCATTGCCCATGAATTCATGAAACTGAAGTTACAGCAAAAGGCTGACTTAAGACACTCAGTAAAGGCAGTTCTTCATAAACGTCAGAGCGTCCCTTATAGTCAGAGAATATCACATGCTTGGGGATTAAAAGATGTTATTTCAATATTTCATTCAATACTATTGAACTAATGATATGTAGTTATATGGACATTTTTGTTATATTATTATTTTTCTAGATCAAATTACAATAAAAATTGTTCTAAATTAAAATATCTCAAAGGTTTTCAAGCTTCAGTTTATATTTAAAGAGCTTTAGTAAAATGTTATACTCCATAACTTAGTTAAAATTGACCAAATTCGCTATCTCCTTTTCATTGATCTGTTCTTTGTTATTTGTTATTAAATATGGTAATTACTAGTAACGCAGAAGAAAAGTATACTGTCTATAATACAATCCAAGAAAAACACCTGACAGTTTAAAATATATTGAGTATTGTGGTCAATTTTAGAGACAAGCCATAATATAAAATTTGGTGTTTTTTTAAATTTTAAATTTAGGAAATCCTGAAAAAAGTATTCTGAAGGAAAACACGTTGTACTGTTCACACCTGCTTTATTAAATTTTAGTGACTTTTTTATTGAGTTACAATTCTATTCAATTTTGTAAATAACATTCATCCCATAATTCAATAATTGAATCAATGGTAGACTGAGATTATCATATTGGTAAATACCTGTAACTTGCCTGTAAATTTCCAATCAGCTAGAATTAACAGGTTTCATGGAACCAATTAATATGGATTCATTTTTTTCACTTTTATAAGATATATAAAATGAAACATAATTAAGTCTCAACTAGCTTATCGTATCTCTGTTACCCAATATAATTTCCTTTGCATCTTACTATATTTTTTTTCAGTTAATTTTGTCATTAGTACATTAGCAGCGATAGGAAAATACAAGTTTTGTAAAATTTTTATTATAATTTCAAAGTTACTGATCGCTTAACAAAACATTGCATTTATTATAATCTTTTTAACATTCAAATGGAATGTCTTTCATTTTTTTTAAGAAAAGCCTTTCAAGTTCCTCTTCTAATTAATTTGAAATTAAGTGAATTGTTTTTTTTTCAGATTTATTAAACTCAGAAGCAATTTCCGCTTCATCGTTAAAAGAGCCTTTGGGTTTAATTATCTTTGATAAATTTAACAAGCCAAGCGTTAATAACAAACAACTCTCTACCTCTTTTGTTTTAAATATTTTATTGGACGTGAAGCGAGCGTCATTGAATAAATGATGTTTTATATACTAAATAGATCTCAGTCAGAAAATGGTAACAACATTTTGATATTTGACAATATTCAATAATGGAATCAATGTTAGACTGAGATTATAATATTGGTAAATACTTGAAACTTGCCTGTAAATTTTCAATCCGCTAAAATTTACGATGAATATGTTGTCAATCAAACAACTACACTTTCTCTGTATTATTATACTCTATTGGCACATTTAACAATGGCCACAACAGGCAAATAGGCATCCAAAGCTCACTTATTATTGGGATAGGTCTTCGGAAATGTGAACTCTGAAACACATCCTAATTACCTATCACATACTGTAGACTTTCAAAGCACTGGAAAATAATTAAAAACATATAACTCTCTAGTCGTAAGGCAAAATACCCAGGCACCAACAAAAAGTTCTAGCCTATTTAGAAGCAAACAATTATACAAGTGATTGTAACTGACTGAATACATGAACTCAAGATCATGAATAAATTCAAAATGTATTCACTATAAATATATTTATTTTCTGTTTTATTTACAAAGTAAATATACATTACCCATAGATTACTATATACGTATAAGTTAAACTTTTTTTTATGAATTTCTTCTTCAAGAGGAAAATTATAATAAATTATAAACAGTAGTGCAAATGAATTCCCGTAATACACTATAAATGTAATGAGAATTAAAAAAAATATCTCATATCGGCTATCCAGGGGTTAAGACGACATGATTCTGTTATAATGTGTTAATAATAACTACTGATGGTAGTTCTTTACTGGGGCTTGTACAATTAAACCTTAAAGATTTTCCAATAAAATGTCTAGATTTTATTTAAAATTATATTTCTTCAATACTGAATTCAAATTAAAAAAAATTGGAGTGGCTTGCACTCAAGTTTACTATAAGTAAACTTAATATCAATCTTCTTCGGCATATAATATATAATGTCTCATTTAAGTATAATCTGAACATTTAAATGGGACATGTTTATTAGTCTTTCATTCCTGAGGTAGTATAGATAGTGATTGATCGACTTATCAATATATAAGCTTATTTTTGTGTATCACACCGCTGATGCAAATAATCTCATTAGTATAACTACAGCAGTAATAAAATTTTTGAAACTCCAAAGTGAAAATTTCTTGATACGAAATAATCTCCTACAAGAGAACATGGCTTTTCTTGAAATAGCCAGTGGATTTCTTGGGTTACTTGACCTTCTCTAGATTGAATATTTAAGTCAAATTTTAAAATTTAAAACAAGAAAATACTCTTATTTTTTCTGATAACATCAAAGAAAAAATGTCGTTTTAAGATAATTTATAATTCAGGGTGTACGATAATTACATCTATTATTAATCTTCAAACGAAAGATTTCAATTTTGAATTAAGTTTTACATTTTTGGTCTTTTATAGAATTATTATACTCGGAAATTTATGGCTTCCTAATATTTATTAAAATAATTTTCCTTCCCCTTTGTCAAAAATGATTGTTATTTGTTATTTGAGAGAAATGTGGAGTGGGAAGGTCGAGGGTGCCGCGCGGCCCTTAGGCAGGTAGCCCGGCGAGCAGTCGGAGAGCAATCGTTGTAGAGAAAGGACTCCTTCCCACTCCAACCAATAATACTTCAATTCAGTTCAACATTTTTTGGTGAACCCAACGTGATCCGGCCAGTATCTAGCGCCGATCTCTAATCGTAAGAAGGAAGTGAAAGTCGTGAAGTAGTTTGGAGTCAGAACACATCTAATCGTAAGAAGGAAGTGAAAATCGTGAAGTAGTGTTGGAGTCAGAACAAAAAGTGATTCGGCCAGTATCTAGCGCCGATCTCTAATCGAAAGTAGGTGAAAATCGTGAAGTAGTGTTGGAGTCAGAACAAGACGTGATCCGGCCAGTATCTAGCGCCGATCTCTAATCGAAAGTAGGTGAAAATCGTGAAGTAGTGTTGGAGTCAGAACAGGACGCGATCCGGCCAGTATCTAGCGCCGATCTCTAATCGTAAGAAGAAAGTTAAAATCGTAAAGTAGTTTGGAGTCAGAACACATCTAATCGTAAGAAGGAAGTGAAAATCGTAAAGTAGTTTGGAGTCAGAACACATCTAATCGTAAGAAGGAAGTTAAAATCGTGAAGTAGTGTTGTGTTAAGTTGTTTTTGTTGGAAAGTAGTGTCGGGAGTTAGAAGAACTCAAGAGCAGAGACATCTGAAACCTTTATTGAATTGAGCCCAGGTAACAGGACCCAGCTTCTAACGTTGCAAGTATCTGCTGTTCAAGTCACCAGAATACCTCAGATAAGCCCTTATCCTTTTCAAATTAACCCTTCTCTCTTTACCTAACCCTACTCCAATATTTGTTCACTTAATCTAATTGTTTTAAATTCTTGAGTCTGTGGTTGCCTTTTATTTAATTACATAGTGAACAGTAGACCTTTATTTACAATTTAAATTGCATTTTAATTATTATAGTTATCATGTCAATTTATAAAAAACTTGTAAGACAGCGAGCCAATCTTAAGAACCGTATAACACATATTAAATCTTTTGTACAGGCTACAATAATAGTAAAAATGAAGTAGAGGAACTTGATGTAAGGTCGAGCGCATTGGATGAATGCCTTAGGGAATTTCGGATTATTCGGAACAAACATTAAAGGGGGCCTATATTGAATTTATGAAAGACTACCTCCGACAGAATCATAAGGAAGAAGTGTTAGAACCAGAGAAAATTAAACAATGTTTTTACCTTCCACATCATCCAGTCATTCGGGATGCTAGCTCTACTACTAAAGTAGGAGTAGTGTTTGACGGCTCAGCGAAATCATCGACTAATTTGTTTTTAAATGATTTATTATACACTGGACCAGCCATACCACCTGAGTTAATAACTATTCTAGTAAAATTTCGTATGCCACGATTCGTTTTTATCTGCAATATGAAGCAAATTTACCGCCAAATTCTCATGCGGCCTGAGGACTGCGATCTACAACGTATTTTGTGGCGAAGTAATGAAAGGGAACCAATACGAACTTATAGGCTATTAACGGTGACGTATGGAACTTCCTCAGCTCCATTTCTTGCGGGAAGAACTTTAAGACACTTAGCCAATCAACATTCAGACGACCGACCGTTAGCTTCAAAAATTCTAGAGGAACTAATAGCTCTTTTAAATTCCGCAGGTTTTCAACTGCATAAGTGGGTGTCAAATAACCCAATAGTCTTAAGACAAATACCCACTGAGTTGCAAGAGCAAAAATATCTAATAAATTCACATTCCAGTGACGGGTTTATCAAGCCACTGGGTATGATATGGGAACCTCATTCTGATTTCTTCAATTTTGTAGCTCCTAAATTGCCACTCCGTACGGATATCACTAAAAGATCAATTCTCTCAGATATATCAAAGCTGTATGATCCCTTAGGACTCATCTCGCCTGTAATTATTCAGGTAAAATTATTGATGCAAGAATTATGGCAGCTGAAGTCTGAGTGGGATGAACCAGTCACACCAAACCTAACTCTACGGTGGTCGGATTATCAAAAAGGCTTGAAGGATTTGGATGAGATATCTATTCCACAGCGAAGTACTGATTTATACGAGTATTCTGAAGTAGCATTTCACGGATTTTGCGATTCGTCAAATTATGCTTATGGCTGCTGTGCTTATTTAATATGTAAATCGAGGAGAGGCTTAACTTCAATGTTATTATGTTCTAAATCTCAGGTAGCTCCGCTGAAGAAACAATCATTACCTCGTTTAGAGCTTGTGGAGCCGTGCTTCTAGCAAATCTATTCCACAAGATAAAAATGAATTTGAAAATCAACTTCACCACAGTCCATTTTTGGACAGATTCAACGGTGGTTCTATCTTGGCTTCGCGCTGAGTCTAGCACCTGGAAAACGTTCGTGGCTAATAGACTGGCAGAAGTTCATAGGTTCAGTGATGAGGGCGTCTGGCGGCATGTAAAATCATCTGAAAACCCCGCTGATCTTTTATCGAGAGGATGCAAACCTAAAGATCTGATAAACTGTGAACTGTGGTGGACGGGTCCTTTTTGGCTTACTCACAGTAATCTTACACTCTCAGCTGATCCCGAGGTTTTTTTGACCACTAAGGAAGATGTAATCAATATAGAACGAAGAGGATTGGGATGTTATGTGACATTTGAAAAAGGGAATATAGCCTTCAATAAATTGAGTCTACTAGAAGATCTTATTAACAAATATTCCAACTCCAACAAATTATTGAGAGTTGTAGCCTATGTTCAGAAATTTATCGATCGAGTCAAACCAACACGCCTGTTTACACATTGTGGCATTGATTTTGCGGGTCCCTTATATATAAAAAAGAATTTAATTCGTAGTCCTTCAATTATAAAATGTTATATTTGCTTATTTATCTGCTTTAGCTCTAAGGCCATTCAATTGGAATTAGTATCAGGATTGACTTCTGAACATTTTATCGCTGCATTGAAACGATTCATTTCTAGACGTGGAGTTCCAACAACTATACACTGTGACAATGCATTAATATTTGTAGGGGCTCAGCGGGAGTTAAAGGCTGACTTCGAAAATTTTCCATCAGAACAAATCAAAGCTTATTTTAGAAGCCACTTAATCCAATTCAAATTTATTCCTCCGAGATCCTCGAATTTCGGAGGTCTCTGGGAATCGGCTATAAAATTAGTTAAAAAACATTTAAGGGTCATAATTGGTAACCACAGACTTAAATTTGAACAAATGTCTACACTCTTAACAGAAGTCGAAGCTTGTATAAACTCTCGACCTCTTACTCCATTAAGTGATGATCCTGCAGACTTAAATCCCTTGACTCCTTCCCATTTCCTAATAAGAGAACCCCTCCTTTCCTTACCACAATCTGACTTATCTCATACTCCAGATAGTCTATTGTCTCGCTGGCAGATGATTGAGAAAATGAAGCAGGCCTACTGGAAACGCTGGTCTACTGAGTATTTATCCTTGCTGCATCAACGGTACAAGTGGAAGACTAGTTCACCTAATCTGGAAGAAGGCACTCTTGTCATCGTAAAAGAAGATTTTAAAACCACCGCTGTCATGGAGAATGGCACGCATTTTAGAAGGTCACCCAGGAACCGATGGCCGATGCCGTGTGTACCCATTGAAGACTTCTTCTGGTGTAATAAAACGATCCATTTCGAAGATAGTGCCACTACCACTTGAGGAGGATGTACCTGTGACGACACAACTAAATTTGAGACTTTGAATTTATAATATATTGTATACCCGTGTATAGATGTGTTCTATGTATTCTTAGCTGTATTTCTTATTTTGACTCACTCAGCTTGGACTTTAACTTTATACAATTGTTGTATACCACTGTAATTTTAAGCTACTCATTGCTAATTCATTCTTGATGTTAAAACAATGTTTCAAGGTGGCCGGTATGTTAGTTGTTATTTGAGAGAAATGTGGAGTGGGAAGGTCGAGGGTGCCGCGCGGCCCTTATGCAGGTAGCCCGGCGAGCAGTCGGAGAGCAATCGTTGTAGAGAAAGGACTCCTTCCCACTCCAACCAATAATACTTCAATTCAGTTAAACAATGATATATACCAATTTTCTCTGCGTGAGTGTTATCTTTTTTCCTGCGTCTTGTACTCTGTTATAAGGTTGTTATGAATGTATATGGAGAAAAAATATATTAGTAATTATCCAGTTTAAATACTCAAATAAAAGTCAAAGGCAGGTATTCAGTTTAATTTAAAACTTTTATAGTTGGGAGCTTCTAAGTTTTGAAAATAATATATATTAACTATTAGACTCGAATAGTCTAATTTTATCTCAGTGGTTTTGCTCAAAATTTCTAAGTCAATGTAAACATCGTAAAAAAATATCAAAAATTCCACAAATATAACAGGTGATCCTTAGTCCAGGATAAACAAACAGTTTTTATAGCTTTATTGCTCTTTGACGTGATTGAAATTTCATGAATTTTTTTTTGTAAATTTCTAATTTTTTGTTCTATTTTTGGTGAAATTTTTATGCTTTTTTAATGATCCGTTTAGCGTCAAAGAAAGCATTTTCTGAATACAGAAATCGTACTTTAACGCCTCTTGGTGAATGTAATTTCAAACAAAATATCTCATCTCATTTTCCATATGATGGTTTATTTTAAAGTATAGTTTCATTTTTATCCGTCAAACGGTAAGGCTTGTATCGCTCTCACAAGATAATAATTTGAGATTGAATTATAAGTTACAATTTTTACATTTTATTAAAAAAAAATATTACCGTGTGCTGGTGATAAGGTGAAAAAATTCGATCTCGAGATTTTGACGGAATTATATGTTTTGAGGCACCAATATCGTTTTATAAAGTTTTTTGATGATGTCTGTGCGTATGTGGGTGGGTAGGTGAGTGTGTTAGCATTGCTTGTGACCATGCTACGGTCCAGAATCTTTGATGGTTGAAATTGTTATTTTACACAAAAATGGGCCCTACAGCGTAGATGATTCCTATTGTTTGGGAAGAATTATACATGACGGGAAAGTCACTTTTTTTGCCAAAAACCTTTTTTTAGAAATTATTTTTTTCTCCTAAACTGCTAACTCTAGAGTTTTGAAATTTTGGCATTATCTTTGACCTTAAAAATGGAATAAACTATGGAAATGTAATAATGTAATAATGGAAATGTAAAAATTTTGACTTATAATTTCTCGAATTATTATCTTGTGAGAGCGATACAAGCCATACCGTTTGACGGATCAAAACGAAATTATGCCTAAAAAAAGAACAGCATGTGAAGGATGAGATGAGATATTTTTTTTATAACAACATTTTTCAAAGGAGTGTTACAGTATGATTTCTGTTTACAGGAAATGTTTTTTGACTCTAAATAGCTCATTAAAAAATTATGAAAATTTGACCAAAAATGGAACAAAGAATTAGCTGCCAACAAAAAAAAAAATGATGAAATTTCAATCAGGGCAAAGAACAATAAAGCTATGAAAACTGTTTGTTTATCCTGGACTGAGGGATCACCTGCTATACTTGTCAAATTTTTTATACTTTTTACTTTACTATAAGTAAAGTATAGTGATCGTGAAAAAATTCGATCTCGAGATTTTGACGGAATTACATGTTTTGAGGTCCCAGAAGTCGTTTTATGAAGTTTTTTCGATGATGTCTGTGTGTGTGTGGTTGGGTGGGTGAGTGTGTTAGCATTGCTTGTTAGCACGCTACGGTCCAGAATCTTTGATGGATCAAGTTGATATTTTACACAAAAATGGGCCTCATAGGAAAGAAGATCCCTATTGTTTGGGAAGAATTATGCAAGATGGGAATGTCACTTTTTTTGCCAAAAACCGTTTTTTTTAAAACATTTATTTCACCTAAACTGATAACTCAAGAGTTTTGAAATTTTGACATTATCTTTGAGGTTACAAATTCAACAAACGAAAAATATATTCAGAATTTTAAAACAGCAGGAAATATTTTTTTTTCAATAAACTGTACAAATTTTGACTTATAATTCAATCTCAAACCTTGTGAGAGCGATACAAGCCATACTGATTGACGGATCAAAATGAAACTATCCCTAAAAATAGAAAATTATGTGGAGAATGAGTTGAAATATTTTTTTTCAAAATTACATTCGATAAAGGGGCGTTACAGTACGATTTATGTTTTTTACTTTACTATAAGTAAAGTATAGTGATCGTGAAAAAATTCGATCTCGAGATTTTGACGGAATTACATGTTTTGAGGTCCCAGAAGTCGTTTTATGAAGTTTTTACGATGATGTCTGTGTGTGTGTGGGTGGGTGGGTGTGTGGGTGGGTGGGTGGGTGAGTGTGTTAGCATTGCTTGTTACAACGCTACGGTCCAGAATCTTTGATGGATCAAGTTGATATTTTACATAAAAATGGGCCCTATAAAGACGAAGATCCCTATTGTTTGGGAAGAATTATGCATGATAGGAAAGTCACTTTTTTTGCCAAAAACCGTTCTTTTAAAAACATTTATTTCTCCTAAACTGATAACCTTAGAGTTTTGAAATTTTGATATTATCTTTGAGGTTACAAATGGAACAAACGAAAAATAAATTCAGAATTTTAAAACAACAGAAAATTTTTTTTTCAATAAAATGTACAAATTTTGACTTATAATTCAATCTCAAACCTTGTGAGAGCGATACAAGCCATACTGTTTGACGGATCAAAATGATACTATGCCTACAAATAGAGCATTAAGTGTTGAATGAGTTGAGATATTTTTTTCTAAAATTACATTCGCGAAAGGGGCGTTACAGTACGATTTGTGTTTTCAGAAAATGTTTTTTTGACGCTAAACGGCTCGTTAAAAAATAATGAAAATTTGACCAAAAATGGAACAAAAAATTAGCAATTCATAAAAAAAAATTCATGAAGTTTGAATTACGGGAAAGAGCAATAACGATATAGAAACTCTTTGTTTATCCTAGACTAAGAGATCACCTGCTATACTTGTCGATTTTTTTGTATTTTTTTACATTGTTTACATTGACTTAGAAATTTTTTGATGTTTCTAATGGAAAAATGAAAATATATTATTGACTTATAAGAGATGTAAGAGGAATAATATTGTGCAGGTAAATGATAACACTCAATAAAAAAAAATTCGTATATATGTTATTTGACAAAGGGGAAGGAAAATAATCTTATTAAATACTAAGAAGCCATAAAATTCCCAGTATAATAATTCTGTTAAAAACCAAAAATGTAAAAGATATATCAAAATATAAATCTTTCGTTTAGAGATTCATAACTGTAATTATCGTACATCTTTAATTAAGAAATCACCTTAAAACAACATTTTCTTCGCTCTTTAAGATGTTTTTCAGAGAAAAAAAGGGTATTTTACTATTTCAAATTTGAAAATTTTACATTAATATTCAATGTAGAAGGATGTCAAGTAAACGATGTAAGAAATCTACTGGCTATTTGAACAATAGCCATGTTCTCTTGTAGGATAATATTTCGTTTCAAGAAATGTTCACTTTGGTTTTTCAAAAATGTTATTACTGCTGTAGTTATACTAATGAAATTATTTGCAAATAATAAATTATTTGTGATGTACGAAAATAAGCTTATAAATTGATATGTCCTTTAATCACTATCTGTACTACCTCACGAATGCAATGCTAATAATTATATCCCATTTAGATATTTATGTTATGCTTAAATGATACGTTATGTTTTATATACTCAAGAAATTTGACATTGAGTTACTTATAGTAAAGTAGAGTGTAGGCCACTCCAGATTTTTTTACATTGTTTACATTGACTTAGAAATTTTTTGAGCAAACCCTTGAGATAAAATTGATATTTATAAAGGAACAATTTAAATTGATTATTGACTTATATGAGATGTAAGAGGAATAATAATTCTGCAGGAAAATGATAACACTCACTCAGAAAAAAATCGTATATGTGTTATTTGACAAAGGGGAAGGAAAATGATCTTATTAAATACTAAGAAGCCATAAAATTCCCAGTATAATAATTCTGTAAAAAACCTAAAATGTAAAAGATAATTCAAAATTGTAATCTTACCTTTAGAGATTAATAAATGTAATTATCGTACATCTTTAATTATAAATCACCTTAAAACAACATTTTCTTCGCAGTTTTTGATGTTTTTCAGAGAAAAAAAGGGTATTTTCCTGTTTTGAATTTGAAAATTTTACTTTAATATTCAACGTAGAAGGATGTCAAGTAAACGATGTAAGAAATCCACTGGCTATTTGAACAAAGGCTATGTTCTTTTTTAGGAGATTATTTCCTATAAAGAAATTTTCACTTTGGCTTTTCAAAAATGTTAGTACTGCTGTAGTTATACCAATGAGATTTTTCGGATCAGCTGTGGGATGTACAAAAATAAGCTTATATATTGATATGTCCTTCAATCACTATCTTTACTACCTCAGGAATGAAAGACTAATAATCATATCTCATTTAGATGTTTACGTTATGCTTAAATGAGACGTTATGTGTTATATACTCAAGAAATTTGATATGAAGTTACTTATAGTAATGTTGAGTGTAGACCACTCCAGATTTTTTACATTGATTTAGACATTTTTTGAGCAAATTCAAAGAGATAATAAAATTGATGTTTATAATGGAAAAAATTAAATAATTTATTTTCTTATCTATTTAAATAAAAGAAAAATTTTAATTGACCCGAATAAATCGGGTGTAAAACTTGGGGTAATGTGATAATTTCATACTTAAATAAGAAATAATAAGTAACTTGAGTATTTGTACAGAATCATGACTTGCTGTTCGTAATAAATTTAGCTTAATTTTCCTGTAATGATCTCTATGGGACAAATTTACTTTCTTAAAATTTGATGTTAGTGATTAAAGAATCTAATAAACCAGGAAATACATATAATACAAAATTAACAGCTAACCATGACAGTATTTTTTTGAAACGATTTTTTTTTATCCATATCAAGTAAGGCATTATTGTGAGGACGTTTTCATTATATCAAAGGAATATTTCAGAGAGGCATTCTCTTTGGTACTGTTAGAAGAACTGTTTTGGCTATATTGTCATACAAATTTAATTACAAAAAAAACAGTCATTTATTCCTCAAACAAATTTATTCCATGTTTTTTTAAATATTACCTAATGCTTTAAGAATTCCATTATTGTTTTCTTATATACATATTACATTACCTTTGAAACGATATAAAGATTTAGAGTAAGAGTACAAAAGAAAAGAGAAAATTACATTTATATGATGAACCATTTCAGAAAACAGTTACTTTAAACTCAGTTGTTGGTATTATTCATAGCGGTAATTTACATTAAATTTGCATTTTTTTGTCAAGGAAGATTGGAATGAATATATATTTTAAAAAAACTTCATTTCACCATTATTAATTTTGAAATTATTCTCTTCTCGATGAAATATTGATTAAACACTCTGTAAATCGTAAATAATTTAACTAGTGTTCACTATTTCCTGGAAAGAGTGTTAAAAACTAGTAATTTAATTGTATTTATTATTTCAAGCAAATCACTTTTTTATCAAAAAGAAGTCACTAAAGATTAGATTTTTGGTAATCAATACAATCCTTGGTTACTTTTAATGGTTGTAGAATGCTGAGACAAATAACTATGGTATAATAATTCCACGTTGTGAAATCAGTTATATGTGGCGTTTAAATAAATGCTAGAAAACTAATTAAAGTTTCTAAATAAAATACGCTATTCGGAAACGTAGTATCTTCAAATTACATCGACTGTTGTGAAAGATGGAAAGGATTTATTCATTCATTACTTTCTATAGAAATGTCCTTTCCATATATTACAACAGGTCTCTGCAACCTGAAAAACATTACGTGTTCGAAAAGTGTTTACACATAAAACGTTTTATACCAGAGACTTGAATTATTTCACTAATATAATTATAGCCACTGACAAGGAAGAATTGTTGATAATAATTTGTTGAAAATAATGAAAATAATAATTTAACTAAAAAAAGAATAGCACAGGAATTCCAATGTACGTAATACATGATTTAATTACATTTAAAGGTCATTTTAATTTATAAAAGCTGGTTTATAGAGAATGGGTGTTTAAAAACTTCATAAATATATCCAGATAGATAAAATTGCAATGATGTTAGCAATCAGACATCTGATCTTGTTTCTGAATCAAGTTATTTATTAATATCACTATAGCATATAATTTTCTTTATAATTGTCATTATTATCATTAAAAGTAGGTAATAAAAGAATTTAATAAAGAAGATTAAACGTATATCTATAATTGTCTTTAGCGGACACACATACTATTGATACTGTAACGTATATTGCACTTGTGGTATAGTCCTGGATCTAAAAGCCAGGAGGGCTGAATCTGAGAACTCACTATTTGCAAAGAATAAAAGGGACTAAACTAATATAACTTCAATTGGGGTGCTGAGAGAGATATATTAAGATCAAAAATTGGCTAAAGATCCGTAGTATACTGGGTTTAATGATAAAATAACATGAGCTAATTAAGCCTTCGGAAAAAAAGTTCACTTTGCCCTTTGATAATGTTTGATATTCAATTAAAGAGTTTTTTCAAAGCAAAGTTTGGTAGATTCCAGATGCTCAGAATTGGCGTCTAGAACGTCTCAGATCACAATTTACCAAAATACCCCTGAGGGTTTGGTGGGTATCATATCCCAGAACGATAAATCTTGTCTACAAAGATAAATAAAAAAAATGGATATTTATTAAAAAATAATCCAGTCAACATGCAGTAATGATAGTCAGTTCTCTATAGGGTCCTTGTTGTATAAGCATGTTGAATAATCCATGTAATATTCACTGGCGGTTTAACGATCAGATGCAGATGTAGATTTTGGCTAATTCAATTAGATATTAGTGGTCTTTACCATAATAATCGAGAGTGCACAGGACCGAACAGATGATATAACCAAGAATTCAAATCGCCGTTATGACAGTGCCTTAGTTACTCATCATCTGGAACGCTTACCTCGGTTTCCTTGGTAATCTGAAAGACCTTCTACTTACAGCCGACTGACCAATATTATATAAGATAAATATACAAATCATGTAGATTTAGGTATATGGTAGTAGTGGATATATCAGTCTACGTAGGTAAAAGAAGCAAGAGAATGTCAAACACATCAATCTGATCTGGGACTAGCTATAAAGGAAGTATTTTTCGGCTATGAGAGCGACAGTGATCAAGAGCAACATCACAACTCATAAATTAAGAGATCGGTATGCAAACAAGCTCTGGTCAGTAAGAAGCGTAGAAAAAGTTATGTCATAATTACAAGACTTAGAATAAGCCACACTAAACCGGGGCACTTACTTTGAAAGTTAGGCATTAAAAGGTGAGATTTGCGGATATTTACTAATCATCCAACACATTTGAAATACTTGTAAAACTCTAAAAAAAATTAAGGATAATATCATTACTACAAGCGCTCTGGGAAAATTCCAGCTACCGCTAAGAAGTTATATCCTACCTGAAAACATTGACTTGAACTAGTGTATGTAGACTGGATAAAAGTGGAGTTCTGGAACATTTTGACCTTAATCGTATTATATATTTATTTTCTTCGTTTTCAAATTTATTTGTAGACCACTACAGCAGTATAAAGGTGACAAAGTATTGTAGATGGGCATTCCAAGAAATAACTTCCTTTATTTTTATACAAGGAAAAATAACAAAACCGGCAGACCCAGTTCAACCAATATTGTTTCTTAACAAAATATCTCATTTTTTAAGAATTTGGTAAGAAAATTAAATACCAAAATATCTCAAACATATGGATAGTAAAAATCTGTTAGTTAGTTATCTGAGTATTTTAATGACCCAACAATTTTTCCACACAGTGCTTTTCGAAATTAAATCAACTGAAAATGTTGAAGTATACCAGTTAATATATGATATGAGACAGTAGTGTACTAAGTCGTACAGCCTTTTCATTCAGGTTTTACACAGTGTATAGGAAGCGATAACAATCTTATTAGGAGGGGTTCTAAACCTTAGGAGGTTTAGAGGGTTTACAATACTTGGATTAAGGGATTGGACAAGGGATAGTTTTTTTATTATCATTGACTATAAAATTGAGTGGTTAGCGACAAATGACTTCTATCTAAAATAGTGTTGATTATCTGTATTTCTCACGTATAAAAGTGACCTCTAAAACACGGGCAAATTTATTCTGATTAATTGAGAAGAACCTCTAGTTTGTTTACATATATGAAATATAGAGAAATGAAAGGATTAGATTCGGGTCAAGGTTTTGAACGGAAATAAAAGTTTTGAGGTCCTCTGAATCCAGTAAAATAAGTTTTGCAAATCGGTTGTCTGTGTGTCAGAGCAAAAGTTAGACTCATCAAATTTCTTATTTAAGTTCCTGCTTTCCTGAGGTGGAACCACAAGTTCAGCGCTAAAATTGCATTTGATTGGAAAGTACATAATTCGTATAGATATCATGTTTTTTTTCATTTCCTACATGCCTACATGATGTTAATTAAAATTGCTGTGATTCTGGCTTTATTATACATTTAATATTATATATATATATATATATATATATATATATATATATATATATATATATATATATATATCAACAGGAAAACAAACCACAAAGGACAACAAACGTTTATCAATAAACTAGATTAAAGATAAGAACACTCTTACAGTCTCTAATTTTCGGTTGGACCGTCATCAGGACAGTAGAGATAGGGATTCCAAGCGCACTTGCGAAGCGACGGTTGGAGACCAACCGTCACACGCGTGCCCAGTTCAAGTCAAGTAAGAAAAATAAACTAGGGATAAGTGAAGAGGTGAGAAATGTTAAGTGAAACTGAAGAAAATGAGGAAATATAAATAATAAAAACTTAAAAAAATAATAATAATAATGAAGAATACTAAAAAGAAAATAACTGAAACTAAAGAATCCGAGAATATAAGTAGTAAATACTTAAATAATAGTAATGAAGATGATTAGAATAATTTATAAGTTGAAACTAAATTTGCATAAATAATAATTTAAAATAAAAGAAAATAAACGCCAAAGTAAATCAGATGTAAAAATAATAATATAAAATAAGAAACGTATCACAAAATATATATATATATCAAAATAGTAATAATAAAATCTTAATACAATTTAAAACTAATATAAACAAAGGAAAAATAAAAAAACAAAAAAGAGGAAAAAAATATAAAAAAATAAATATTACCTATCTCTAACCATTTGAAATGGTCTTATCTTTTAAAGTTTAGACCAGGATTACAACGCGCAATGTGCCTCCTCGGATGCTCATAATGTGACAGTTTTACTCATTGGGGAAATTTGTCGTAGTATCTGCAACCTTTAGTACTCATTAAAGGAAAGTCCATGGTTGTTAGCATGGATGGTGACGGGTTGAGGAACAGAGTGATTTGTATTGTAAAGATTACAGGAGAAGAGGGATTGTGGATTAAGGATGAGACAAGTGAGACAACCTCCACGTCCGCATAATTGAGTTCCCTTGGGCAAGTGACTATCACACGCCGGGGTCAAATGTCTATGCGAGAAAAAATTACCGAGGTTGGAAGGACGTCAATAGAACAGGCAAGGCGGTTTCAGGAAGATGCTATATCGAGAGGAGGCAGATAACAAAATGGGAAAGAGTTCTTTTATGGTAGTGCCCAGTTTGTGGATGCCAGAGAAGCAGGTAGTCCCAAGGTAGGGAGAATCGATGGATGGAGGAAGGGGAAACAGAACCAGGTGGAATAGACAAATTTGCTTGAACCAGTCTTCTTGTCAATAGGGTAGGAGCATGGCCTCTCTCTAGGAATCTATTTTTAAGTTTCTGGAGGTGATTATTTTATCACTTAATCTATTGCAAATTCGATTTATTCTAAGGGAGAGGGACCTGGAGATAGATTTTTTATTATGAGGAGGGTGGCAACTATTAAAATGTAGGTATAAATGAGGATTAGATGGTTTGGTATGAAGCGAAGTAATAGAGTATTATTCTGGAATGTGACGTTTCATTAAGAAAGGTGGGAGTTTTACTGGAGGTATTGTGAGTGAAGAAAATTGAGGACTAGAAGTTTTGGAAGCGGTCAATGAAGACAGTTAGTTAAATAAAGAAAATATCGTCGATGAACCGGGTGTAAAGTAAAGAAACAAAAATTGGCAGGTGGAGAAGAAGTTGTTTTCAAGATAGGCCATATAGGGATTAGCAAGAGATAGAGCCATTCTGGTTCCCCATAGCTATTCCTTTTAGTTGAAGTGAGAAGCATACATAGGATTTGAAGACATTATGCTTCAGGACAAAGCTGGCTGAGGTGATGACTAAGTCCGTAGAGTGAATATGTGGAACTAGCCTAGAGGTAAGGAAATGACGTCATCATCAATGCCTTCACTGTGGTTAATATTAGTATACAGACAGGTCACCCATGGTGACTAGAAGAAGGAGTTCGGTTGGAGATTTAGGGAGAGATAAGGTGTGGATTTTTTCAAGGAAATGGTAGGTGTCATTACAGATTAGTCTTAGTTTCCCATTTTATTATTATTTTAATGTATATATATTTATATTTTGTGATATTTTTATTATTATTTTTACATCTGATTTACTTTGGCGTTTATTTTCTTTTATTTTAAATTATTCTTTATGCAAATTTAGTTTCAACTTATAAATTATTCTAATCATCTTAATTACTATTATTTAAGTATTTACTACTTATATTCTCGGATTCTTTAGTTTCAGTTATTTTCTTTTTAGTATTCTTCATTATTATTATTATTATTATTATTTTTTTAAGTTTTTATTATTTATATTTCCTCATTTTCTTCAGTTGCACTTAATATTTCTCACCTCTTCACTTATCCCTAGTTTATTTTTCTTACTTGACTTGTACTGGGCACGCGTATGACAACACTGTTGGTCTCCAACCGTCGCTTCGCAAGTGCGCTTGGAATCCCTATCTCTACTGTCCTGATGACGGTCCAACCGAAAATTAGAGACTGTAAGAGTGTTCGTATCTTTAATCTATGTCTATAGTTTAGTGTAAAACATATATATAATATATATATATATATATATAACTTAAACAGGTGTGAGGCGTAGGAGAGGTTTTAAAAAAGAAGGATAGCTATCGAAGTAAGTAATGGTTTACGGCACGTGTCTCACAATAGACTGCCCGCTTATCTTTATTTACAAGTAATTGTGGAGTCTAACCATGGGTCTCCATGGACTCTAACCCTTTGATGGAATTCCTCCCTCTACTAACTTATATATATATATGTATATATTATATATATATATATATATATATAATGCAATATGTACGCTCAAAATTGTCCTTCAAGTCAAAAGTCAAAAAAGGTGTTTACTAATAGTAAATGATACCAACTTTCAAATAATTTTCATTACATTGGTTTGATATAAACCAAAAGAGAATAAAATGTACATATTCATATTAAAGTAGATACAATTTAATTAAAATGAATGAAAATGAAATTAGAGAAAGAACATTTGTTTTGAAAATAAGAAGTTCCAACAGCATCAACAGCCCTACCGTTAGACAACTAGTGCTACCCAACAAAACTGATAACGTTTATAAATCGGTAAATAAAAGCCATATAGAATCTTAAACCAGATTTTTGGTTGTTGAAAGGGTTAGGTCACAATGAAGATATAGTGTTTTCCTGTTCACCTGTTGTTTAATTATATATTTGGCACTCTCTAGTCCAGGGGTTCTCAAACTTTTTCTTCCATAGACCCCCTACCTAAGGAATATATATAAATATACACATCTAAATATGTGTGTGTGTGTGTGTGTGTGTGTGTGTGTGTGTGTGTGTGTGTGGGCAATGACTACCATAGACGACTCATTTTAAAACACATAGTAATAGGAAAATGAGGGGAAATTGTAAGGAAGAAAGAAACTGAAATATCAATAATTATATCTATATTTTAAAGTCCATGGAAACCATAATAATAATAAATAAAACAAATAATATTACTGTGATTTCAATCGACTAATTCCCAACTCTAGTAGGTGGTATGGTGGGGGGTTTTAATTTCGACTCTCATATCAAAACCTTGGACATATTTTATAAGTCATCAAAACATCCTTTTTCATTACTCATGCTCAGTTCCTCCCCAAATCTAGTTTATATTTACTTATTATTACTTTACTATAAGTAAAGTATAGTGATCGTGAAAAAATTCGATCTCGAGATTTTGACGGAATTACATGTTTTGAGGTCCCAGAAGTCGTTTTATGACGTTTTTACGATGATGTCTGTGTGTGTGTGGGTAGGTGGGTGGGTGGGTGCGTGTGTTAGCATTGCTTGTTACCACGCTACGGTCCAGAATCTTTGATGGATCAAGTTGATATTTTACACAAAAATGGGCCTCATAGGGAAGAAGATCCCTATTGTTTGGGAAGAATTATGCATGATGGGAAAGTCACTTTTTTTTCCAAAAACCGTTTTTTTTAAAACATTTATTTCTCCTAAACTGATAACCCTAGAGTTTTGAAATTTTGACATTATCTTTGAGGTTACAAATAGAACAAACGAAAAATATATTCAGAATTTTAAAACTACGGAAAATATTTTTTTTTCAATAAAATGTAAAAATTATGACTTATAATTCAATCTCAAACATTGTGAGAGCGATACAAGCCATACTTTTTGACGGACAAGAATGAAACTATGCCTATAAATAGAACATTATGCGTAGAATGAGTTGAGATATTTTTTTTCAAATTACATTTGCTAATGGGGCGTTACAGTAAGATTTCTGTTTTCAGAAAATTTTTTTTGACGCTAAACGGCTCATTAAAAAATAATGAAAATTAGACCAAAAATGGAACAAAAAATTAGCAATTCATAAAAAAAAATTCATGAAGTTTCAATTATGGGAAAGAGCAATAACGCTATAAAAACTGTTTGTTTACCCTAGACTAAGAGATCACCTGCTATACTTGTCGAATTTTTTATATTTTTTTACATTGTTTACATTGACTTAGAATTTTTTTGAGCGAATCCACTAAGATAAAATTGATATTTCTAAAGCAACAATTTAAATTGTTTATTGACTTATATGAGGTGTAAGAGGAATAATATTGTGCAGAAAAATGATAACACTCACTCAGAAAAAATTCGTATATATGTTATTTGACAAAGGGGAAGGAAAATGATCTTATTAAATACTAAGAAGCCATAAAATTCCCAGTATAATAATTCTGTTAAAAACCAAAAATGTAAAAGATAATTCAAAATTGAAATCTTTCGTTTATTGATTAATAAATGTAATTATCGTACATCTTTAATTATAAATTATCTTGAAACAATATTTTTTCTGCGCTGTTTATGATGTTTTTCAGAGAAAAAAAGGGGTATTTTCCTGTTTTAAATTTGAGAATTTTCTTTAATATTCAATGTAGAAGGATGTCAAGTAAACGATGTAAGAAATCCACTGGCTATTTGAACAAAAGCCATGTTCTCTTGTAGGAGAATACTTTTTATCAAGAAATGTTCACTTTGGTTTTTCAAAAATGATATTGCTACTGTAGTTGTACTAATAAAATTATTTACATCAGCAGTGTGATGCACAAAAATAAAAGCTTATTTATTGATATGTCCTTCAATCACTATCTTTACTAACTCAGGAATGAAAGGCTAATAATTATATCCCATTTAGATGTTTACGTTATGCTTAAATGAGACGTTATGTGTTATATACTCAAGTAATTATTAAGTTACTTATAGTAAAGTAGAGTGTAGGCCACTCCAGATTTTTTTAATAACAATACGAATACCTTAATATTCATTTATATATATTATTTTATTTATTAGTATTAATATTATTATGTTCATTTTATTTATTTATTTATTCATTTATTTTTATTTTTTATTTATAAATTTCTTTTTTACTAATGAGACATCCATAGACCCCCAATAGACCCCTTGGCGATCATAGACCCCCTATTAAGTACCATAGACCCCCAGGGGGTCCACATGGACCTCTTTGAGAATAGCTGCTCTAGTCTATCGATAAAAGTTTTTTGACAGAAATACTTATGTAGCAAAAAAAAATTATTTAAATAATACACATTTACATCAACTTTCATTGCTTTCAAAATCTTCTAAAGTTTAGGGTATTATGATGTTTAGACGATGCTCTCAGAAAAAAGCTATTAGAAAACTGTTTTCTGAGCCTCTTATGAAAAAAGAAGGTATTCCACACAAAGCTCTAAAGTTTGAAAACTAAGACTAGAAGTTAAAAGCGGAAAGATAGCACATAAAAGTCCTAGCAAAACTGTTCAAGGTAAAGCTGTCCAGCCAGAAGATATGAACTGTAAAGCAATTACACATCGAAAACTGAAACAGCTAAGCGTTTTAGTTAAAACCATTCATTAAAACATTCATTGTGTATGACTTTATTGTTGTTATAAAACAAATTTATCCGCAAAGGGAGGGAACAACAAATTTATGCTGTAATTGCATCTAAATAAATTTTGCATGTTAGTCACCTATTTCAAAAATACAATCTTAGCAGTCATTAAATAATCATTTCAGTATTAATTATTAAAATATTTGAAACTGAAATGGCTGGCAGTTATACTTTTGTTGATAGAAGTCAAAAAATTTTGTGATGTTTGGACTATCATAATATTGAAGGTAATAAGGGAAACAGTGTTGAGTTAGAAATGGCAAACTGGTTTCGTGACAATTGTAAGAGCCAGAAAGTTAGACAACTTTTTCTTGTTGATTAAACAAGTCTGAAGAACTGTTGGAACATCTCAAAACTTTGATAAGGATTGCCCACAGAGGGTTTTTAAGGCTGGACTTGGCTTGTCCAACACCAAAGATAATTAATAAGAGAAAACTTATCGAAAGAGATAGGTTTACTTTCCGTTTGGTTGGAGAAGTGAACATAATTCATGTCGGTTATTGGAAAATATTATTCTTTTGAAGAAGTTAAGTCCCTTTATTGAATCAACTGCGATAGCCGAAGTATTGGGATGATTGCTTTTGAGCCATAAAGGAATAAGGACATACAAGTGTGTTAAAGGAGCATATCATGTTATCGAATTGATCATAATAGCAGTAGGGAGTGGTGCTTTTGATATTCAATGCAGTTAAAGCACATTGATGTCTCAGGTGGGTGTTATCGTTTAAATATATTCCTTACCGCTGCCTTACTTTCAACTCATTTACACTTAGAGACCAAACGTATGCAATAGATAAAAATGAACACTTCCAATGCTATTCGGTCAATTACCATTCCGTTAGATTTACAAACTTATTAATCTTCAGTTAATAATCATTTATTAATTATTGGCAAGTAGTAATAACTGTCTATAGTTTCATTACATTCATTGATTTTTTCGATATATAACATTACAAATAGGACCAACGCAGCGGCGGTATTATGCTCATATTTAGTAGAAGAAATATCTATTGTTTTCACTTAATATTTAATTTAAACCCAGGATTCTTTGAATTTGTGTAATCCCACTTGAAAATACACAATGTACAAAACCCAGTCGGGAGTCTACAACAACGATTCAAGAGGTAAGACGGATTTGTATAATAATTATTATTTTGTGATACATAAGCACAATGAAGAATTTTGTTTCAACTTATTTGGACAGCTATAATTCATATGTATTAGAATCGAAACAGGTTACAAAAAAAAGGAAATAAACTCTTCATGGTTGGGTTATTATCTGTGAGGAAAACATAAAAAATAATCTGGAGTGGCTTACACTAAATTTACTATACGTAAACACAATATCATACTTCTTGGGTATATGATAAATAATGTTCCATTTAAGTATAATATAAATGTCTAAATGGGAGATGTTTATTAGTATTTTATTCCTGGAGATAATACAGATAGTGATTGATTCACTTATGAATATATTTGCTTATTTTTGAATATCACACCACTGATGCATATATCATTAGTATAATCTGACCTACTTCTACATTGAATTTTTAAGACAAATTTTCTCATTTAAACTTGAAAATATTCCTATTTTGTTCTACAAATGTCAGAAACATCTAAGAAAAAAATGTCATTTTAAGGTAATTCTTAATTTAAGATATCGGATAATTTCATTTATTTTTCTTTAAGACTCTTTCAATTTTGAATGATGTTTTATATTTTTGGTCTTTTATAGAATTACCATACTGGGAATTTCATGAGTGCCTAGTATTTAATAAAAACCCCTTTTCTTTCCATTTGTGAAAAATCATATATACCAATTCACTCTGAGGGAGTGTTATTTTTTTCCTGTCTGTTGTACCCTGTTATATGGTTGCTGTGAATGTATATTGAGAAATAATACATTAGCAATTAGTCAATTTTACATACTCAAATCAAACTTGATGCCAGATATTCAGTATAATTTAAAACTTTTATATCTGGAAGTTTGAAATTGTTAAAAATATTAGATATGAACTACTAGACTAGAACAGCGAGAATTCTGAATACTTGTCAACAAACATAACTCCTCTTTCCTAAGGAAAGAGACCATTCCTCACACATCAATTTTACAAAAGCCATTTTATCAATTTTGTGACACAAATCCATCATACCAACGAAGGCAACAAACATTTATGTTTATTGGGAGTGCATTTTTTCATACAAAAATATTATTCCTCATATATGTCAATGAGTTATTTAAATTTTTTCATTATAAATATCAATTTTATTTTAGTGGATTAACTCAAAAAATTTCTAAGTCAATCTAAACAATGTGAACAAAATATCAAAAATTCGACAAGTATAGCAGGTCATCCGTTAGTCTAACATAAACAAACAGTTATTATAGGGTTATTGCTATTTGCAGTGATTAAAATTTCATGAGTTTTTTTATATAAATTGCTAATGTTTGGTTCAATTATTTGGCAAATTTTCATGGGGTTAGCGTCAAAAATGTTTTTTTGAAAATATTAAATGTACTGTAACGCCGTTCGTTTTGATGACTGTAATATTAAAAACTCATCTTTTACAGAATGTTCTATTTTTAGCTATAGTTTCATTTTGATCCGTCAAACGGTATAGCTTGTATCGCTCTCGCCAGCTTTAAGATTGAATTATAGGTCAAAATTTGTACATTTTATTGAAAAATCATTTTTCGTCGTTTTAAAATGCTGAGTATATTTTTTGTTTATTCCATTTGTAACCTCAAAGAAAATACCAAAATTTCAAAACTCTAGAATTAGCAGTTTAGGAGAAAGAAATGTTTTTAAATAAACCGGTTTTTAGCCAAAAAAGTGACTTTCCCATTGCATAATTCTCCCTAAACAATAGGGATTATCTACACTATGGATCCCATTTTCGTGTAAAATATCAACTTGACCCATCGAAGATTCTGGACCATAGCGTAGTAACAAACAATGCTAACATTCATTGCCAATTCAGGTAGCTCTGAATTATTTTGTAGCCAGAGTCATATTGGCACTCCGAATTTCAACTGAATGTTATTGGTATAAAAATGACGTTGTCAATGAAAATTTGTAATGCTGTTAGAGTGCAGTACAAAAGAGAATCTTAGTAAGAATATTGGTGCTAGAAGATGCCAGGAGGAAAATACCTCTACCATGTTGCAACACTGGTGTACAGTAAGCGACAGTTAGAGAACTAAAGAGCTATAAGACAGTTGCTCTTTAATTAATTAAACGTTTCACATTAATTAAACCTAAAAAAAGTGTCTAAATGTTATAGCAAAATTATTTTAACGCAGTTGGTAAGCTCGAAATAGTGTGGTCAGGACACTAGTAGTTAATTTTGTGGAAGAAAGGGTTGTTATTGTTGAAATATGAGCTGGTTTTAGAGAAATCAGAATTGAAACAGACAGTTAATCACAGTAGAAAGAGCCAAGCATTACTAGACGTTGTTTGATTAGAGTACTTCCTCCATTGATGATCCAGGAACACAATAACACATGTGAATTTAAGCTTTCTCATTTATCAAGCTTTTGTCCTGGATTATTAAAGTATGCGTTGAATACAAACATTAAACATGTTTAGGTTTTTCTCAATACATATATTAACATATTTATTTTAAAACTTATAATCTCATAGTTCATAGTTTTTTATATTCAAAAGTCCATATTATTGCTTATCAAAAAGGTTTTAAATGAAACAAAACTTCGGCTTTGAAATTTTGATTGAAGCTTGGAAAATGTACGGATTCCTGATAAATACTAGTTTCTATCCTATTATAATCGATATTTTATCATGATATATAAAGTATGTAACGTTTGTGCACTAACTGTTGGTCGAAGAAAACTTGGAGCTGCCAAATCGACTATCCATGATGGGTTATAAAATCGTTACGATAAATGGGTACCACGTGGTTGGAATTAAAATCATTTCTTGGATTGAATTTCCAAGAGCGATTTGGCGTATAAGCGTAATGAAAATACCCCATCAGCTGGAATGGAACATTGAACGTGGTGGTTTCGGCTTCATGAAGCAGAAAATTTTTTCGCAGATTCAGTATTGTTTGAAGTTAACGTGAAGTAAAAAAGAAGCTTAAAACTGCTAAATTAAAGGTAAAAGCGTTAAAAGTTTTAAACCCTATCATTTGGAGAAAAATTTATAAAAAAATCTTAAAAGTGTAAATTAAAAGTGCAGCATTAGAAAGTTTTAATAAAGCATTATTAAAAATTAAAACATTTAATTTTTTTAACCAACATTTGTTAAGCTTCTGGATTTATTTAATTTTTTAATTAAGAGAAAAGGTTCATAAGTACTCTTTAGAATTCATATCTTGAAAGTTCATACTAGATCGAGGGATTTTCTATCTTCATCATTTTAATGTTTTTAATTTATGTTGGTTTACTTGGCCTGATAGGCAAATAATTTTTGTATTATATGCGTCTCTAACATTTTTTGTTTATTCGACAATCATTAAATTTCTTGAGGTGGAATATCACCTCAAATTCGTACAAATACAAATTTTTTTTTACAAATTTACAATTTTTTTTATTCTTGTTAAATGACTGTTTTTTGATATGAAAATGATTATGTATTTTCTGAAATTTAGAAAACAAAAGAATGGCATGAACGTCACTAACGATCACTGTTTTATTGTAGTGAAAACCATGCCCTTTAATTAATATTGTCCACCATCAACAATCAGTGACGACAACTGATATTACAGTAATAAACTCTTTATTTAAGTTGTAATTGAAATCAAATACATCATGTGTTAAGTAAGAGACTCATTTTATAAAATGCAAAACAATTGACTCAACAGTTTTCCTCAGGCAATGAACTCTACTAGATTAATTACATGTAAAGAACTCGTTCAAAACTGAACTACTGGCATATCAGTGGTACCTAGAAGACGTTAGGCCCAGTTTGGCTGACGGTGGCAGATTCAATGTGGCATTTCCTTGCACGCTTGGGTGATGGCCATGTAAACAAGTATCTAAGAGTGAGAAGCATAATCTGTTCCCCCAACTGTTTTGACACAAGTGTTGGATCAAGCGACAAGAAATATCATTTTATGAAACATTTAATCTATAAGGAAACTGGTTGTGTATTACCAAGCAAATGTCTTGATAGACTGAATATTGAGTGGCCGTCAAAAAACAGTTATTTTCAGTTTTATTTTACAAACCCAGGATAGTTCTGATTACTGACTGGAGAGGAGTAGCTGTTATTTGAGTCATATAATATGATAATAACTTAAGAGGTGTATATGAGCAGATTAGATTCAAATGGGCACCTAATTAAAACTGAAATTACGGGAGAGGCGTTGATAAATACTGCGGGTGGTGGGGTGGACAACTCAGGTCCCTTCCCCATAACCTCTCCCACATTACAGCCACACCTCTTGTAAAGAGCCTACTCCTGCATCTTTACATATTTCATCAATCATAAAATAATTTAACATTAAATATTCTAAATCTTCTACTCAAATTCGGCTTACTACATTTATAAAAACACAATTACTTAGTTATTTTGGGTTAATTATAATTTTTTCAGACTGTGATTCAATGTTTTGAAGCAGGCGTACTTGCAGAAGCCATGTTGAGATCTCTCCCTTCCTTACCAATCAACCCTGACGGCCATTACGATTAATGTTGGGGAGGGAGGAACACATTCATACAACATACATGCGGCTTTTACAATACCTTTTCATTCATTCCTGATATTGAAAAGTTTCCCAAAACCCCTAAAATAGTAATTCTTACTCAAACAGCTTTTAAAAGCGTCTTTTAATCAACTAACTATATTGTTCAAGAAGGAACACTAAAGCTGCACATGCTCTGAGAACTCGATATCTCACTGATGCAGTTACAACACAGTAACCTGTGTTTGTAGTAAGCTTTGTGTCGATGTCAAGCTATAGAATCAATGCAAACAGAACATCAGGTTACCTTATTAAAGCAGTACTTTTTAAAAGTTTTCGGTTGAGTTCCAGTTTAGAACAGTAGATTTTCGGGTATGGGATTGATGATATGGTTCTAATGATTCTACATTGGGAGTCCTATATGTTCCATAACTCAAGTATCTTTATCGATCTTTAACCAATACTCACATCGCACAGGTTAGGACCATCTGAGCTTAACATCCTTTTCAAGGGAAGACGTACTCAAACTTTGCTACCTCTAATGTGAAAAAATCGAGGGCCAGAGTGAGAATGGAACTGGGATCTAGTCCAGAGGCAAGCATGCAAGCCACTAAGCTACCCTGGCTCTTCGAACAGCAGATTAAGGACAAGTTTAATAAGGTACAACAAAACTTTATTGCTTTTGTAACAATTAATCTTGTGATAGGCGTGTACGACTTTCATCTAACTAATAAATCTACGCTTTTCATAAATTAATTTTTTTTATTATATTATATTTAATACAAGATACGCTATGCTGTAACCACACTTCACTAGGGTTAACATCTGCAGCCTTACTCAGGCTTGGAAGATGTCTTTAATGGTAAAACCGACCAAAAAACTACTGTAGAAAAGAGCGTCAACGAAGTGACGAAAGGCGAAGAGTGAGTGTCAGATAACTAAAAAAACTATATAGATAGTAGTTTTTTTATATAATTATCTAATATTTCAATTAGAGAAGAATAATTAAACGTTTACGTTTTTCCAACTTGTTTTTTATTCAACACAAACAAACCTACCATACTTTTATAATATGCTTTTTAACGTTTGGGTGAACACTGATGCATTTAGAAAATAGGCAACTCTTTACTTCATGTCTGTATTTTTCAAGAAATGAAGACAAAAGAAAACTGCTATCTTTCTATATTTAGAAGTACGAATAACACTTAAAGATAATGCTAGAACATGAGCCACTGTCATTGTTATTAGGACAGAATACTAGGAAAACAACGTCCTATGATTAGTTTAGGGAACATTTGAGTAATGTCTGGTTCTTCAAGTGTGAATTTTTTTTTTAAACAAACGTAAAAGAACGTACTAAAAGTTATACACTAGGCATTGTATGAAAATGATCTTTGAATTTAAAGTAGGAGAAAGCATTGTGCTTCAATTAAAAGAAATTGTTAATTTAAATATGGAAAGTAAATGTCAGTATAGACTGTGGTGTAAGTGGTATATATTGTTAAAGGGTGAAAATGCAAATGAGTATGTCGTAAAGCAAGGGGAAGTTCTATTTGAGGGTTATCTGTTGCAACATTTCCGTCCTTCTATCGAACTAGTTAGAATTTTCATTTAATAGTGCATTAATACTGATGCACCATTGGCTTATGTATCGTCATTTATTACTTTTATGTTTACAACTAGTTTCCAGTTTTTATTTTACTTCTAAAAATAACTCATACCAAAAAATACCCACAATATGGCGAATAAAGAAAAAACGGAATTAGCTGATGGTGTATTCTCCAAATCATATTTATCTATATAATAATAAAAGACAAGTGCTTGTTTGCCAACCCCGAGTGTGGTCAAAGTCCACTCCGACCTAAATCCCTAAATAAATTAAGATAATAATAATAATTAACAAAAACATAAAACAAATATGCATTAAAGAAGAGGGGATCTGTAATCAAAGTATTCTCATTGTATTGTGACCTACAGGTAGTAACGAGAAATAAGTGTAACAAGACAAGCAATTATTATAATTAAACTATAAATCGCAAGTTTAATAATTTAATATAATCATACACATTCACTCACCAGACTACCATTGTACAATAAGACTGTGATAATGCCTATTTGAACATGTAGCATTAAGCTATGGGTAGCATCAAAGAGTTTCAATGACAAAGGGTATAATCCCTTCAATCTTAAACCCTTCAGGAAAATTCTTCAATGTGTCTTCTACAAACCAATATATTCATGAAAATCTAAAGATTATAACAAAGTAGAAAGACAAGGTTATCAATATTTTTACAAGCTTCATTCTCACGATTTAATTCCCTTGGTTCAAAGAATATCTTTTCTTAATATTTAACCAAGAAAATATTCAAAGACGTATCAAGAGGGTGTGTTCAAGACACTGGGGTGAACTATTATATTTAAATCGTTTCCATACACCCCATAATTTTATTTTCTGTTAAGTTTTATTTTTCAGTTATTTTTTTTAATAATTTATTTATTCGACCATATCTCTTTCTTCTCATAGCGATATCATAAGTTTTGCCCATGCCAAGAAGTGTAGAAATGTCAAAAGACGGATTGTTTCATGTGTGTCACTGTATCATTGTGATCATTTTTACTTGTAATGTATTTGATTACACGATACACGATATAGGTTACACGATAATACATTCGTGTAACAATTTCAAAACAAACACCAAAAAATAATTTTTTTTATACATTATAAACAGTGCCTAAAAAATTCGAGGTGAGACATCCCACGATTTTTATTCAGCTAATTATAAACAAGTAGATGATGTGCTTCAAACGAGTGAACAAATAATAATAATGATAAATATTATATCTTTTATCTCTTACTATGAATGGTATTAATTTTTATTTGGTATGCTATCTTAAGCAAGTTTGATTCACTTGAAATTTAGAGAATTAATAATAATTCTCAAATTAATAGTAATAATAAGTATTATTTTATTATAATAGTTATATATAATTATTATTAACTGACTGGATGTTTTGTTTAAGATACTGTTTACCTCTTTTAATCTTCTACAATTTCTGTGCTGAAGAGTGTCTCTAAATTTCAAGTGAATCAAAATGAATTATAATAACATATCAAATAAAAATGAATGTGATACATAGCAAGAGATAAAAGATTATTTATGAATATGGTTATATCCATGAAATTAGTAATAGACACTGTAGACGATAGACACAATAGACAATATTTCACTATGTCTATTAGATAATAGACACTATTATTTAACTTCAGTTCTTACTTTCTCACCACTTAGATGAAGTCACAAAAAAATGTTAAAAATAAATTTGCAAAGAATAATATTTATAAAGAACTATCTATTTTCATTCATCAAAATCGTAATTTGTATCTGATTGCAATGTTTTCATTGTTTTATAGTTCATATAGAGGGAAAATGACTGTAAAAAGGGAACTGGAACTACTGAAGGGAGAGAAGATAAATTTAAACATGATCGTGAAAAGAAGGGACAAACGCGTGCTAATCAAACTCCAAACTAAGTTGCTTCAGTTGCACCAGGAACGTAATAGAAAAAGTTGTAAAGTATCTCAAGAAATTTCCAGTAAACACCTTCACAGATTAGCTCAATGGCCTGCCAGGCAGAATTCACAAGTGTTTCAATATTCAAAACTATGAAGACATTGAACTTTACCCACATCATCAGGCTTACCATACTTACATGAACACTGAGAAATATGGTGAAATAAGTAAATGATGTCAATTTTGGTTTGTGTAAATTTGTTCCATGAAAAGCTTACAGACTGACATCATGTTTTCACAATGGTGTGCTAGTTTAATGAGAACTGAGGATTCACTCTGTATATGTCTAATACATATGGTTATTCCAAACACTTCATAAAACCCATACGCGTTCTGATTATTGCCTCAGCCTTCGACTCAATGTCAGCTCAACTTAAGAAGACACCTGCTAGTCAATTCAAATGATTTGTCATTCAATTCATTAGCTTTGAAGTCAAAAAAAATTCTGTTATGATTAGTCCAAATATAAGATGAATAAAATAAAAATGTATTTCTAGTATGAATTAGCGCTACTGGTATTTTAAAACTAAAGGGCTTACCTCTCGTATAAGATGAACTGGGACTTCTATTGGTATTCAAGTGTTCACTTGCATACCAATATGTATCGCGACATGGTATTTAAACACATAAAAGATTTCCTAATTTATAAAAAAATTATGAACAATAATAAAATTACTTCAAACTACAATACTTCAAATGGTTAACATATGTCTAATGTAAAATTATACAGAAAATGCAAAAATATGTGCAAGGTAAAGAAGAAAAAAAGCTGTTCTTTATACCATATTGCAACTACATTCAATTATTAAAAATATAACATGATTAATTGGCTTTCACAATAAATCAGTTTTCTTCATAATTCATTAGTATGTAATTATTTTTTAAAAATTTAGCACTTAGAAGACGAATACATTGTAACAATCTGCCAAGTAGAGATTATTTTGTAAAATTAAGAGAACAATATACAGGCATGACCTAACTGGATTATTAACCCATTCAATCCAGGGATAAGTTATTATTAATCATCATGGGGAGTCTCGATGATAATTCTAAATGATAATAGAAAACACATGTATCATGTTTATTTATACAGTTTTGTAAGTACACAGACATAAAATATAGTGTCCTCGTGTTTCTAGGCTAGTCGCTTTAGGAGAAAGGTACTTTATAATAAAATAAATAATTCCTTCCCACTCTTCTTATTATTCTAGACTGGACGTGTATTTACTATTCCATGATGTGACTATTGCTTGATAAGAATTTCAAATTTTATGAACAACTTTACTTTTTTTTTTGAGGGTGACTATAGCACTGCGTCATAAAAACTATTGTACTTCCAATTTAACTTAGAGTGGAAAATAATTTTCCCATTCCTTATAAATTGTATAAGCTTTCCACAGACTATTTCATACATTCCTGAATTAAGAGAACGGCCTTACATTTTATTAATCTTTAATCACAATCAGTTTGACTTGCGTACGGATTGTCACATTAAACATCCTAAAAAAAAATCTCGAGTGGCCTACACTCTACTTTACTGTAAGTAACTTAATGTCAAATTTCTTGAGTATATAAAACATAACGTCTCATTTAAGCATAACGTAAAAATCTAAATGGGATATAATTATTAGCCTTTCATTCCTGAGGTAGTACAGATAGTGATTGAAAGACATATCAATTTATAAGCTTATTTTTGTACATCACAGACAATTTATTATTTGCAAATAATTTCATTAGTATAACTACAGCAGTAATAACATTTTTAAAAAACCAAAGTGAACATTTCTTGATACGAAATATTCTCCTACAAGAGAACATGGCTTTTGTTCAAATAGCCAGTGGATTTCTTACATCGTTTACTTGACATCCTTCTACATTAAATATTAAAGTAAAATTTTTAAATTTAAAACAGGAATATACCCTTTTTTTCTCTGAAAAACATCTTAAACTGCGAAGAAAATGTTGTTTTAAGGTGATTTGTTAATTAAAGATGTACGATAATTACAGTTATTAATCTCTAAATGAAGATTTATATTTTGAATTATCTTTTACATTTTTGGTTTTTAACAGAATTATTATACTGGGAATTTTATGGCTTCTTAGTATTTAATAAGATCATTTTCCTTCCCCTTTGTCAAATAACATATATACGAATTTTTTTTTATTGAGTGTTATCATTTACCTGCACAATATTATTCCTCTTACATCTCTTATAAGTCAATAATATATTTTCATTTTTCCATTAGAAACATCAATTTTATCTCAGTGGATTCGCTCAAAAAATTTCTAAGTCAATGTAAACAATGTAAAAAAATACAAAAAATTCGACAAGTATAGCAGTTGATCTCTTAGTCTAGGATAAACAAAGAGTTTTTATATCGTTATTGCTCTTTCCCGTAATTGAAACTTCATGATTTTTTTTTATTAATTGCTAATTTTTTGTTCCATTTTGGGTCAAATTTTCATTATTTTTTAACGAGCTGTTTAGCGTCAAAAAACATTTTCTGAAAACACAAATCGTACTGTAACGCCCCTTTAGCGAATGTAATTTTGAAAAAAAATATCTCAACTCATTCTTCATATAATGTTCTATTTATAGGCATAGTTTCATTCTTGTCCGTCAAACAGTATGGCTTGTATCGCTCTCACAAGGTTTGGGATTGAATTATAAGTCAAAATTTTTACATTTTATTGAAAAAAAAATATTTCCTGTTGATATAAAATTCTGAATATATTTTTCGTTTGTTCCATTTGTAACCTCAAAGATAATGTCAAAATTTCAAAACTCTAGGGTTATCAGTTTAGGAGAAATAAATGTTATAAAAAAACGGTTTTTGGCAAAAAAAGTGACTTTCCCATCATGCATAATTCTTCCCAAACAATAGGGATCTTCGTCTTTATGAGGCCCATTTTTGTGTAAAATATCAACTTGATCCATCAAAGATTCTGGACCGTAGCGTGGTAACAAGCAATGCTAACACACTCACCCACCCACCCACCCACACACACACAGACATCATCGTAAAAACGTCATAAAACGACTTCTGGGACCTCAAAACATGTAATTCCGTCAAAATCTCGAGATCGAATTTTTTCACGATCACTATACTTTACTTATAGTAAAGTAAAAAGTCAATTTATTTACCTTGAAATTGAACAATTACAATGTTTTAAAAAAATTATGATACGAAGTCCCATTTGTAATTTAAAGATGAAATATTTGTTTCATGAAGAATTTTATTAAGTTTAATAAAATAATCTCTTTATATAAAAATAATCTTGTTATTATTTTTACATAAAATATGATGGTATATTATGTACCCTGAGAGTTAACGGTTTAAAAGTTATAATAATTATTCTATATAATTACATTAAACTCACAAAATACTGTAAATTAAAGCAACTATGGAATAGGTGGTTAAATTGTTTGGTATAATTTATCTAATGTACAATTGAAAAACGAAGAGTTGTCGTTTACGAACCGTTTAGAATTAGAGAATTTGATAACACAAAAAAAGTATAAATAATCATATAATAATTAAAAATTTTTCTTATAATTATTAGATGCAAAGTTACATAATATATAATGTTAGAAATGTAAATATAACTTAATACTGATAACAACACAGAAATCATTTGTAGGGCGTAGCAATTATTAGTTATTATGAAAGAGATTTAATATTAGTATACTTAATAAGCAAATTTAGGAAATTGAACAATTGCAATGTTTTAAAAAATTTTGATACGAACTCCTATTTAAAATTTAAAGATGATATATTTATTCCATGAAGGATTTTAGTGAGAGTTGTCGATGTTTCAGGATGGATATAGGGAATGCATTATTGCTTTATATTCAATACTGTTCTGTTTAAGCCTTACGTAAACATCTAGTAGGAAAAAACAACATTTCTATGCCTCTTTAGTCTCGTCTAAACGGTTTTGTTTTTGAATCGAACCACAAAAATCTTGTTATTATTACTTTACTATAAGTAAAGTATAGTGATCGTGAAAAAATTCGATCTCGAGATTTTGACGGAATTACATGTTTTGAGGTCCCAGAAGTCGTTTTATGACGTTTTTACGATGATGTCTGTGTGTGGGTGGGTGGGTGGGTGCGTGTGTTAGCATTGCTTGTTACCACGCTACGGTCCAGAATCTTTGATGGATCAAGTTGATATTTTACACAAAAATGGGCCCCATAAAGACGAAGATCCCTATTGTTTGGGAAGAATTATGCATGATGGGAAAGTCATTTTTTTTGCCAAAAACCGTTTTTTTTAAAACATTTATTTCTCCAAAACTAATAACTCTAAAGTTTTGAAATTTTGACATTATCTTTGAGGTTACAAATAGAACAAACGAAAAATATATTCAGAATTTTAAAACAACGGGAAATATTTTTTTTTCAATAAAATGTACAAATTTTGACTTAAAATTCAATCTCAAACCTTGTGAGAGCAATACAAGCGATACTGTTTGACGGACAAGAATGAAACTATGGCTATAAATAGAACATTATGTGTAGAATGAGTTGAGATATTTTTTTTCAAAATTACATTCGCTAATGGGGCGATACAGTACGACTTCTGTTTTCAGAAAATGTTTTTTTGACGCTAAACGGCTGATTAATAAATAATGAAAATTTGACCATAAATGGAACAAAAAATTAGCAATTCATAAAAAAAAAAATCATGAATTTTCAGTTATGGGAAAGAGCAATAACGCTATAAAAACTGTTTGTTTATCTTAGACTAAGAGATCACCTCCTATACTTGTCGAATTTTTTGTATTTTTTTCATTGTTTACATTGACTTAGAAATTTTTTGAGCGATTCCACTGAGATAAAATTGATATTTATAAAGGAACAATTTAAATTGTTTATTGACTTATATGAGATGTAAGAGGAATAATATTGTTACATGTAAAAAAATCACCGCCAATAAACATAAATAAATTACCTTTGTCTTCCATGGCATGATGAATTTGTCTCATAAAATGCTTTACTAATCTATATATTGCACTCTTGAGTAAAACTTAATATCAGTTACAATTACATTATAATTGTGAATGCAGTACTTTTCCATAATATTGAAATGTAATGAATGGACTCTTTCCTCAAGAAAGAGGAGTTATGTTTGTTGAGAAATATCCAATTTTTTTTTACCACTCTAGTCTAATAGTTCATATATATTATTTTCGAAAATTGAAGCTCCCAACTATAAAAGATTGAAATTATATTGAATAGCTGGCTTTGACTTCGATTTGAGTATGTAAACTGGCTAATTACTAATCTATTTTTTCTCAATATACATTCATAGCAAACTTAAACGGAGTACAGAAGGCAGGAAAAGGATACCACTCACTCAGAAAAAATTCGTATATATGATATTTGACAATGGGGAAGGAAAATGATCTTATTAAATACTAAGAAGCCATAAAATTCCCAGTATAATAATTCTATAAAAGACGAAAAATGTAAAAGATAATTCAAAATTGAAATCTTTAGTTTAGAGATTAATAAATTTAATTATCGTACTACTTTAATTATAATTCATCTTAAAGCAACATTTTTTCTTCGATTTTTATGATGTTTTTCAGAGAAAGTAAGGGTATTTTCCTGTTTAAAATTTGAGAATTCTACTTTAATATTCAATGTAGAAGGATGTCAAGGAAACGATGTAAGAAATCCACTGGCTATTTGAGCAGAGGCCATGTTCTCTTGAAGGAGAATATTTCGTATCAAGAAATGTTCACTTTGGTTTTTCAAAAATTTTATTACTGCTGTAGCTATACTAATGAAATTATTTGCATCAGCTGTGTGATGTACAAAAATAAGCTTATATATTTATATATCCTTCAATCACTATCTGTACAACCTCAGGAATGAAAGACTAATAATCATATCACATTTAGATGTTTTCGTTATGATTAAATAAGACGTGTATGTATTATATACTCAAGAAATTTGATATTAAGTTACTTATAGTAAAGTAGAGTGTAGGCCATTCCAGATTTTTTTCTAAGGTTTACTGTTACTTTAATTCAGACGATTTTTACTTTACTATAAGTAAAGTATAGTGATCGTGAAAAAATTCGATCTCGAAATTTTGACGGAATTACATGTTTTGAGGTCCCAGAAGTTGTTTTATGACGTTTTTATGATGATGTCTGTGTGTGTGTGTGTGTGTGTGTGTGTGTGTGGGTGGATGGGTGGGTGCGTGTGTTAGCATTGCTTGTTACCACGCTACGGTCCAGAATCTTTGATGGATCAAGTTGATATTTTACACAAAAATGGGCCCCATAAAGACGAAGATCCCTATTGTTTGTGAAGAATTATGCATGCTGGGAAAGTCATTTTTTTTGCCAAAAACCGGTTTTTTTAAAACATTTATTTCTCCTAAACTCATAACCCTAGAGTTCTGAAATTTTGACATTATCTTTGAGGTTACCAATGGAGCCAACAAAAAATATATTCAGAATTTTAAAACAACAGGAAATATTTTTTTTCAATAAAATGTACAAATTTTGACTTATAATTCAATCTCAAACCTTGTGAGAGCGATACAAGCGATACTGTTTGACGGACAAGAATGAAACTATGGCTATAAATAGAACATTATGTGTAGAATGAGTTGAGATATTTTTTTTAAAATTACATTCGCTAATGGGGCGTTACAGTACGATTTCTGTTTTCAGAAAATGTTTTTTTGACGCTAAACGGCTCATTATAAAATAATGAAAATTTGACGAAAAATGGAACAAAAAATTAGCAATTCATAAAAAAAAAATCATGAAGTTTTAATTACGGGAAAGAGCAATAACGCAATAAAAACTGTTTGTTTATCCTAGACTAAGAGATCACCTGCTATACTTCTCGAATTTCTTATATTTTTTTACATTGTTTACATTGACTTAGAAATGTTTTGAGGAAATCCACTGAGATAAAATTGATATTTATGAAGAAATAATTTAAATTGTTTATTGACTTATATGAGATGTAAGAGGAATAATATTGTGCAGGAAAATAATAACACTCACTCAGAAAAAATTCGTATATATGTTATTTTACAAAGGGGAAGGAAAATGATCTTATAAGCTAAGAAGCTTATTATTATTATTATTCTAAGGTTAAAATTCCCAGTATAATAATTCTATAAAAGACCAAAAATGTAAATGATAATTCATAATTGGAATCTTTCGTTTAGAGATTTATAAATGTAATTATCGTATATCTTTAATTAACAAAGCACCTTAAAATAACATTTTCTTCGCTGTTTAAGACGTTTTTCAGAGAAAAAAAGGGTATTTTCCTGTTTTAAATTTTAAAATTTTACTTTAATATTCAATGTAGAAGTATGTCAAGTAAACGATGTAAGAAATCCACTGGCTGTTTGAACGAAAGCCATTCTCTTGTAGGGAATAAATCGTTTCAAGAAATGTTCACTTTGGTTTTTCAAAAGTGTTATTACTGGTGTAGTTATACTAATGAAATTATTTGCAAATAATAAATTATTTGTGATGTACAAAAATAAGCTTATAAATTGATATGTCCTTCAATCACTATCTGTACTGCCTCAAGAATTAAAGGCTATTAATTATATCCCATTTAGATGTTTACGTTATGCTTAAATGAGCCGTTATGTTTTATATACTCAAGAAATTTGACATTAAGTTACTTATAGTAAAGTAGAGTGTAGGCCACTCCAGATTTTTTTTAAAACACACGCGGTAAATATCTATTTTGTGATATTTTTCAAAGTAAGCTAATTATTTTTTTTATAGGGTGCTACCACAGTTAGCAGACTTATAAGTCAAGAACTCAATTTTCGGTTGCAGGAAAATGACTAAATTGTATTTTGAAGCCTGAACATAGCCCGGAGATAGGAAGTGAGTTAAATCATAGAAATTCTACAGGTTAATATAAAACTTTCTGTTTACCGTTTGTTTCAAACGCTTGCATTTTCAAACTTTCTCTTCAGTTCTATTCACTGTGGTTGAAAGTGTGACTTATTTATTATTTTTTATCCCTTATAGTTATGACAAACTACCCACCAATTGGTAAGTTGATTATTAGTTAAATTTCTGTAGAGAGCACAATATTTTCTCTTACCACAAGTTTGTTAGAGCAGGGATCTTCAACGATTACTTGGCATTTCAGGTAGCCTGCATTACAAATCAGGGTTGACACCAGGTTGACGCTCTGTACAAGATTTTCATATTCTAAATGAAAATTCAAAAGTAATTTCCAAGATACGTACCTCAAACTTTCAGTACTAAAGTAGAGCATGCTACTACTCCTGACCTCTACTACTTATTTGAGAAATATAAGAATTCCAACATCATTCTTCTCGGAACATTTTTGCTCCCTTCAAGGTTGGTAAAACTTCTCATTGAAGTTTTAGTTAAAGGTCTATACGTAGGAAGAGTCACTGTATACCGTGTAGTTACAAAAAGTAATAATATAATTATTACAAAAAGTAATAATAAAACTCAACTCTTAACACAAAGACTTCAAAAAATGAAGGACACTCGCATAGGTGGAAAAAATACAAACAAAAAAACGAATTTAATAAAATAGGGAAAACATGTTCTATTTTGCAACTAACACGTAATTAAATAACATATTACACAAACACTTAATGATCAAACCACAATAAGAAATGGGAGAACAAGACTAAGATCTTTCAACCGTAACAAGCGGTCTTCGCTGTTTATGTGAAATCTTTTTATACACAAACACAAAAAACCTTCAAGACTGATGAAAAAAAAGTGGTATATATATTTGTTTATGACGATAGGGACATTTTTTTACAAGACAAACAAAGCAGAATATGAGGTAACTGTACAAAAAGGACATTGACCCTTAGACATAGAACAACTTAAACTTCAAAAACCACTCACAAATAATAATCAAGACTCAGTATTCGTTAAAACTGTATGGATTTAATAATTTATTAAAAACTGTACGGAAAGACTTTCAAAATTAATAGAAATAAAGCATATCATCAACAGTTATTAACAAATAGATGAACAAGAAAACAAGTAACCTATTCCAACTTTTAACAATTTAAAAAACAACCAAGAGACACACGTAACATTGGCAAAGTTGATTAAAAACATAGCATAGTTAAAATGTAAATATAATTACGAACTAATAAATTCGTAAGCGATTGGCAGAAACGACCCAAGGCTGACTGATGAAGTAGTTTAAAGTTGGTTTGCTTTTAATGATGAACATGTTTGAAATCTGGTCGAAGCTAGAGAGCTTCTGAAACCCCAGTAGAATCAGTCAATTTAGTTTTAGGTGTCAAAGTAACTCAATTTTTCAAAAGGTAGAGTGATTTATATATTGTCCAGTTATAAAACGTATCAAATTTATCAAAATCAACCATCACATTTCAAACCTAGATGATAGAAAGCAATATACATATTTCAAAAATAATATATAACTAGGGTTTAACCAAGCTTTTTAAAAAGAATTATTACACTGAACACAAATTGGACAAAAACAATTAAGATGGTTATAACGAAGGAGGCATCATTATGTTAAATTGCGTATATCCATACTGCTTTATTTATTTTCTCTTTTGATCTTCTACTGATGTGGAATTGTTGTTCAAAATATCTTTCATAGTAAGTGATTTGGTCTATTTTGATTTTTTTATTTATTAGGTTTCTTTTACCCTGTATATAATTTTGATAACGCAGTATAAATGCAGCAGCAGCAGCAAGTTAAGTGACTCCCTGATTAGGGCGACATCTAGCAGTAACGAACTTTGAAAGAACTCTCTTCTGCTTCCTTGTTATTCCAGTTCGAGTATCGGAGTTGATGTCTTCAATCATTATGTTTTATTAGTTCTAAATATCTATTTCACGTTGTATTGCGACTCTGTTAGCAGTAGATCTTTAATTAATTGGTTTTCAGATGTTTGGTTTCTTGTGTACTCTTGTAGGCAGAGATGTATTGGATTAGTCTTTTAGTTGATAATTCTTTTCTGATATGCTTGTTGGAGAGAACCTAGGAGCGAGCACCCGTTATGAATCTCAGAGTCTTGTTCTGCATTGCTGCAAGCTTTTTCAGAGTGTCTTTGTCTAAGTATTGTATCCAGGATGGACATGCGTAAGTCAATATTGGTCTGATTAGGACCTTGTACAGCAGTACTTTTGTTCTAAGTGTAAGCCTGGATTTATCAGATGGTAGATCCTACTCCGTATAGCATGTGCCTTACCTAGAACACTGTTAATATGATTTTTGAAATTAAGTCGTATGTCCAGAGTAATCCCTAAGTAGCGTATGGTTGAAGTTGGCTTTATGGTTAGTCCGTGAATAGTGATGTTAGTCAATTTAGTTTCATTTGTTTTTCCTGTCACAGCTAGAAGTTAGCATTTTTGAGGATTTACAGTCAATTTATTTTCGTTCAACCAGTTAAGTGTCTGATCAGTTAGAGTTTGAAGTAACTTGAAGGCTTGTCTACGTCTTTTTGTCCCTACAGCAATGAGTATGTCATCAGCATACAGACCTATTAGCCTATCGTGAGTAGTACAGTCATCGTCAAATGTCGGAAGATCATCCATATAAATATTAAATAGTAAGGGGCCAAGTACGGATCCTTGGGGCACTCCTCCTGTGATTTTATTTAGTACAGATCTTGAATTATTAATTTTAACATAAAAATGTCTGTCAGATAAGTAGTTTAGAATTAATGGGGGGATCCAGTCGGGAATGTCACGTCTATAGAGTTTATTAATTAGAATGTTGTGATGTACCGTATCGAATGCCTTAGTTAGGTCAAGGGAAAGTGTTAAGTTTGTCATATTAAATGCATTACCTAAGAACTGCATGACTCGATGTAACTGTTGGGAGCAACTATGCCTCTTCTTAAATCCGAATTGATATATATTTAGGTTCAGGGGTTTCTTTATTTGATAGTATATAAATTTTTCTAGCATCTTTCCTAGAGTCGAAAGGAGACTAATAGGTCAGTAGCAGTAGTTGGGTCCTTACCAGGCTTCAAAATCATAATCACCGCAGAGCATTTCCATAAGTTGGGGAAGTGGCAGTAATTTAGGCAGTATGTATAATTTTTTTGCAGGATAGATATGATGTTTTTAGGGGAATTTTTAATCATTTTATTAGTAACACCATCACTACCGGGCGACTTTTTAGTATTTACAGCTTTAATTAAGCCCGTTACTGTCTCATCACTAACTTCTATATAAGGTTAGAAATACAACTACTGTTAACGAGGTGGGCAGAGGATGAGTGTGTGATTCGTTTGAGGGATGTTAAAAATTTCGGTCAGAGTGTCAGCAAATACGTTAGTTCTGTCGTTGTCTGAGATTGCAGTAGTCCCGTCCGGTTTGCGTAGAACATATGCCAATGGTTTTGTCGTTTTCAGCCTCTTTGTATGTGTCCAGATGTCTCCAGTGTTGCTAATATTTCTTGTCCAATTTTGTATTTGTTCCTGTCTGTCATTGAGAAGTAGTTGTTTGTCAATCCTAGTTTCCTTATTATATAAAGATTTCCAAATGTGTAGCCTTCGTCGCTGCCATAGTCTCCTGTAATAATTTTTTAATTTTATACTACTGGTCAAGACTGGGTTTTTGGTCGTCTGCCAGGTTTTAAAGGGTACTGTAACAGTTGATTTCTCTTTTGCTTGTATTAGTTTATCTGTTAATGAAGAAATCATGTTGTCTATGTTTGTAGGCGTCAGGACGTCGGTCAATTTTATTTGTCCTGCAATCGATCTGAATTTTTGCGTCATTCACGTCAATGGTCATATTGGGATAGTGTTTATGTTGTTGATTAAGCTCCCAACTACAAAAGATTTAAATTATATTGAATAGCTGGCTTTGACTTCGATTTGAGCATGTAAACTGGCTAATTACTAATATATTTTTTCTCAATATACATTCATAGCAAACTTATAACAGAGTACAGGAGGCAGGAAAAGGATAACACTCATTCAGAAAAAATTCGTATATATGATATTTCACAAAGGGGAAGGAAAATGATCTTATTAAATACTAAGAAGCCATAAAATTCCCAGTATAATAATTCTATAAAAGACGAAAAATGTAAAAGATAATTCAAAATTGAAATCTATCGTTTAGAGATTAATAAATTTAATTATCGTACATCTTTAATTATAAATCATCTTAAAACAACATTTTTTCTTCGATGTTTATGATGTTTTTCAGAGAAAATAAGAGTATTTTCCTGTTTTAAATTTGAAAATTTTACTTTAATAGTCAATGTAGAAGGATGTCAAGTAAACGATGTAAGAAATCCACTGGCTATTTGAACAAAGCCATGTTCTCTGTAGGACATTTTTCGTATCACGAAATTTTTATTTTGGCTTTTCAAAAATGTTATTACTGCTGTAGTTATACTAATGAAATTATTTGCATCAGCTGTGTGATGTACAAAAATAAGCTTATAGATTGATATGTCCTTCAATCACTATCTGTACTGCCTCAGGAATGAAAGACTAATAATCATATCCCATTTAGATGTTTACATTTTGCTTAAATGAGACTTTATACCTATATTATATATACATGCATATTATTATTACCACTGAGGTTAGTAAGATTAATATTAGAATTAGAAAAAACCGTCATACCTCGGTTTTTGACATCTCCGATATCAACTTACGAGGTATGACGGTTTTTTCTAATTCTAATATTAATCTATATTATATACTCAAGAAATTTGATATTAAGTTACTTATAGTAAAGTTGAGTGTAGGTCACTCCAGATTTTTTTATTTTTGTTTCCCATGACTTATCTTTATAATCATTTGTTTTCCTTGCATCTCCACCGGTTTTGGAACACATCTATTGTCAAGAGAAATCTCTTGTAGCAGTTGTCATGAGAAAATCCTTGATTATCTGCAAACTGGCTCAGATGTGAAGGACGTAGGATGTAATAAAGTAGATTTTTATAATAATATAACTAATAATCTTTATGACACCAATAATGATATTTAATTCTGTTTTCATGCGATACATGGGGATTCTGTGTAAATGATTTCCAGCTCGCCACTATAGAGGATCACTTTTTCTCGTGACGGTCGTCTCTCACTCAATGTCGTCGTCTCAATATTATGAAGAGTCAATGTAATGTGATGAATCTTTAAGCAGGGGATGTTGCATAAACAAATAAACTGTAGTATATCAGCTTATGGAGTATTCAATACTACAATAGACTTTCAAACTAAATAATCCCCAGTGTAAGAATAATAATATTTGTCTGTGATGATAATAATAATAATAATAATAGAAATAGCTTTTATATTTCTTTATTACTGGATTTCTTGACCTAACGAAAAGTTTTTTCATATTTATTCATACTTTCTCACTAGCATGGTTGCTTTCAAGAAGTCAACTGATGCATCATCGTCATGTATCGACTAATAGCTGTCATTGCAAAGACTGAAGAGAGAACGTTCGGCAAATGTAAGTGCTAGTACAATCGCAGCGAAAGAAATGGGAAATAGGTATTTGGTAGAGTGAACGTGGTTCGAATAAATGTTTTTTTCATGTTTGTTGAAAAGCAGGATAGGTCACGTTTCTAATCATTCTCCAGATTAACGTTCTACTGGGATAAATTGTTTAATCTGATTGATGAAAGTCTTATGGTCGCTTAGAAGACGAGACTGAGTGACCTGCAGTCTAGTTCTAGCAGGCCCAACGGTCAACATAAATAATCATATTCATACATATGACGGGTTATTTAATACTATGGTACTTGTTTTCTCATTTCTCTACTGAAAAGTATCTGCGATGTAAGAAATAACCCATTTGTGGAAATCTCTTAGAAAGGTTATTAATGACTTTATGGTTATACGCAAAATTTAAAAAGAATAATTTTGATTAATTACTATTACATACAGTTTTAATTTCAGCAAAGTAGTGAATACTGGATTCACTTAGAAAGGTGAACATAAAGAGTTACTTAGCTCAATAATGTAACGAATCAAGTAAACATGGATAAACATGATATAATCCTGATCCTACATTCTAGATAAAAGATTACACACGAAAGATGGATGCAGTCACAAAATACCTTGTTAATATAATGTCAGAGGGAAAATAACAATGACATTAGTATCAACCTGTATATATTAAACTCAGTAATAACTAAACGCACAACACTTCGTAAGATATATGCATGTTGTCTAAAACAGAGGTTAGTATCAGTTAAAGTAGAAAGCGGTTTGTTTAAAATAATGCTATAATAATTTCTTGATTTAAGTCAGGTAGATGTTTCTTCCGTCTAAAAAAATTGAAAATAATTTTCATCTCTTTAATTGATGTAACCTGGTGTTTTCAAATATTTTTCTTCTATATGTTCTCCAAATAATTTTTTTAAAAACTATCCTCTTGATACGGAAGTATCAGGATGTACGGATGTACGGACGTATCAGTTTGTAATTCTCTTACATCATCTGGCTTGGTATTGAAACGAGGATCTTTACTTTTTTAAAGATTTCAATTTTCGTTCATATTATTAAAAGTAGTTCATATGTTAATGCCATGTTTCAGGTGGTTATTTGTTGATATACAACACCTGAAAATATATTTTGAAAATGTGTCCCAGAATAATTTAAAAAATCTGGAGTGGCCTACACTCTACTTTACTATAAGTAACTTAATGTCAAATTTCTTGAGTATATAAAACATAACATCTCATTTAAGCATAACGTAAACATCTAAATGGGATATGATTATTAGTCTTTCATTCCTGAGGTTGTACAGATCGTGATTGAAGGACATATAAATATATAAGCTTATTTTTGTACATCACACAGCTGATAAAAATAATTTCATTAGTATAGCTACAGCAGTAATAACATTTAATCACAATCAGTTTGACTTGCGTACGGATTGTCACATTAAACATCCTAAAAAAAAATCTGGAGTGGCCTACACTCTACTTTACTGTAAGTAACTTAATGTCAAATTTCTTGAGTATATAAAACATAACGTCTCATTTAAGCATAACGTAAACATCTAAATGGGATATAATTATTAGCCTTTCATTCCTGAGGTAGTACAGATAGTGATTGAAGGACATATCAATTTATAAGCTTATTTTTGTACATCACAAATAATTTATTATTTGTAAATAATTTCATTAGTATAACTACAGCAGTAATAACATTTTTGAAAAACCAAAGTGAACATTTCTTGAAACGACTTATTCTCCTACAAGAGAATGGCTTTCGTTCAAACAGCCAGTGGATTTCTTACATCGTTTACTTGACATTCTTCTACATTGAATATTAAAGTAAAATTTTAAAATTTAAAACAGGAAAATACCCTTTTTTTCTCTGAAAAACATCTTAAACAGGGAAGAAAATGTTATTTTAAGGTGCTTTATTAATTCAAGATATACGATAATTATATTTATTAATCTCTAAACGAAAGATTCCAATTATGAATTATCATTTACATTTTGGTCTTTTATAGAATTATTATACTGGGAATTTTAATCTTTAAAATAATAAAAATAATAAGCTTCTTAGTATTTAATAAGATCATTTTCCTTCCCCTTTGTCAAATAACATATATACGAATTTTTTCTGAGTGAGTGTTATTATTTTCCTGCACAATATTATTCCTCTTACATCTCATATAAGTCAATAAACAATTTAAATTATTCCTTTATAAATATCAATTTTATCTCAGTGGATTTGCTCAAAAAATTTCTAAGTCAATGTAAACAATGTAAAAAAATATAAAAAATCTGGAGTGGCCTACACTCTACTTTACTATAAGTAACTCAATGTCAAATTTCTTGAGTATATAAAACATAACGTCTCATTTAAGCATAACATAAATATCTAAATGGGATATAATTATTAGCATTGCATTCGTGAGGTAGTACAGATAGTGATTGAAGGACATATCAATTTATAAGCTTAGTTTTGTACATCACAAATAATTTATTATTTCCAAATAATTTCATTAGTATAACTACAGCAGTAATAACATTTTTGAAAAACCAATGTGAACATTTCTTGAAACGAAATATTATCCTACAAGAGAACATGGCTATTGTTCAAAGAGCCAGTAGATTTCTTACATTGTTTACTTGACATCCTTCTACATTGAATATTAATGTAAAATTTTCAAATTTAAAACAGTAAAATACCCTTTTATTCTCTGAAAAATATCTTAAACAGCGAAGAAAATGTTGTTTTAAGGTGATTTGTTAATTCAAGATGTACGATAATTACAGTTATTTATCTCAAAACGTAAGATTTATATTTTGAATTATCTTTTACATTTTTGGCTTTTAACAGAATTATTATACTGGGAATTTTATGGCTTCTTAGTATTTAATAAGATCATTTTCCTTCCCCTTTGTTAAATAACATAAGTACAAATTTTTTTTTAATGACTGTTATCATTTACCTGCACAACATTATTCCTCTTACATCTCTTATAAGTCAATTATATATTTCCATTTTTCCATTAGAAACATCAATTTTATCTCAGTGGATTCGCTCAAAAAATTTGTAAGTAAATGTAAACAATGTAAAAAAATACAAAAAATTCGACAAGTATAGCAGGTGATCTCTTAGTCTAGGATAAACAAAGAGTTTTTATATGGTTATTGCTCTTTCCCGTAATTGAAACTTCATGATTTTTTTTTTATGAATTGCTAATTTTTTGTTCCATTTTTGGTCAAATTTTCATCATTTTTTAAAGAGCCGTTTAGCGTCAAAAAAACATTTTCTGAAAACACAAATCGTACTCTAACGCCCCTTTAGCGAATGTAATTTTAGAAATAAATATCTCAACTCATTCTCCATATAATGTTCTATTTATAGGCATAGTTTCATTTTCGTCTGTCAAACAGTATGGCTTGTATCGCTCTCACAAGGTTTGAGATTGAATTATAAGTCAAAATTTGTACATTTTATTGAAAAAAAATATTTCCCGTTGTTTTAAAATTCTGAATATAGTTTTCTTTTGTTGCATTTGAAACCTCAAAGATAATGCCAAAATTTCAAAACTCTAGGGTTATGAGTTTAGGAGAAATAAATGTTTTAAAGAAAACGGTTTTTGGCAAAAAAAGTGATTTTCCCATCATGCATAATTCTTCCCAAACAATAGAGATCTTTGTCTTTATGGGGCCCATTTTTGTGTAAAATATCAACTTGATCCATCAAAGATTCCGGACCGTAGCGTGGTAACAAGCAATGCTAACACACTCACCCACCCACCCACCCACCCACACACACAGACATCATCGTAAAAACGTCATAAAACGACTTCTGGGACCTCAAAACATGTAATTCCGTCAAAATCTCGAGATCGAATTTTTTCACGATCACTATACTTTACTTATAGTAAAGTAAAAATTTGAAAATGATTTAATTCTTCAACAGGAATGTACAATACAGTATATTTTAAATATATTTTTACCACTACAATCATACTCGTAAGTGGCATTTTCTTAAACATGATTAAGACCATGATTTTTGTAAAGTTGCCAATATATATCTAGTTCTTAAGAACATGTTTCTTAAAATGTAAGCCAAACTTTAATTTAGTTCTTTTATTTAATGAATTAGAATTGTACATGCATTAAAAACAACTCTAGAGAAACGAGTATGAGAACCATAGTTTTGCCTGTTATCTGTACTATTCTCTGATTTTGTTCATTTAAAGGAATATCCTCATAGTATATCTGGATAATTGAATATGGATAGGAATAAGTCAGCATCAATATATATTCGGTTAAATTCATTAAAAAGGAACCAATTCTACGTTTATTATTACTTTACTATAAGTAAAGTATAGTGATCGTGAAAAAATTCAATCTCGAGATTTTGACGGAATTACATGTTTTGAGGTCCCAGAAGTCCTTTTATGAAGTTTTTGCGATGATGTCTGTGTGTGTGTGGGTGGGTGGGTGGGTGGGTGGGTGCGTGGGTGGGTGGGTGAGTGTGTTAGCATTGCTTGTTACCACGCTACGGTCCAGAATCTTTGATGGATCAAGTTGATATTTTACACAAAAATGGGCCCAATAGGGAAGAAGATCCCTATTGTTTGGGAAGAATTATGCATGATGGGAAAGTCACTTTTTTTGCCAAAAACCGTTTTTTTTTAAAACATTTATTTCACCTAAACTGATAACTCAAGAGTTTTGAAATTTTGACATTATCTTTGAGGTTACAAATGGAACAAACGAAAAATATATTCAAAATTTTAAAACAACGGGAAATATTTTTTTTTAATAAAATGTAAAAATGTTAACTTATAATTCAATCTCAAACCTTGTGAGAGCGATACAAGCCATACTGTTAGACGGATCAAAATGACACTATGCCTAAAAATAGAACATTATGTGGAGAATGAGTTGAAATATTTTTTTTGAAAATTACGTTCGCTAATGGGGCGTTACAGTACGATTTCTGTTTTCAAAAAAATGTTTTTTTGACGCTAAACGGCACATTAAAAAATAATGAAAATTTGACGAAAAATGGAACCAAAAATTAGCAATTCATAAAAAAAATTCATGAAGTTTCAATTACGGTAAAGAGCAATAACGATATAAAAACTGTTTGTTTATCCTAGACTATGAGAACACCTGCTATACTTGTCGAATTTTTTATATTTTTTTACATTGTTTACATTGACTTAGAAATTTTTTGAGAGAATCCACTGAGATAAAATTGATATTTATAAAGGAACAATTTAAATTGTTTATTGACTTATATGAGATGTATGAGGAATAATATTGTGCAGGAAAATGGTAACACTCACTCAGTAAAAATTCGTATATATGTTATTTGACAAAAGGGGAAGGAAAATGATCTTTTTAAATACTAAGAAGCCATAAAATTCAAAGTATAATAATTCCGTAAAAAGCAAAAATGTAAAAGATAATTTAAAATTGATATCTTTCGTTTAGAGATTAATAAATGTAATTATCGTAGATCTTTAATTAACAAAGCACCTTAAAATAACATTTTCTTCCCTGTTTAAGATGTTTTTCAGAGAAAAAAAGGGTATTTTCCTGTTTTAAATTTTAAAATTTTACTTTAATATTCAATGTAGAAGGATGTCAAGTAAACGATGTAAGAAATCCACTGGCTGTTTGAACGAAAGCCATTCTCTTGTAGGAGAATAAATCGTTTCAAGAATTGTTCACTGTGGTTTTTCAAAAATGTTATTACTGCTGTAGTTATACTAATGAAATTATTTGCAAATAATAAATTATTTGTGATGTACAAAAATAAGCTTATAAATTGATATGTCCTTCAGTCACTATCTGTACTACCTCAGGAATGAAAGGCTAATAATTATATCCCATTTAGATTTGTACGTTATGCTTAAATGAGACGTTATGTTTTATATACTCAAGAAATTTGACATTAAGTTACTTATAGTAAAGTAGAGTGTAGGCTACTCCAGATTTGTTTAAAAAAGTACTTGAATTATACTTGCTTTTTGGTATTAAAGAGGTTTTAAATAACCAAACCGTTTCAATTTTCTCGCTTTCGTTGGTCACATATTAGAATAATCACCAGTTAAAGTTATCAGTTACAATTATCATCTATTATATATAGTTAGTTAATTATATACCAGTTTATGAATTATATAATTTATATAACATATAAACGTATTTATTATATGGTTTAAATTATCTATCAGGTATAAATTGTTGATTGTAGATTATATAATAGATTAATCATATTGAACAATTTTCGTTTGAAAAATAATTAACAGATATTTTTTGATATTAATGCATATTAATTTTTGAATATGATAGACTGAATATTTCATTTCTTTTGTATAATTAATGAGATAACTTTTAGTTTAACAGAAAATGTGTACGTCAGTTTACTTTTATACTGATATTTTAATCATTATCATCCTTATTTCTCAACGTATTCAGTTGAAACATTTCAGAGAAGAAGAAATTACTGAATTCATGTTTATTATCAACACTTTGTTTGTAAAAGAAAATAATTTCTTATTTTATGTTTTGAAAAATAGATGATAATAAAGCCTTGAAGAGATTTGAGTGTCTTGTTTATGAAAAGTTGAATAAATATCTCAGGGTTTATTTGGTCATAAATTATATAAAATCTTTCAAAAGCACCATCCAGTATTATTCAAAGGGCTTTCCTTTTAGTAGATAAGTTTTTAAACAATGAAGTTACGAATTAAGTTAAAAATGTATTTTATTTCTTCGTTCAAATGTTGAATCTCTTTATTTTTTTAAAGAAAAAGAATAATTGTTTACATAATCTGTCCAAAGAAGATGTTTTCAATCATTGTATTTGTTGAAAGCATACATTTTTGCCAATGAAAAAGAAGTTTTAATTCATAAGCTCTGATACAAAATAACAAAATACATCGACATTTTATTAGGTTATTTATTATTATTATCTTCCATCATTGGAATTTCAAAGTTTTCCTTGAAATGTTATTTTAGATGCTTGTTATAAATAAACTGGATAAAAGAGTTTTATTAAAGAGACATAAAAGATGTTGGAAATTTACTATAATGTGCTAATACAGCACTAAATCTGTTTGATATCTCAGCAATTAGGTGGACAATTTAAAGAAAAACTATCAATAGCGGAAGTGACTTATGATTAAATTGCTATCTAAAGGTGCTGAAAATTACAGATGTAATGTTCAAAAACAGTTTATGTGATTGGCCAAAACAGGGACCCAAAAATGTCCTTTTAGGGGTGCAACTATTGTGTAAATCTAACTCATAAATTATAGAATATATAGTTCGTAGAAACGCGCTTTTTTAAAACAAAATTGAACGAGCATTATGGATGAGAAATTGGCTTAAACACTAAAAAAATGTAATAATCAATTGTACGTTCAGTATTTCAAAGAATAAAATGAATTAAATAGTTTTTTTGATAAAAGAAGTTTTAAATAGAGAAATAGGTTTATTTTTGTCACTTTCATTGGAAAATATTAGAATCAACATTTCTTCAAAAGAAGGAGGCGTTCATTATGAAACTCTTGGGATTTTGTTAGATTTTATTTTTAAGCTTACTTCTCTTTTATTTTTCAGCTGAACCATAGATGAAATGTTATTATTGCTTTATCAACCACTCTTTATGCTGTAACAGTAAATACTTTAATCAATCCCACTGCTTTAAGGGTGAGAAGTAGATCCGAAACGGGTAAGATTATTTCGATTGCGCGTAGTGACATCGTTGGTTTCCAATCGCTGTTGAGCAGGTGCACCTGCACAGATTAAAAACTGCAAGCGCGTTTTTACATTTACCTGAATGCCTCAGTTTACAAAATTTTAATATTGCGATAAAAATGAATGAGAAAGATGTGGTACATAAATTCTTTTTCGAAATAAGTTGCTTAAAAAATAAGCAAGAAATTAGAAATATTAGAAATTAAATTAAGAAATTAGCCTCTTAGCTAATAAAATAAGTTTAGTAAATTTTGTGTGTGTGTGTGTGAGAAAGAGAGAGAGAGAGAGAGAGAGAGAGAGAGAGAGAGAGAGAGAGAGAGAGAGAGAGAGAGAGAGAGAGAGAGAGAGAGATTGAGTGAGGGGAGGGGAACTGCACGATATCTCAAAAACGAAAAGAATTATAATTACCAAAGTTAATATTTAATTGTTAGTTCAAGGAGGGAACAGCAAGTTTGGAACCACTATTGCACTTTCATAAGGAGTACTTTATAAGAAAAAATAGGTTTTTTAATTTCCATATTCGTTTAGAAATCTCTCCAAACGATCATGAATAAAATCTTCCTGGTTCTGGCTTTACAGTTTATATTTAATGTGTATGGGGTGTAATCTGAATAAAAATTCCCTTCAGGTTAAACTATTGTAAAATAAAGATGAACTAACTTCGAAAAGGCTCTGATTATGTTTATGTGGATATTAAATAAAAGTCAGTAAAATATACATTTAATTTTATATCTGCTATCTATTTTAGCTTTATTGTTATTGCAGAATGTATGCATTTAATATGATTATCAATCAATAACATAAGTTTTCATAAATAATGTCTACTTGTAGTTTAAGTGACTGGCTCGTGAATATCAAAATGTGTGGAAATACTGACCAAGACTCTGGTTAATAATTTGACATCCGTCGTAATCGGGAGGACATGTTTATTTTTTAAAAGCCAAACCAAATTGCTAACTACTGGCTCCCCACTGGAGTGTTGAGCTACAGTCTACTGACACCAAGTAAGAGTGGTAAAAAGGAGGAAATAAATAAAAAAATGAATAAAGTAATTGATAAATAAATTATGAAATATATGAAAAATAAAATAAAAGTATAGCATAAAGAGAACAAAAAAGTATTAAAAAAATACTTAAAAGCACAATAACTAATGATATAGTTTTCATTGTTAATATAACTAACAAACATTTATAATTATTACTAACCGTGATATGCAGCACGAATACATCATCAATAATTACAGTCATGGATATAAAAGTACTCAATTTTGAGCTGGTGTCTTATGACAACAGATGTATAATCAGTACATTCGGTGAATGACGTTTAGAATTGGTTGCACATAAAGTTCTACAATATAGTCTGTAAACATAAGATATCCTCGTCTTCATTTTTAGAACTCATGGCATCTTTTAATAAAGTCTGTCAACAAGTAAGCTTATATGCAATATCAAGAGGAGAAAAATTAAGTTTTCACAAAACTCTCTTAATAAACATTTGTGTAATATTTATTTGCATTGATTGCTCAGCTGATAATCCACTTGGCACTCATAACATTTTATCAATATAGACAGTTATTTTCTTATTATTTCATATTTATAGTTACTTTTTCTGATTTTTTGTCTTCTCGAACATCTATAATAAATTACAGTATAAAACAAGCCATGCAATTAAAATTTGTAGGCACAGTTTAAAGTGAAACCAAATTTTGTGTTTACTTACAGAGTAAAGAAACAAATTTGTTTCAAATGCAGTCGCCTTTTCTTTGTCATTGTTGGAAGCCAGTGGTTGTTCATCGTTGGCATCCCCTTAAACAAAAAAACTCCTTATACAGGCATACAAATTAACAAACTGAAACAAGTATATAAATACTATAACTTAATTACATTATATAATTGTACAAGTCATGTATTTTTTATGGCAGTAATGATAGAAACAATATATATACGAGTATAAACATAATTAAAAGGCCCAATTGAAAAACTAACTTCATAACAAAAAGAGAAAATACAACCATAGGCATACAAAACTCAGTACTATATTTCGACAGGTGTCCTCATCAGGTAGAAGTACTCCTCCAGATAAACATCACTAAATTAATCAACTGACAGAAAAAATTCTCGTATGTGGCTTCTCCCAACATCTTATCAGCAAACATATCATCCCGGCTGAACCAATCAATCAGAACCTCGTAATGGCTGTATTTCTTACCATAATAGCCCTTTCCTCACCACCTCATTGTTTCCTCCTCTCAACGCGTTTACGCACAGTTATTAAAGAACTCTTCCCTCTCCTCTCATCCTCCCCTATTACATGCAATATATTCACTAAATCACCCTGTATATCTTTTTGTCGGCCCCGAACTCCCGATAACATCCTTTCCTGCAGAAATTTTAAACGTTGTTCTCCTACATTTGACGCTTTTGGCACGAAGAAATGTGGCCGAAGAAATTGCTTTACCTGCCCTATCATTAATCCTAACAGTGATTTCACTTCGACTGTTACCAACCAATATTCCCCCTCTCCTTAGCCAGTTCCTGCACATCCAGTAACACTGTTTATCGTCTAAACTGCACAAAATGCAACTGATACTATGTGGGCCTACCTTCCACGTTAGGTCATCCGCTGGTCAGCGCAGCGAGCTGCCTGCAGCCACCCATGCTAATATCCATAACCTTCCTTTCAATGAATACCTTAGGCTTCAAATTCTGAACAACTCTCCATGGCGATAACCGACCACTTTAAGAGCTCCTGAGGAAGCCCTCATTTGGTTATTGGGTGATAGTTATTCCTCCGACCTTAATTTAATCAGATAACTTTTTTATTTTATTATGTTAACCTTTTACCTGATTGTTTACTGCTCTATTTGATTTTTCTCTCACATCCACATTTCATTTTAATTTATCAACTTATGTTTTCCCTTTTCCTCTCTTTCTCTCACCTCTTTCACTTCATTTTTACTCTAATTTTTTCATTGCTTGTGTGTCACTTTATATGGGTCGGTAAACACTGTCACGTCTGCACTCTTGTGTTTCTTCTTTTCCCCTACAGAAGAAGGCGAGAAATTCGAAATTATTAAGAATGTTGAGTGTTAGTACCTTTTTTCGAGTTTTCTAGTTGTAACTTTAATTTTATATGTATATACATACATAAAATCATAGTAAAATTGTTTGTAACAACATTAAATCAAATGATATGAGAGAAAATAAACAGAAACGCATAATTTTTTCTAGCAGAATACTTCTCCTGATAAGAAAGAAGGTTATATATATTTCAAATAATTTTAAATCATGAAGTGAGTTTTTTGTGTTTTTTTTCTAATGTTTTGTTCAAAACATTGAAGTCATATGTAATAACGAATTAAAGAAATTTTATCAAATGAATAAAAGTTCTAAGGATTTTCAAGTAAATGCGATTCTTCAATAAACATATTGCTGAAAATGCTGGAAAATCATCGATATAAACCATTAATGTCTTATATGTTAATACGTTTGGTTAATAGTAACGTTTGTTTTAATATATCCCTAATAGATCAAAAAATTAATCTCTTGCAAGTAACAATTATTGAATAAGTCTTCCGTTTGTTCTGTAATAAAGGTTTTGTTGAATCATTTAGTGAGTTATAAGTTATAAGTGTGATTATAACAGATCAATTCTGTGATAACTAATTAAACTACCAGTTCATAGATGAAGTTATAACTATGACTAAGACAGATGATAAGTCGTGGTCTACCATGAAAGTTTTATGTTTGAATTTTCTGACCAGTAATACAACAAGGGCTGAAAGCCAAACAGACCAAGTTCTGATTAGGTGCTGTCATATTATTTGACAGATTGTGCTTCGTTTTCGTATTAATCTCATATGAACCAGTCTCATTCAGACCTTCAGTAAGAAGTATGATTAGTTCTGATATATTTTGATCGAAATTAAGTTGTTTTGAAGCTATTAAATATGTATAATGGCAGATGATAAGGGGTATTGTACACCCTGGTTATTGTTGAAGTCTAACATGTGGGTGTTAGAAGCAAATAATTAAACGGTGATCGACACATGTAAATCAAAGTGATGTACTTACGATGAGCTATAGAATACAAGTAATTTGCAAATGAACAAAAGACAATCAAAATCATGGCAAATTAACACAATATAAACCATATATAAATATCAACATGTAATAATAATATAATATGTAAATCAACATATAATCAATAACAAATATCAACAATGATTGAATGAATAAAGTAGTGCCTGGAATAAATGTAATTGTGCAATATCTATAATTGTCACCTCTATAAATTGGGTAGTTCAAAAATATAAAGAAGCCTAACTAATTAGTTTATACATATTATCCATCTTATGTAAACATCCGACAATAAAACATCCGAGCAGATATCCTTTAGATTGCTGAAGAAATGTTATAAAAAGAGCTGTATATTGCCAACAAATTCACACTGTACTTAGAGAGTGTAGTATACCTTTATTTATGTTTTTCACGTTTGTATTGAGTTATATATAAAAAAAGAAGAAGAATATAAACGAAAATAATGGATAGATTTATTCATCTACAAATAGTGACAAGAAATGTTTAACCATAGAATCTTACAGGCCTAATCAGATGGTTTAGTTTTTAATTAATCATTTATTAATCACTTTCCATCACATTTCCAATATTTATAATACTTATTGTACATTCATTTTTGGTTAGCTATTTTCATGATATTTTAACCGTCTTCTCTTTGATGAAATCCCGTACTAATAGAATGCAGGACAAGATGTTTATTTTTTATAGTACTGCCTAGTAAATAACAAATTATAGTAATATAATCTCAGTTATAATATCTCCAGAATGTAAATTACATTAACTGTTCCAGTTATATGATTTAAAATACAAAATTCTCTTTTAGTGAAGTTAATTATATAAACAAAATAAATTATGATTATTAAATAATAATAATAATATTAAATATCAATTATTATTAATTAGTTAACTTATTGTACTTAATCTGGAGGGATTACTACAGTTTATTGTCAAATGTTTTGTAATTGATTTGTATAATTTTTGTTCAAACTAAATTAGTTGTGCAAAATAAGATTAACTTGATAGGTCAGAACTGTTCAGTGGTTTTCACAAAAATTCCAATGGCAATAATAATCTTCTAATAGAGTCGCTCTCATTGTTGCTTCTCTGATAATTCAGTCATAATCAGTAAAGATTAATGGTCCTGTTTTAAACGTAAACAAACTTTCGGCCCCTACAGTCATAAATCCTTGCATCAAGTTCAATTTTCTGGCCAGATTAAAACCGTAAGCCTTCATTAATAGCACTCTTTAAATCAAAGCTAGTTTTACAACATTCTACTGATGAGTAAACTCTGATAACCTTTCCTAAACATAAGGTTTTTTTAAAGTGATGAAAAAAAGTAAAACTAAAAGAAAATGAAGTATCACGATATTTTTTATTGCCTCTACAACTTATTATATAAGAAAAATCATAAATATTGATCTGTTGAAAAAATACAAGTATGAGTGAATAATGGACTAAGTATGAGCACTAGATTTGAATAGCGTAGTCATTTAATATCAATCAGTAATATTAAATCAACACTAGTTAGTCTCTAGACTGATATGACTTTAGCCTCCGAGGAGAGTTCAATATTGGAATTCAATTAAGGAACATTCAATATTGGAATGAAGTTCTTTTGTCAATGAAAAGAATATTGTTTTCTTTATGGATATTTGTGTATTATGAAAATGCGCCAAAAGCTGAAAGAAGTATTTAAATAAGGATTTATCCTCATAATAAAGAAGGTTGAAATCAATTATCGTTAATGTTAATAAAAAAAAAAATTATAATTTAATAGATATTTAAGAAGCATAAGCAGGTGTAAAATTTAAATCAGTATGGTAACATTTTCAAGAGAAAAAAAAATGAATTCAGAAAAATCTAGAAAATGTTGCGGCCTTCAGACCCGGTAGGGCTATAAAAAATATCGTATTATTTGTTACCTCTTCAAAAATTAGGACTTCAGAAATAATTTTTGATACAATCATTCTTGTGCTATATAATTGTTATTATTTTAACCCTCAATAATATAATATTTCGTTATAAAAGAAATCATAGAGCAACATAATTGTTTATTTTCTGAAAAGAAAAGCAAATATCACCAGTTTAAATCTGAAATTGAATAGTTTATGACTTCTTATGTCATGAAAGAGTCCAAAAAATGAACCCTCATGTGGGTATATGAATATTAGAGCTGAAACATTCTTCATGACATCCTCTACTTTTACGAAAAAACTTATTAATCATAAGATTTCTTACTAATAATTAAATGTGAAAAGATTAATGATAATTGGTTCATTTTTTTCAAAAGAAGATTGGAGTTTTCACACTTCAGTAGAAAAAATAAACTTACTGTAATATTCATAGATAACAAATTTAATTATTAATTAACTACGTGGATAAAACCAATTTTACCAATTATAATAAACATATATTAAACAATTTTGGGTGATGAAATAGTAGTTAAAATTCGGAACTGTGTTACCACTCTCCTAAAAGTTACACAGTCCTTCTTATAAAAAGAAGAGAAATTGTATTTCAAATTTCATTATGAGTCCGTCAAATGATGTAACATATAGTCTGCCCCCAAAGTGAGAAAAAATAAACTCAGAGATCATAAAAAAAATATGAAAAATGGCTTTAGCGCCTTGGAAACATGGAAATTCATCAAAAATAGATTATTTCTTCTCAGAATTATTGCACTTTATTTATAGTGTAGTAAATACCATGCAATCAATTATCTATATTTAACATATAAAGTTTTTAATTGAATAAATTATTTCATACAAATGATTTAGGTTGACACAAACAATAATTGTTGGCCCAGTTATTGAGTTTTGAAATTCTATGATGACGATAGTGCTTGTGCTCTGACTAGTCCTGTATATATCCTATAGACGCCTTTTGTAACTTTTATTTGCTCTTCCTTCAGTATTTCCTAATTTTTCCCACTCGCTAAATGGTCACCCATTGTCTGACTTTGATATTATTGCCCTAGACAAATTTGTTCCTTTCAAACTCAGCGAAACTACACAAAGGGCGATTCATTTCCACCCATTTAAATTGAGTGGCTCTCATTTCTACTATTCATTGTTACATTTATTTGAATACTCTTTTCTTGTACTACCGATTTTCCTTTTAAATTTATGAATTTCATTTAACTTTAATTTAACAAAATGAAATAGAATTTGGTTTCAGGGATAATTATAAATATATTTTATAATTATGTAATATATATTTATTATATAGAAATAGAATATAATTATAATTACATAATTATAAATATATAATTTTTTTATATATTAAATACTTTATAAAAATGAATAAAATCTTCACTATAGCCTCAGCCAGAAATGATTGATTTATTAATTATGAAAAAATCACTAATACTATGCATTGTAGCTTTAGATATTATAAAATGACCACAATTAATTCGTGAGATGATTTAAATATTAAAATCTAAAAAAAAATGTATCATTCAATCAACTGATACAAAAAATAAACAACAATAAATTGAAATCGTGATCATACAAAAAGGCCCAAAGAATTTACTATTTTCTCACGAGATAGCATCACTAAAAAATAGGTGTAGTGTTAAATTATTGATAAAAAAAATCTGGAGTGGCCTTCACTCAACTTTACTATAAGTAACTTAATATCAAATTTCTTGAGTATATAATATATAACGTCTCAATTAAGCATAATGTAAACATCTAAATGGAATATGATTATTAGTCTTTCATTCCTGAAAGAGTACAGATAGTGATTGAAGGACATATCAATATATAAGCTTATTTTGGTACATCACACAGCTGATGCAAATAATTTCATTAGTATAACTACCGCAGTAATAACATTTTTGTTATTACAGAAGTCAAAGCCGGCTATTCAATATAATTTAAATCTTTTATAGTTCGGTGCTTCTAATTTTTGAAAATAATAAATATGAACTATTAGACTAGAATTGTAAAAAAAAACTGGATATTTCTCAACAAACGTAAGTCCTCTTTCTTGAGGAAAGAGTCCATTCATTACATTTCAATATCATGGAAAGGTACTACATTCACAATGATAATGTAATTGTAACTGATATTAAGTTTTGCTCAAGAGTGGAGTATATAGATTTATTAAAGCATTTTATGAGACAAATCCATCATGTCATGGAAGACAAAGGTAATTTATTTATGTTAATTGGCGGTGATTTTTTTACATGTAACAATATTATTCCTCTTACATCTCATAAAAGTCAATAAACTATTTAAATTGTTCCTTTATAAATATCAATTTTATCTCAGTGGATTCACTCAAAAAATTTCTAAGTCAATGTAAACAATGAAAAAAAATCTGGAGTGGCCTACACTCTACTTTACTATAAGTAACTCAATGTCAAATTTCTTGAGTATATAAAACATAACGTATTATTTAAGCATAACATAAATATCTAAATGGGATATAATTATTAGCATTGCATTCGTGAGGTAGTACAGATAGTGATTGAAGGACATATGAATTTATAAGCTTATTTTTGTACATCACAAATAATTTACTATTTGCAAATAATTTCATTACTATAACTACAGCAGTAATAACATTTTTGAAAAACCAAAGTGAACATTTCTTGAAACGAGATATTATCCTACAAGAGAATATGGCTATTGTTCAAATAGTCAAAAGATTTTTTAAATCGTTTACTTGAAATCCTTCAACATTGAATATTAAAGTAAAATTTTCAAATTTAAAACAGGAAAATACCCCCTTCCTTCCCCTTTGTCAAATAACATATAGACGATTTTTTTCTGAGTGAGTGTTATCATTTTCCTGCACAATATTATTCCTCTTACATCTCAGATAAGTCAATAAACAATTTAAATTGTTCCTTTATAAATATCAATTGTATCTCAGTAAAATCACTCAAAAAATTTCTAAGTCAATGTAAACAATAAAAAAAAATATAAAAATATTCCACAAGTATAGCAGGTGATCTCTTAGTCTAAGATAAACAAACAGTTTTTCACTAGCATTCGTGAGGTAGTACAGATAGTGATTGAATGACATATCAATTTATAAGCTTATTTTTGTACATCACAAATAATTTATTATTTGCAAATATTTCATTAGTATAACTACAGCAGTAATAACATTTTTGAAAAACCAAAGTGAACATTTCTTGAAACGAAATATTATCCTACAAAAGAACATGGCTATTGTTCAAATAGCCAGTAGATTTCTTACATCGTTTACTTGGCATCCTTCTACATTGAATATTAATGTAAAATTTTCAAATTTGAAACAGTAAAATACCCTTTTTTTCTCTGAAAAACATCTTAAACTGCGAAGAAAATGTTGTTTTAAGGTGATTTGTTAATTAAAGATGTACGATAATTACAGTTATTAATCTTTAAACGAAAGATTTATATTTTGAATTATCTTTTACATTTTTGGTTTTTAACAGAATTATTATACTGGGAATTTTATGGCTTCTTAGTATTTAATAAGATCATTTTCCATCCCCTTTGTCAAATAACATATATACGAATTTTTTTTTAATGAGTGTTATCATTTACCTGCACAATATTATTCCTCTTACATCTCTTATAAGTCAATAATATATTTTAATTTTTCCATTAGAAACATCAATTTTATTTCAGTGGATTCGCTCAAAAAATTTCTAAGTCAATGTAAACAATGTAAAAAAATACAAAAAATTCGACAAGTATAGCAGGTGATCTCTTAGTCTAGGGTAAACAAAGAGTTTTTATATCGTTATTGCTCTTTCCCGTAATTGAAACTTCATGATTTTTTTTTCTGAATTGCTAATTTTTTGTTCCATTTTTGGTCAAATTTTCATTATTTTTTAACGAGCCGTTTAGCGTCAAAAAACATTTTCTGAAAACACAAACCGTGCTGTAACGCCCCTTTAGCGAATGTAATTTTAGAAAAAAATATCTCAACTCATTCTCCATATAATGTTCTATTTATAGGCATAGTTTCATCTTTGTCCGTCAAACAGTATGGCTTGTATCGCTCTCACAAGGTTTGAGATTGAATTATAAGTCAAAATTTTTACATTTTATTGAAAAAAAAATATTTCCTGTTGTTTTAAAATTCTGAATATATTTTTCGTTTTTTCGATTTGTAACTTCAAAGATAATGTCAAAATTTCAAAACTCTAGGGTTATCAGTTTAGGACAAATAAATGTTTTAAAAGAAACGGTTTTTGGCAAAAAAAGTGACTTTTCCATCATGCATAATTCTTCCCAAACAATAGGGATCTTCGTCTTTATGAGGCCCATTTTTGTGTAAAATATCAACTTGATCCATCAAAGATTCTGGACCGTAGCGTGGTAACAAGCAATGCTAACACACTCACCCACCCACCCACACACACACAGACATCATCGTAAAAACGTCATAAAACGACTTCTGGGACCTCAAAACATGTAATTCCGTCAAAATCTCGAGATCGAATTTTTTCACGATCACTATACTTTAATTATAGTAAAGTAAAAACGTCATAAAACGACTTCTGGGACCTCAAAACATGTAATTCTGTCAAAATCTCGAGATCGAATTATTTCAGGATCACTATACTTTACTTATAGTAAAGTAAAATGTTGAGATCTTTATTACTTTACTATAAGTAAAGTATAGTGATGGTGAAAAAATTCGATCTCGAGATTTTGACGGAATTACATGTTTTGAGGTCCCAGAAGTCGTTTTATGACGTTTTTACGATGATGTCTGTGTGTGTGTATGTAGGTGGGTTGGTGCGTGTGTCAGCATTGCTTGTTACCACGCTACGGTCCAGAATCTTTGATGGATCAAGTTGATATTTTACAGAAAAATGGGCCCCATAAGGACGAAAATCCCTATTGTTTGGGAAGAATTATGCATCATGGGAAAGTCACTTTCTTTGCCAAAAACCGTTTTTTAAAACATTTATTTCTCCTAAACTGGTAATCCTACAGTTTTCAAATTTTGACATTATCTTTGAGGTTACAAACGCAACAAACGAAAAATATATTCAGAATTTTAAAACAACGGGAAATATTTTTTTTTACAAAATGTAAAAATTTTGACTTTTAATTCAAACTCAAACCTTGTGAGAGCGATACAAACCATACTGTTAGACGGATCACAATGAAACTATGCCTAAAAATAGAACATTATGTGGAGAATGAGTTGAGATATTTTTTTTCAAAATTACATTCCCTAATATTGCGTTACTTTACGATTTCTGTTTTCAGAAAATGTTTTTTTGACGCTAAACGGCTCATTAAAAAATAATGAAAATTTCACCAAATATGGAACAAAAAATTAGCAATTCATAAAAAAATATCATGAAGTTTCAATTACGGGAAAGAGCAATAACGATATAAATACTCTTTGTTTATCCTAGACTAAGAGATCACCTGCTATACTTGTCGAATTTTTTGTATTTTTTTACATTGTTTACATTGACTTAGAAATTTTTTGAGCGAATCCACTGAGATGAAATTGATGTTTCTAATGGAAAAATGAAAATATATTATTGACTTATAAGAGACGTAAGAGGAATAATATTGTGCAGGTAAATGATAACACTCTTTAAAAAAAAATTTGTATATATGTTATTTGACATAGGGGAAGGAAAATGATCTTATTAAATACTAAGAAGCCATAAAATTCCCAGTATAATAATTTTGTTAAAAACCAAAAATGTAAAAGATAATTCAAAATATAAATCTTTCGTTTAGAGATTAATAACTGTAATTATCGTACATCTTTAATTAACAAATCACCTTAAAACAACATTTTCTTCGCTGTTTAACATGTTTTTCAGAGAAAAAAAGGGTATTTTACTGTTTCAAATTTGAAAATTTTACATTAATATTCAATGTAGAAGGATGTCAAGTAAACGATGTAAGAAATCTACTGGCTATTTGAACAATAGCCATGTTCACTTGTAGGATAATATTTCGTTTCAAGAAATGTTCACATTGGTTTTTCAAAAATGTTTTTACTGCTGTAGTTATACTAATGAAATTATTTGGAAATAATAAATTATTTGTGATGTACAAAAATAAGCTTATAAATTGATATGCCCTTCAATCACTATCTGTACTACCTCACGAATGCAATGCTAATAATTATATCCCATTTAGATATTTATGTTATGCTTAAATGATACGTTATGTTTTATATACTCAAGAAATTTGACATTGAGTTACTTATAGTAAAGTAGAGTGTAGGCCACTCCAGATTTTTTATATTTTTTTACATGGTTTACATTGACTTAGAAATTTTTTGAGCAAATCCACTGAGATAAAATTGATATTTATAAAGGAATAATTTAAATTGTTTATTGACTTATATGAGATGTAAGAGGAATAATATTGTGCAGGAAAATAATAACACTCACTCAGAAAAAATTCGTATATATGTTATTTGACAAAGGGGAAGGAAAATGGTCTTATTAAATACTAAGAAGCTTATTATTATTTTTATTATTATTATTTTATAGATTAAAATTCTCAGTATAATAATTCTATAAAAGACCAAAAATGTAAATGATAATTCATAATTGGAATCTTTCGTTTAGAGATTAATAAATGTAATTATCGTACATCTTTAATTAACAAAGCACCTTAAAATAACATTTTCTTCGCTGTTTAAGATGTTTTTCAGAGAAAAAAAGGGTATTTTCCTGTTTTAATTTTTAAAATTTTACTTTAATATTCAATTTAGAAGGATGTCATGTAAACGATGTAAGAAATCCACTGGCTGTGTGAACGAAAGCCATTCTCTTGTAGGAGAATAAATCGTTTCAAGAAATGTTCACTTTGGTTTTTCAAAAATGTTATTACTGCTGTAGTTATACTAATGAAATTATTTGTAAATAATAAATTATTTGTGATGTACAAAAATAAGCTTATAAATTGATATGTCCTTCAATCACTATCTGTACTACCTCAGGAATGAAAGGCTAATAATTATATCCCATTTAGATGTTTACGTTTTGCTTAAATGAGACGTTATGTTTTATATACTCAAGAAATTTGACATTAAGTTACTTATAATAAAGTAGAGTGTAGGCCACTCCAGATTTTTTACTTAAGAGTTTGTATTAAATTCAGAAAAAAAAGCAAATTTTTATAACATTAATTACCTTCAAACATTGCAATATTGGTTCCTAGATTCTTATTCTGTCTTAGGGCTAACAGGAAATATAATATTTCGTGATTACAACTCGCTTGGTTTTTAGATATCGAGCTCAAGTAACAGATACACACACATACATTCAATTTGAGAACTTATTTTATTGCCCTCAGTGGACCTCAAACCGTGTAAATTTTATTCCAAACGTAATTCTTTCATTATTCATTTTATTTACTTCTTTCAAATAGAAAAGAATAAATAAAAAGTTAGTAAATATTTTTGTTCCCAATAAAATTTACTATAAAAAAATGTACTGTGTCAAATACATCATCATTTAAAATATATCGTCACAAGTGGTTCAGGTATAAATATATTGTTCCTTGCATATCTATTCTACTGTTGAGTTGCCGGGGTTTGGTGTCATTGCTGCCCTCTCATCAGGATGGACGGGCACGTAGATGCTAGCTCAACAGATCAGTAGTCAGCCCCCTTCATTCTCAAATCCCATGAAGATTCGTAAACGGACAATTGAATTTCGTTTAATTTAGCACACAGCAAGTATTATAAACTTAAACTTTTCTTAAAAAATTGTATTTCAATTATGTAATTATAATTATTCTCTAACTTCTTCAGCGAGAACTTTTAATTCGCCTGGGATGTTTCAGCTCAACCTTGAAAGTCGTACTTGTGTGGTTTCGTTTTGTACATTATAAACTTTTCCTTTTGGAATAAAGTGGCTGTTGCTCAAGGGAACACACATATGCCGAACATTGGGTCCTTTGTGATACCACATAATGAAGATTGATTCTACATTGAGAGTCATAAATTTTGCCGTGTATAAACGTGAATAAAGAAGAACCCCGAACAACAAACTATAATGAAGGAAGAAAAAAAATCAAGTAAAAAGTAAAGTACAATTAATGAAGAACAAGTAAATCATTATATAAAAATCTGGAATGGCCTACACTCAACTGTAATATAAGTAAATATAATATCAAACTTCTTGAGAAACATAGAAGAACTAGGTTACAATTAGTATCCGTTTTATAATGTAGAACAAAAGAGCTCATTCCTCATACTTCAATATTATCCAAAAATAATATAATTCATAAATACAACAAAATTTACATGCAGTATTCAATTTTGTTTAAGAGTGCGAAACATAGATTGATTATAGCATTTTGTTAAACAAATCCATCATATTATGAAAAACATAATAAATTATGATTGATTGGAGTTCATTTTTCACATGTAAGAATTTTAGTCTTCTTATATCTCATATTAAGATCTTAAATTATTTCACATTTTTTTATCAAACCCCTAAACATCAATTTTATTTCAGTCAATTCACTCAAAAAATTTCTAAGTCAATGTAAACAATATAAATAAATGAAAACAAATCCAACCGGTATAGCTGGTGACCCATTAGCCCAGGATAAATATTAAGCTTTTATAGGTTTATTGCTATTTGCCGTAATTGAAATGTTACGATTCCTTTTTTATAAATTGATAACATCTGTTAATTTTTTAGAAACAATTTCATTGTTCTTTAAAAAGCCATATAGTGTAAAAAATTTTATAAAAACTTAAAATATATCATATGACCCCTTTGGTTAAAGTAAATTTGAAAAAAAACCTCAACTCATCCTCCATATAATGCTCTTTTTTTAGGTCAACGTCATTTTGATCCGTCTAACATTATGGCTTCTATCCTCCTAAAAAGCTTTCAGATTGAATCAGAAGTCAAAATGTATACATTTTATTAGAAAAACAATATGTTCATTGTTTTTAAAGCCTGAGGATTTTTATCAGTTATTGTTTTTCCTCAGTTATGCCAAAATTTGAAGACCTTAAATTTAGTAGTTTAGGTGTAAAAAAATGTTGTCTAAAAAAACATTTTGGCCAAAAAAATTACTTTTCCATCAAGCATAATTGTTCCCAGTAAATAATTTTCATCTACACTATGAGACCAATTTTTGCGTAAAATACTAATTTGATCCATCAATGATTGTCGACTGTAGCATCCCAACAAAGTTTTGGATACAGACTCACCCACCTACACACTTAAAACAACCACACACACACACACACACACACACACACACACACACACACACACTTACAAACAAACAAACAAACAAACACACACACACACACACTTACAAACAAACAAACACACACAATATCATAAAAACTGCATAAAACGACTTTGGGGACCTTAAGACACATAAATCTGTAAAAATCTCCAGATCGAAAGTTTTCATGTTCACTGTACTTTACTGTAATAAAGGAAAAACGCAGTTAAACATGTGATTTTTTTAACACGAGTTATACTTTAAATGTTGTTATCTTATGAAATATTATTTCCAAAAGTTATTTGATTATTTGATTTTCAAAACGTTTCTGCAATAATAAATTGGTTTAAAATGATGTTGAGCTGATGTAACACAATTCGTTTGATGTTTTATTAGTGAATAATTTCCATTGAAAATTGAAAATAATTCCTCTGAAAATTAATTTCCATTAAATGTATTACCTTGTCCTCTGTACGAGCTATTCGACTGCAAATTGAATTTGAGTGGACATAAAAGTTGCAGGTATCAGTTTATCAATATATCATGTTATAAAGGGGATGGCTAATTCAATTAGTATGATTTTAAAGAACCACCTACATGACCCAAACGTACAAAATCTATAGACACAATATATATGACTAAATGGGAGATGTTTATTAGTCTTTCATTCCTGGAGGTAGTACAGATAATGATTTCACCAGTTATTCGGAAGGTTCGGTTCTTATTCAGAAGGATATACTTTGTGGAGATGTGAAATGTTGAGTTTTCTGATTAATTTCAAAGCACTATAAAAAATATGCAAATTTTTTGTATAGATTTGAACCTTAAAATTATGTTTCATGGCTAAATATTTTGTGCGTTCATAATTTGTTTAAGTTAATTTTATATTTCTTAAGTAAGAAATAAAAAAATGTTTGTATTCTCTATGTTGCATATTGTACTATCTACTCGTATATTGTATTATAACATTATGGTACAATGACTAAAAATTAGTAGTACAAGCGATCGTCAGCTAAGAGAAAGTTACAACTAGGCAATGGTATTTGAAACTGATACAGGTTCACACCGGTCCTCGAATATGTATCCTGAAATTACCATAGCCTAGTTGTAACCTTCTCTTAACAGTGTAATATGCATTCGATCGTGTTTTTTTTTTAAATTTATCTTCACTTAATATTAATTAACTATTCATAGTATTAGCAAGTATATTATAATACCCTGAAGTTGGTCAATGGTGATAGAAGCTTTAGTTAATTGTAAGAGAGTTATTTTAATAAATGATTGTTAATAATGACAAGAATTTTGTACAAGACATTTGGAGAATTGTTATTTTGTATAACTGAAAATTTCAAACACGAAGCTACAAAAGTTATAGAGAAAAGTGACAAGAACAAGGATCCAGAAAGTGTTTAATCAAATATATATCCAGGACAATCAGCTCCCTAAATATACAAATGTAAATTTATAGAAATTTTTGTTTAATTATCTTAACACTCCAACGTCTACCTATATATATATATAATCAAACCACAATATGAAATGGAAAAACAAGACTAAGATCTTTCAACCGTAACGAGCGGTCTTTGTCAGAGTCAAAAACCCAACTGGGGTAGCAGAACAATTTTACAAGTTACTTGAAAACTTCAAAATTGGTATTTTCCTATTGAAAAGAAATAAGAAGGTAATTATACTCATTAATTAAATAATGTAGCTTATACAGTTTTTTCATGTTAAAAATGTCATCAATACATTTATATTGATGCAGACCAGCAAATGTCTACGGGCATAGACGAAACATCATCCTAAAGGTATTGTATTGTTTGAAGTTAAACCAAAGCTTGATAACAAAGAAAAATAGAGTTAAATATATGTGTTCGTGATAATTTTAACTTATTAACTCTCGTATTGATGTATTTGTGGAATTTTTTGATTAAAAAATTATTCACTTCAATTATAGAAATTGATATACTTTGTGTGGGGGGTTTTGTCGTCCAGTGCTAGCGTGTTTGCCATTAGTGGTGAAGGTTTAAAGTTTAAAACTTAATCATGAGGCTATCATTTGTCAACCTAAAAGCATAAAGATATTTTTAGGTTTTAGGTCATGCTTGTTCCATGGAAGAGGGAAAAAGTAATCAGTCCATAGCCAATAAGGTCCGGTACTCATTTCAATAAACTTGAATAAGGCAAAATTTATGAATTATGATGTAAAATATCCCCGACATTGAGGCCCGACTATGCCTCAAATAGGTGCAAAAGAATAATTTGTCCATATTTTCCTTCTTATGCAGCATTTAAGTAGAACGTTTCAATATAAAAGCATATTTTGTGAGGCATTAAGTTATTACTTATTAAAAAGCAAAAATAAAAACAAATGATATAACATTTCGACTTCAACATTATGTTTGACATAATTAATAAGAACTAAAATTGTAAACACATTTCTCACATCAAAGAAATTATTCTTTGTTGCGAAATCACTCCCTATGTTGCAAACTGATATTTTTTTCATTAATATTTTGTTAGAGTAACCGTCTTTTGCTTTGCATTTCTATCAGTCGGTGAGCTGAGTTCCATATAACAATGATCGCTCGTCTTGAGAAGGGAAGGAATATATCAATGATTTTAAAATTTCGAAAATAACATTAACATTCATATTATAATTAATTAATTATGTTATTATTGAATTGGTGATTTTTTTCAAAGTATAATAACAATTCTAAACAGAAGATCTATTTATTTTCATAATGTTTGGCTTCGAAAAAGATGAATTATTTTCTCATGATGTGTTATGGGGATAGCATGTTCTTTAATACATGTTAAAATCCAGGGAGTAATTTTTCTCAATGTTTTATGAAAATATATTAAAGGAGTGCGTTCTGAAATTCTCCAAGGTGAAGGCCAGAATCAGAATACATCATTTAATCATGCTATACCAAGCTTACAGAATTTCTGTAAGGTTGCATCTAATCATCTGCAGTAAAGGAAAACAACTGTTGAGAATCAGTTTTTAATTCCCAACTGTGTAATATGTAATGAAAAATTTGATGATGGGAAGTTTGAAAATAACCAAACAGGATCAAAATATAAAAAATAACTTCAAAGTAATGTTAACACTGCTTTAAATGTTAAGAAATAACAAGGCAATCTAAAGGCACAGGTATCAAAGAATCCTTTGTTCTCAACAGTAACTCGGTTATTTAGTATTTGATCAAACGAAGAGAAATTAAGGGAATTCAATTTACTTCCTCTAATAATTTACAATAAATGAATTGGATTATATCTCTTAATGAAGCCTTAAAGGGAATAACATCAAACTGCAACAATGTAGAGTACCTAATGAACTAATTTACTCTGAATATATTATTAATTACAAACAAGGTGAAAACTTTTCAGATTTAATAGAAATGAAGCATTTGAACAATTTCAAATTTAGTTGACATGTGGTTCAATTTTACTCATAGTTCTTTGAACTATGGATCGTGTACCGCGTAATTTTGGTAATGAATACTAAAAAACTGTACATCTACATTATTAAAACAATCTGTCTAGTTGCTTGTTTGTATGTTTCCTTGAGCAAGTTATAGCCACTTTATATCTTTTCTTTAAAAAATTGCTTTAGATTTACTATTTATTTCTAAGAAATGAACGTATTTCCTTCTTTTTGTGAGAAAAGAATAAACTTTATCATAAGACAAGTAGAATTTGTTCGAAAGATTTACATATGTGATTTTTGATGCCTTTGGTTTTGCACTATAGGCATGGATGAGGCCAGGTCGCATATGAGGTTTTGCAAAAAGTTAAGAGGTTCAATGTTATTGAACAAATTAAACAAATTTAATTTGTTTAATGTTAATTATGATATGAATAAACTTATTTTATTTGCGACCTCAATGATAAACTTATTTTTTTCGCGACCCCAATGAAAAAATTTGCCACCCCATTTGGGGTCGCGACCCACACTTTGCGGAACACTGCTTTACACTATCTACAACTCTCATTTTTATGGCTTTGCGAGTACAGGCACTCCTAGTTAAACACACGGTAACTGTCGTTAACCGAAATGTATATACAGATATTAGTCCAGGCGCTCATAGCATACTCTACAATCTTTTTTCCTGTATCTGAGAAGTCAATATTCCCTTCTTCACTAACCATTGACTTTTCTCTTTTTGGGAAGCTTTACGTATTTTAACCTCAATCAACCGGACAGTTTGTTTTCTTTGAATCAACATCATCGTCATTCTCCTTCTGAGCTTTATTTTCATATTCAAGATATGCTGGAGCAAACGAGACAAACTCGAGTGAGTCAAGAAATTCTTGAGGGCAATGTGTGGGTTCTGTTCCTACACAAACCGAGTTGTATGATTGATATTGCTTAATTCCTCCTGGAAATTACTCAATGAACCTATCATTAATTTCACTGTGTCTCGTTAAATGGAACTTATATGGAATTGTCTGTGAACAATATTTGTGGGTTGGCGAATGAAGAGTAAATGTATTCAACACACTAATCAACATTATGTGCAAGGATAAACATATCTTCGGGCAGTAACAATGTCTTTATTTTTATTCCTTTCAACTCTGTCTTCACCAATGTTTATCAGAAATTTAGAGTATTTCTTATCTTCTTCTTGAACTCTCATATTGCTAGTTAAATGAAATTTAGTAAATTTGCGCCACAAGTAAGACTGATTCAAGCATTATAGATATCAGAATCAGTTCCTCCCTTGACAACTGGAGAAGTCAATTCCTGAAATGCTACAGCCAGTGCAATTAGTCCTGAACTCCTTAACTTAGAGAGAGTGAGTTTTATTAAGAGCTTTCCTGCTCCTTCTGATGCATCGTGAGCCCTACTCTATCATTTATATTGAAATAGATGTATCAAAAGAAGAGAATATAGCCATTATGACAGTGCTTTTTTTGATTACGGACATATTTTTGTGCTTTTAATATTTCACTTTATTAATATGATAATTTCTTAAACTTCTGTTAACTATAATGAATATCATTTGTTGATATATTAAATAATTATTTCATATTCTCGTCGATTATTCATTACAATTTCTCGTTCGAAATTTATTATAATTAAATCATTATAATTTAGGTCGAAAAATATTTATTTAAACATTCGACGTCATTTATATCACATTTTGGAATTAATTTCTCTTCAGAGCGCTCCTGTCAGAATCGGTAGCGCTGGCTGGGCTTCCAACAGACTCAAATGGTGACGGCGTGGGTTCGTTTCCCCTAGAAGAGTATTATTATATCAATATTATTCTATTTAGCGCGTCTGCCACGGTTTCAAGCAAATAAGGGGATCAGAGTTTTATAAGTATACAGAGATAAGATAGATTGAAGTTTACATCTGAAACGGTAATACTCGAAAAACGTGTGAAGCTTCCTGTTTAAACAAATATAAAATTAAAATATTACTTCAGATAATATAAATACAAAGTTCATTGTATTTTTTACCTTTGAGTCCAATAAAGTTGGCCTTAGCTAATTTTTTACTTTGAGGCATGAACATACAATCTTTCAACCGATGCAACAAATCAGTTATAGTACTTTTGATTTCATTGTAAGATCTGATAGTGTAACATTCGTTAACATTTTATTTTATTGCCGAAATTAAGCTGAAAGTGCTTTAATAAAATTATTCTTCAAAAAATCAAGATTATGGTAAAAATTGCACTATTATGTATTGTATATAATTTCATTTGATAGTTTACTCTTACCAAATGTGAGCCAATTGGAAATGTAGAACACAGAGTTGCCAAATGAATGTACACAGTTTTGGCAAAAAGTTGATCAAAAAATTACTAAAACCAGCTAAAAATATCGCATTCCCTGAAAACTTTCGGCTAAATTATACAAAAGAAATAATTTAATAATGAGCAACTAAAAGAAGATTTATTCAAGTGTTCAAGGGGCAACACTTGAAAATGCCTAAGAAGTTGTTCTATTTCTTTTATTCGTTATAGTGCTGATTTTCTTGATCATAGGATCACTTGTGTTTATCGTGACTCTTCTGTATATATGTTATTTAATTTGCAGAATCTACTGCAGCATTAAGCAAGCTTTGTTTAAAAGAAGACATAATGCCAACTTAGCTTTTATATATATATTACAAAATAAATAATCAAATCATGTTGGTAGTTTAGAAAAAAAAGATACGTTGAATATATATATATATATATATATATATATATATATATTCAAGAGATTGGGAGACCAAGTACGTTGTAGACGCAACGGCTAGTAACCCGTAACCCTGGGTTGTGCTTGGTCTCCCTTTCTCTTTTCTTCTGAAGACGGATTGCAAATTTGAGTTTGTAAATGTGTTTCTTTACTTTGTGTGCTACCTATCCTCAATTTTGAACTGTTTTATATATATATATATATATATATATATATATATATTGTTTTTCCTTTTTTCCTTTTTTATTTTTCTCCTTTTCGGCAACACTGCTTTAGCCCACACCCAGTGAGTTCTTCAGTTGACTGTCGTCCCTCCGTCAATTCACTTCTTCTCCTGAGGACGACTGCCATTACGGTTGAAATATTGAAATATTGAAGTGGTAAAAGAAGATTAAATACGATCAAGTGCCACCCAAACTACAATAAAAGCAAGCTTAGACCTCGGAAGTTTCGAAAAGGTGGAGGTCAAGTCTCTAGCCAAACTTTGTTTTTACTGAGGGATGAGAACTCTTAACCTACATTGACAAGTTAACAGTGGCTTCTCTCTTTGGACGATGTACTCAACACGGTTAAAAAGACATGACTGAAAAACGAACCAGGACCAACAATAGGAGAATTTACTTACTCTAAAACACCTACAAAAATAACAACAAAGATTACACGTCTCTAATAATTGAAATTAAGCCTATTACAACATTTATATTGACTAAAGGGGTTCTTAACTTAGTAGCGTTTTTCCTTTTTAGAAGACGTTACTGTTAATACAGGTCAGCAAGCCGGAGTAGACCAAGGGTGTTGAGGAGTGCACGAAATAATGCTACACGTTAGTACTGATAATCTGAGGAACACGAACACCCCAACATTATTGACATATGGACGGCAGAGACCCGACAAATGGGACTAACTGTTCTTATAAAGCTGCTCATTTGAGCAAATTAAGACCTGATATTGCTCAAACTTTGAGGAGCCAAACAAAGGCCTGAGGAAGCACCTTATGTATTATCATCACTAGAAATCAGTCCATGGACTAATGTTCAAAACACACATAAAACTTAACATGAATATTAAGAGACCTATTACTGCGTTAACCAACAAAAGGCGTGAGACTATTATCGGATAGATCAGTAAAGATATGACAAATATATATATAAAATAAGTCAATTCTGGTCCAACACAAATGATAACAACATTTACAGGAAATAGGTGAACTAACTTAGTGCAGAAATAGAGTTAGCAGATTTTTTGTAAACAAAATATTGACATATCAGCATTAATAATTAGACAGGTGAAGCAGTAATATCGTCCAAACTGCATACCAACACCAACTTAAACTACAGTGCAGTTTTTACTAGACCGTAAAAAAATTTCTATAGGATATGGTGAAGGTATTAGAGTGGGCGAGGAGGATTGACGGTGAAGAAATAGTTGGCTAAGAGCCATGCTTCATTTCCTTATGCCAAAGAGGGAATGCAATAGCAAGAAAATAGGGTAAGTCAAAATTCTGAACAACAGTAGTATTGTTGAATGTTACTACTTGGATTAGTAATCCAATTAAAAATCAGAGGCTATGATTTTAATGATTTCCTAAAATCATAGCCCCTTTTCAAAATATTTACTTCATTCGGTCCAGGTGAAATATCTAGTCTTAGAGTTTATTGCAGATATGTTTAATGCCTATAGAAAGATATGGAATGATAGATTTTTTATATGTGTATGATAGAGCAGTTGAAGAGGATATATATTAATGTTTTGTTTGGTTTGAAGAATTTAGAAATTGCAAAAGCCCAGTTACTAAAGCTCATGTTAATGTCCAGAAAAGTTCATAAATTACATGTAATCTAATAAAAATGTAAATAAAAATGAAGCACAGAAGAATTTATAGGAACTAATGATGAAATTTATTTAATAATATCCATGATTTTTCACAACAAGATATCGAAATTTTCTAGTGTGAGTACAAAAGGATTCATTCTGGATCTATCTCCAGGAAGAAATCACTAACAAAATCAAAAACATTCTTTTGGTTACGCGGAAGAAAAATGAACCACAATGTCAATGCTAGGTGAAAATAAATGGGGTGTAGTATTCAGGAAGACTGAAATGTACTCTTGGTGTGATCAATAATGATGTATGGCATCCATTGTGACTGCTGAAAGAGAAGCTCCAAAGAAAATTATTTTCCCAGTATGATTAATTTGCCAAGAAAAATTATGAATCTTAAGGAGGATATGAAAAGAGTCATTAGAGTAGAATGCTGAAATAGAAACAATGGTAATAGGATAGAGTCAATTTAAAATGTTTTAATGGATTCCCTGATGGTAAAATTCAAAGGATATCTTAAGACTTTAGAGACCATAAAGATGTGTTTTAAGAAAGTAATAGATAGTTATAAGATTTAATGGCACGTTTTTATTAATTTATAAAAGATATGTTATTTCTAAAATATTTCCGAAATTTGTTAAATTTCGGGTGCTATATCAGGTTAAAGTGAACAATTTAAAATTTATTTAACTGAATGTTTCTAGTAGAAATAAACCAAAGACAATATGAAATTGTATTGTTGGCAGGCAGCCATGGAAAAAGAGGAGGGTTTTTACATCAGAATTTAATATTACCAGTAGAGGAAACCTTCAAAACTGAGATGAAACAGTGAGGGAGGTATAACTCATCTTTCTTTACAGTTTTCTGTTTCAGTTTACATATTTAAAGCACACTGTACGTCATAATAGGAAACTAACGACTGTTCGCATTTGTATTTCTGGAGACAGCAAAAAATCTATTACTATTGGTTTCTTCCTGACAACAGCTTTTACGCATGCTATAACATTTTACGCACACTTTATATTATACATTTTTTATTTTCCATGAAATAAATTTAAATGCATACTCTGTTAACATAAAGTAATGTTTTTATCTTTAGTAAATATTAGCATTTATGTTTTATCATGATTAAAGAGAAGAACATTAATCAGTACAAATTCGTTTTGTGTTGTAGTTATCAGCATAAAAGTAAATAAGGTTTATGTTTTATTTCAAGTAAAAATAACATTTTCAATATATTTATCGGTCAAGGCTGAAAATGTCGGAGGGATGCTAATATTGGCACACAGCTTATATCTTATGCATTTATGACATCTCTTCATATATATCTTTCAGCATTGACAAACCTTGCCCACTGTGACTTCTTTCATCCTTTCTTCTTGTATCAATATTTTTGGAAATATTAAATAAACCGTTATAAAGGAGAGAATATTTATTTTTTATGCAAAGTACGGGTTAAAATGTTCATTTTCATCCCTGATCCCTCACTTTTGAAGTCACTATCATTTCTCTGAAATGTCAATCAGTCTTTTGGACACTGTACCACTCTCTCTAATATACACACAACTTCTTACTTTCATTCTTTCGAGTTTTATACCCCTTCAGTCTAACTCTCTCTCTTCATACCTATTTCTCTCTCTATCCATACCTTTGCCTTATCTCTCTATTTCCCTCTCAATACCTCACTCTCTAACATTAAACTCAATTCTTCTGCATTTACCACTATATGTCTTCCTCTCTCTCTCTCTCTCTCTCTCTCTCTCTCTCTCTCTCTCTCTCTCTCTCTCTCTCTCTCTCTCTCTCTCACTTTTCTTTATTCACTCATCCTTTTCTTTTCCCTTTTATATGACTCCCTACCAGTTTATCCTGTCTCTACTCCTCTGTTTATCACATATCTCCTCTGTCTATCTCTCAATCCCTCCCATACTTTTCTCTCCCTCTTTCTCACCATTGAGTCTCTGATAATATTTCGACTTCGCACACGTCATGATGGTCATCAGGATCATCGTGAACAAAATATAGTAGTTAGTTTTTGTGATCTCTTTTATGTGTTTTCATTCGGTGAAGTTAGTTTCTTTAGTTCTTATGACCCTATAATCATGAAGATCAACACGAAAAGTAGTAAAAAACAAGAAAAAAGTTCTAGAACTTTTGCTTCCTTTTACTATTTTTAATGGTGTATTCCTTTTATATATATATATATATATATATATATATATATATATATATATATATACTTAAAATAAACTGTGACACATAGACAGAAACATAACAAAGACTCACTTTTCAGTATTTCGATCGCCATTACGGTTATGTTTCTGTCAATGTGTCACAGTTTATTTGAAGTGTAATCTGTCCTGCCGGACCGTTTTTCGTTTATCATGGTATATATATATATATATATATATTACTACTATATATTATATATATATATATATATATATATATATATATATATATATATATATATATATTATATATATATATATATATATATGGTAGTAAATATGTTCATGTGATGAAGGGAAAAATTGTGTGGTCCATAGTTTAAGGCAGCCGTTAAAGACCTCTGATCTTAACAAACTTTAATACATCAAAATGTATAACATTCAATGTAAAATCTATCCGAGTGATATTAGTATTTTGTTTTCCCGGTTATACTTCCTCACACTACTTCTACAAAACCGATATTTATACTACAAAATGAATCAACTGAGTTGATATTTTTCATAAACTATAAATAATATTACTTGTTATAATGACGTATAGGTTATTACCTGTCAATAACTATCATGATTCCAACGAATATCTGAAGTTATGAACAAGCTTCTACATAAGTACTATTTTATGGCTATTTTATAAGAAAAACAGCAACCATAGACAAATTAATCAATCGGTAATATACATATTCGATATCTGCTAATTTGAAGTTAATTTTCCAACGTGGAAAAAGTCAGATTGTACCATAAATGTAATTAAATTTATTCTTTAATTTTCCACAGTGAAACTCATACAATAAAGGATAATTTCTCTTTGATATCCTAAAAGTACCCCATGCTTTTTTATGTGTTTTCTAATTAATCTGGTATCAATCAATGCTGTAAACATGATCAATAACTTTTGGTCTGCATTTGCATTATTTTTTTTCCAATTTCTTACTAAATGTCATAAATCCTTTTATTTGTTTTTAGGCCGAGAATGAAATTAAATTAAATTACTATGGTAATACTGAAGGATAGGGAATATGGAGGAAAGTTTAGCTCTGTGCTAAAGAGGCTGCTTCATATTTGGTGGAGGAGTGAATAGTTGTGTTCTGTGCAGCACATTGCTATTTAGTAATAGTCCAAGCTGGATTATCACCACCATTAATCTTGCAGCTAATCCAATTAAATATCAACTGGTTAAGCTACTCATTAAAGCCATTATAAGTTTGTGATCCAAGGAGGTAAGTAACAGTTATATATTCAGGTCCTCAAGGTATTTTTTAACTTTTCTCGAGTTCAGTCTCGTATATGACCGTAAATGTATACTGGACTCTTTTTTACACTCTCCTGTCAGGAGAGAGTGTAGATTTTCAATATACAACAACTAAAGTTCAAGCAAGCTTATGCTGTTTGAATTAAAGTTCAAACAGCTTTAATTCTGTCTCAGAATTTTAAACTGTTCAACTGAGATCCTCGACCTTGACATTAGACCGATAATTTTATCTCCATGCCTGATAAAAAACTCCCTTCACAAAGTTTATTTATGAGCTTATCAATTTCTTAGAGTATTGAATATTCCCAACTTGTCTCATATGCTACTTTAAAAATGTGACCACATTGTTTTTAATTTTAAACCAAAATTATCATAAAGAAAATGTTTATATTTATCATGAAATTTCTGAAATATAATACCACTTGCGACATACTGTTCTCTTTTTTCTATTCTTTTTTTTTGTGCATCTTCTAATCCAAATAATTTTATGAAATTGAATGTCTGAACGATGTAATACTTAAACATGATACAAAACTGGCTGTTTGGATAGTAAATTGAACGAAATTTTATGCTTTTCTGTAAATAATCTGGACATAATAATGGGCATAGTAAATTAACTAGAAATAATAATGACATTAATTGTGAAGTATTCATTTTCTGTTGGGTTTGTTTTCAATTTTTGTTTCTGTTGTTTGATTACTGAATAGACATTAACAAACAAATGTGTATAAATAAATTGAAGACAGATTAACTTAATGTATTGTTGAAACTTTATATCTTCATAGATATACTTGCACTCTAAATGAAAGATGTCCACTTTTTTATTTGAAAAATTTTCAGACAATGAAAAACAGAATGTGAACATTCTGTAAGATTATAGTTGTTTCAGTCTTTTTAAACTGAGAATAGGATGTTCCCACAGATATTACAATGCTAAAATTGAACAAACAAACAGGTAGTTTTTTTATTATTATTTGAGGGTGGCTATAGCACTGCATCTTAAAAAAATTATTGTACTTCCCACTTATTTTCCCTCTTCTATACTAAAGTACCCCAGCTGTCAGCCTCAACGCCTCCAAGAAGCTCAGCACCTTTGCTGGTTCCAGCAGTAAAAGTTGTTCTATGGTTTTATTGAGCGTCCCGAAGCACCTATCTCTGTGCAGCAAAGTTGCCTTACAGTCAGTCAGCAGATGCAGCGGTGTTTCTTCCTCTTCTTTGCAGAATCTGCATAAACCATCATTGATAATGTCCATTCAGGCTCCCTACGTTTCAGAAGAAAGTAACTTCCTTTCTCCTTCTTCGGGTCCTTAGGTGCACTTGTGGGAGGTTGGCTTTCTGTAGTTAGCGCTTTTGGACTCTCTGCTTTTCCGGAGGATGGACTCCGGACTTCCTTCTCCTTAGTATCATACAGGGCAAAATCACTGTATCTCTGTCGGTGGTATTTTGTCCGCTCCGGCAGAGCACCGTATACCGGACTAAGGCTATTTACTCAAGGAGGTCGCCTGGTGCCCTTCATGCTCCGTTCATAATACAGTAACCCCTGTATCATCCATCTTTCTGCACGGGTCGCATAACACGTTAGATTGGGGCACCTATACTATTTTATTACATTAAAATTTCATAGTACTAGCTTACTGATAGAAATATATTTTTTAATTTAACATATTGTGTTGATATTTAAATTTTTGAGTTCTATGATAAATTATACATATTCAAATTGTATATATTCTATGGTATATATTTAAAAATTGAAATTCAGAGACACAATTAGGGAAACAAAACTCAGGATTCTCAATAATATCTGAAACACGCCGTTTTCAAGGAAAATGAAGAATATAGCAAGGTGAAGAAAGTAATAGGGCTCACAGACCGTTACTAATATATACATTTTTACATATATTGTATATGATGTATTAATATGTTTCCGGAGCAAGTTTTTTCGATTGGTCTCTTGAGCTATTTCAATAAAATGATTAATATTATACCATCTTACATAAAGTTATCAAAATATTGATAAGAATTTTCCGTAAAGTACGTTTGCATAACTTGAGTTAGAAACTTCCTTTTTCTATAACTGTTAGGAATTTAAACTAAAAATGTATTACTTGTGAGATGTGTATTATATAAAAATAAGGCTTTCGTCTTTATAATTTATAAAAAAAACTACAATTTCTCTTTTTTATTTCTCTTGATAATATTTAAAATTATTCTCGAGAGGAAGCAGAGGCATTTTTCAGAATAAAAGGAAGCTTTCTAAATATAAATATTCCTTACTATAGGTACTAAAAGACGTTAATCAAAAATCACCATTAATTTACCAAGAACTCATAAATATTTACACCGAGATACATTGTCTTTTACATCATTTATTGCAGTCAATGGGTAGCATTCTGGGACTGTTCAAACTTGCACAGATTATGGAAGCAAAGCCTCCATCTCCGAGCTCTCTTTTTCTTATTTATTGCTTCTAATAACTTTTATCGGTCCCTTTTATATCTTTGTCGTCTGTAATACAACATTTTTATCTGTGTAAAGTAACATATTCGTCCTCAACTAACTTCATTTCTTTTTCTGTGTACCTAGTTTTACGAATATCAAATTTATTTCAGTAATTATATTTTTCTGATTATCAATTGCATTTAGAAGTGTCACCTGTAGAAGTAATTGTATGGTTAATACAGGTACAGGTTATTTAGGTAATCATATAGGTAATATAGGGTCAGGTATTGTAGATAATTGTATAGGATGAAATCAGTGAATCAACTAAGAGCTTCGCATTATTTGATTTGATTAATTTGGCTATTTAGGTAATAAAGAATTGTTTTATCATACGATAAAATATATTATTTCATCACACAGAGGTAACACAGAGGTAACATTAGTTCCGTAAAATAAGAAATTTCATATTATAAGTACCAAAGAATGAGGCTTTTATTCTTAATCAACAAATAAATACGAGTATATCTATATATTTTACCATCCATGAGGACATCTTCAGTATCTACATTTTGTCACACTGTATGAAGCTTAAAAATACATTACAAACAACAAGTACTTGTAACTACTGGCTAAAAGTTTCGTTCTCTACTGTGGGACAGGTATAGACTAACAGCTGGCGTTCTTGCCATTAGGGCTGAAACTTAAAGGATCTAATCTTGGCCATTACCACATTTGGTAATGTGATGTGTGATGTGTAATGTAAGTGTGATGCATTAAACATTTTGAGCGTGATGTCCTTCAGATTGGACATAGAGCTGTCGGTCCAGAGTCTGAACGATATCATATACTTACAGAAGATCCCTACTCTGATAAACTTGAGTGAAGAAAAATTTAGTACTCCTGATATAGAATCAACCCAGTAATGCTGCTCTCCTATATCTACAAAAAAAGTTCTAAATAATAAATGAGTTACACTCCCATCCCTTAACGGCAATAAGTGTGCCTAAGAATGCCTAAAAGAGTGGGATTTGGAAATAACATGTTTTATACTGTTAAGAATTCGAGTACCAACCCGACGAAAAGAAAACCTAAATTTCAACAGATACGTGGAAATCAGTGTAAGAAGACCAACAAAACCTTGGCCAGATTACTTTTCATGCATGTCAAATTTAAATTATTTTTTTGTTTTTAAATTATGAATATTAGAGAAGACTAATTTTTCAGAAACTGCTGTGAAGAATTTTGAGATTTGTAAACTTCTTTTAATTCATCTTTTTGATTCGACTGGTTACTAATTACATAACAGGAGTGATCAAGGAGATTCTTTTACAGCAATTTTGAATAGGTTACGATGTATCTAAAAAGAACTTACTTTCCAAAACAAGCATTTTTTTTAGCACAGTTATCGACGAAATCAAAGTATTACCTAGTGAATGATTATCAATATTAATATTAACTCTTGTGTTACAAAAATAAATTGGTCCTATTGCCAAATTAAAATTATTTTATCCGTAAGTACAGTGGCGTTAGAGTTTCTGTGAATTGATGAATGGTTGTTTATCAAGGGATAACCAGCCAACACAAAGTCATTTTCAATTTACTTTTATGACACACTCGAGCAATTTATTTGATCTACTATATTCTTTTAGAATGCCTCTTCAGTACATAACCTGTCTTTTGATTTCTAAGCTGCGTAAACTTGGTTCAACAACAAGATATATTTACCCTGAAATCAATATAATTAATGTTAGGAGAATATAATAAGACTATATATATAAAGCAGAAAATTATCTTAACATCTTAAAATAATATATTAATATTAATGATGAAAGCAAAAAAAACTTAATGCTACAAAAAAATGTTAATTAGTACAGTGGAGGAAATAAGATACAACGAACCATGGTAAGTAAGAAGGTAGAATAAATATGTTTTAAGGAACATATTAAAATCGTTAAATCTCTACCATAGAACAAAGATATTTTCACATCACCTGAAACTGGTTTTAATAATTTCAAACGAAACGTAAATAATTAGTATCATTGATGGTTATAATTACAATTTCATGTTAAGAATATTTTTAAATATTGTATTATTTATTTATAACATTATATTAACATTAACATAATATTAATAATTAATATGATAATATTAATTTTATTAATTACTTTACTATAAGTAAAGTATAGTGATCGTGAAAAAATTCGATCTCGAGATTTTGACGGAATTACATGTTTTGAGGTCCCAGAAGTCGTTTTATGAAGTTTTTTCGATGATGTCTGTGTGTGTGTGGTTGGGTGGGTGAGTGTGTTAGCATTGCTTGTTAGCACGCTACGGTCCAGAATCTTTGATGGATCAAGTTGATATTTTACACAAAAATGGGCCTCATAGGAAAGAAGATCCCTATTGTTTGGGAAGAATTATGCAAGATGGGAAAGTCACTTTTTTTGCCAAAAACCGTTTTTTTTAAAACATTTATTTCACCTAAACTGATAACCCTAGAGTTTTGAAATTTTGACATTATCTTTGAGGTTTTAAATGCAACAAACGAAAAATATATTCAGAATTTTAAAACAACAGGAAATATTTTTTTTTCAATAAAATGTACAAATTTTGACTTATAATTCAATCTCAAACCTTGTGAGAGCGATACAAGCCATACTGTTTGACGGACAAAAATAAAACTATGCCTATAAATAGAACATTATGTGTAGAATGAGTTGAGATATTTTTTTCAAAATGACATTCGCTAATGGGGCGTTACAGTACGATTTCTGTTTTCAGAAAATGTTTTTTTGACGCTAAACGGCTGATTAAAAAATAATGAGAATTTGACCAAAAATGGAACAAAAAATTAGCAGTTCATAAAAAAAAAATCATGAAGTTTCAATTACGGGAAAGAGCAATAACGATATGAAAACTCTTTGTTTACCCTAGACTAAGAGATCACTTGCTATACTTGTCGTTTTTTTTGTATTTTTTTACATTGTTTACATAGAATTAGAAATGTTTTGAGCGAATACACTGAGATAAAATTGATTTTATAAAGGAACAGTTTAAATTGTTTATTGAATTATATGAGATGTAAGAGGAATAATATTGTGCAGGAAAATGATAACACTCACTCAGAAAAAATTCGTATATATGTTATTTGACAAAGGGGACGGAAAATGATCTTGTTAAATACTAAGAAGCCATAAAATTCCCATTATAATAATTCTGTAAACAACCAAAAATGTAAAAGATAATTCAAAATTGAAATCGTTCGTTTAGAGATTAATAAATGAATTATCGTACATCTTTAATTATAAATCACCTTAAAACAACATTTTCTTCGCTGTTTATGATGTTTTTCAGAGAAAAAAAGGTTATTTTCCTGTTTTAAATTTGAAAATTTTACTTTAATAATCAATGTAGAACGATGTCAAGTAAAGGATGTAAGAAATCCACTGGCTATTTGAACAAAAGCCGTGTTCTCTTGTAGGAGAATATTTCGTTTCAAGAAATGTTCACTTTGGTTTTTCAAAAATGTTATTACTGCTGTAGTTATAGTAATGAAATTATTTGCAAATAATAAATTATTTGTGATGTACAAAAAAAGCTTATAAATTGATATGTCCTTCAATCACTATCTGTACTACCTCAGGAATGAAAGGCTAATAATTATATCCCATTTAGATATTTACGTTATGCTTAAATGAGACGTTTTGTTTTATATACTCAAGAAATTTGACATTAAGTTACTTATAGTAAAGTAGAGTGTAGGCCACTCCAGATTTTTTTTTTAAAGTGTTTAATCAATAGTCAAAAATTCTGAAACTAAATAGTCAGTGTACTAAAACACTGACTGTTTTTCGAAGGTCAGGGTATCAATCATTGCTTATCTGTATACTGCGGCACAAAGATCTAAGCCTATCAACAGCAGCATAACAAATCATTAAAAACAAAAACTATATTTCCCCAAAGACGCGACAGCTCTGTTTAAAATATTTGACTCAGGTTTGAATAAATAAATCTTCAAATAACATACGGCAGATCTAAACTGTTCTACGTCAAATTTGTATCATCGCTATGTTCTAAGATAAATCTAATAGACTGGTTATAAAAAGGAACCCACCTAATGAAACACTTTTTTGAAAAAAATATTTAAAGTATAATTTGTACATAACGTTACAAATTTATAATTACAACAGTAAAATTTATATTTCAAATGACATGATCATAAGGCTATTTCTGAAAATATATTTTAAGAATTTAATGGTACTTAATAAATCTGCCTTAATTTGCAAAAAATAAATAAATAAATCATTTAAACTAAATATTTTTTGGGGATTAAATTGGGTGGACATATAAATTATATTGTTTCGAATGGATAATTAAATCCCATTTAAATATGATAAAATGAGGATATGAAATGGGTATAGCGTTGTGTTCAGATTTACCAGTGATAACCAAACTAATTAAAAATTTATTAAATATCAGTACTTCAAGAATTTTGATTGCTTTTGAAAAAGTTTTTTTTTATAGAATACCGTTCCAAAAGGTGATTAAGTTATTGAGTAAAACTATTGATATTCATAATTACGTTGATATTATATACATATGGAGACAAGCAGATAATTATTCAAATAAGTTAAAAAAAATAGTTGTTGTGATAGAAAAATTGAATTAATTTTGGTTATAAAATGTCAATGCACTATATATTTGAAGATTGTTCTCCCAAAACTATAAAAGTGTGCTGTCTCTGGTACCAACGAAAGAACACTGACGAACACATTTTAAATAAGAAAAAATCGATTACAACTCTCAGAAATAGTGTGCTTGGTTGATAATATGACTCTGTACTTCATCGGACAATATATTTTATTACAGTTTGAATTCTAACAAAAGATTAATGAAATCTAATCGCTCAATAAAATTACAATATATTCTAGAAAGAAAACAAAAAGAAAGAGTTTTAAGTAAGCAAATCCTTAGAAAGTGTTCTGTATATTATAAACGTGTATTGAAGCATAATTGTTATACAGAGGCGTAGCAAGGGAGGGGCGGCATTTTGAGGGGGTAAACATAGAAAATGGAAAACAATTAAAATAATAAAAAGCTAACAAAAAAATTGTTTTAAATCATCTACTAAGATGAGTTTTTAAGGTCATTATTGGTTTTATGTTTTATTTGTGTGATACCGTTTTTAAACGGATTTTCAACTGTAATATTTCCAAATTAAAAATAACTTTAGTTTAAATTTTTCAAAACTAGTTTTTCAATGGGTTTGAAAATATATTATATTTTTTCGCATATCCAATTAATTTAACATTTTTTTTTACGATTTGAATTATATTTTTTGTTTTGAAAAATATTTGGTCTCTAAAACAATATGACAACTTTATATGTATACGAGTCATACTGTAATAAGATGTATGTCTGGGGACCAATGACAGCAGTCTAAAATTATATCCTTGATTGTAATTCTAAGAAAAAAAAAATTTGAAAACTCTGGGGTTTTGAATGCTAACGGATTATTAACGGCCATCGGGGGGGGGGGGGGGGGGGGATATCTTGTTTTGGACATTCCATATCAGAGATTCGGAAGAAAAATAGATGATATAATTAAATTATATTACAAAAATTAAATGCTTATGTTTCATTTAGGATAATATTTATGCTAATGAACACTTAAAAAAATTAGATTCAATGGCCTTTAGCATACTGGGAAGCATAAGTGGGAATGAAATTGCCAGTTCAACGACACCCTGAGGTACTGAGTTTATGGGCACAGGTGTAATTATTTATTCCAGTTGTCTCTACAGGCATAAAATAAAAAGGTTTCATAACGAATTGTACAAATTTAGTTAATTAATTTTTCATTACAAATATTATTATCTCTTATATATTACGGTGTAATGTTATATTATTAACATCACATCACCAACATTATTATTGGTAGATGTTACTATGAAATAATAATTTTCCATCATAAAAAGATAATATTTACTTCGACGTCTTTCGAAAATTATAATTTACTTTTTGGTGATAATTCTAATACAATATTTTATACTGTATACTTTAAGTATACATCTGCAAATAATAAATACGAGTTAAATTTCTTCCTCAGGTCAGCTCAGCTTTTCAAAGAGATACAGACACTTTGTAAATTTCTGCTTACCTTTAAGATGTATAATTTAGCAAAGTTTAATGTTATTCTCTATTTTATAAAGTTATAAACTCATTTCATTACTGACAAACCAAAAGTTTATTTCTGAATTCAAATGAAAAAGGGAATTTGATATTAACAAAGTTTATGCAATAAATTGTCTTCGAGTCAACTTAAAACTTGCCCATATGAGTATTTTCTTAAATCTTTGAATAAATTTTCTTAAACTTTTATACGCTTTCATTTCAACAGATTACAGTAATTTACTGGAAAGTATTAGATATGACAATTAAGGCAAACAGTTAATCATAATATGTATACATTTTTTTTTACTTATTAGTAAGGAAAATGCTGAGTGTAGTTCATAATGGAAGAATCTACCATTGGTTACGTAATATTACTAAAGAAGAATAATATTAAATTAATATAAATACCAATTGACGAGTACCTTGTTAATAATAGTGAAACCTCCGGTTACGATTAAATCAGGTAAAGAGTCATTTTTGGTTCTAACCAAAAAAATCAGTAATGACATTTGGTACTGCGACATCGGCAATAATTATGACGACAAACAGGGTTATGAAATGGGAACAGTAGGAGTAATCTTGGAGACATCAGGTGGAAAACTGCGTAATAAAAGATACTTAGTATTCCACTGTTAAGATTGAAGAGACTTTCTGTTTAACTCTGAATATCACTGAATAAAAGTTTTAGTCAGTGGATAAACTGATGTTTTGTAGTGGTTCTATGACTCAGTATTGAAAAAATGTAAAGATAGGAGTACTATTTGAGCAAAAAGACATCTCTTTTGACGAGGGTTGACACTTTTCTTACAGTAATATGCAGAAAATTAAAGCACTACTTGGTAAAAAGAAAACACGTACAGCTGAAACCAGAAAAACAACAACGTGATAGAAGTAACATTAAACATCGCAAAGAACACATATATGTAGTACTTAACCGTATTTACTTTAAGTAAATTTACAAGCTACCTTAAAGTTTATTTGTAATTAAATTGTGTATTCTAAAACAAAATTGAATAATGTTGTTTAAAAATCCTATAAAACTATATTTACATATGCGTAGAGAACAGTTTGGAGTGGATTAATCATATTTACATAAAATCCTTTGGGAAATTTGTTTCAAGTCACGATCAGAATTTTCAAAAGTACTATAACAGCGCACAGAGCTTATACCGATTTTAATAGGACCTATTGAACACATATATTGAGTCATAAAGCAGATGTACTTGCCACGCCTTAAAAAAATACTCAAAAAACATCATGCCCACTCACAATAATTATAACTATTTCCAATTAAAACCCTAAATTATTAGTCTTAAAAGAGTTTCTTATTTATGTTTATAACCAATCAGTTTAAAATATCAACACATGTATGACAAAAAAAATGGATTCTTCAGTTTAAAGAAAAATGACAAAATGTTTTGTTAACAGAGACTGACAAATAGTGATATTAAAGAAATAAAACCTTGATTACTAAGGAAGAGAGCAAGGGAAGTTGATTTTACCAATAAGGCAAAGTAAATAGACATTGAAAAATCAATAAAGACAATAAAGATCAATTACCATGTGTGATACAATCTGAAGATAATGATTCACTAAATTAATACTTTTGGAAGCCTATTAAGACATGATGACGACGGATGTCAAAATATTGGAGTGAGTCTTTGGTTTGTTTTTTAAAGTCTTGTTAATAGTTACATACATATATAACTTAATTTAGTTGATATATATTGGTGAAAACTGGAAGAAAATCTTCATCGAGGCAACAGATATCAATTAAAAAGGCGAGAAATGTATTTCATAGTAGGAAAGATAGATTATTTTGTGTATTTTTGCCCCTTGATTGTTTATTATGTAATTCAGAAGTAACCCCTTGCAAGGTCCTAAGCACCAAAGTTTTTTAAGTGAATTGACTGAAGTAAATTGATGTCCAGAAGTTTAATAAAAAAATTTGGAATGATTTTATTGACTTAATATGAGATGTAAGAGGAATAAAATGCATAATTGCAAAAATCAATGCAAATCAAACATATAATTTCTTAGTTGTTTAGTATGATATTAGTTGTTTATATGATATTAGTTGTTTAGTATGATGGATTTCATTCATGGAGCATTGACCAAAATGCTCTAATCAATTAAAATTTTGAACCCTTGAACCAAACCGAATAGTCGATATATATTTTATTGTGTTTATGTATGATATTATATTTGAATAATATTGAATTATTAGGAATGGATTTCTTCGTTCTACATTACGAAATGGATACTAATTTTAAGCTAACTCTGGATGATTCGATGAGACTGACATTTTTTAGACTAAATAGGAATATTTTGAAGTATAACAGGGAAAACTTTGGCTTAAGCCTTCAATGTAGAAGGAGATCAGATAAACAACATCAAATGTGACAGATCCACTGGCCATACAATGATACAGACGGCAATGTAATAGATCCACTGGCTTTAGGATCTATAGACCAGAATATTAACAATAGATCTATGGCTATAGGATGTTAACAATGATCATGCTCTCTTTTAAGTACTTTAAGAGATCATTTCATAATTAATTTTAGCTATATGAAAGTCTTATTACTGCTGTGGTAATACCAATATTATATGCGTCAGTTGTGTAATATATAAAAATAAGCGTGTTTATTGATAACTGGATCAAAATTACCTCCAAATGGGACATTATATATTATATATCCAAGAGTTTGATATAATGTATACACACGGTAAAATTGAGTTAAATACCTCAACTCTAGATTTCTTTTAGTTCGTTTGTTCAAAATTGAACCCAGGTCTGTTTTCTACAATGTGAACCTTTAGAGACAGGTACGCTCATAATATGCTGTTTGGAAATATAAGTTAAGTTTCTAACTCAATTTTAAGTTTTAATTATCAAGTCAGAATAAAAAAAACATTACGTTAAGTATCCAACCTGACTGCCATGCTTATTCAATGACAAATGATCATATTTAACACGTTAACAATAATATAATACGATTTCAACATCTACTATATAAATGGAGATATCAATTTATATTTCCATTTAACAATGTGTGTTTCTTGATTTTGTGAGTTAAAACAATGACTTTTAACGCATTAAAACGTTAAAACGTCTTTGAATAAAATAGTTTCAATGTTTTAAACTAATGTGTTTAAATGAAATTGTGTTATGTTTATTTTTATTGTGTTTATTTAATAGTGTTGGTAAGCATTCAGTTATATTTAAGTATCATTTCATGTCTAATAGTGACATCAAAATCGTATTAAATATTACATTTAAAATAAGAAGAAAAGGAAGCTTTAAGGACAGGAATAATTAATAATTTTAAAAATTAAAATTAACACAGGGATGTGGCAAAATTTTAAATAGCCCAGTAAGTCTGACAGCAGGCATGTTTTGAAGTGAGACATTCCACCCTTTAATTGTCATTAAGAGACAACTATTTGCATTATTTGAACACGGAAATAATAATTTAAGATCAGAATAATTACTGGACAAAACCTTCTTTCTACTGGTGACATTCTGTTTTTAACAGTTTCAACACCATTCTCTGAACTCCTCTAGTTAATGTTGTGTACGCGTTATTTCAACTATTTATGGTAAGTCTTTTACTACTTTTGTGCTCACTGCTCCAGACAATTCTCATTTATATTCTTTATGTTGAAGTTCCAACATTCTATTTTCTGGCTTATATGAAAGAAATTATATTATGTATATTTTTATAATATTTATTAGAGGGCACATACAAGTTGTGTAAAATCATATTTGAGTATACAAAGTATATATGTTCTACAACTTTATTAAAATAAGAGTAGAATAATTAAAACAATGTTGCCCCTTCAGGCAAAAGAGCTATGAAGTTTGTCGTTTAATAACAGAAACAAATTAATGGAGAGTGCTGGAAAGTTTCTTCAATTCGTCAATATTTCTTCCTATCAATTCACTTTTCATTACAATACTTTGTAAATTTCCCTTATAAATTAAATTATACAATATTACAAAATATCTAGATCAAAGTGTATAATGGACCTTTGTACTGTTTCCCCTTCAGGGAATATTAATTTTTAAATTTATTTTCTCTAAATTGAAGAAATAATACAATTACATGCTTAAAAGATGAGAATAGTCTTTGAAAGACAAATGCTGTTTTCAACTACGGAAAATTGATTCACGTCAACAATTATAGAATTAAATGAGAGTTTGTTTGTTTTATGAAATATTGAAAATATCTTTTAGATAATTAACTCAATTATTTAGATTTATCTTACATATTAACTGATATTTACTTTACCTATATTACTTATTATTACTGTACTACTTACTGTAATATACTACTATTCTGTTACTCACTTCTACTATACTAGATATAATATTGTAATAGTTGCATTATTAAACTTCAGGAACTTCATATTTTAAGAATAAAGGTAAACAAGTTTTTAGTTTTCTAAAAACGTTAACAAAAACCATATATTTACCCATTCAAGTGGCTTCAAATATACTTATAATACAAATTACATAAACTCCTAAAACACTATTTAATTTTTTTTTTGACAAAACAGAAAAAATGAAATATATAACTTGGAATAAAGTTTTTTTGCAGACTGAAGTATCAGTTCATCTTTATTCTTGGACTATCTACTTATTATTTCCTATAGTACCATATTATTACTATGCTACTTACTATTACATATTTACTTATTATTATATTTACATATTTAACTTACATGTGACCTATTTATAATTATTGCATAACCAAACCTTGGACTTCTTGAAATCACAATTACAAAGTATTAGTTTGATTGATAAAAAGAAAATAAAAGTCAAATATATGTTTGTATACATTTTAAAACCTTAGCGAGTTAATTTATTATTGAGTTTATTTGGCTGACTTGAAAATTATATTCCCCTTTCTATTTTCTCACTATAAAACGATAAATCTGAAGAAGAACAATAGGTGGTCAAACGCCTTGTTCTGATAATAAGACGACTACCTATTGTGCCAACTTTTTCTATAATTTCTAATTATTCATCTTTAAAAATTTTAATTTTGTAAGATGTTTATGCATATATTGATTCAGTTGCTAATATAAAGATTAATATATGACCACTTTTTTGCCAATTATGTTACTACAAGTATTTCTTAGTGTACTTAAGTATAAGATTTTATCAAATCACCAGCTGGATTTTAGCGCTCAATCACTAGGTGCTGTTTAAAACTTTATTATTTCTTTTATCAGGATTATTTCCTGTAACTTATTTTATATTTTTCTTTAGTTTTCATTTGTTTAAATTATTTTTTTAGTTCCATAAAAATGCTTATTGCATTTATGAAAAATATTAAGAGTTTAAATTGGCTGTACGCTAAAATTGGGTTTTTCATACCAACCTTTCAACCAAGGATCAAGATATTTCAGAATATTTAATTAATTAAAAAGGCTTTATTGAATATAGTTTCCATTCAATATATTTCCTTTCTGTCTCACCCACTGATGCATTCTATCTAACTTTGACAGTAAATATTGTAAATCGTGAAATGCACTCAACAAAATTAATGTAAATAATATTACAATTAAAAGTTACTTAGGAATTTAATTCATTCTATCACCGAGTTCGTTAGTCAATTTGATTCCATATCAAATTAAGCTTCACCAACGGCATGAATACTGAATAATAATTCGATAGGCATAAGTTATGTCTATCGCTATAGTAATAATGTGTTATTAGAACTTGTTTGTTTTGTAGAGTAGAGTTTTATCTGGAAAATGGTTAAATTCAAAAATTGGTAGAGCGAAGAAGGAAATAGAGATTAGGTGGTTTATGCTCCCTAAAACGTTATGGGCAACTTCTTACCTTCTTACTTGCGTAGTGTCACAAAGGGCCAAGGTTCGGCACATGTGTGTTCTTTGTGAGACTGCCACTGCAACTTGACCTAACATAATTTAAAAATATGCTAAAGTGATAAGAAGAGTAAATAATTACATACGGCCTTGTGTTATTGAAAACTTTACCAAGTTTTGTAAACTTGGTTTAAAAAAGTATTAGTAATACTAATTTTTTTTAGTATTCCTAATACTAAAAAAAAACCTTGTTAAAGTTTTATTTTTTGTTATTATTTTCATTGTTCATATTTGTAGTTAAGACTATTTCAGCAGGTCCAAGGACCTTAACGCACAGTCTTAGCACTACTTGATTTCCTATACATCCCAGATTTGTCAACAACTCCTTTCGTTTTACATGCTCTCATATACCTTCCACTGATGAGTCCTTTCCATCCAATACAAATGTCACCATTTAAATATCTATACAATTTTGGTATATTTTTAACTTCAAATGCATTTTGACTTTGTTCTTTTATTAACACCTGAAGAAGAACACCATGTGCTCCGACTCATTGTTTATTAAAAAGATTTGTATATGACGACTCGAATTATATTCTCAAGATAAAACAATTTTTTATTTCCGGTAAGTGAGTCGCCAATTTGTAAAGTAATACAGTCGTAGTTTAATATAAATACATATGCAGTTTAAATTAAATATATCTGTTGGTAAATCTTTCATGTCTCTGCACTGTCACTCCAGAGTAGCTATGGATTAATTGAAATGTTTTTAAATTGAGGTAGGAAAATAACATTAGTTTCATAGTGGACTCATAAATTCTCCATCAATGGTTACAAAAAAATGTGCATTTCATTTTAGATTACGTACCTTTCCATATGCGGACGCAATAACGATTCTTGATAAAAGAAAAGTTTTGCTCAATAGTATGATCGTCACTTTCTTTTACAAATGCCATACTTGCAATGATTGCTTGGTTATAATAAAATAATACAGTATTAAGTGGTATACTAATTCAAAGCACAGTGCAAAATATTCTGGTTTGGAAAGTAATTCTAGCAGCAAAAAGAGTCATAAATTTGGTTTAATTTACTGTAATTTTTCACAGCTAAATTTTCAAATTAAAAATGCAATATAAATAATGACAAAATTAGCGCAAGAAAATGTGGTTGGTTTATGAATTAAAATGTTCTTAACTTGTGAACAGGTGTCATTATTAGAATATAAGAATAAATAGGAAATATGCCTAACAGGAGTTATAAGCTACTGGATAAAACACACGAGTCGCAGAAACTTAACTTGCTATATACAACTGATGAGCTTTTCAAGCAATTTTAATATTTATTTAGCCAGTCTAGCATAAAGGATTTGTTGGCAGATGCATTATATAAGTTAAAAATCTGGAGTGGCCTACACTCTACTTTACTATAAGTAACTCAATGTCAAATTTCTTGAGTATATAAAACATAACGTCTCATTTAAGCATAACATAAATATCTAAATGGGATATAATTATTAGTATTGCATTCGTGAGGTAGTACAGATAGTGATTGAAGGACATATCAATTTATAAGCTTATTTTTGTACATCACAAATAATTTATTATTTGCAATTAATTTCATTAGTATAACTACAGCAGTAACATTTTTGAAAAACCAATGTGAACATTTCTTGAAACGAAATATTATCCTACAAGAGTACATGGCTATTGTTCAAATAGCCAGTGGATTTCTTACATCGTTTACTTGACATCCTTCTACATTGAATATTAAAGTAAAATTTTCAAATTTAAAACAGTAAAATACCCTTTTTTTTCTCTGAAAAACGTCTTAAACAGCGAAGAAAATGTTGTTTAAAGGTGATTTGTTAATCAAAGATGTACGATAATTACAGTTATTAATCTCTAAACGAAAGATTTCAATTTTGAATTATCTTTTAGATTTTTGGTTTTTAACAGAATTATTATACTGGGAATTTTATGGCTTCTTAGTATTTAATAAGATCATTTTCCTTCCCCTTTGTCAAATAACATATATACGAATTTTTTTTTAATGAGTGTTATCATTTACCTGCACAATATTATTCCTCTTACATCTCTTGTAAGTCAATAATATATTTTCATTTTTCCATTAGAAACATCAATTTTACTCAGTGGATTCGCTCAAAAAGTTTCTAAGTCAATGTAAACAATGTAAAAAAATACAAAAAATTCGACAAGTATAGCAGGTGATCTCTTAGTCTAGGATAAACAAAGAGTTTTTATATCGTTATTGCTCTTTTCCGTAATTGAAACTTCATGAATTTTTTTTTATGAATTGCTAATTTTTTGTTCCATTTTTGGTCAAATTTTCATTATTTTTTAATCAGCCGTTTAGCGTCAAAAAAACATTTTCTGAAAACACAAATCGTACTGTAACGCCCCATTAGCGAATGTAATTTTAGAATGTAATTAGAATTTTAGAAAAAAATATCTCAACTCATTCTCCATATAATGTTCTATTTGTAGGCATAGTTTCATTCTTGTCCGTCAAACAGTATGGCTTGTATCGCTCTCACAAGGTTTGAGATTGAATTATAAGTCAAAATTTTTACATTTTATTGAAAAAAAAATATTTCCTGTTGTTTTAAAATTCTGAATATATTATTCGTTTGTTGCATTTGAAACCTCAAAGATAATGTCAAAATTTCAAAACTCTAGGGTTATCAGTTTAGGAGAAATAAATGTTTTAAAAAATACGGTTTTTGGCAAAAAAAGTGACTTTCCTATCATGCATAATTCTTCCCAAACAATAGGGATCTTCGTCTTTATGAGGCCCATTTTTGTGTAAAATATCAACTTGATCCATCAAAGATTCTGGACCGTAGCGTGGTAACAAGCAATGCTAACACACTCACCCACCCACCCACCCACCCACACACACAGACATCATCGTAAAAACTTCGTAAAACGACTTCTGGGATCTCAAAACATGTAATTCCGTCAAAATCTCGAGATCGAATTTTTTCACGATCGCTATACTTTACTTATAGTAAAGTAAAAATAGATGCAAAGAGTCTGTAATTTCAATTATGACAATTGATAATGCAAAGGCAGCTATATTTAACGAACAAAACTTTATGACTATATTTACTACTAATAATGTTGAACTTATAAGTACAATAACGAGTTCAGTTTTGAATTCAAGTCCAATAGTTGGCTAAGCAGACTTGCATAACTATCTTCGATGACTACAGACTTTTATGACTATCAAAAGGTTAGTCACTAATTTATAAGTTATAACATTAATAAATTAATACAAAAATGTAAAATATTAGTTATGCTCTCTAGGCATAATACGCAAAAAAACTTGGCAAGAATCATCAAATCTTAAACATATGTGAATGTGTTATTGCGAAAATAATTTCACGGTGAAAAATGAATAATTTCATCTAGTAAAAAGGACTAAACGTCGGATATGTGTTTGAGTAATTTGGAAATTGAACTTCGAAGTATTGTGTATCATGTGGAAGTAGATTAGTTAGGTGAGGAAGGAGGTTTCAACTTGCAAGGATATTGATGGCCTTCTCGTTGATACTCCCTGAGAACAGTCAAGTGTTACCTATCTAACGACCAAGAGTCGCTTGGACAACAGACGGCTTTTGTGTGAGCAATGACGGAGGACTGTGCATTCACTACTGAAATGCTGAAGGCTTCAATGAATCCGCATATATAGAGTTTAAACATATATTTCAGTTTTTAATACAAATTAATTTTAAATACATTTTTATTATTGTTGAAACCGACAAAAGATGTTAAGGGTCAATGTTACGAATGACTTTCTAATAAGTCTAAAAAGAAACAAATACAAAGTTCCTCGAAATTATAATTGAAATAAGAGCCGCAATCTTTAGTCAGATGGAATATTTAAACATCAGAAACCCGGATGTTTCAGGATAAAAAAAACTTATAAAGTTACATGTATGGAAAAATAAACGTAGTTCTACAATATATAAACTTCATACAATATATTAAACTTCATTAACTCCTAAAAACAAATGTTACATCAATTTTCCCGCTCCATCCCTCTTTAAAAATAATATTATAAATGGTGTCCTCAATGCTCTTTCAATGTGATGGAACTATCCGAGAACAACCATTGGACAAATTATGGAGGGCTTCATAGAAGATCATAATCTGGAAATAGTCAATAACACCCCAACGTTTTTTCTTTCTTTTGCTGGACACCCAAAACAACCAGACCTCACACGGCAAGCTAACATCCATACAATCTTCCCATCCATAAATCATCAAGTTGCTAATTTACCTAATGGCTGGTAACACAGAATGCTGCACTTAAAATGCAACAATGTAAACTTAGTAACGGAGGAAACTAACTAACTAAGTGGAATTTTAAAATACCAAAATGGGAAATATTTGAAAGTGTTTCTATAAAGTCCAACCGTCGCTTATAGACAATAATGTGCACCAATTCTTTGACAGAGTTTCAATGTCATTTTTGAGTAACAAGATAGAAAGTTAAAAACCTTTCCTTTGAAAGAGAAGATTGGAACAATTCAGGTGTACTAGAAACAGAGTCAGGAAAAGAAGTACTCACGAAAAACATATATGTTAAATATTATTTTGCAATAATACTACAGATTCTTGTCAGGTTTGAATAAAAATGTTAGGCTGTTAGGGCAGAACTAGTAAGAAGATTGCCTACCTAGGCAATATCGCCAACGCCCTAAACAAATATTATTGTAATGTAAGCAGACTTAGAGATCACAATTCCAACAAGGAAAGTTTGAACACGCCCTTAACATGTCTAAACTTGATTCAGAATGCACTCTTCATTAGTGATTTCACAAACCAATCTCTTTCCAGTAATTGAAAATTGACCCAAATGAAGCTGTTGGACCATAAACATTTTGCAGAATTTGTCCTGCATCTACAAATTACGGAAAAAATTTCAATTTAAAATTTAAAAGACTGACAACGAATAAAAAGCTGTCATACAACTGGAGGAAAACAGAAATCAAGATAAAATGGGAATAACAAAGAAAAATCGTAATTAACAAGTTTTGAAAAAAGTCAGTTTGTGATTAAACTACAAGTTTTAAACACTTTTTCTCTATGATCAGGTTATATTTTCCCGTTAAGGTAGATTTATGAATAAATACAACACAATGAATGATTGTGCCTACTAATACCCTACGAATATCATCAACCAGAGAACCTGATTGTGGAGGCAAATGGTCGGTAAGGCTAAGAAAACAGTTGTGTGTCCCATTATTTCAAGATATTTACCGTTTCTATAGATATTTCCTATACATTTAAACGCTGTTTAAATCAGCGTTTCCTTTTGCAGCAAATTGTACAAAATTTATTTAAAATTACTAAGAATTTTTATAACAAAAATTAGTTGATAAATAAAATGACAATGTTTTTAAATTTTGTAAAACGCAAACCCTTAAATATCTCGATTTTAACATAAATGGAATTAGGCCACTTTCAAAATAAGCGGCTCATATTTGTCTCGTTGGTGATAGATGTGAAGGTCTTGGGTATTGATAATTTTTTTTCTTACTTTCATGATTTATTTTTCTTTACATTTTTAAGTTTTTTATTTTACCACTTTTGTAAAATTTTAACATTGGAAGGGTGGTTGTATGAAGTGAAACTTCTCTTGGTGACAACAGATTTTAAAATATCATATTATTAAGTACGGTATGAAATTTAGAATGATACTAGAAGCTATCAATCAGAAAGTTTAAGTCACAAAAAGAATTAAATAGTCCTATTTTAAAATCTTATTCTGTGTTTTTAAATTCCTATTTTTGTTTCATGATAATCGTGAAATCCTTTCAATTAGAATAATAAACAGTTGCCATTGGAACCAAAGACTGTTCGAATAGACTCCGAAACTGCATGAAAGTTGTATTGACTGTTGCTCGGTACTGATTACTAAGCCATTGTCACTCTGAAGAGTCGATAGCAGAGAGGTCGTTAGAGTGCTACAACCAAAGAATCATTTAACAAAGGCGATTTGTTTCCCTTAAATTAATTTACTTTTTGTTAATCAACCCCAGATAGTACACACGGTTAGAAAAGTGAAGAGCTTCGCAGAAAGTTGTAGTTAAGCTGACCCACTTTAGTAAATTATTGTTCTTCCATTTGAGTAGCAGCCTCCTGTAATGTGATTAGTATAATATTGTCTCAATCAACTAATACTAGCTGACCTATCTAATCCATTACTTGATTATTGACCTATCTGAAACCATACTGACTTCTTCCATCATACAGATATGTTTTTGTCAGTCTGACCGACGATGTACCAAGGCGAAACAAGCCTCAAGAAAACCATTCCATTCATTCTTCATGTAAGCATTTCATTACATTAATCACATGTTTTTCTTAACTTATTGTCTAAAACATAACACTATTCAATGTTAGTTTTTCTTAAAAAATATCTAGCAGATAGTATATTTTTAAAAATGTAAATGTTATGGAATTTTCAAAATAAGCAATTCTACAAAAGAAAATCTGTATTTACCATTATTAGGCTGAACTGTCATTAACAATATTATATAACACATAGATAAACAATTGAATTGAATTATTCTGTTCTCTGTAGTACTACTTTGAGCGTTTTGACTCATGGAAGAATTTTTCAAATTTGCTCACATTTGTTCACAATTTTGATCTTAAATTTTTTTCTAAAGTTCAAATGTTACAAATTTTTTTGGATTATTTCTAGTGACTTTGGTTAAGATTTTATTTAACTCAAAAGTTTATATATTTTCACATATTTGATTCATATATGCAACTCTATGGTCACACTTTTGTAGAATGTTTTAACTTTAATTCCAGTATGCTATGAAATCATATAATAATGTAGACAGTTAATTATACATTATACACCTGCATATCTTACCTCCATTACAGTTACTATTTGCATTTCTACACTCACTCTATTGATAAGAAGGGCGGAGATGGCACATGTGACCATTTCTCTACTTGAATTGTGATCATTCTTTATGTTCATGCCTCTTTACTCTAACATATTGTGAGGTTGTTGAGTACAAAGTTTAAACTCTATCGCAGTAGCAGTTAACAGAAAAAGAATTATCTTCGTTATCTTCAGTATTACACAAAAATTATACTATTTTTCTTCTAACCTAGAACTGTTTTTATATCCAATTTCGTTATGAACTCTCAAATACCCGTATTTTTAATGTGTTAACAAAAAGGTGGATATTCAAAGTACTCATTTTCTACATATATATGATTTCTACATATGTAATATTCTGAAAACTGATCTATCATAAGTTACTAAAGAAGAGTTACAGATTGATTCTGTGTAACATATGTACACACACACGCACCCACAACATACACACTCAGATATATATATACAAAGTACTTAGATTGTCTCACTTTTTTTTAAAAATAAAATTTAAAATTACTATAATTTCCTGATAACAGTTTAATAAGGTTAAAATCCTAATTTAATAAACAAAATCATATGTATTAAGCAATATGTGATTAAGTTTATTGAAGTGTGATGCAAAGTTGTTAGAGCAATATTGAAGTCCTTATAATAAATAAATTAAGAGTTTGCGATAGAAATGTCTGTAGACAAAAACATTCCCTACTACAATTTTGTTAAGAAAGAGAAAATTAGATTTTACACATTTCAGAACCGAAGCTAAGTACGACTGACGTCTAAAAATAGGTTTCCATTTATTACCTTATACTAATTTAATCTGCCTCAATATCTGGCTTAATCCCAAAAAGAAAAATATTAAACATGTTATAAAGATGTTTTTTCTATTAAAACCAAATAAAACAACTCCATTTCATGTGTCAAATAAATATTCATTATATTTACTTTGAGCTTTAATTATTTAAGATGTACACCTGAACAATTTAATAATATTATTAATCACGACAAATATGTTCCACTAATTGATTATTGTATTATAGATTCTTTACCACTCAAGCATAACCTCTCATGCACACTCATACACATAAATATGAATATTGGAGGTTTTCTTATGTAACCTTTACTTATGTATGTGCTGAATATTTTTATTATTTTCCACTTCTATTCTTTCAAGAGAAGTATTTATATTGCTATAATTATTATTCAGTTGGAACGCTAAATGGTACCCAAGAATGAGAACGAAAACATTGATCACATTCGTTCTCAAAGAAGTTTGAAAATCAGTTTTTGGCATCCATCAGAGTTTTATTAGATACTTTAACTAACTAATCGCAGTAGTTTCGTAATGTAGTTTTATTTACCCAGGTATTATACTTTTGGAGAGTGAATAGAGTTATTGTTTTACAATGTAACAAAATTAGTTATAAACAAGTACGCTTTTTCTGAGTAAGTTCGCGGTTCAAATCATTGAAAGGACCAGAAATATCTATAGAACAGAGAGTTGGAACCTCTGACTTTTGAGCAGGCAACATACAGTTGACCATGTGAGAAACATTTGGTTTCACTCACTTCAATTCCTGCCGTAGACAAGGTTTGGCCTTACGACTTATTTATTGTCATTGCGAAACAGAAGTTGACGGGAAATTGCAACCGTTTGAATTGAAAAGCAGTAGCTAGGTATCAATGGTATGCGTACCATTTAGTATAAATACTGACTCCCCAGTTCCACACTCAGTCATGATACCAGCCTCTAGGACGTATCTGTGCAAAGCACGAATTCGGAGTCGTGTCCCGTTGCACATTTTTGGGGCACTCAAGGTTCGTAACAGCATGATTTACGATGCCCCTACTTTAATTTTTAAGTCATGAGCAGGCAGTCCAGGACCAGTCACGGAGTCAAGAAATTAAATTGGATAATGAACTGCTTCCTCATCACTAATCACTCTGTTTACTGACTTGTAAGTTCTTTCCTCAGCTTGATATGGTGCAAGAACTTGTTTATTGATTTTTCCTACCTGCTCTTTTGTAAGAGTGACATTTGCTCGCTCACAAAACCAGTTATTCTGAATAAATGGCAGCTTTGGAACTTCGGGAAACATCTTGTCAATTATCTCTTGCTGAGAGCTTAAATGCAAATGAAATTGAAATCAACTAGCAAGTAGGTATTGCTAGTTGATATAGCCATACTGTATATTTTCAAAATAAACATGTCTCTGAAGTTATCCAAAGTCAGCTTAAAAGTCCATAACTTCGCTTCTACATTGAATTTTCAATCCATTTAGAGCTTAAATTTTAAGTTATATATCCACAAATCCTATGTCAAAGTTTCAGCTCCGCTATATCTTATGGTGGCTGAGTTTACTTGTGACAAACTTTTGTGCTTTAAAGGTCCATAACTTCGCTTCTACGTTGAATCACTAATCCATTTAATTCTTAAATTTTAAGTTAGACATACACAAATCTACTGTCAAAGTTTTAGCTCGCTATGTTTTATGGTGAAAGAGTTTATTTGTGACAAAATTTTGCGGACAAACCGACTGGCAGAAATTTTTCTAAGGGTGGATTCGGTTTCTCTAATGTATAAAACGTAAAGATACCTTGAAATGAGTCAGTTATAGGGATATAAAGACAACGTACTTTTTTTGTTTATATAGATTATTTGATGACTCACCACGACGGAAATTTTGTACACCAAAATGCTCTGACGCATTTCTTGTATACTTCATCAATAGAGCAACTAATTGAAAAAGTCTGGGCTAACTTTCTGTGATACAGGAAGGAGGAAAATGTCTTACCTGTTGATGTCTAGTTTGAACATATCTGGACAATTGTTAATCAACTTCTGAGGTCGATTAAAATTGGATAACATTCTAGAATTGTTGAACAGTAGGATTTCTTGATTTATGGGACACATAAAATTTGGCAAAGCTGACAATTTAACCCACTTCTATTACACAAATTTTACTTGTACCATTTACTTTAACTTTTTTTCTTGCTATCCTGAAGACGTATAAACAAACAGTCTCAGAGTATTCTACCGTTTTATATTTCGATTGGGGTGAGTTAACAAACATTTTAATCAATCACTAATTGGAATATCTTATATTATATATGGTATTAAATATGTATTTTTAATATTATGTGTTTATTAAAATAAAATAAGGTTATCTTTGTTTTTATGGCCGACATTAATTTTGATGTAAAGTAATTAGTGAAAATTTGGTGACTGATGAACACTTGTTATTTATTTTAATAAAAGTACCAAATAGTATAATTGAATGCTGAAAAAAATTGAACTCTACATAACATAACTTAAAGATAACTTGACGAGTTTTTATAAATAGGTATTCCTGGAGCAGGTGGTTTGAGCAGCTGGTGGGGTGCGACATATTTAGAGGCCACTAGGTCACCGTAGCACACACTCTCATAGATTAGTATCCTCCCACCAGCAAAGAGCCTAATGGGGTCTATAATTTTTACAATTCTGACTACTGAAACTCCATGATTGTCGTATTTGATTCGGGTTTGTTGATCTGGGTATATGACAGCTTAACCATTAAACTACAATTAAACTGGGTAGATAAACAGCTTATGGCGTACGAAAATCAAGTGGAAAGTCATTAAAATACAGAAAATTTACATCAGAGGTAACCATATTTTTCTGGGAGGGGGTTTTTTTTTAAAAGGAAACAAAACTTATGAGTTCACACTAGGGACCTCGGCATACTTGATATTAAAAACGAGTAATCGAGTTATTCGGATGAGAAGTTTGACTTATACTTAAACATAAACAACAAATGTTCAATATATTTTTCAATTTTACCTAGAAAACATTTTCTGAGCTAGAAATCACTAAAGGGAATTTGATAGATTCTGTTGAAATTGGCACAAATTACAGTGGTCGATACTTGTCATGAGGTCAAATTGGATTCATCATGCAAAAGGCCAACTCTCATTTGGATGAACTGTTTGAAGTAATTAGTAGATACATTTTTACAGAAATTAAAAGATGCATTCTTCTATCTCTTTAGTCAGTATTATTTGAACAGCAATATTATCATTATAAAGGATTGAGAATTGGAAACTGAAACCAATATTCAGTCTATATCAATTAAGAAATACATTTTTGAAGGACAATGCTACTAGTGAAGACTACTATATTAAGTTTGTGTACAGTCGCTTTGATTAAAATTCTAAACCATGTACTGGTTAATGATTGTGCAAACCTGATTAACCTACATTTTTTTCTTAGCATCCACTAGTTTTCTGGTGGATGGCATCTTTAGTGCCAATTTTCTGGAGTACTGCCTCCAGCGAATAACCGAAAAAAATAACAACGGGCACACCACCACATCTTGCTCTTAATGTAGTACCTAATAGTAAATATTTGGATCAAAGACGTCCAACAAGGTTATTGGATATTAGGAATATTAGTATAGTTAGACGTAATTTAATAAATTTCTTACGGCCTAGACTTGTATTCCTCCAAGAGGAGTTAACTGGGTTTAGATATCAGTTTAAGAGTTGTCAGTAGTTGTAAGTTTGTAAGTATATTTAGATTAAAACTTAGAATGAAGTGCGTAGGCCTCTATGACTCTTAGCATATCTTTTTTTTTTTTGTTTTGTCCATATTTATTAATGATTTATTTAATTTACTACAAAAAACCTTGTATAAGAGACGTACTTAAAAATAATTAAGAATCACTATTGCTGTTGGCAATTTTAATTGAAGATATTGCATCAATATGATCAGCTATTCACATTTTCAACTTTATAAACATACATAGATTACTGATGTATATTGGCACACCTAGCTTTAAATTGAAAAAGTTTTTCACCTTGAATGAAATTTATATATAATAAATGTTATTAAAAATTAAAATATAGTTATTTTAACGCCATAATTGCAAAACCAGTACATGTTTCATTTTAGTAAGTATATACTTTTGGGTAACAAACATGACAAATTTTATTTAGAACATTCTGAGTGAGTTAATGTCATTAAAAACTACTGATAAGGATTTAGCATATGTTTCAAACATATGTAACAAAACAGAGAGAGACGAAACTTGATTTTTATATTTATTGAACTAGCATCTAGTTTAACCGGGGTGAATAGTAATAAATATAATAATAAACTGATGATTTTTTTCCCTTACAATACTGGTATACCTTTTTTTAAATTGAAAAAGTTGTTCACCTTGAATGAAATTTATATATAATAAATGTTATTAAAAATTAAAATATAGTTATTTTAACGCCATGAGTGTCTAGCTAAATTCCAAGTGAATCTGAATTAGTTGTGAATCTGAAATTCCAGTTTTACACTCCTAGTGCTTTTGAGATTCTCAGAACTCAGACGAAGCCACAAAAAAATATTTTGATTAATAGTTGTAGAAAATGAAATTTATTATCAAAGATGTTTTTTGTTTTTGCCTGTCATTTTTTTAAATAATTTTAATTTCCGTACGTCATCAATTTTTTTATGACTTTTATAGCTTATAGTTTAAATGTTCTAAATAGGGTGGGTCTAAACAATCATCCGCACAGAACTTTTAAGACCTAAATATCATTCCACTTTGGTTCTTTAGTAGCGTACAAAATACGGCCCATAATGTGATTGGAAAAAGTTTAAACAATTCTACCTTTTAAACATTAAAACTCTTCTAATTATATATGTGCCAAATAATCAATATTTTTTGCACCAAAACTTGATCAGGAAAATTTGCAAGAAAATGAGATCCTACCCATGCTTATTTAATGACATTTGACTATTTCTACACCACAAACTGAAACACAGACTTTTTACAGACACTTTATTTTTGTATTAATGGTTATTATAACAGTATGAATGAATCTGATAATTAATAAATCATATATCATGAGAGTACAAAGAGTTTGTTAGAATATTTGTATAGTTTATTAACAATTAGAATTTAAATTGAACAACCCAATATTTTATGAACTCGCAACTTTGGTATAACAACTAAATTCAATAAAAGTTAGTCGAGTGTATAGGGCAAACCAATGGCTCATTAGAATGCAATATGTAGAATACGAGATTCTGGAGAGTTTTAGGAACAAACAATAACAAAGCACAGATTCTACCTATTTAATGAACCTTCAACTTCGTAAAAGTTATTGTTTAAATGTTAAATAGTCTAGAAACCCAAGACATGACTATCCTTACAGGCTTTTGTTAACATCAATAAATAATTTTTAAGATTTAATTTATCTAAATTACAATTAGTTTTTACTTTTTGTTTTTTACTTTATAATTTTTTAAATTCTTCTATACGATTTAAATCACATTTGAAATTTTTATATTTACACAGGCTGTGAACGCAGATTTTTGCTCATCATGTTAATGATAGTCAAAAACGCCCAGCTTAGGTCACGTTAGATTAAGCTGGCTGTTTCACTTTGGTTAGACTTTTAACTCTACTCTTTCAATGCTATGAACCAAAAACCGAAATGTGCTCAAAATGTTGTAAAAAAGTGATTAAATTTACGGCACATATCTAAAAAGAATGAGAAAAAGTAAACATTTTATTACAGAAAAATAACTACGCAACAAGATTAATTGTATGATACTGGTTCAAACATTTAAGTAGATATACAAATCTGGAGTGGCCTACACTTTATTGATCTTTGCTGTCATTGAAATTTCATGAATTTTTTTATAAATTGTTAATTTTCCGTTCAAATTGTTAGCAAAAATTCACAAGCATTCAGATTGAATCATAATCAACATTTTTACATTTCATTGAAAAAAAAAAATATTTCCTCTTGTTTTAAAAATCTAAAAATATTTTTCTTTTTGGCAAAAAAAGTTACTTTACCATCATGTACAATTGCTCCTAAACTATAGGGCTCATATAGACAGATATTATTATATATTATTATATAACATATAGACATTATTGTGTAAAATGTAAATTTATTTCATAATAGATTCTGGACCGTAGCATGGTAACAAGCAATGTATCACCCACCCACATACACAGACATCATCGAAAAAACTTCATAATACAACTTCTAGGACATCAAAACATGTAATTCCGTCAAAATCACTGAAATGAATTTTTTCACGATCACTATACTTTACTTATAGTAAAAATGTGTATAATGCTATTTGTTCAAGGTTTGTCATAAAGAATTAAAAAGTATTCAATAGTGATTTACCTGAGAAAACTCTTGCGTATTATAATAAAAGAAAAGAAGAATGTTTTTTTATAAAAATAATATAAAAAGAATTTTATGTATACAATAAAGTGTAAAGACTTGGACAAAAACAACTTTAAAAGAACATGTTAATTAAACTCCATAGGAATAAATAATAATAGTTAAAGAAAAAGATGAGCAAAGAAGAAACGCGTTGAAGATGTTATATTATAATAAGATCAGTCATTACTTACCTATAGAAATTTCATTGACAATTTAAAAACTATTTATTCCTATGAATTAAGATAACTGAGTTAGGGTTTTCTGTACATATCAGTGCAATTTTATATTTTATATTTTATATTGCAAATTACATCCAATTCAAAGCAAAGGAGTTTCAATTTGTTATAAATTTTTCTTCTAAAGTTTTGTGTTTAGGAAATTAAAAAAAAAATAGTTAGAATATAAATAAAATGACCAATTAGGGCTTGCTTAGATGCCCCAAAGCCTGCCATCGAAGGCTAAACTTCCATCATACGTCACTAAACTTCGACAGGCCGACCACATTTCTCCTCCTCCTTTTTCTTCCGATTCTCTCTTCACAACAAACTCTTGTTTGAAATATTTAGCTTAGTAAGTGCTTTGTTCTGTGTTCTATGGATTTTAGTTTTGCATTCTTGTTGGAGCACCTTTTCCTTATTTTGAAATATATATGTTCACGGATGAATTGGAATTCATCCATTGCTTACCCAGTGTGTCTGGTTCCTTTCTCTCTCTCTCTCTCTCTCTCTCTCTCTCTCTCTCTCTCTCTCTCTCTCTCAGTTTCGTGACAGTTAAAACTGGAATTGGTCAGCTCTTTAGTTTTAAATCAAACATTCAAAGGCAATGTTTTCTTTTTATTTTATAACCTTTTTCATTAGAAAAACATGAAATTTTGTTAAATTATGTACACATAGAGTAAAATATGCTGGCTGGTAAAAATGATTAACGACTGAATTGTTGACTTGGAGGGAGAGATTCATTCAGAAAATTTGTCTTTTAGTAACTTAATCTGATGTTACCATATGGTACAAATGTTAAATTCAATAAGCAAAAAACTCGAAATAATTTCCTTAAATTGAGGGAAATGGCAATTATTATAATGGAGGTTACTATTAAATATTACAGGGGTTTTATATGAAGGGACCCTATAAAGGGATTATTATCAAGAGCATTACTGGATCCAAGGAAAAAAGCCTTATGGGATACATTTTGCATATAACGAAATGAGGGATTCAATATTTTGGAATGATAACAGAAGAAAATCAAATTGTGTTTACGGGGGGTTAAAAACAAGAGACAATTCATAACTGGTAAGATAACATTGTTCTGCCTTAATAGTATACCTTCAATAAGGAAAATAAAGAACCTAAGGAATAATTACGGAGCCATTACAGATCTTTTAAGTGTCCCAACAATAATGAGATTATTTGCAATTTCTTTTAATGACTTAATGTATTTAGCTTAACATCTAAATATATTTGGGGTTGGAGATAAATCATGGTGAAAAAAAATTATATGAAAGAAGTGGAATTATGGTAATTACGTGGTTAATGAAGAATACATTTCATAATAAGGCTACTATCTCTTCATTAAATATAATTATGGCTCTTTTTTTAATTGAAGCATAAGGTAATATTTTATAATTAAGAGGTGAAAAAAGAAAATACTTATCAGGAATACATTGGCGGAAGTCTTCTTATTCAACTCAAAAATTAAATCGTTAATATTCTCTTTTAAATGATCGATTACATGAAATTTATTATACTTGTACTATTGATAAATGTGAACAAACGTAAGTAAATGAAATCAATTATAACTTCTCAAAACAGTATCATAAAGGCGTATATATGCTAAATATGTATAAGCTAAATTTAATAGAAGTTCCTAAAATAAAGCGATCTTATTTAGCTGTACTTCATTCACATAATGATATGCAAGTTCTCTTTACACTGGCTCTATAGTTCTTAGATCAAACAATATTGTATTGAAACTTTTTCCATCGAATTGCTTTTATCATTAAATAAGGCGTATGATAATAAAGAAATTTTACCTTCAACCAACCTATCAATAGACATATGTTCATCTTTGCTTTAGGATATTGTTTTCGAAACAAAGTAAAGCAGTGGTGTCATCATCTTGACTGCGATACAGGCAAAATAGTCAAATTGAATTAAATTTTCAGAAACTGTTTGACTGATTAATACGGAGTTTTATGCTAGCCAGGAAAAAAATAAATACGCTTATTGATTTTTGAAGTACACTGTATTTTGATTGTAATATTTAAGAAAGTTGAAATAACGAAAATTATATTGTTACGGTTGAAATAAGGTTAACATACAAGGGTCGTATGAAAATAAGGTCATTAATTTTTTTTTTCATGGTTAATGAGATTTATTAAGTGATCTAATAATAGATCTAATAATTAATTGGTTTATTAAGAAAGTATTTTACATGGTTGAAAAGCTTGAAAATTCAGTTATTATTCGATGTTGTTTTCTATGCACTCAATGATTTTCGCAGCTAGGAGACGAACTTCTGCATTCACTGCTCCTGTCAGCTACCCGAAGCCACCCTAAGCAAGTTGAGAACTGGTCGCTCAACTTCTTTATCGTTCGTGAATTCCTCAGTCTTTTTTGAGGGTAAGAAAGAGATGATAACGCTGGAGGTGATGCGAGACTGTAAGAAGGGTGACCAATCACCTCTCATCCGAATCTGCAATGACTGACGTTTTCTTGCTGGCCACATGGGGACACGCGCCTTTAATGCCTTTGTCAACCTTCCGCGTCGTTTGTTCTAGATAGCCCTTCGAAGTTTTCTCAGGGTCTCGCAGTACTTGTAAGCGTTAATCCTCCTGCTAATTAATCGTCAACGTTGCATCTAAAATTATTGTTATTCAATAAGAAAATATAAAACTAATGCAATGGCTCTGGCATTTCACACATTGCATTGAATAAACGGCAAACTTGTTAAATTCAAAGTACAATTATTATGAATAAAAGTCAAGTTGTTAAAACTAAAAGACTCTAGAGAGGTTTATAGCAAAGTTGATCAAACTACAATTGGTTATGGAACTTATATATCCAATTTGAATGGTATTTATTCAGGTGAGTTTACTTTTTAGCGGGTTTTATTAAATAGTAATTTATATAATATATAGAATATTACAGTTTACAATAATTGTAATTACTATATAAAGTAATAATTGTAGTAAAATAATAGTAATAAAATACTATTAAAAATAAATTTTTTTTTAAATATTTAAAGTTGATACCAAGATTAACTTACTATAAGCAATTTGATAGTCATAAAGGAAAAACTTAAATCTTGCACGCTTTAGAAATAATGTTGAAGGAATGATTATATATATATATAATATATATATATAATATATATATATATATATATTTTTAGAATATTAGAATAAATATGTCTTCGTGATTTTAGCTTAAAATTACAGGTCTAGAGACAAAACTTGTCCGTCGCTAACTAAAGCAATTAGGATAAGTAAATTGAAGGTGCTAGCAATTCCTATTTAGGAGATCAGATTAGGTTTACTTTTGCTAACTATGCTTTCTAAATGTTTATTCTGTTCTTGACATGATCACTATTATATTTGTCATGATTTATATTTACAACATATTTGAATATCATAAGGAATGTATGTATATTTAAATGTACATATATGATATTTTAAAAAAAGTAATAAGCAAGTGTTTAATTTAATTTTAAGATTTACATTTTCCTTCTTAAATGTTTTTTAATATAAATCGTAAAAGCAATAAAATGTTTGCAATCATATTCATGAACTGTCACTTCAAAAATTATAAATTTTACTCAAATATATTAAATAATATGTTGTACTCATGCAACATTTAACACATACAAACAAAGCTTCCCTCATTCCTCAAATCGAGCGCTGGCAGAAAAATGGACTTTGTCTTATGTACATTACTAGTTTATTATTTACCAGAGCTGAATCGTTTGTTCTGAGTACAGAACTTTATTATTTTAAACTTAGTTATGAAAAACTGAAGGCAGTTTCAAAACTTTGGTAAACCCCATTTTAGTGGCCAATCATCTATTATTGGAGTCCCAAACTGCGTTATGATAACTACCATTGTATTTGTATCGGTATGACAGAGAGAACATTTGAAAAAAGCAACCATGAAAACCTAAAAAGAATTTTTTCCATAAAACAATTACTGAATAACAAAGTCTTTCTTTCACATTTTATGAAATATTTAATCACAGATTTTTACTGTTTTGTCCCTATTAAGAACAAAGACATTTGTCAACGTAATTATGGGTTTCAGGAAATATCAGTTTTTAAAGCTTCTGAGATAAACAAATTCATGGAATATAATTCTGATAAATGTCTCAACAAACAAATACCGGATTGTCCGAAATGTCCAAAACTTATAGTATAAACGTTTAAAATATTTGTTTTTTCTATTTCAGCATAGCTTATATTACCACTTCATAATTTGGTGACGTTATTCAAAGCACACCTGTAAGTACAAAAACACTTTTCTTTCTCCTTCCTTTCATCATGTTTTTACCTATAATACTATTAAACCTCTAGTCCACATCTATTGTATTAGAAGTCCACATCACATATAACTGCTAAGCTAGATACGCAACACAGTTTTCCAGTCTGTAGATAAGAGTTGTTTGTCATCAATTTCCTATTTTTATATCAACAATTTGTATTAAGATATAACCTGAAGATGTGCTTAAAGTATCTGAAATGAGTAGTTTAATAATGCCTTAACTAAAGACAATAATGTAAAAAATCTACATAAACTGGATTTGAATGAATGAATGAATGAATATGTCTTTATTAAGGACCTTATGTCCAAGGTATACAACACTGGGTTAGCCGTACGGAGAGCACTGGGTGCTCTCCACCAGGCTATATCCCCTTTCTACATAAAAGATACAATAATAATAATAATAGTATTAATTATACTAACAATAATTATAAAGATATTAATAATAGTATTAGTAACAATTACAATATTAATAATAATAATTATATAGGTATAATGTATTAGGAACAATAATTATAATAATAATAGTAACAAAATGATAATAATACTAGTAATAATAATAATAATAATAATAATAATAATAATGATAATAACGATAATATACATAATGTTCAGAACTACGTTTCTTCCCTTTGTTCCTCGTCTTCTCCGCCGGCTCCTGTGCAGGACAGCGTCAACATAGGCGGCCAACTACCGGTTCCTCTACTGGGTTGTTGTCTATATCAGCCGCAGCTCTGCCCATCCCAGCCTCTTCCTCCTCCATCACTTCAGTGGGTAATAAACCCTGAATGGCGGCAATCAGAGGGTTGGTTGAAGTGGCATTTCTTTTGTCCTCTTTCCTGCCCAACCTGCGGACAAACCTGGAGAGGCGCTCCAGCTTGACTTCCCTATGCAGGAACTCGTTCGTCGCGTAGCGTGGTGCGCCCAGGATAAGTCGGAGGGTTTTATTCTGAAACGCATAAATGCGTTTCATCAACTTACCCGCCGGCTTAGCCCAGGCTGTGACCCCGTACGCGACGATTGGCCTTAAAAGTGCCTTGTAGAGGTTCACCCTGGTCCGAAGGGAGAAACCAGAGCCAGGCCGTAATAAATAGTAGATGCCACTCCTGGCGCCGTAGGCCTTGCCAAGTGTGCAGCTCACATGGTTTTTTAAGGATAGTTTTTTGTCAATGGTAACGCCAAGGTACCTAAAGGAATTTGTTACGGGTATATGTTGTTCGTGGATGCGCAGTGTAGGTGTGTATCCGAGTCTCTTGCGCAGGTTGACAGTGAAGGTGCATTTAGATGGATTAATATTCATCCTCCAAACCTTAGTCCATTGCACCATCCTGTCAACATGTTGCTGAAATTGTCTTAGAGGGGTATCTATGAAGTACGACCGGCACGATACCAAAATGTCATCTGCATAGATACCCCCTAGTGTCTGTGTGTTTCTATTATTTTTATTCCACTTGGGAAAGTCCTGCAAGTAGAAGTTGAAAAGGATAGGCCCCAGACAAGAGCCTTGGGGAACCCCCCTCTCAATCTTGTACTGCGAGGATAAAGTGTCTCTGGCTTTGACTCTAAAGGATCGTTCAGTTAGATAGGAGTGAACGATCCTTTGGAACCATTGAGGAAGTCCAGCGTCTCCTAGTTTCTTAACAATGCCTTCGTGCCAGACGCAATCAAAGGCCTTGTTAAGGTCGATGGCTAGGGTGTAAGTTCTAAGCTTTCTTTGCTTAGCGTAGTGTAAGAAGTTGAGGGTGCGTCGCAGTAACTGAACGCACCCGTGTCCCTTTTTGTATCCAAACTGGATATCTGTGAATTGGAGAAACTCGGATACGTGTTTGAGTAAGACCTTCTCAAATACCTTGCTTAGAGAACTAAGCAAGCTTATAGGCCTGTAGTTACTGGCTAGAGTTGGATCCTTTCCCGGTTTGGGGATAAGGACTATCCTGGCCTGTTTCCAGGCTGATGGAAAGTAACCAATTTTAATGCAAGCATTAAATATGGAGGTTAGCCATCTGAGTGTAGGGTCAGGGAGCTGCTTCAGAACGTAGTTATTTACGTCATCCGCACCCGGTGCTTTGCGCCTCGGGAGCCCTTTCAATATGGTTTTAATTTCTTCCATATTGAGAAAGATAGACTCCTCCGGAGGAGATATACAATTAGAGAGTTTAGGGCCATCCTCTTTGTATAATTCGCCTAAAGTCTCCGCGAATGCCTCTGCAATCTCCTGAGGAGTAATGCAGAGGCTATTGTTGTGTTTGAGGGCAACGGTTGTCTGTTTATTCCCTCGCAATCTCCTCAGAAACTGCCAAGCTTCTGGGGTGTTGTCTATATCTTCGAGTTTTTTATTGAGGGTCTCTTCCCTCATATCTTGTAATCTGTAGCGAATTTGTTTATTAAGTTTATTCACTACAGTTTTGAGTGATGGTAGTTTATACTTATTCCAAAGTTTACGGACCTTATTTCTGTACGAGATAAGATTAACTATTTGTTTATTTTGTGGTTTTTCCCACCCTGTGTTGTTTCTTTCAGCTTGTGATTTTTTAAGGGCCTCGTGAATAGAGTCAGTTAGGTTTTGAACCTCTGTGTCTATTTCTGCCCGTGTGTTAACCTCTGTTGGGTAGGACATGTGGCTAAGTGTCCTTTTAAACCACACCCAATCTGTAACAACGGGTTTGGTGGAGGGACATTGCACTACTGAGCCTGTCAACTCCATGAGGACTGGATAGTGATCAGAAGAAAGCTCCTGGATCGTTTCCAGCCTCACAGCCGGAGCCTTGGAGTTGGCAATAGCTAAGTCGATGGTGCTAGCAGTCCTGGCTGTTATGTGCGTTGGAACTGCTGGATAGTAGATGTTTAGGCCAAGCTTGTTACAGGCGCTTAACAAGGCTTTTCCCATCTTTCTATCCCTCGAGCAGTTCCACATTGTGTGTTGTGTGTTGAAGTCTCCTCCCATGATCGTGGGGGTTGACGTTCCCATAAACTTCTTCAGAGTTTTGTGGGGTATCATAGTGTTCGGTGTGTTATACACCGATACCAACCTTAATGGTTTACCATTATGTTGGACCTGTATTGTGGTGTTTTCTAGCTTGACCTCTAGGTTAGCTGGCAATGTTGTATAGGGTATGTCTAACCTGACGGCTATAAGAGTTCCTCCATGACTCTTTTCTGCCGTTCGTGGGTAAGACTTTCTATCAGTTCTGCTGATTGAGTAACCAGGTAGACTGAACTTGTGTTGTGGTGCTAAGTGAGTTTCACTGAGCAGCACTATGTCAATGGAGTGACGGTTGAGGAACTCCGAGAGCTCGTTCCTCTTTGCGCGAATTCCATTCGCGTTCCAGATAAGGACTCTTAGTCTTCTATGATCCCTGTTCATGATAGCAGAGCAATAGTAGCGTGGTCCCGCAGAGAGATAGTATCAATCTCTTTGGACATTCGCACTGCCGCGCTTAGGCGAGACAGTAACGAGTTGTCCTGTAAGGCCTTGATGACCATCAAGAGGTCGTTTTCCTCTTGAACAGGTTGGGTAGCTTGGGAGGCAGGCTGGCTGGAGGCACCAAGAGCCTGTTTATAAGACACTCCCTTTTTTACGAGGGAGTTCTTAGGTGTCCTCCTCTTAGTTTGCGCCTTAATGTATGTACAGCCTCTGTAATTTGCAGGGTGCTGCCCCATACAGTTTGAGCAAGAGGGTGGCGCATCCTCTGGCTTTTTGCACTCTTTATAATGGTGCGCATCAGCACATTTAACACACTTTGGGTGAATGTTACAATATGCCTGCGTGTGGCCCACACGCTGACACCTATGGCATTGAGGAGGTCCAGCGCTCCTTCTAGACCTCTCAATCTTCACCTCAAAGGTTAATAGTTGGTTTATAGTTGCAACCTCCTTAGAGGAGGTAACAAATTCAAACAGCCTAAGTTTCTTAGGCTGGCCCGTTCCCTATCGACCAGTCGGGAGGACGACATCTGAGTGACGGACTTCACTTCCAGACCCTGCTCCTCCAATGCTATTTTGATTTCTTCTTCCCTGGCATTAGGGGGAAGATTTCTTATTACGTATTTATAGTTCCTCTCCTCCCACTGAGGGCGGAAGGAGTGGAACTGAACGTTGCTTTTTACCAGGGTCTGGTAGATGGTCCGGTACCCATCCTCGTCCCTAGTTTGTAATTTTATTTGTTTAGGGCCGGCAGTGGCCTTAAACAAACTCAGCACATGGTTATTGAGCTTAATATATTTCCTGTATTCATCGTAACTGGCAATAAGGAAAGGGGGGGGGGGTACCCTGGTGACATGGTCAGTTTTCAGTTTTCCTATTTTGTCAGTAGTCTTGTCTTTAGTCTTGGAAGATGAAAGTAGAGGGGAAGGCCTATGTAAGGGCGTCTTAGAAACTACGTTTTCAACCTTCACATTGGCCCCTCTAGTTACAGCCGTAAAGTTCCTATTTTTTGTCGTTAATGTTGTGTTCATTGAACGACATAAAGCCGGAGAAGCCTGCTTCTTTTTCTTCTTATTCGTTACTGTTTCGAACACGGCATTCGAAGCAACAGTCACTTTATCTTCCTCAGAGCATCCAACTGGGACTTTGGTTTGGTTTGAGGAACCAGTCTCAGTAACCGGTTGAAGGCTCTGCAGAGCTGTCAAAGCAGTCAGAATTGCCTGGACCATTGCTTCCGCACGGCTCAGGGCACTCTGGAGCTGCTCCTGGTTTGAAAAGTCTAGTTTTGTCAAGTCAAGTGGATCCATGCTCGCAACACAAACTTGCCAAGAACCAAATTTACGATAAAGAAAGGGAAAAAAAGAAATAAATAAATAAAAAAAAAATTAATAAATAAATAAAAAAAAAAAAAGAGAGAAAGGGGGGAAAAAAAAAGGAGTGGCACTTACCGCTACGTATTACGAAGGCAGAAGGGTGAAATATCTGGACAAGACGCAGTGAGACCGAGTTCCAACAAGGGCCGCAGGTAGTCAGTCTGGTGAGAAGGTTGACGGCAGGGATTGCAGGGGATTATAAAGGCACTGTTGACTGCACGTTTCAGCCTTATTCGACGCCCATAAACAACCCAACACCAGTAATTGTTTACTGGTCGGCTTCCTTTGAGTACTGTCCTACACTTAAACAAGATACTCGTACACTCAAGCAGGTAGCAAAGTAATCCTTGGGTCTCTAGGATCACCGAAGAACCAGGAAGCACGACCTGTCACGAGCAGGGAAACACAGATGTGTTCACTGACAAAACTGGATTTGTGTACAGACTCCTTATATGTGTTATTCCCAGCGGAAGTAAATACGACACAATGAGTGATCGCACGGCCCATGAGTAAATAAGTCCTATTCTAGAAGAAGTTTCTAAAATTTTGATCCTGATGGGCAATTCCTACTCCAACTGCTTCCTACACAAATCAAATCTATATAAATAAAATAATGATTTTGTCTGTACATTGCTTAGAACTGACTCATTTCAAGTTTTCTTTACGTTTCATACATTGGAGAAACCGAATCCACCATTAGAAAAATTTCTGTCGGTTTGTCGGTTTGTCTGTTTGTCGGTTTGTCTGTTTGTCCGCAAAACTTTGTCACAAGTAAACTCAGCTACCATAAGACATATAAAGCTGAAACTTTTACAGTAGATTTGGGTAGGTCTAACTTAAAATATAGGCTCTGAATTATTTGGAAATTCAACGTAGAAGTGAAGTTATGGACGTTTAAAACAAAAACGTTTGTCACAAGTAAACTCAGCCACCATAAGACATGGCGAGCTGAAACTTTGACACTGGATTTGTGTATGCCTAACTTAAAATATGGGCTCTAAATAGATTCATAATTAAGTACAGAAACGAAGTTATAGGGCTTTCAGCGTATTTTCCTTACTTCACAGGCAAGTTTGTTTTGAAAATACACAGGTGAAGCAAGTAGGTATTGTTAGTTGATTTTAATTTCATTGGAGCATATGAATATATTGCGTATTTCACATCTTTGAATAAGTGTTTCCCAGAGTTGAGAATGTACTATCTATTACGAATAAATAGTTTTGTAAACGAGCAATTCTCAACTCTTAATACGAACAGGCAGGAAAAATCAACAAACAAGTACTTACGCTATATCATACCGAGGAAAAACCTTACAAGTCAGTAAAGAGATTGGATTAGTGATGAAGAAGCAGTTCATTATCCAATTGAATTTCTTGACTCTGAATTTATTTCTCCTGGACTGCCTGCTCATGAGTAAAAACTTAAAGTAGGAGCACCAATGATGCTGCAATTTATAGCAGTAACAAATTTCATGTTACGAAACATGAGTGCCCCAAAAACTGTGCAACGGGTGTCGTAGACACGACTCTGGGTTCGTGCTCTACACAGATATGCCATAGAGGCGGACATAATGACTGGATGTGGTATTGGGGAGTCTGTGTGTATACCACACATACCATTGATTCCGAGCCACTGTCTGTTTACGTTGAAATTATTGCGAAGTCCGGTCAGAGTCTATTTCGCAATGACGTTAACTAAGTCGCAAAGGGAGACTTCATCTAACGCAGGAATACAAGGTAGCGAAACCAAGTTTTTCTCACATGGTCAAATGTAGTTTACTTGCTCAAGGGTCAGAGGTTTCAACTCTTTCTTCTACCATGAACCTGAAGGACAGACAGCTAATGTAGTGTATTTAGAGGCATTTGTTTAACACTGTAGTAATAATGGTATTTTCTACTGTTCTATAATTTCTAATGACATTTTGGAATATCAAAAATGACGGAACTTCTGATTCCGTCAAAGACGGGTACGTTTGCTATGTATTATATATAACTGTAAACTTTTTTTTAATTTAATATTTTGCTTAATAAATACACTGGTAATAATGTAAGGTATGGGACCAGAGTAGCCCAGTGGCTTGCGTGATCGCCGATGACAGTAGTGCAAATGTATTATAAATAAATAAAACAGAAATATTTTTTTTTAATTTAATATTTTCGTAATATAAACACTGGTAATAAAGTAAGGTATGGAACCAGAGTAGCCCAGTGGCTTGCGTGTTAGCTTTTGACTGGGAGCACGTTAATTAGAACTAACTCATTTCAAGTTTTCTTTACGTTTCATACTTCAGAGTAGCCACATGTACCCTTAGAATAATTTCTGTCTGTCGGTTTGTCCACAAAATATTGCCACCATAAGACATATAATGCTGAAACATTGATTGTAGATTTGTGTATGTCTAACTTAAAATCTAATCTTTGTATACAGAGGCATATGTTTAGCACTGACTAATAATGGTATTTTCTACTATTCTATAACTTCTAATTGTAGTATTAGTATAATACTATAATTGATATTTTGGAATACCAAGTATAATAGAATTTTTGATTCCGTCAAAGACGGGTACGTTTGCTAGTGTTAACTAAAAAACAAAAAAACCATAGTGATTTTAACTAAAATCGAGGGGTTCAATTTACAAGAAACAGCTTTTTCTCAGATAAAGCAGACTTTAAAAATGTGGATACTGATGTTGATCTTGCTCTCCCATCTATGGACTAATAGCAACTTGTATAAAAACTAGACTACCCATTACCCGTTGGGCCATCCAACACCTTCATTTTTAATGCAATCATTTCCACGTAAATGCAGATAAACTCTAAATTAATTCATTTCTAATAATGAACAAATTTTTAAAACAGTTCCCTTTATTTACATTTTTTGTACAATTTGAATTTTCAAAAAAAACTTTAATGTTTTTTTTCTGTGTGACTCTACTGAGTAATTGACCATGTAATATTGGTCATTTACATGTAATTGGCCATGTTGAAACGCTATATATAAATAAACTAAAACTTTCTGTAGAGTTTCTCCTTGAAAGACTTATGAGTAGTCATGAGAAATGGTAACTGAATTGGAAATTGAATGCTTAAAAAAGGAATGTTGTCCTCTTCAGATAAAACTATTTACAATCTGGGAATCAAAACTATTTCCTCTTGACAACAGGATGCGATAAGTTTATAAACAATGAGATTATCATAAAGCTCCTCAGTTATTAGTCTTGTTCCATTACATAAGCGCGGTGGATTTTTGAGTTCTAGCTTATATTGGAGCAACCCAGACAACTATAGTGAGTCAAGAAGTTCTTGAGGTTAATATGTGGGTTCTGTTCCTACACAAACCGAATTGTATGTTTAATTTCTCCTAGAAATTATTCAGTGATTAATTTCACTGTATATCTCGTTAAATGGAACTTATATAGAATTTTCTGTGAACAATATTTTTGGGTTTTCGAATGAAGAGTAAATGTATTCAATACACTAATCAACATTATGCGCACGGATAAACATATCTTCGGGCAGTAATAATCTCTTTATTTTCAACTCTGTCTTCACCAATATTTATCAGAAATCTAGAGTATCCCTCATTTTCTTCTAAACTCTCATATTGCTAGTCAAATGGAATTTAGTAAATTTGCGCCACAAGCAAGACTAAATCAAGCATTACAGATATCAGCACCAGTTGCTCTCTTGACAACTGGAAGAAGTTATCAATTACTGTGAGGCTACAGCCAATGCAATTAGTCTTGAACTCCTTAATTTAGAGAGAATTAGTTTTATTAAGAACTTTTCTGTACCTTCCGATGCATCGGGAGCTTTACTCGATCATTTTTATTAAAATAGATATATCAAAAGGAGAAAATATAAGTATCATGACAGTGTCTTTTGATTACGGACATAATTTTGTGCTTATAATTTTACTTATAATACTTTGATCATTAGTCTTTGCACTTACTTTAGTTATTGGCCAACCACATAACTGAGTTCTTTCTACACCAGGAGTTCTGAACTTTACCTCACTCCCCTTCATTACAGTAGGATCTTGAACGAGTTCCTCACAGTGTACAACCTTGAAGCCGACAGTTTAACACCCTCTTCGGAGGACTGTGTTCACAAGATTTTTTTTCCCACTTGAAGTGTGGCAATGGCCAAGTGTCAAGTTCAAGTGTCAGAAACTTCAGTACTAAAGTCTAGCACACCTTTAGATTCTCTAACCATTCTGTAACATTGCACCTGACCTCCCCATTTCCAATATTTCTCCAAACTTCCAGTGATGAGGCGACTCCTATTACCGATAAAACTATTCCTTTTTCCTATTACACCCAACTGATTTGGGAAAAAAAACACTTCTTTAGCAAGGTACATTTTTTAAAACAAAAGAATTAAATTAAATCCCTTTTGAACAAAGTGAGTGAATTTTGAAACAATACAATACAATAATACAGATTAAAGCAGTTGAAAGAGTAGTCAAAACAGACAGCCTTACACCGCCAAAAAAAAGTAGTAAATGCAGTGAAAGAAAATGGAAATATTTATTATATCATTCTTAATTAATAACTTCATAAAACGACAGTGAAATCTTTTTTTAAGCTTAAATCTCGGTTCAATTCAAACTGATTCTAAGTTATTACCCTTTAATTCATTGCCATTTTCAATCCGAACTTTAATTTTTTATATAGACATACAGAAATAAACGTTGGTCTATCACAGTAAAGCTTCTTCGTACGGTTTTAGAAGAATATTTTCTAACCTTTTTCAAGAGAGTGAGAGTATTTCTTGAATATATAAATACATTTCATATGAAAAGTACAATTCCTGGTGATATTGCAGGTTTCTTACCAACGGAAAAGAATAATGCTGATAAACTTGTATTACCGTGATTGTTACCATCAAACTACTACCATCAATTCTTGTACGTGTGTTATCCAAAATTTACTACAGTTACTGATTTAAACATTAGTTCAATCCAATTGATTTTGAGTGATCAATACAAGTAAAATACCTCCATTCCTATCTGTTACAGGTACTTCTTGAATTACGTTGAATTGATGTTACATATTCATCACTTTACCATTTCAAAATATTTGTCTCTATTTGCTCTTATATTATTTAAATTTATAAAATGTTGATCAGTTCTTTCCCTTTGGAGAGAAGATTCGTGCAATTCCTTTAAATTGATGAACCAAACTGTGTGTATATCGTTTGGGAGATTGTTTGCTCAGAAAACTTGTGGCTCTATCAAATGATATGAATTCAGAGACTGAAATTATATCAGAGACTGAACTATTTTGATATCAGAGACTACAAATATAACAAACTTTGTTGCCAGTACAATTCTAACGACTCTTGTAGACGATATGCATAGATTTAATAAGACCAATGAAGGTAACTTTGTGTTTGATTGTAGCTACTTTCAATACTGGGTGGCTTTAAACGTAATATATATGTCAAAGAATGTTTCTAATTGGGTGAAAGACAAACATTAAATTTTAATTCTAAGTTGTTTGCTATTATTTTTTGGCTTTGTGCTTTCGTTTTAGTTGCATTAGAATTTGAAGGATATAATTAGTTTTTAATACAATAATAATTCCAATTATACAGAAGATAAATATATTAAATTCATAATCTAGGTTGTCTTATCATCAAAGGTTAGTGAAAAGATGTTGAACAGAAACAATTAACAAATTATGTCTCTAAAGATTTCAGCACTTTTCATTTTTCAACTTTGCCATTACATTTGCTATAGTTATGACCACTAAACACCCTGTGTTAACTTTCAATTAAACAGCGCAAAAGTTTCATAGACTCTTAATTATTTAAGCATTGCAAAATCAATGATTATTTTTCAAAAGAAATTTGTTTTACTATTGTAGTATTCTTATTGATAGTATTCTTTACTATTCATATTCTTTTTAATGTAACAGACCTTTATAGGTGACATATATTTGTATAAAAACTGATTTACCTTCTTTAAGTTGTAAACGGCTGACTTTGTTCAATACCAACTACTATTTATTTATGTTAAAAATTCCATGAACCTGAATGTTTTTTTTAAAATTAACAGATCATTCAAATTGTACAAATTTTCTCAATAAAGAATCTAGTAGTTACAGTTTCAAGAAAAATATTTTAATGTATTTTATATAACTTACAATACCACAGAACTATTTATTATCAAGATTTTAGGAGAAAGCCACATTTTAGATAAATTAAGTAAATTAATATATTTTTTGAAACTGTATCACCCAAATGTTTGACTTATTTAACTGAGGACAAAATTCACTGAATTGATAAATAATATACATTAAAATTGGTAGAAATAATCAAAACATCCACATTGACAATTAAAAGAATTTTTCAATAAATTGAAGGTGATTCTTTCAAAGTTTTGGAGGAAAGCGGAATAAAATTGATATACATAATTTAAAGACATTGTTTAAAATATTTCATTCGATATGATTTGATAGTTTTATCAGGAAATTGACCCGCATATTATCAAGGCCAAAGGAAAAATTCTCAACATGCATTTTTTATGCTTCGTGAGAAATGAATTATTGAGGTAATTTCAGTGCAAAAAGACAAAAGCTGAATCTTAGTATAGGATTGTGAAATATTTAGAACTGAAAACTTTGTTTTAATTTCGAAATAAATACTCTTCTAAATAGTGACGCTCCATCATTAAGTTATGTAAATGAGTACCTTGAAATCCTTTTACCATGTGACATATATCTGTTAAATACATTTTATTTTCGTATTGTAAATAACACATAATTCCCTACCAACCTTTCCCCTCCTCTTCTCCTTCTTTCCTATCTTTATCTACATCCATATTGTTCTCTCTCTCAATTTATAATTAATTATGCATAGTGGGTAATCAAATTACCCACTTATTCCTTCTATGTTACAGTCTCTATAATTGCAGAGGGGTATGTTCTGAAATATATATTTAATAAATAATATTCCCTATTTTTCTAATTTAGAATATAAATTATCAGTTAAATGAAATGTCTAGCATTTCAAGCACATCAAACGAATGTGTCATATATTAACAAAGGGACACTGTTCCATTCACACAATGCAGACGTACCCTGCTATTTATCTTCAAGGCTGTGATATTCACATCAGTAAATCACGTTCATGAGAATAAATTCAAACACGCCTCTTCGTATAGAGTTCACCCTATCCTTTCTTTCTGCACTAGTTGCTAAGATAAACTTTTTCATTCAGCTGAATATTTGTGAAATGAAACAACATTGAACTAGAGTTGTGATCAACAAAATACGTCTGAAGAGGCGAATAGTGAATATTATCTTATTATATTGTTTCACTATTACTGTTATTCTGAATATTATAAATTGTTGGTGTTGTATAAAATAAAAAACTCAAATGAAAAACATATAATTTTTGTTTTCAAGACGGTTTTTCGCAATTTTCACGGCTTTACTCTAACAGAACCCTAAAATCAGTAGGGTTTAAATCAATCACACCCTACAAACTGCTGCATTAATCATGTATATTAGGAAAACAGCTGGGTATTTCAATTTTAAATAGTCATTCAAGTTTACTAGTTGTTGCTCTGTAGATCTTATCTTTTAGTTGGACATTTTCTACTCTGAAGCTTCGATGGAGTTCTGCTTTCTTAATATCCATATGTTAAAAATTAATAATCACATTTTTCTACCTTCAGAGCTTCTCGTTATTTTTTTTTTTTTTTAAAAAAAGAAAATATATTTGGTTCTTTTTCTCCATGAGAAAGAAGCCGGTATTCTCAATACTTTCCCTTTGGGGAGTGTCGCAGTCTAAAATTCATAAAATATAATTGAAATTTGGGAGATGAAAAAGGGCGAAAAACATATTTTATTTAAATCATATTATTTCATAATCATTTTTGTTAATTTTGTTCAACCTAATTAATGGTGGAAATAAACTGACTTCATTCTTTCTTCCCTTTGTTAATAAAAAGGCAAAGAATATTTCCTCTTTGACCATACTCATAACTAAAAATTACAAATCCACGTGATAACATAAAACATCATTTAGTAGCAATGTTTGGACTCTTTTGTCTCTCACAATTGAGTGATTGTTAAATTCACCACTGTAGAATGTAACGTAATGATGACAGTTCTCTAATTATGTTTTTACTTGAAGATGATGGATTCATAGATATAAAATATTGGGAATACAATATATATATTTAAGTAGTTCAACCATTGAAATTGATAAGATTAGTCAATATAATTTATTTGAAACAATTTAAAATACAATATTAGCAACTGAATACTCTTGTGAAGTTATTATATAACACATAAAAAAAAATCAAATTAGTTCCTATCAGCGATAAGATTTATTCGTTCCAAGAATTGTTCATTCAACTTGTTTGGGCTGCTTTCCCCCATTCCTGCATTTTTTTTTTTTTTTTTTTTTTTTTTTTTTTAGAAGATGAAATAAGGGTTGGAGGTAGAAAGGGCTACAAACCCTTACTGAAGGTTATTCTGTATTCCCTCTTGATTCATGAAGAGGGGGAAATGGTCTGGCCCAACAGCATTAAGGTTTACTCGGGTCAGTTCTAAGCCCCCGCCCAGCTGGTTGCGGCCAATACTGAGCTGTCATTTTGTCTACACAAAATAAACAAATTGACCGACCTTACTTATTTTTATAAAAAAGTGAAAAAAAAAAAGAATTCGTGGAGAGTACTTTTAAAATGACATTTAAGTAGAAGACTATACAATTCTAACCCTCATGTTGAATAAAGGAAACTTTATTCATTAATAGGGCCATAAAACAAAGATTTTGAAATATTTATATATTAAGTGAATTCCTGTTTAGTACAATTGCTGATTATACTATATTAATTATAATGCAATTTATTATTAATATTTCACTCCAACTTCCTATGGGTGAATAAAAGAAAAATATTAATAATTCATTGGACAGATTTCTTTTTTGTTTTAAAAACTACTGATATACTAGTTAATTATTTCTATATTGTAGAGTATTTGCTTTAAATTTCAAGTAAATCAAAATTTGTTAGAATTAACTAAAGTTTACATTCAGTTGGAATTAAACCAACAAAAATGAATATATGTAATTTATAAATAAATGATTCTTCATGAATTTGTAGTTATATGAGTGAATTTAGAAAAAATACTTCTGTTTCAGTTCATAGTTTTCCCAATCTAATGAAATGCAATCGAGTTAACTGTTATAAAATCTTAAAGTAAAAAAGAAAATATAAAACTGACCGGATAAAATATCGGCATCACTGACAGGTGACTGTCAAAGTGCAACCAAATGACATAAACTAACATGAGATTTTACAATTAGGTTATGCCATTCAAGAGTTTAGAGTAAAAGTGATTGAGAGTATAATTTGCAATTGACTAGGTCTTTTAACATTTTCTCAACAGTGACTTTTTTTCTATTTTAATTTGAAAATTTTGGCATACATTTTTTATATCTTTTTTGGCATGTAGTTTAGATTTGGTATATAGATTTAGTTGCAGACACCATCAATAAAATCATCTACATAGAGCTCTTCATGATGTAATTAACGATATCCATTTAGTTCATTCTAGAATACAATGAAGAATACGGAAGACCGCCAAAGTGATAAAATAAGTGCCATGAACACAACTTCCTAAATATCACCACTTTATTGAATAATATATTAACTAATTTTTTGAGGTTTCCATACAGTTGAACTTGTCAGTGAAAATTAGACTTAAATCCTTCAAACTGGTTGTTATTTGAGCATTTCTATGGTGGGGACGAACATCGAGACATGCACTTGCTTTTTATATTTATACATGTTGTGTTAAATTATTGTAATTCAAATAATAAAAATTCTTTCTTAAACAATTTGTGCCTTTAGCAGAGTTAGTTTTCTCTGTTTTATTGATAAAAAAAATGACCCAAAACTCAACAAGAATATGTTTCTGTCTTATCCTTGGAGGAAAACACTAATTTTTAAGAAACTAAATAAATGTAAAATGCTTGAAATTCTCACACAGATTTGTGGCTTACATTTCATATTATTATTTCAAAAGTAACAAAATTTTTAAAAATCCGAAGCAACGAAACTAATGAGCTAAATATTTGGAAAAGATATTAATTTATTTACACCATTCTTTCTTTAAATATGTGTAAACGTTATGAAACATCATCAAGAAGTGGTTCATCTATATTTATATATGTACGATCCTCAAGTACAACAACAAGTTGTTTATACAAAATTTGAAATACAAATAACCAAGCGTTATTATTGGATTGGACCGAAAACCTTGTGGGCAAGAGAAAATAGTTGTCGATTAAGCCTTGGACTTGGTTCACCTCGAAACGATGTAATTGTTTTCTTATTAGAACTCAAAATAAATGGTTATTGTTTAGTTTTACCTTTTTTATCTCCATGTAAAGGTGTATCATTACTGATTATTTTTCGGTACCACCAACCATTATCCGATTGCCAAAATATCAGGAATTTCCTTTTCTAACTTGATTTGTTTTCTGTTACCCGTTTAATGTTCATATGGGCACACTTTCTATTTAACTCTGTAGCCCAGAATCCTGTGTGAAATATTCCAAACATCATATCATCTCCATATTTGTATCGACCCTGAATAATATGTATTGTATAATGTGTAGATGCTAACAGATAGGCCGTATAATATATTAAATATAAAGAAAGAAAATAGTTCACATGAACAACCATGAACTAAAATATTTCTTGAAATATAGATAAAGTGAAATATTTATTGTTAAGTTAACTAAAAAAAAAAGCAAACAAATTTGCAATAAAACAGGTATACACAATAAATAATAACAACAGATGTATTTATGGCAGTAGTTGTTTTAAAATTTGTAACATTTATATTACAGGTATTAAATGTTATTATATTCTTCAATTGCAACCCTAAAGAAGAAAAAAAAATGATCTAAAGACCTTATTTTGTCTTCAGACTAAATCTGGTTTAAGACCAGCAGATCTTGATATAGCTACACCACCTAATTCTTTCTCCAAATGACAAACAACATTAGTTCTCCGTTATGACGTAACATACTATAATGCTATGCTCTAGGAGAAATGTGAGAAAATGCTTTGTCTTTTATATCTCAGAATGTCTAATAAAAATATACATCACAATTACATGTCTTGGAAAATGAAATTTAGGCATTCATTGGATTGATAAATAGATGAAACGGATTTCATGCTAGTTATCGGTATATGAAGTTAAAAATTATAAGTACTTTTATTTGAATTATTATAAAAGGTGTTAAAGAGCTTAAGAAATGATAATTGTATCGGCAAATGTATTGGTTTCTTACTTATTATAAGTAAATCAACATAGTATTCAATAAAAATGTTTTCACTCCAAGGGTTATGGATTGTAGGCGACTCTTCTTATGCAGGTGACTAGAAGCAACAACTGGTAAGTGATCCCAAGGGGGCAATCCATTCAAGAGGCGACTACTCCGATTGAACGGATCTTTTCTGTACCGACATAACTCACACCTTACATTGCATCATTTCTTAAATATTCAACCCTATTTTCATTCAAAATAAATCTATTGATCTTTTAGAAAATGTATTTAGCTAATTAACTCTTCACTACTCAATTTTATACAATAATAGGCTTTTCAAACTGTTTATTCTTGCTTACATAATCAATTGAGTAATTACATCATCAAAATTAAAAAGACCACTGTCATATGTGACCTTTTTGAAGAAAAGGCTACATTATAAAAATAAATATAAATTGATGGAGCTATGTTTTACTTTCCCTTAGATATTTTTTTTCTTGTTGGTTATTAATAATTAGAGAACCTTCTATAATTGGGAAGCCAGACGGAGATAGAGTGTTCTCTAAACGCGGCCAGAGATGGGAATTGATCGAAATTTACAACCCCCCATCACTTCTAATCAGTTTAACAAAGTAGTCAAACGTGTCTTATTATTTATAACACTTCTTGAAAACAAGAAAATAAATAATTTCACCTAATTTCATTTAAGACGCAATACATAGAAACGTTTTATCACTTATTTTAATACTAATATAAGATAAGCCTTTAACTGTGTTGTTAAGGGTCCTTATTTATTAGGACATCGTCTATTATTACAGTATTAATCATATCCAAAGTGCCTGCTTTATGTATGTGATTTAGACATGCAAAACATACAACACTAGGCTATCATTTGTTATTTAGAATATTATACATACTTCCAACAGCCCCGTCTTTGGAAGGGTAAACAAAAAGAAAATGATAGTAATTAAATTAACAGGTTCCGTTAAATGTTAATATTTCCGTAAAGTGGACTATCAGGACAAAATTCAAGTAAATAGAAGTATGATAAAATCAAAGTATCAAATAAAATGAACATATCCATATTTAGGAAATTTTAAATAAGTGCCAAATAACAAATATATCAAACATTCCTCTAGTTTTGGCACG